>CANSNZ010000942.1:3860000-5060000 GCA_947646795.1 Beta lomatogona
GCCTGACGAAATTCCAACATGGTAGTTGGCTTTGCAAGCAACAATAGGAGTTTGGTTAGCATTAGGCATGAAAGAGGAGTCCTTGCTTGGTCTCCAAGTAGCTTCTCTATCTAGTTAGTTATTTGTTATTGTCTTTAAAGCTTTCTTAGTTGCATTAGTTTAGGACAGTATGTACTATATATTTCGGTTATCATAAATAAAAGAAGGAATGAATGTTTTGAGTTTAACCTATTCCTTTGTGAATTAACGTTTTAGGAGTAAACCCAAGCTTTGGCAGTGACTCTAAACCTAGTTGTTATTAATCCTTGGTTATGAATTAATAGCTTCATATCCATCATTATATACTCGTCCACCCCTTGATTAATCTCAAACGTGCTTAAACTAAGCCAAGAAACGATTTAAGCCTTCAATAATTGTTAAGATTCACATTCTTAGTTCAAGAATCATCCAAGATCCAATCTTTAAATTAAATCAAGAAACGAAAGAAAGAGCCTTTAAAAATCACATCATTTGATGTGGCTGTTGGGATATTGAAGGTTATACTCTCGAAAGATGCTAAAAAACGTGGATCATATTACAGCCTTAGCAAGGTAACTTGCGGATCTCATGGAGATGCAAGCAGGTGTCCAAGCAAGTATGCTACAGATGCAATGTGAGATGCATGAGTTGAAGAGTGGTGAGCAATCAGATAGATCGAACAATAGTGTTCCCAATCGTAGATTAGAAGAGGACTTGAAACTCTCAAACCTTCCTTTATTTGATGGTGATGGTGATGCCGAGGCTTACTTGGATATACAATGTACCAAAAATTACCCAAACTACATAAATAATGAAGTACATTAAAGTCTTAATGACATAAACTAGACTAATAATGACAATGAATTAACTCAAACAACTCACTTCGTTCTTCTTTTCCTCTGTCTTGGGTTTCTCCTTATCTTCCTTTTCTTTTTCAGTTTCTGTTGGGACATCACACCCCTTCTCCTGCTCCTTTTCTTTTTCAACAATATTCTGAGGCTTCTTTTCCTCTTGCTTAGGAACACTTAGTGGATTGGCTGATGCATGTTCAAAAGTATCATCAGGAACCTCATTCTCCTCATCTGGTTGAGACACACTCAGTGGTTGAGGTGAAAATATGTTGAAAGAAGCAATATTATGGTCTCCAACATTTATCTTCTTTTTATATGTATAACTTCTTTTATGTGTTTTGAACGGACCAGTGTTGCTCGTCGTTTTAGCAGAAATAGGAGCGTCAGTTGGTGTGCTCTTTGAAATTGGAAGACGAGGTCATAACTTCAGTAGCAGGAAGAGGCAAAAGTTGAGGAGCAGGAGGAGGAATAACTCCAGCAGTAGCACAAGGAATATTGTCACCAAGAATTCCAGCATCAGTAGAAAGATGTCTGAGAACATCGCCTAGTACTTTTGTAAGAAAATTTCCCCCTGCAGATTGCTTCTCTAAGTATGCAAGACCCATTGTTGTAGCATAATTCTTAGCAACATTGATTGTACCCTTCATGCCGGACTCGACATAATTAACAAAATTCCAAAAGTCCTCATTCTCATACATATCTTTCTCACCTTGAGAGAGAGATTTTTGAGAACTCCTGGCCTGCTCTTTCAACTCCTCAAACTGATTAAGGTGTGACTGAAGAACAATATTGACATCCCTTGTCAATACTAGCATCTTCGCATGGATATCCTAAATTAGAAAAAAAAATTAGTAATGACAATATAATGACTTATAGAAAATCAATAATGACATATAATGAACTAATAGTGACACTGAAAATCAAAACAATATAAAATCATCAATAATGACATAAACTGGAGTTTTGATGACATAGATTTCACATATAATGACATAAACTGGAGTCCTAATGAGACGGGTTTCACAAATAATGACATATCATGGAATAGTATTACAGAATAAAACTCGAAAACCAATAATAACATAGGATGGACTAATAATAACACAAAAATCAAAATAATATAACACCATCAATAATGACATAAACTGGAGTTCTAATGACAAAGATTTCACAAATAATGACATAAATTGGAGTCCTGATGACACAGTTTTCACAAATAATGACATATCATGGAATAATATGACTGAAGAAAACCAATAATGACATAGGATGGACTAATAATGACACAAAAATCAAAATAATATAACACCGTCAATTATGACATAGATTGGAGTTCTAATGACACATATTTCATATATAATGACATAAGCCGAAATCCTAATGAAACATGCTTAATAAATAATGACATATTATGGAAAAATATGACAGTAGAAAACCAAGGATAATAACAGTATACTCAAAACAATATAAGACCATTAATAATGACATAGAAATGAATTATAATGACACATAATTGAAGTAATAATAATGACATATGATAATGAACTTACATCTTTGGCCAAAGATTGTAAATTTTCCTTGGAAGGAAATGTTGGAGGAACTCCTCATTTGGTGGATCAGATGTTGCTGATAGTTCCTTTTTTCTCAGGAGGAGCACATATTAATAAAACCATAAATTCCTTGTTCTTCACATCTTGCTCTTCTCTACCCAACTTTTCCAACTTCTCAACAGCTGCTACTACTCTTCTCCCATTAATGTTAATAGCAGTAGTAGTGCCTAACATAGCCAGCTCATCATTCACCCTTTTTCTAAGGGTAAGATCAGTATAGTGCATGATGTAGGGCACAAACTCAGGAAGAGTCTTTCCAAAATTAATATTGTGGATGTAACCAATTAGAAAAGTTGGGAAACAACCACTAATTTTTGTACTCTTACTCTCCCTTGTCTTCCCCTTTTTCTTTTCCTTATCATTCTCCTCCTTTTCCTCTTCATTTGCCTTCTCCTTTTAAATTATTTGTTTCTTCCCCTTTTTTCCTTTCACACTCACAATAGCCTCATCAAATTTCATAGTTGCCTACCCACACCAATTATATGAGGCTAACCCATAAACTTCATCAACAATGTGGAGAACGTTTAAATTCAGAGATTTCTGAGGAAGAGGGCTAAGAATACACTAAGTACAAACAGCACAGACAGTTGTTTAAGTTCATCACTAGATGCATTACACCATACTAGCATATCAATAAATGTTTGCCCACTAACATACTTTTCCTTTTTTCAGGTTTACCAAAGTAATTTCTCCATTTATTGAAAACTGGATCACGAGAATCTTTATTTATTTTTGACCCATGAAACTCTACTACTTGTTTCCTTGGAATTCCAAGAATAGATGAAAAGAAATCATCAACAACATGTATGGTACTTTGGTCACGGAGCCTAAGTATACTAGCCCCCACATATATTATGCTTAATCAGATAACTATATATACAAACCCCTATCCACCTTAGTTAAATTTAAGAAATGGAGAATTGATCTAAAGCCGAGGTCTGATAAGCGCGTAATATGTTATAATTTTACTCCAAAATTTAAGTCTGATATTTTTCCTTTATATGTTATTTTTATATTTTTACCTACTTTTAATAAATAGTGGGCTATTTATATTCATATTATTTTATTCAATAATTAGCTTAAATAGTGCATTATTTTTGTTATAGGTACTTGATAATTTCTCATTGGCAAAGGAAGACTAAAAGAACGGAGAAAATAATAGAAGGAAGAAAAAAAAATACAAAGAAGACCAAAAGGCCAAAGCTCACGTGAGCTTGTGTTAAATAAAAGAGGAAGAATTCATCTTCTTCGAAAGGAAAGTTGGAAACTTTCCTACCTCATCAATCAGTGAAACAACATAATTATAATCTATCTTCCTATATTCCTTCATCTACGCATAACACAAGAAGATGAAGTTTTATCTTCTTCTCATCCAAATTCTTTAGAGAATTCTTATCTATTTATCTAATCCTTCTCAGATTTACAATGGGTATATATTACCATATTATTCCCGCATAAAAGGGGTACACAACAAACCACAAAAATTCAGTCCGTGATTAACTAATTTGAGAGCAAGGTTTTTATCTGACTTGAAGTAGTGCAATTGGAGAAGAGAAGACAACCATTGGAGGGAAGCTTAGTCACGAGGTCGAAGCCGGGTATCGTTTGGGTCATCTTGAGTGCAAGAATTCATAAGTTCTTCTTCTTACTCCATTGTTGAACTTCTTGGCTTTTAATAACTTAGTTTTCTTATCTGATTACTTTTATTGAGTTGCTAGTATAATACTTTGTTTTGGGTTTTCTTAAATCTACTTGAAGTATTCTTCAGTTAATTAGCAGTTGTAATTGCTTAATGTTCAATGTCAAATTCACTATTATACATTTAGTTGTTATCTTTCATAGTATAATTGTGAATGATTGCTAATTATATGGTTTGGCTTAGTTTAGATCATATAGTAATTAGGCCCTAATTTTTATTCAATCTGTGATTATTATTATGGTATAAATTAGAGAGTGATTTCAATCTAATTAGTCTAAACATTTATGTGGATAGATTAATTAGGACTAATGATGTCTCCTAGTTTATAATGTTGCCAATTCTAAATTATAACAAGATGTGATCATATTTGTTAAAGTTAGATTGGTTTATAATCAACTTAGGTTTAGTACAAGTTTGGTTTCAAGTAAGGGAAGATAGGGATGGTTTCAAGTAAGGGAAGATAGGGAGTCTTTGTTACTAAAGTCTCTACAATTAGTCTATAAATTATCATTGGTTAGATTTTCAAGGTTAATCAAATATTATGACTAACCGCTTCATTTAAGTAATAGTCATGAAATTGAGTTGGTTTGGTTATGTGTCACATGTAAATAGTAGATTAGTTTTTCATTTACTTAATTCTATTGGTTAGTATTATCTTCAACCCCCAATCTATGTAAATAGGTAAATAATTGTGTAGTCTAACTTATTTATGTGACTAATATTGTTTTTGGTTAAACTTTGAGTTTAGGAAATCTAGTAGTCTCTCCGTTGGGGTCGACCCTTTCTTACCCTGTTACTACTTGTTAATATTTCTGAAGGTCTAAGATAGGTTTTGAATCTAATACGGTAAACGACACGTATCAAATTTTGGCGTCGTTGCTGGGAAGATTAGTTTTGATTTACTTAAATGTATATGTTTTCTCAAAGTTTAACTGATTGGAAATAACTTGAATAATTTGTTGTGTGACTTTCTGAAACTATGTAATCTGCCTGTATTTTCTTTCTAATATAAAGTTCTTGTTTCAATTTTTATTTAATATGAATATTATACTAGGTTCTCTTGATCCCTAATCCGTTTTCAAGTTTATTTTTTATTTTCATAATTTGCCAAATGTTTAGGTTTACTTCTAGCATTAAAACAATGTTTGAGCTCAAGCTGCAGGTTGTGTTTGAACAAGATGTAGGAGTTAAAATATTAGGGAGGATAACTGATTCTTTCAGTTTATATATCTGCATTGGTTGAACTAAAATTTAAAGTTGTGTTTGAAAGCTAAGAAATGCATAATTATGAATCATAATCCTGTGTGTTTCCATTTTTTTTATATTTGACTATCGACAATTGACTGATATATCCAATGTTGATTCTTGTTAAAGAGTAGTATCACGTGAGTATTGTAACACCCCAGAATTTCAAAAGCGAAAAAGAAAAAGAATTAATATATTGAATAGGACGATGGCGGAAACATCGTCTTCTGAGAATGTCACTACTACAAGAATAGTGTTTATATAACTAAGTGATAAGAACAAACTTAAGTAAATACTATAAATAAATTAATTACTTAGATTAAAAACGAAATGAGATAACTATCTCAAACTAAAAAGAAGTCTAGAACTAAAACTCCTAATAGATTATTTCTCGCATCTCAACCCGAGCCCAAAATCAAAGAAAAATCCCTATCAACAAAACCTGCAAAATATACAACAAATATCCACAATCAGTGGGGAGTAACTAACAGCTCTCCCAGCCCAATATAGGATTCAAATAGCAATTTTAAGTAAAGTTAAAATAAATATTACTACACAGCAACATGCTTCTAATAACAATAAGTAAATCAACAATAATGAACTTAAGATAATCATACAAGATCCATATCATAAGCCTCCAAAATAATTAAACAAAATAATATAATAGGTTTTGAGAAAGAGCAGAACGCCAGTGGATCGCAACCCACTTCCTAAGGTTTGTCAGATCGAAATCTCCAGACAGCCTATGGGCTTACGTTCCCTACTGCCTGTGTCTAAGAATGGCCAAACTCCCGATGCAGGATAGTACCCAGCTCAGTACTTCCCAACCTCTCGGACGACAACAATTAACCCAGGTAATACCCCTAAATAGCAACCTAGGTGGTTGGCATGTTCTTCATCGAGGACTACATCTATCCCACCGGATATCTTAATCTCAATAAAATAGTTCTACAAATAAATACAATAATTTATTCATCCATTAATCCTCAAATATAAATAATAAGGATGCCCTTAAGGCCTTACACCCAAAATCAGCAGAAACTAGGATCGCAATCCAAGAGTTTCAATTGAACAATATTTATTCTTCCCAAAGTATTAGTAATAATAATACTAATAAAATCATTTTACCAGACTAAAAAGAATAGAACTTCACTAAAACATAATTATACACCAAAAACACAGTATAATCAAATACTTTAACTACTACACTCTCGTTGTCTGAGTTTGGGTACAAGGTTAATTACAACGTTAGTTATAATACCCCCGGTACATAACTCTTGGTGAAACGGTACTAAAGACAGTATTATTCTCCCTCGAGTACTGTAATGTCGACAACTTAGATATTGATTAATGAAAGTACAACATTATTATAATCTCAATTTAATTACAAACAACAATACCATCATATAATAAATAAGACACTCACAAATTACTATAAGTAAATATATCATTCAACTTAATAATAAAAATAAATAAATAAATAAAACATGCAACAATTCTTCAAAAAGCTCCATATATCAAGATTTCACCTCAAAACAAGTCTTAACATGCTTCAACACAACAAGGTACGCCTTTTGAAATGGTTTTAAACATAAGCAGCAACTTCAAATTGACATAACTTTAGACTAAACAATATTTTTATGAAATTCCAAATGCATGTTAAAGCTTATCTCAATAGCTTTCCAACAAGTGGTCGTAAGCTCAATTCCGAGGTAAAACGACTGAGATATGACACTTTGAACATACATTGTGCAAACTGGTCGCGGGTCGTGAAATAGCTCGCGGGCCGCGAAAGGCGTTCTGTTTCTTTTCCTCGTGCACAGCACTAGGTATGCTATTTCACCCAAATTTTCACCACATATACTCATACATCAAAATGAAACATACCCAAGCCAATATATGATTATACCATAGAAATTAACTAGTTTAACATTAGGATTAACATAAAACATAAATTACATAGCCCCCAAACATGATAATTCAACATAAAATAACTATTCTAACATGATTAATCACAAATACATGAATCATAGTCCAAAATAAATAAATTTTCAGATTACTAAAACCACATGAATTCATCCAAAACCACACCCAACCTTAAACAACATTCAATAAACATGCTTAAACATAACCCTAACATCATGCTACTAATTTTTTCACAAATTCCTAATACTTTCATGATAATAATACATATAACATCACAAGCATAACATTAGGCATGAAGAATAACATTTATACAATCCTAACATGATACTAACATGAATAAAAATAACAAGAACAATTCTAATAGCACCCTAACATATTCCTAAGCCTAATAACATGATTTCTAGCCTACTAACATAAATCCTAACAATACCAAAATCACTACTCTAATCCTAGCGTGCTACAAGAGATGCTAGTTACCTTGATTTTAGGTGGAAAATAATATTAGAATGGTAAAGAAAGAAGAGAATAGCATTGCTCCCGAAAACTCCAAGAAAACCGGATGTGTCGTCTGTTTGAAATGGAAACTGCAGATGCGTCTTTCACTTTCTTCAAAAACAAATTATACCAGGAGCAAGATCTTTCCGAGTAGATGAATTTTGACTACTCACACGTCCAATTCCGATAAGAGACGAAGGAGATATGATGCAAACAAATTAGGTGTGCAGAAATGGCCGAAAATGCGTGAAGGGAGAAGAAGAGTTGTGATGCGTTTTTCCTGATTGTTTCCAGCTTTTGGAGGAGGGTTAAAGTGCAGAAAGTAATGAGATTATTCACCTCATTAAGCAAAGAGTTTAAGGGTGCATTAAGGTGGGTTAATGGTGGCAATTGATGGGGGGTTTATGAAGGTTTGACTCCTCATCTCTTGGTGGTTACAAAGAGGGTTAGAAGATGCTAATAATATGCTTAATACTCCTCTAACTTTCGAACAGCATAAGAAGGAAATGGGGTTACAAAATTCGTTACGTTGGTCGGTCCAAGATATAATTAACGCTTAAAATAAAATCACACGCTACCTAATTTTATAGAATAAAAATTACTAACTATATTATAAAACAAATACGCACATTAATAATAATAACAAATAAAATTCCTAAATAAATATATACAATTTAAATTAATAAACACAACAACATAATACAATAATTAAATAATTATACACTTTCAAAAAAATAGTTTTTTAATAACAAATTATTTTATTTTAACGGCAAATATCATTTTTAATGTAAACAACGCCAAAAATAAAGAGTGAAAATTATGAGGTGTTACAATCACTCCCCCTTAAAAGAGTTTCGTCCTCGAAACTTCAAAACAACCAAGAGATTAAAAGAAAATACTCTAAATAAGGAACATTAAGAAAAACACACATCAATGGATTTTATTAAGAACTAAACAACTTTGAGGGTATAAAATTTGATATGTCAAATAATATACATTTTATTTTGGAAGACCAAAAAGAGTTGTATTGTAAGGAAGTATGGTAACAACCATCATTTATAAAATGTGAAAGAACCAAAGACAAGTAAGTAAAAACGCTTGCACAATAAGCTATAGGTAATTTTGCAAAAGAAGCAGGAATAAATATTTACGTAAAATTATAAAAGAATAAATCCGAACATACATAAATATTTTCTGGAAAAGAAATCAAGAAGCAAAAGTTCGTAAATTGATAGTCAAACCAATTTAAATAGAGATAACCACACAGGCTTATACTCCACTTAAAGAGATAAGACCACTTTAATAAAGAGTAGCTAGCTGCTTTATTAAAATAGCACTTACGAACTCAAGTAATGACATATGTTATAAGAGTGTACTCCTCCTAAACATATATGAAATTTTAAGTTCGCAAAAGAAATTGATAACTTTAAAATAAATTTCACAACTACGAAACACTAATAATAAATAGGCGCTAAAATACTAAATAATAAACAACAATTTTAAAATTTGCCAAGTCGACACAAATGTGCATGGAACCACCCATTGCAACCTAGTATCGACAAAACAATATTTGAAAGTCTTCTTATCAAATCGACATTAAAGTTTACCGGAATCACCCAATATAAACTTAATATCAACTCAAAAAGAAAACTAACTCAAAATAGATAAAATGTGTCAACTTATCAAATTGACATACAAGTCAAAGGAATCACCCATTATGACTCAATATCAACTCAAACAAGTTTAAAATTTAGACTTATCAAATTGACATACAAGTCAAAGGAATCACCCATTATGACTTAATATCAACTCAAACAAGTTTTAGATTTCGGCTAAACACAATTTTCTTTTCAAAGAGAATAGCAAAATATTAACAATAACAAAACTTGAATATTAAATTTAATTCTAATATAAGTATGAAATTTATTAAGAGCAAATATATAAAATATTATTTGAAATATGAACTCAAGTTCGAAAGTTTTGTAAATGACAAAAAAAAACAAATAAGAAGTACTCACATAAAACCAGCACTTAGTTGAAAGAAATAGACGCTATATATCGACTCACAAAATAAAAGACACTATTAAGCAACCATAAAAATAGAATAACAGCAATGCACTATACATGACTATGTTAAAATAAAATAAAAGTTTATTTTTAAAATGCACAACACAAAACAATTTAAACGCGCAACTCAACCCCGAACTAGAGGGCTATAAATCACTTCGCTTTCGTTGTGCACTCTGATAACAAGAAAGGTTACACGTAGGAGGCCCTGTAAATAAGATTAGCAAACTTGGTAGACTAATTCCACCAATAAACAAGTAACTATACATATTATATATGCTCCACAAGCATGAGAGCACACCACATTCCATAAAGCTTCCTCTTACTTACACAACCCATCTTACTCTCATTATAGCGAAACTACAAAACTTAATTCTAAACAGATTTTATCTCCTAAGGCTAACGAATCATTAGTAACTCTTTTTCAGAGTTTAGGAGCGTTTTGCTCTGATACCAACTGTAACACCCCAGAATTTCAAAAGCGAAAAAGAAAAAAAATTAATATATTTAATAGGACGATGGCGGAAACATCGTCTTCTGGAAATGTCACTACTACAAGAATAGTGTTTAAATAACTAAGTGATAAAAACAAACTTAAGTAAATACTATAAATAAATTAATTACTTAGATTAAAAACGAAATGAGATAACTATCTCAAACTAAAAAGAAGTCTAGAACTAAAACTCCTAATAGATTATTTCTCACATCTCAACCCGAGCCCAAAATCAAAGAAAAATCCCTACCAACAAAACCTGCAAAATATACAACTATCCACAATCAGTGGGGAGTAACTAACAGCTCTCCCAGCCCAATATAAGATTCAAATAGCAATTTTAAGTAAAGTTAAAATAAATGTTACTACACAGCAACATGCTTCTAATAACAAAAAGTAAATCAACAATAATGAACTTAAGATAATCATACAAGATCCATATCATAAGCCTCCAAAATAATTAAACAAAATAATATAATAGGTTTTGAGAAAGAGCAGAACGTCAGTGGATCGTAACCCACTTTCTAAGGTTTGTCAGATCAAAATCTCCAGACAGCCTATGGGCTTACGTTCCCTACTGCCTGTGTATAAGAATGGCCAAACTCCAGATGCAGGATAGTACCCAGCTCAGTACTTCCCAACCTCTCGGACGACAAGAATTAACCCAGGTAATACCCCTAAATCGCAACCTAGGTGGTTGGCATGTTCTTCACCGGGGACTACATCTATCCCACCGGATATCTTAATCTCCATAAAACAGTTCTACAAATAAATACAATAATTTATTCATCCATTAATACTCAAATATAAATAATAAGGATGCCCTTAAGGCCTTACACCCAAAATCAGCAGAAACTAGGATCGCAATCCAAGAGTTTCAATTCAACAATATTTATCCTTCCCAAAGTATTAGTAATAATAATACTAATAAAATCATTTTACCAGACTAAAAAGAATAGACCTTCACTAAAACATAATTATACACCAAAAACACAGTATAATCAAATACTTTAACTACTACACTCTCGTTGTCTGAGTTTGGGTACAAGGTTAATTACAACGTTAGTTATAATACCCTCGGTACATAACTATTGGTGAAACGGTACTAAAGACAGTATTATTCTCCCTCGAGTACTGTAACGTCGACAACTTAGATATTGATTAATGAAAGTACAACATTATTATAATCTCAATTTAATTACAAACAACAATACCATCATAAAATAAATAAGACACTCACAAATTACTATAAGTAAATATATCATTCAACTCAATAATAAAAATAAATAAATAAATAAAACATGCAACAATTCTTCAAAAAGCTCCATATATCAAGATTTCACCTCAAAACAAGTCTTAACATGCTTCAACACAACAAGGTACAACTTTTGAAATGGTTTTAAACATAAGCAGCAACTTCAAATAGACATAACTTTCAGACTAAACAGTATTTTTATGAAATTCCAAATCCATGTTAAAGCTTATCTCAATAGCTTTCCAACAAGTGGTCATAAGCTCAATTCCGAGGTAAAACGACTGAGATATGACACTTTGAACATACACTGTCCAAACTGGTCGCGGGTCGTGAAATAGCTCGCGGGCCGCGAAAGGCCTTCTGTTTCTTTTCCTCGTGCACAGCACTAGGTATGCTATTTTACCCAAATTTTCACCACATATACTCATACATCAAAATGAAACATACCCAAGCCATAAAACATAAATTACATAGCCCCCAAAAATGATAATTCAACATAAAATAACTATTCTAACATGATTAATCACAAATACATGAATCATAGTCCAAAATAAATAAATTTTCAGATTACTAAAACCACAAGAATTCATCCAAAACCATACCCAACCTTAAACAACATTCAATAAACATGCTTAAACATAACCGTAACATCATGCTACTAATTTTTTCACAAATTCCTAATACTTTCATGATAATAATACATATAACATCACAAGCATAACATTAGGCATGAAGAATAACATTTATACAATCCTAACATGATACTAACATGAATAAAAATAACAAGAACAATTCTAATAGCACCCTAACATATTCCTAAGCCTAATAACATGATTTCTAGCCTACTAACATAAATCCTAACAATACCAAAATCACTACTCTAATCCTAGCGTGCTACAAGAGATGCTAGTTACCTTGATTTTAGGTGGAAAATAATATTAGAATGGTAAAGAAAGAAGAGAATAACATTGCTCCCGAAAACTCCAAGAAAACCGGATGTGCCGTCTGTTTGAAATGGAAACTGCAGATGCGTCTTTCACTTTCTTCAAAAACAAATTATGACAGGAGCAAGATCTTTCCGAGTAGATGAATTTTGACTACTCACACGTCCAATTCCGATAAGAGACGAAGGAGATATGATGCAAACAAGTTAGGTGTGCAGAAATGGCCGAAAATGCGTGAAGGGAGAAGAAGAGTTGTGATGCGTTTTTCCTGATTGTTTCCAGCTTTTGGAGGAGGGTTAAAGTGCAGAAAGTAATGAGATTATTCACCTCATTAAGCAAAGAGTTTAAGGGTGCATTAAGGTGGGTTAATGGTGGCAATTGATGGGGGGTTTATGAAGGTTTGACTCCTCATCTCTTGGTGGTTACAAAGAGGGTTAGAAGATGCTAATAATATGCTTAATACTCCTCTAACTTTCGAACAACATAAGATGGAAATGGGGTTGCAAAATTCGTTACGTTGGTCGGTCCAAAATATAATTAACGCTTAAAATATAATCACACGCTACCTAATTTTATAGAATAAAAATTACTAACTATATTATAAAACAAATACGCACATTAATAATAATAACAAATAAAATTCCTAAACAAATATATACAATTTAAATTAAAAAACACAACAACATAATACAATAATTAAATAATTCTACACTTTCAAAAAAATAGTTTTTTAAAACAAATTATTTTATTTTAACGCCAAATATCATTTTTAATGTAAACAACGCCAAAAATAAAGAGTGAAAATTACGAGGTGTTACAAGTATAGTATATAATTTGCTTTGTGTTTCAATGCAAGATCAATGTAGTTCAGTTAAATCATATAGTAGAAATAAAAGTTAGTAATGGGCTTAAATGAATAGGGTTGTTAGTCTAACTAGCAATTTGTATTTACACTTAAACATGTTACTCACCTGAGTTCGTTTTCTTTGAAGTAAGCTCACCTCCTAAAATTCTTGTGGATGAAACAACTAAGTCTAAGAGAATTGATTACTGGAGTGACTCGGTTTAGTCACTTAAACAACTTATGTTAAGTATCTGCTTGAGTTAGACTAATTCTATTGAGGGCATTGCTTGTTTCATGGGCATATTCTTTACAAGCTATAATTTTAATTGATGTAGTCTAACTATTTGAACAATAGAAGCAACTAAGTATATGACACAATTTAGGTAATAGTCTTGGAATTGAGTTGGTTTGGTTATGTGTCACTTGTAAATAGTAGGTTAGTTTTTCATTTACTTAATTCTATTTGTTAGTATTATCTCCAACCCCTCAATCTATTTAAAATATGTAAATAATTGTGTAGTCTAACTTATATATGTGACTAATATTGTTTTTAGTTAAACTTTGAGTTTAGAAAATCTAGTAGTCTCTCCGTGAGATCGACCTTTTCTTACCCTTTTACTACTTGTTAATATTTTTGAAGGTCTTAGATAGGTTTTGAATTTAAAACGGTAAACGACATGTATCAAGATCTCGAATCACTTGCTCTTCTGTTCATCTAGCTTTTCCACTAAGGATAGGAGTTAGCTCAAGTGGATAGAGCACTCCCCCTTGGCCCCTGAGGTCAGGGGTTCGATCCTTATCCCCATCATTATGCTGGGGTGTTTCTTTCGCATGCTATGCATGCCTTACCAGCCAATGTGTTGGTGTTTCCTACAGGCTAGTAGCCTTGTAGGGGTTAGCCCTTGGGCTGACTTAATCTCCTAATCAAAAAAAAAAAAAAAAAAAAAATCTAGCTTTTCCACTAATAAATGCAACAAATTTGGAGAGGAGGCAAAGTTTAAGGGCCCATATTCACTAGAAGAAAGAAAACAAGAAATACAACTTAAAACATAAGCAAAATGACATACATTCAAGTAATAATGACACATATTAGACTAATAATAACATTAAAATGCACTCATAATAACATATTACAACAGGCATATAATGACACAAATTTGACTCACAATGACATTAAATGGGCCTATAATGGCATACAAAAGGTTAAAAAATGACACTGAATGCAATTCTAATGACAAATTAATAATCACATACAATTCATTACTAATGATATAACATGCAAAAATAATGACATAACTAGTCAAACATTTATAATAACATGAAGTAGTAATGACACAAATTGGACTTATAATGACATGAATTAACTAAAAACGGCATATAATTCCTTAATAATGACACCTTAGTCATACAGGATAAATAATGACATAGACATACATTTAATGACATATAATACATTTACACTGACATATAATGCAGTTATAATGACATATAATGCGCCAACATTTCTAATGACATATAATCCAATGATAATGACATAAAGACATATTATAATGATGTGAAGACAAGTTATAATGACACAAATAGGATTGCTAATGACATAAAGGCAAGTTATAAAGACATGTTATAATGACATAAAGACAAGTTATAATGACACAAATTGGACTTATAATGAAGCGAAGACAAGTTATAAAGATATGTTATAATGACATGGAGACAAGTTATAACGACACTTGTTGGACTTATAATGACATGAATTTGACTTATAATGACATAGAATTCATTAATAATGACACTTTAGTCATGCAGGATAGATAATGACATAGAATACACTTATACTGACATAGAATGCAGATATAATGACATACAAAGCGCTAATATGTAAAAAAACATACACAATGACATAGAATCCAATGATAATGTAAATTGCATTCCTAATGACATATAGTTCACATATAATGACATATGCTATCGGAAAAATGACATCACATTCAAATGACCTGATAATGACATAAAGACATGTTATAATGACATGAAGATAAGTTATAATGACATAAATGACAAATTTAATGACATGTATTCAAGTCACATAAATTCCAAACATAAACATAAATAAACAGCAAAAACCCAAAATTAGCGAAATATAAATTATTTAGCGACAAATACCTGGAGAATACAAAAGCGTCCTTTGATGGAACCGTAGGTGGACGTTTAGAAGCAACATGTTTAGGTGGTGGAGTAGAAGAAACGGACGGTTCATTGTTTGATGCTTCACTTGAAGTTGAAATTGACTGTTTATCAACGTTTCCCGACTAATAAACATTGTTATGTCAATTTTTTGAATGTTTTTCGACATTATCATGTCGAAACTTTGAACGCTTCTCAGTTGTAACAATTTTAGTATCTCTTTTACGCTTATTTGATTTCAATTGCTTCTTCATATTTACCAAAACGAAATCGGAAACACTTTCATACATTATAGTTCTATTTTTGAAACTGAAATGCACAGTAAAAACAAGAACTGAGAAGAAGATCGTGGAGAGAATCATGGAGAATATCGCAGAGATTGAGGGCAGAGAACGTTTAGGTTGAACAAAGAAATTGTTGAGAAATTTAAAATCGAAAGATTAAAACATGGGGGAAAGTCTAAATAAATGGGTGCGTTTTTAATAGTGACTGCTACACAATAACTTATTGTGTAACAGGTCAGTTATAGGCTATAGCTAAGAGGAGTAGGAATAGTATTAGAACTTTAAAAAAAAACTTCCTAAAATTTGCGAATTTTTTCCTTGAATAATGCAAAATAGGGTTTTAATTCTCGAAATATGTTGAAAGGGAAATTAATTCCCTGCGTACCGTCCACGTAGGACGGCACGCGAGAAAATTTTTTTTTTTTTTATCCCAGGTAAACCACTACTTGAAGTAGCGGTTTATTTTAAATTAAACCGCTACTTCAAGTAGCGGTTTATACATATAAACCGCTATTTCAAGTAGCGGTTTATGTATATAAACCGCTACTTGAAGTAGCGGTTTATGTGGTCAAGATCTTCCACACAATCATACTCTATAATATGTAAACCGCTACTTGAGATAGCGGTTTATGAAAAAAAAACGCCTCTCATCGCTGCTTCCCCATAACTGGCCAAAATGCCAGAAACATAAAAAAAAAAGCTATCCAACCTGCAATTTCAACACCAAATTCCATCCAACAACACCAAGTCTATGCATACATCAATCACCAAACACCAAGTTCATCCACATTCACATTTATCCAATAATTTCTTAATTACGAAGTAATATTAAGAAAATATGTCAATCACAAACAAAGTTTAATATTTAACATAGTGTTAACGAACTATACAAACAACAAATGAAAGTGCTAAGACCCCCTCTTCTTCTTTTGTGAAGGTCTAGATGAACTAGGTGTGGTCTCACTAGACTCTGCAATGGCATGAAGAGAAGATGGAGTGGTGGCAGAACGGCGTCGGTAGGTCCTCTCCGACGGACCGGGAGGCGAAAGCAAAGGTGCCGTGGTAGATGTATGGGCGGCGAGACATAGAAGGTGTAGAAGTCGAAGTATGTACATCGGAGGTAGGCACGCCCGTAAGATGTGGCCATGTCCGGCTCGGCTAACCGCATCAATACACGGTCCCCTCATGGTCTCGCAATGTCGTGCAAACAAGCGGCGCCCCATATCTGGAGGTAATGACTCAGCAGCCTCTAGTACAGTGCTGCACCTATGAGCAACATCAGATAAAGTATGTGCCTGCATAGAAAGAAAAATACATATTATATAGTCGGATAAATACAATCCAGGTACCAGTAAACCGCGACTTGAAGTCGCGGTCAATTAATATTAACCGCTACTTCAGGTAGCAGTTTATTTTTACTTAACCGCTACTTGAAGTAGCGGTTTATAAAGGTTAACCGCTACATGAAGTAGCGGTTTTACTTAAGTACAAAAAAAAAAAATTTCTCGCGTGCCGTCCTACGTGGACGGTACGCAGGGAATTAATTTCCCTTCCAACATATTTCTGAAATTAAAACCCTATTTTGCATTATTCAAGGAAAAAATTCTAAAATTTGCAAACAAAAAATATGTGGGAGCTCGTACGATGAGTGTATTAATCCAGCGACCATAGCACCCAACAACAAAGAATGCGATAAAGATTGAGAGAGTGAGGAGAGAGAGACGTAGTCACGTAAACTTAGCTTTATAGCAAGCAAGCTCCCACTCTCGTCTTCCCACTCTGCCACTTCCCCCTCTTCTCCCTCCTTTGGAGTTACCATCTTCTCCCAGAATTAGGGCTTTTTCATTCATCTCAAATATGGTCAGTACTTCTCTAAATTTAGATCTTTGACCCATTTATATTTTCCATTATTAGTAAATGATCTAACTAGCAAAACTATATATAATTTTAAATTTCAAGTCTTTCTTCTCATTTTCTCTTAGAAATTCAGGGTCCCTTTTTTGCTTTAATGGTTTTTTTCTTCTATGGGTATGCTTCTTTTTTGTTTTTGTTTTTATATATTTTATATGGTATGAGATTATGCTAGTTGTTAAGTACCCTTTGTGATTCTACTCGAAAGAAAAAAAGTACCCTTTGTGATACTTATTTGTGTGTTTTCAACTTTTATTCTTTGTCAGTTTATTTTATTTTTTAAATTTTTTTCTCTGCGTTTGGTGTTTCATTGGTTGGTAATTACATGGAAATTTGTGGGTGCTTCATTGATTTAAAATTACATGGAATTTTGTGGGTGTTTCACTGGCAGAACAAACTAGGAAGAGGACATCGTGACAAACTTCAGCAGTTTATGCAAATAACTGGTGTCAGGTAATGCTCTAGTGTAGGTCACTTTGCACGCCCTCTGAGATGGCCCTGTGTTTGTGCTGATGATTCTGAAAGTGGCTGAATAGTTGAGTAGTGTTTAGTATTATTATTGTGTGATTATGTAGTTTTATGTGGGTCTGAAATTTGAATATATGAGGTTTGGTAGATTATTGGATATAACTGGTCTTCTTGAGTATCTCTTTGTGAAATAGCAAAGGGTTACACAAATGTTTTTGACAAAGCTCTCAATTGAGATAGGATAAGAGGGGTCAATGTACGATTTTCATGTGAGCTACTAACTTCTACAATTGCGAAAAAGGCTCCTTTTGCCTGAGTCATAGTCTGACTATTGAATGTTTGGAAACTCCTTACCCCTGTCCTGGCAATTGTAAAGAGAATATATCTTGATATAAACTTTTGATCTTTGGAACAAACTGGCCTTGCCTTCTACTTCACAACAAATAAGTTGTACTTCACTTCCTTTGTGTTCTATATTTTTTACTTGAAACAATTCCCATTTTTGAAATTTTTTTAAATTTAAAGTACATACAACAACTGAAGATATCCCATAACAGGTAAAAGAGAGGTAAAATTAAGTTTCAGTGTTTTCCCCCTTTTGAGGTGCTTTTTGGGGATTGGGGTGATTGCTCATTGGGCTGTTGCAAAGATGTTTTTAGTATTCCACTTTGTTTTGAATTGCATTTTACAGCATGATGTATTTGGGCATAACAGTTTCTAGGATGTGCCACTGTGATACTCCCACTTGTTTTGTCTGTGGGAGGGGGGGGGATTGATACATAGAATCTCACCTTTATCCGATCTTTACAAAGTGGTCCCACCTTTCATTAATTAGGGAATAATCCCACCTTTATACATTATCTTCTTAAAAATGAGCCTTTTAGACTGGAAACCTGTTACACCAGCTTACCAAGCCACCAACCACCCAAGAATAGCAGTCAACGACTATGATCTTCTTCTCTCCTCAACAA
The DNA here is from genome assembly GCA_947646795.1 of Beta lomatogona. Taxonomy (NCBI): domain Eukaryota; kingdom Viridiplantae; phylum Streptophyta; class Magnoliopsida; order Caryophyllales; family Amaranthaceae; genus Beta; species Beta lomatogona. The sequence goes on from CANSNZ010000942.1 coordinate 3,879,266, forward strand.
TTTTTCTTCTATCTCCTCACCCTTCAACTCCCCCCCCCAATCACCTTCCTTCGGCTCTTTCTCTCCTCAAATCCTCTTCTTTCTAGTTTCTCCATGAAATCTCCCAGCGGCCCCTTACGCTACTGTATTTGCTTTGGCGGTGCATTTCCTCGACAAGTCCATCACCACCAAAGTTACCCTGATCGAGTAGTTGGTGAATACAATCTGAGTTATTACGATTGATATATAATGATTTACTGCATAGATCCTGAAATTACTGCCTTGCTTGAACAACTTTTATTGTTGGTTATTTCGGGTAGTCTATGCTGTCATTGTTGTGGTTTTAAGCTGTGAGAAGTATGGACTCCTTGGCTCCAATTTAGAGCTTTTTCTGGTTGTTAAGATATGCTCAATTTAAATTCTTGATGAAGTTGCTAATGTTTGTCCATCATCCATGCTTTCATTGATTTTCTCTCCTTGATCCCATTGTTGTGGAGACGACTTGTGGGTATCTCTGATATGAACTTTAGGTATAGAATGAGCCATTGATGCGAGGTTTTTGCTGTTTGATCCGGGTATCTTTTGTTTGTTTGGGAATGGTGGGATATTGGACTCATACATGCATGTTATTGGCAATTGAAAGTGTTGATATTTGGTGATTTAAACAGTTGGGTTTGACTTAACTATCTTGATGCTGACTTGGGCTTTTCATACTTTTTGTCTGGGTTTATGTAATTTGTATGATAACTTGGGATTTTGGGTGCTTTACATATTGAATGCCATGAAATACGGGAAACAGTTACAATTTTAAGGAAAGAGAAACAAAAAAAGGTGGAAGAGACTGAGAGAAGAGCGCGGGGGAAGAAGTAGAAGCAAAGGGAAGGGGATCTCAGAGGGGACGGGGAGGATTAAAAAAAGAAATAATAAATTAAAGTGTTAGTGACACATATGGTTTTTTACCTACAATTAAACAGGTAAGGCTTATTCTAAGAAGATGATGTACAAAGATGAGATTGTTCCCAATTTATTGAAAGGTGGAACCATTTTGAGAAGATCGGACAAAGGCGGGATTATTCCTATAAAATATTCTTGGGGGGGAGGGTTTGAGAGAAGGGGGGTCTGAATAGGATTGTAGTCAAGTTGTTTGTAGTATAGAAGTGACCTTGAACTCTTATTTTCTCCCTGTTGCTGTCGGGGCTTCTTGTTTGGGACCTGAAAAATCCTTTCACCAGCATTGTACTCTGGTCATGCTGTAGATAATTTTCATATTAGCATGAATAGGTCTTATAATAATCTTTAATGAATCAGCCAAAGGAAGGGTACAATGTGATATAACATTATAATTCTGCTAGAATGTCGCTTGAGGAAAGAGAATTGGCTCGAGGAGAGAGAGAGAGAAAGTGAATTAGAATTTTTCATAAATAAAGAAGAGTAGAGAGAGAAATCGTGAAGAAAATTTGTTATTGGAGAAATTCAAGCCTCTCGAATTCTTGGTATATTGTCTTCAATTTATTGCTGGCCATTATTAGTGTATAGATATCCTACAGTGAACTAAATTAATACATCCAATGTCATGAATAAAGATGAAGATTAGTATATGGAAGGGATAAAAGAACAAAAATATGATCAAGGAGTGAAGGTCATGCAATATGGTCTATTGAAGCATTGGGCTAGATAAATAAATGCCTTGAAAGCTAGTATATGGAGGGGATAAAAGAACAAAAATATGATCAAGGGGTGAAGGTCATGCAATATGGTCTATTGAAGCATTGGGCTAGATAAATAAAATGCCTTGAAAGCTAGAATAATTGAAAGGATATAGCTACAACCCTTCTACAATATTCAGTTGTGAAATAAAACTTCTTGGAAATGAATTTTGTCGTTTTAAAATTATAAATCCTTTACAAAACATTTCATAATTCAGGAAGGAGGTATAGGCCCTATATAGAGGTAGAGAATTGGGTAAAATTGAGAGGTTTGGGCCCCATTTTTAAGGGTTGACTAGACAAATCCTCTATTATGCGTGTTTAATAGATAGAAGATTGGAAGAGAGGATTGGTGCCAATACTCTAATTCTCAAAAAGCTCCCAGACCCATCTTTTTAAGATAAAGGAGTGCAAAGTGAAGCCAGATTGATATATATATGTCCTAAAGTTGCAAACTTTTTTTACTGTTTGAATTTCACATGATGATTTGTTTTTACTTTTTACGATGCTCTAAATTTTTCAACGTTCCTTGAACCTTTTTCTTTTAAAAGGCTAAAACAAAAAAAAAAGAAGATCCCACTATGCATTGGTTTTTAAATATTTACCAGATTACCGTTCATGTAGGATCAGGAAAGTCCAAAACCTTTTTGGTTTCAAAACAAATCGCTAATTCAGGAAGCAGTTTCGCTGTAGTATCGAAACTTGTGATAGCAGTTTAGTTCGAATTCCGAAACCAAAAGAAAATTCAATTTATAGCGCAAAACATAAGGGTTTTCAAAACAGCCTATATCTAGACTAGTGATATGTATGTAAGTAAAGCAGCCTGTAGAAAGCTTAAAGCAAATCAGCGTGTGAATATTGAAAACTGGAGAGCAGGGAAACGGCCAATATTTTTCCATTTTGGACCGTATTAAGAGGAAAATCTCAAAAAAGGAAAAGAGTAATTGCTTTTATGGGGATTTTAACCTAGGCTCCTTGTGTAGTACAATGGATGGAATACCATCTCTTCACCCAATGCTAACTGATAGGACTCTCATTTAATTTACTATAATGATCATTGGTGATTATATGGGGAAATTTGCTAACTCAATTAGCAGATTTAGTTAGCGGTTTTCCTCATTAAACCACTACCTCAGCTGACGGTTTTGCCTAATGTGAAACAAAAACACATACATATCCTATGTAGATGATATGTGGGTAAATAAGTTCCAATCCAATGCAAAGTGGAGACTTTTTTTCCTAGCATATATCTAAGAATCACGTTCAGGTTCCTAAGGATTAATTATTACGATTTCATATTAAGTGGAAAACGTTGCTAGATCATTTTGTTCTCCAAAATTCAAGAGTTGTATGTATAATATTTTACATTTAGATTTCATGAAAAAAATTGACATAATTATCATTGATTTACATAAAGTAGTGCCTACAGTTTATTTGTGTGTAAATGTTGTATTAAGTGGAGTACCAATATTTGTATGTCATATTTCCAATTAATTAAACGCACGATATAAATCTACATTATTAACAAAGGAAATTCCAATATAATAAATTGTTTGAATGTCCTTAGTGGTCTTTTTACACCATCAAACTGGTATCAATATCTCTCAAGACACTTCCATACAAAGAGCTAATAAGATTAGCTAGTCAAATCAAGCTATCGGTTATTCCCTAGTTGGCAAACAGCGCCTCAATGAATTTAGAGGACCTCTTTGAACAAGTAGAGAAGGTTGAAATTTAAGATTTTTGGGGTTCTTAATACCATTCTTTAAGTTATTTACTCAAAGCTAAGGTTAATTTGCTTATTAAATGTAGATATTTGTGACAAAAACTTTTTAGTACAAGGTCGTATCCTCTTGGGAAAAATTACGTCTTTAGGGTTGAGATCCTTGCAGCGTTCAATGAATGAAGTTATGCAGTTTAGAAGGTTAAAGATTACATATTACATATTACATATTACATATGTAGCTTATAAAATTTGAAATTTTCATTGGTTTAAATTCCATAGCTATCAAACTTTTAGAAATATAAAGCTTTAAAAATCACGTCATTTATCCAGAATCTAAATTTGATGGAGCACTTAATTACTTGGTAAGTATTCATGGACAAAAAGTTTAACATTGTCTATGTTGTGGATAATTGCCTCCTTTCGGGAGGCTGTTGGCACTCTCACAGGTATCCTAGGTTTTAACCAACTTGCCTATTAGGCAAACCCCTCAAGAAAAGGACTAAAGCTAGAAATAAATTTTTTTATATATCCAGCTGGCTTAAATTGCCTTTTGGGTTATATTCTTCTGTTTATCTTGGTATGCTTTGTTTTAGCTAGCTGTCCATTTACATGGAAATACTTTTGGAAAATATTTTGTCTTGCATAGATGATTATTCTACAATGAGGTGATGCTAGATGTTAAGCCATATTTCTGGCACTTCTCTCTTCCATAGTTTTTTCTGAATTAGTTGCTATACTGATAAAATGTGTGTGTGTGTTTTTTATTATTTTTTTAAATGTAGTGAAAAGGTTGCTCATCAAGCACTGAAGGCTGGTGATTGGCACCTAGAAGGAGCACTTGATGTATTCTACAGTCAGCCTCAGATCAAGTCATCTACTGATTCTAGGCATTTGGAGGAGCTTTTTAACCAATATAAAGGCATGACATGTTTTTAGATTACTGATCATAATCTTTATCCTTTTTTTTGTTTATCGTCTGTTCTGTGCAATTATTATATGATATCATTTTTCAATTTAGATTTAACTTTTATGTTGCTTAAACAGTCTCTTTCAGTCTTCGGTACATGCTAAACTCATCAATTAGCTGCTTTTAACTGCCATAACGTGGCTGTCTTTGGCACACCATATCTGTTTCATTCTTACCAGAAATGCTTTCTGACATGTATTACAGATCCTTATGGTGACATGATAATGGCTGACGGTATCACTAATCTCTGCAATGATATTAAGGTTTGTCTGTTTGGAACAAGTTATTTTGTCTGCTCAGTGAATTGTCCAAGATTCTGTTCAGAAAAAATTAGCTATTAGCTGATATACTCGCTATTAGCTAGATGTTAGTTGTGAAGATAACACTGTTAAAAATAGCATTCAATAAATTAGTTATCGGTAAGTAAAATTCTTAAAATGAGCGCAAAAGCTGCCTCTACTTACAAGAGCTATCTATTTTCAAACATCCAAAAAGCTGCCTCTATCTACAAAAGATATTTAGCTTTTCCAAAAACTGTACCTCTGTTTTGCAAAGCTATATGCAATCACAAGTTCACCAAACATGATTTAACACCTTGGGTAGAATTTTGTCCGAGTAAAAGCTCCAGAAGGTAATATCGAAATTCTTATTCAAATTGCACGAATACTGTGTTTCTGCTGCTCATTTCTTTAATTGGTTGTTCACTAGTCTAAATATAGGTTCTTTTTATCTCACTATCATATTTTTTTAAATTACCTGAATGGTCCTTTTAACTTTTTTGTAGGTTGATCCTCAAGATATTGTCATGGTAAGTGGTAACTTTAAATATCTCTACTCGGTGTGTTTATTTTTTTGTAAATGCTATGGATTTAGACATACTTTTGGTAAATATTTTGTCTTAGAAATACACCTTTTTAGTAACTTTTCCCTCTTACATCCAGGGGAACCCATGTTAGGTCTCGCCCCCCCCCAGCAGAAAAATAGTTTTTTCGCATTTAAGATAGTTAATACTCCCTCCGTCCCATTGTGGTTGTCATACTTTGGAAATGTAAAAAAATAAGAGAACATCATTTATTGTTATGTTTTCCATTTTCTATATTACTTTTGACCTATAAAAATTAAGTACTAAACACTTATCAAGGCACGTAATTTTAGATGATAAGTTATTGTTTGGTTATCAATTGTTATCCTATTGTATATGTAGATGTGATAGGAGTTAGTAGGTAGTAGGAGTAGTTTTATTTTATTTGGTGGAGAGAGAGTATGGGCCAATGGTAAAAGTTAATAGGTAGTAAGAGTTGTATTATTTTATTTGGAGAAGAGAGAGTGCGGGCCAATGGTTAAAAGCTAGAACGATTAAAATAATAGTGGGCCATATCAAAAAGTAGAAGTGTAAAGAGTATTCAGGAACGAATGAAAAAGGAAAGTGTAAAAAGTATTATGGGACGGAGGGAGTAATGAAAAGATGACAACTATTTTTAGACTTCCTGAAAAGGAAATTTTGTCAATCAAAATGGGTCGGAGGGAGTACTTAATAGCATGTAAATAAATCTGCACGCATAAATATCACATCATTTCCTTTCATGCATTTGGAAAGTGATCCGCATTCGAATCGTGTAAGTTGCAACATCAGTTTGATCTTTCATTTTCCTTTCGATTTTATTTTTTATTTTTGTGTCTACCTATGCGTTGTTCTGATGTGTCAGCTTCAAATCTTTGCAAGATTGATGCTAGCTTTGATTATCTATTTTTTGGCCGTTATTAGCAATACCTTACTCTTTTCGTATTTCTTCTTTCTTACTCTTCCACTTTTCTATTTAAAATTTTCATTTCTTGATTATTTTAAGACTTATGGTCCTTTTTTAATTTTATGTCCAACTCTATGTCTCTATCTGATGTGATTTTCGTGGCTGTTTTAGATCTTTTTTGGTGTTTTGTTAATGGTGGACGAATTATCTATGGAACTAAGGGGATATTATTTTCAAGTGACGGCTAAGAGTATGATCAAAGAAGTCTCAATTGCTTGATTTAGGTTTACTACTCGGAAACCAATTGTTAGCTTTTGCTCGACTCATGCAAAGTATGCAAATTCTTTAAACTTAAAATCTGATTTTATTAATGAATAACAAAGCATAGGCGTGTAAATAAAACCCTAAGCATAATGAGATTAGGAAACTGATAACAAGATAACAATGAAAAAACAAACTCCTAACCAAGTGGAACAAGCTCCAACTTGGGCGTCTACTACTACTCCTACTCCAATTAGGCTCCTAATGTGCTTAAAGTAAAAAACCTATTCCAAGTAGAATAGTAAAAACCTACATGCAAAAGACTCCAACTACTACTATAATTCTACTCCAATTAGGAATCCTAATCCAACTAGGATTTAGATTTCTAACTCAACTACAATTTATGAACAAATTAAACTATTATATTCCTAACAGTACTAGGAGTTCGAATCCTAATTGAATTAGGATTTTAGGAGTCCTATTCCTACTAGACTTAGGAAACCAACACAAATCCTACTGAAAAATGACCAACACTATCTATCAATTTTTTTAGAACACATCTCTAACAACCACTTCTTTGTTTTATTTACTATTTGTGTACTAAGTTTCACAAGAATTTTTTACCCAACATGTAAAAACAAATGGTATAATGTAAGATGTTGGATTTTTAGTCGATATATATTTTTAAATTTATACCAACTTCTAACCTTTAGCAGTAGATAATTAAAATTTATAGTTTAACACTTTAACTTGTGAGGGGAGCATGAAGGTCAGTGTTTATTTATTTTTTATGTGGATAGAGTACGATGTATGATATATTGAAAGCTTTTTTCTAATATTTGATGCTAATAATATGAACTTTGGGATTTTTTTCCTAGGTGATATAAGGTTGAATTTGTCATTATTTAAATTCAATTTTTCAATGTATTTGTTTGGTTTACTATCCAATTTTTGTATTAGGCTCATTATTTGACTTGTTGGTTAGTGTGTTGGTCAATTATTCTATTTGTTCCCCTCCAAATCTTAAGGACCAAAGGAAAACATGTCATTGAAATTCCACACTAAATAAGTTAGTAAATATCCTAAAACATTATCCAAATATTAGAAAACTTAATACCCTTTGCAATATTAAGACCTACTCTGATTTTCACCTATTACTATGAAGGGAATGATGACATGGAGGACTATAGTCCCACGATCCTCTACCAAAAGACTTTGATAACTTGCTTTATGGTAAGGTGGGACATAAACTTTATCATCATCCCGTTTTTGAAAGATAAATCTTTTTCTTCAAACAATGGAAAGTGGAAGATCCAACATTGATCTCAAGTGGCATAAAGAATTTGGAGGAGGATGAGGAGGCGAATACGTCATTGCACTCAATAGTGGAGAAATAATACAAGAATTATGTCCTTGCTCCATAATAATAGCTTTGATTTTAAAGGAAGAATATCATGAGTGCACATTAAAGGCTTGTCTAAAAGGTCTAAATTGCTCATATAACATAAGGTGGAGAAGTTTAAACCATGCATAGATTAAGACACTTTCACACTTCTACAAATTGGTAATGCAGGGACACGTGGGTATAGCTTTCACTTACCGATGACTCTACCAAGTAGGGAACGTGTATTCACGGATCAATGTCAAAGGTTTCAAATTCGAAGATGCACCACTCCCAGTTAGCACCACCTTAATAGGCGAGCTTATAGTTTCATGAAATAAGGGAATTCAGGATACACAAACTGGCTTCATAGAAGGACAAGTTTGAAAACTCGCCATATGCTCTTGTTTAGCACCTTCACTTTTCGAGGCTCAACAAGAGGACACGTAGAACATTCACCTCATGCTCTATTTCTGCGTTGCCTTCACCTTTATGGATTGTTGCATCCTCTTTTCTGGATGTATAGCTTTCCCAATATGACCAATCTCATATTCCGTATGCTCCTTTTTGGCAGTAAGAGTTTGGTGAAGGCACCTATCGGTTTTAGGTCTTTTAATTTTATGCATGAAAGTTAAGGGTCGAATATCTTAAGTCTTCCAACTTGAAATCTAGGTGGAGGAAATGCCGTTAAACGCCTAGTCAAGATGTTTTAAGAAATTCAATTCTTCCTCATTTTTGGTATGAGATGAATGTGATTAATAGAAAGAAAACGACTCCAATCTTCTAGTTCAAGTCTATGGCCAATTGATTTGGCCGTGTCAAAGCCCACTAAAACAACTATATATCTCGTACACTTCTGACTTAACTAATCTATACTGATGATACATTTCATATAATTTTAACCTTGCATAATACTTCTCCTGTACTTGATTTGGGAACTTACCTTGCATAATACTTCTCCTGTACTTGATTATCACGTGCTGGTTTAATTCATATAATCAGTTGTAAAGATAAGCTCATTCGGCCTTATGTTTCTCCACAAATCACTTACACGGCTCGTTTGCTCCTAGAATCCTGTACTAGTTGCTTCACACGTGTCTAATTATGCATTGGTAATTATGGCTCTAAATTGGAAATATCATCTCTTTTTTCTTTGGCGCACACAATAACAGTAAACGATATTTGTGTCGCTTATAAAGGCCTTGGTCTTCAAATGCAGCATTGTAGCCAGATTTACAATCTACATCTTGCAACAATAGGAAATCAATTGAGGTGGGGTTCGAATTGATTAAATTTTCTCGAATCGATCAAGGGGTGTTATATGATTGATTTTATGGTCTTATGAATTACAGTACTTGGTACAGTCAATGGACAGAGGTTGAACCATTGAAGACTCAACTGCCTACTCGAGGTTATTGTTTAGGCGTTTATGTTAGGTTTTTGGTTCATGGGGGTCCAATTTGATGCAATTGGTTGCAGGGATTTGGTTGAATTTGTGTCTATGCTACTAGATATGAGTGCATTTGGTGTAATATTTTCTTTGAGGGTTAAAAGTGCAAGCTTGGATTCGGGATAATTTTGGAGATTTTGGTGGGATAGATGGGTAATGGGTTGATCTTTGGAGGAGGTTGTTGGGTCCATCCTCATGGCGACATTTTTGATGGAGCTTGTAGAATTGCGCACGAAGTCTACTGATTCCTGTTAAAAGTTGTTAAAATATGGCTGGCTGTAAGATAACATTGAAGTCCTATTCTGTAACCTGAATAAATATGACTTGGAAAACGAGAATTTTTCTAAAGCGTAACGTAAGTAACATTAGGAAACTAAAAACTACTCAGAAATATTAGAGCATACTCTAGTTATGTCTATTATAACTACTAAAGGTAGAATGTGATTTAGTAATTTCCTCTGCCCCCAGCTATCCACCACAAAAGACTCCTGAATTTGGAATTCTATGATAAGGTGGGACTTAAACCCTATTACTAGGCTTTTCTTATTCTGTCTGTTGCTTTGTAGCATTAACATATAAGTCTTAGCCACCTTTTGCACTTGATGGCAACTAATCTTCACTTTGTGCTCTAGGATGTCTCAAGTTAATCTTTTGAAAGGGTACTATGAAGTTGGCGATAGTTAGGTAAATGGTAGTTGCTATTGGTAAACAACGCTGATACTTAACTTCTTACTTTTCCTTGAACTAAGATGTGTGTTTTCACCTTCAAGCTTTTGTATCCCTATCCCAAGATAGTTACCTTTCATGGATGGCTATGTTGATAAAAGATGGAAACTGAAATGAGTATTGAGAATAGGGTAATGTATCTATCTTGGATATAGAAAATGAAAATGTAAAGTTATGGCTATTGGTTTAAAAAAGAAAACAATTTTCTTTTTTTGTAAGCTAAGGTAGTGTTATGTTCAAATTATTTTGACTTACTTTAGAAATTAAATGAGTTCAGATTAGTCCTAATATGTTCCAAAAAGTTCAATTCACTACTACAATATGTTCAGAGAAGTTTACATAAGCCATTTTCAGTTGATCGAGTACACCCTAAAAGTGAACTTGTGTTATCTATAATGAGGCAAATAGATTCTAGACTACTGCCGTTCACTTCCAGAAAATTAAGTTCATGAAGCAAGAATAAGTATCAGAATCTAAGAGATCATTGGGTGGGGTAGGGGTGGAAGAGGAGGAGCCATTCACTTCTAGAAGATCGATTGTATGAAGCAACAGTAAGTATCAGAATATAAAAGAATAATTATTTTTTGGGGGTGGGGGGTGGGATGGGGGGAGAACCCGAGGGGAAAGTACTGAAATCTGACCTAGTTGTTACTTTCATGAAGTTCATGTGCGATATAGATCCATGCAGTTGTTTAGTGAAGAGGTATTATGTTCCATTTGTCTATTGGATCTCTTTGGATTTGTCTATTTTCAATGAAGTCAAAGATTCATTGTACTTTGGCATTTGGATTTAGCGGACCATATATATATGACTTAGTAAAAATGCCCCCGTTTTTGTTGTGAAGTAGCACATTTTGCTACAAATTGGATTAAAGGGTCAATTGGATAGCTTCTTTGTTATGGGAGGGGACTAGGAGTATATTGCGTGTATCCTTAGTTTTAAAAAGCGCGCCCAAGGCGCGCCTAGGTGCTAGGCGAGTAGAGGCGTCGAGAAAATCGCCTCATCAAACTCAGGCGAGGCGAATCACGTCAGGCGAAGAGAAGCGCGCGCTTTTTGCCGCCTTTGAGGGAGGCGCGAGGCGCAACGCCTTGCCGCTTTCAGTAGAGAGGCGCAAGACAAAGGGGAAAGAGTAGATCTGAGTTGAAAATTTGGAAAAAAAAAAGTAAAAATTTCTACAAATTCAAACTTACTTGCCTTTAATTTACCATTTTCGAGCAAAAGCCCCTTGTTAATTGCATTAAATTTCATCAAATTGAATGAATCCCTATTTGGGAGAAAACCCTAATTTGTGACTGAGTGGCAATTGATTATCGCCACCTCGTCGGAGGGAACAGAGAAAGCCGGTGTTATCTCCCATAAGTTTCGGCACCACACCTACAGTATCCGGTGCCGGCGCGCAATCTTCAGGTGTGTAGTGTGCTTTTCTCTTTCTTCCATCTTCTTCGTCTCTGTTCTTTTTCTTTTTTGAAGGAAGTCTCGATCTTTTTTTCTTTTCTACAGCTGTAGAAGGGATCCACCACTTTCTTTCTTTTTTCAAAATAAGGACTGAAGAGGTCACGTGCTCTCCTTTTTCCTTTCTGTTTTTTTTGTTCTTTTTCCTTTTATTTTTCTCAATTTCTTTTTCTTTGTCTTTTCTTTGCTCTCCTTTTTATTCTTCTGTTCTTCTTGATGACTGATGGGGCTGCCTCCCAGTTCCTCCCAGAAAAAAGCCTCTGATCAGATTGGTTTTTTTTTTTTCAAAAATAAAAATATACAGTTTTTTTATTTAATTACAGTAGCTGACAAGTAGCATATAATATAGAATATTACACCAGCTTATATTTTTAAAATTTATTATGCTGTTTTGAGCATATAACATGTTCTATAATTGATTTTAAAAGTTTTTTGCACCAAAAGTGCGCCTCGCCTACGGGATGCGTGCGCCTTCGCCTTGCGCCTTGCGCCTTGCGCCTCCCTTCGCCTTGCACCTTAGTGCGCCTCGCGCCTTTTAAAACTAAGTGTGTATCCAACCTCACTGCCCTCTGGTAGCTGAAGCTTTATTAGAGGTATCGTGTTGATGAATCTATATTGGATCTCTTTCGTTGTTTATGCAAAATTCTCAAGGGGTTCATCTTGACCTCATAATCATTTGTCTTTAGTAATTTTTATAGTTGCTCTACAGTTGTCATTTCTGCATTTGACTTTTGACTATTTTCTTTTGTTTCATGGTTGCTTCAGCTGGTTATCTCCTGGCATATGAAGGCTGCAACCATGTGTGAGTATTCAAAGCAAGAATTCATTGGTGGATTGCAAGCACTAGGGCAAGTGTTGGCTATTCTTTTTGATTTATCCATCATTTGATTCTCATGCCTCTTTTAATACGTGGTTTTTTTAAGGCTCATTAGAACTTCAATTTTGTTAGCAGGATTGATTCCCTGGAGAAGCTTAAGGAAAGGTTACCTTACATGCGTTCTGAGTTGAAAGATGAACGTATATCACAAATTTTCGCCGTCTTCTTTCTTTTCAGATTTTTTTTTATCATCAGCAACTTTTGGAGATACATAAATTTCTTTTTTCTGCTGTTAAATGATTTAGGTTTCTTGTCTAATTGCCAGAAAAGTTTCGTGATATATACATCTTTGCGTTTGGGTGGGCTAAGGAAAAGGTAATTAAGTTACTTCCATCTGATGTGGTTACTTGTCATATATGGTCATACGGAGTCTGATGCGTCAAGAAACTGTCAGTACAGATTTTTTTGTGGATCAGTTTCTTCACAAATTTTGTTTCTATTGGCTTATTTTGATCATCAAGATTTCAAGCTGGCCTAATATAATCAGAAGCTTATCCTTTTTATGCTTTGAGTTGCTCTTTTCATGTTTATCGATTGAGCATCGTTTCATTCTTGCAATGTCAGGGTCAGAAGTCTTTGGCGTTGGATACAGCAGTTGGGATGTGGCAACTACTATTCGCTGAAAGGCCGTGGCCACTAATTGACAATTGGTGTCAGTTTTTGCAGGTAATATATGTGAAAAAATGCAATTCGTCTTGTTCAATTTGTCCTGCAATGGTATTATGGTCTAGTTAATAGATTTTAAAGCATGTAGATTCTAGATCATTGTAGGGGCTTGGCAAGAAAGTTTGCATAGTTGTGTTCTTGAAATCTCAGTTCAGACATCTTTTCAAAGCATGTAGATTCTAGATCATTGTAGGGGCTTGGCAAGAAAGTTTGCATAGTTGTGTTCTTGAAATCTCAGTTCAGACATCTTTTCTGGTTCAAAGGGTTTCATATGTTTTTCTTATGATACTATATTTTGTTTATGAAGAAGTATGTTCTCTGACATTTTAGCTTTTGGATTATAGTGGATTTACATAAAATAGCTCCCATAACTGCCTGCGTATTGTGAAGTCCCCCCCCCCCCCCTAAAAAAAAAAATGAAAACGAAAAAGAGGGGAAAGGGCAGGAGCATCTTTAGAGGCAATGGGTATTTCCTGAAGTTGATGATGTGGTGTGCATTTGTGGCACAGAAGAGCTCAATTTGGTGTAGCGTTGTTTCTTCGACACCATTTTAGAACCTTAAGTGTGTTATTCCCGTTCTTGAAAATCGGCGCTTTTCAAACCCAGAAAACGGACGGAATTCTAGGATTCCCCCTTGGAACAAATACTTTTATGCATACCTCTTCCGGTTGATCCACACCGCACTCTATTCTCGTAAGATGATACACACTAGCTAAGAGCCCGCCTGGTGCTACATCATAAGCACAGCTATTTGTGCTGTTTGATTCTATATTTTAATAAGGCTGTGACATTGTAAGGGTCAATGAGTCGTTTTGCGAAGTCAATATTTTCACTGAATGTATTATACGTCATAGGTTAGTGGGATGGATTTACGCTATAGATTCTAAAAATTGTGTTGAATCTGAGGTTGTATACAACTGGAAAAGCATTCAAGGATCAACATACTTGTTTGCAATCTGGAGTATTGCTACTTGTATGGATGGATAGATGGCTCTGGGTTTTATTTGTTGAGGTCAGTTAATGACCATGGATTGAGTATTACAATTTTCAGTTGTAGTAGCTTTATATACTAAATTGTTTTGCAATTTGACATTTTTCTGTTACCTCACCACAGAAGAGCTATTGATTCGTCTTCCATTGAAGAATATTTTCTAACTGTCTTAAGTCATGTTTGATTTCGTCTCTGATCCTAGGACCGGCATAATAAGGCTATTTCGAGAGACACCTGGGCTCAACTACTGGAGTTTGTGAGAGTAAGAAATAACTTTTGTTTTGCACCTTTCGCCTCTTTATTCTGATCATTGATTGTACTGCCGCAATTTCGTGGAGCTGTTTTTTGGGAAAATTTGGTTGCTGTTTCGATAACAAATATTTAGTTTAGTTGGTCTAACAGAATAATTTAGTGTTTGTTTGTATGGTGTTTCATATTTAAACAATTAGTGTTCTGTGAACCTGATGTACAATATGTTTATTGTCAGACCAATTCACTTTAAGCCAATATAGCTCACTTTCAGTCGAAATGGGTCACAATTCAAGTCAAGAGGGGTCACTTTAAAACAAAGGGTAACTTTTAACCCTAAATGGGTAACTTGTCACTCTTATATAAGTGACCCATTTAGGACAAAAAGTTACTGCACACCCATCTCAGAATAGAATTTGTGATTTTAGAATTGTGCTATCTTCTGCTTTTCCTGTCTATCAAGCAGAGAAATTCTAACACAATAGGGCCCTGAGAGCTCAAGCTAAATTTTCGAACACATGTCCACTACAGTGATTATATTGTCATTGCACTTCTAAGGGAAATGTTTGGTGTAAGCACTAATCTTTTCTTCTTATCATTGTTTTTGGGGGGGGTTGAAATTATCATTGATATCTTGATATTATAGATTATTTTGGCAATTAAAGAGAATTTGAGTTGTACAGCATTAGAACTTGAAACCTCTTACCACCTAACCTCAACAGCCTTAAAAAACAAGCACTAGACAATCAAAGCATCAACATTTTAACACCCCCACTTTCTAGGAAGGGTGAAGCACTGAACTTCTCATTTGCCTACAATTCGAAAACAGAACTAACAGTAAAAGCTTTCTCATAGATCCAAAGGCTCTATAGGCAGTTCTAAAGACAATTTTTATCGCTAAGAGCAGCAGCACCAGTTAAGATTTGCCCTGTAAATATTTTGCTGTGGTTTTCGAAGATTATGTTGGCAACTTGCAGCTGTGTGAGATGGGGATTGTATAAGAAATAGGAAGGGTCACCAGGAAAGAAACAATTTTGTTACTTCTTGTTTCCCTTTTCTTTAAGAAAGATTGTAGTTAAAAACTGAAGCTTCAGATATACCCTAACCTCCATATATTCATAGAGTATACCTTTTCTATTGGATCAGAGCTTTGCGAATGTGAATTTGCTTCCTTTGTGGATGAGTAAGGTTGATAAGCTTGTTCATGTTCACGCTGTTTGTTTTGCAGACAGTAGATCCACAGCTGTCTAATTACGATGCCGAAGGTGCTTGGCCATATCTCATTGATGAATTTGTTGAATATTTATACGAGAATGGTGTCCTCCAAAGAAGTTAATGATGGCAAAAAGACGATCATTGGTCAGTTGGACAGATTCTATTGGGGCAGTTTACGTTGTTTCTTCAGAATTATTTGAACAATTGAACCCTGTTGTTCCATTCAACTCTTAGCAGTATTCAACTGGGGGTGGAAATAGTACGTCGGAAGAAAGAGCATTGGGTATGTCTGAAAGTGCGTTGTCCTCTTGTATTGTTCATATGGTGTCTGTATCCTGTACCTGAATAAATCATTCACTGTTGTTAAATCTATTGCAAATTTGGAACTTTTGGGTCAACATGTGCTTTCGTGTTTCGAGAAATCAAATGTGCTGTCATGTTTCTGTATCTGAATCCAGTAAGAGTTCCTGCATCTCAGGCTGTTTGTGGGAGCATTGTTTTCGTACTGTTTTTAGGAGTGTTTTGTGGCAAATTAAGAAGGGTGTTATAGGATGCCTTTTCAGCCATTTGTTTAGTCAAAAACACATTTTTTGCAGTTGATTGCAAGGCAATGCCGATGAAGCATAATATTTGCAATTGATTGCCGATGAAATTCCAATAAGTGATGCATAGCTCTAAATGATAAAAAAGCTTCTCATTCTTTATACATGTGGTCATTACTTAATATTTTCACCAACCTAATCTATACATTGAATAACCATCTCATTCTTACCTAATTTGACTGTATAATTCCCCTAATTAATTAATTACTCCCTCCCTTTTTCATTCAGCCCAGACATCACTCCTTAAATTCCCTCCCAAATTATCAAACCCATCATATGATCTTCCTCTTCAACTGCAACTTCATATGAACCCTAACCTTAAAATTGAATTGGCCGAAGAATCTTGACTTCGTACTAGTTGGCCTCTTTCTCACATTTTCACCTCTTCTTGCATCCTCTTTGTTCTGTTCTCTGATCTCTTCTCTCCTCTTGTGTTGGATCTTTTGGATATTTTAAAGAATCCTGACTTCGAAATCGAGGGTCTCTTCGTGTCTCATCTTCTCTGATCTTTGTGATTTTGCGAAGACAAAAAACCCTAACCCTAGATTTGGGTTTATGCGAAGAACTAAAACTCAGACCCAGATCTTGATTATCTTGTGTCTTTGTTTGTTGGCTATGTCTTGGTGGAATATAACCAATTATGTATTCGGTCTTGATGACATGGATTCGAAGAAGAATCCTTGTTGATTCGAGACCTTGATAGATACCAAAATAGTTCATATTACACCTCAATTCTAGATGATGTTCAAGCTACGTCAGAAACTCCGATATCTAACTTCGGACTCCTTGAAAAGTACGAAATCCAAAAAAGTCATTCTGTAGATGGCGAATCTACTTCACTGGGAAAAAAATCTGGAATTTGAAGAGTCTCTCCCTTTTGCCCTTGAAGTCCCCAAAAAAAAGACGATTCTATGGAGTCCTCAATTGGTGGTGGTCAAAACCCTAATGGGAAATTATTTTTGGGGGAAAATAGCGTGAGACCCTAAGTTGGTAATATCATTCTTATTGATTTCTACTTTTATGACTTTTTATTATTGATCTTGTTGTTTTTCTGTTGTGAATAAACTCGTCATATTTGTGTTGTTTGTTGATTTGTATGCCACTTCTTAATTGTGGTTCTGTTTAAATTTTTGTGTTAGTCATAAGTGGTCTTGATTCTTTTTAAGGATCATACATGGTGTTGTTTGGTCATAACTTATTACGTTGTGTTGTTGATTTTGAGAACTGATTCATGTAATGGTGAGTCTTCGTTTTGAATACTCTCTATTCATGTTTGATATTGATTGTGAAGTTTTTGTTTATCATTACTTCTGTTCTTTTAAGGACGATATATGATGTTGTTTGATGTTATGTATGCATGCCACTTTTTGATGTACACATGACCTTGTGATCTATTGTTGATCATGAGACATGATTCATGATTTAAATGTTTGTTTTGTATGCCCTATATTCATGTTAATTAAATGGTGACTATAATGTTGTTGTGTGGGCTACTCTGGTGTTTTAAGACATTTTTTTTATGTAATTGTGGTGGTGTTAGCTAAATGTGGTACTTCATTTGCTTATGGTGGTGTCATTTGGTTTACTTCTAGGATGGCTTTCTTTACAATTGCGTGATTCATTTGCTTGTGGTGCTGCTAACTATTGAAGGATTGCAAGTTTGGTTTATGGCCATATAATAACATTAATCCAATTCCCTATATTTTTTAATTTTTTATTAAGTCATACTTCTTTAAAGCTTTTCTTATTCTTTTATTTGGTTTTCTGAAAACATTGTTTGACTTTGGCTAAAATGATCTTTTGAGAAACTTAATTTTGTTTTTGAAGTGGTTTCTCCCTATGATGACAAAAGTTTGTGACTGAACATGTGTTTAGATTTTAGCCCATTTATATGCCACCACTTGAATTAGGGGGTTTCATAAAAGAGACATTTGTGTTGGTTTAGAGTAACTGACTTTATTGCCACTGCATTTGAATAAAAACTATGTGACGTGAGTGGGCTGTACCTAATCCTCAATGAAGAATGAGGTCAACATGAATTATGTTTGCATGATTGTCTTAATTATATGGCTGTTACTGTCACTAATATACCCCCTTTGTTCTAAAATGGTTGACGCTATTTCTAAGGTCTTATCTAGATATTCATATTATTGATTGGGGACTTTGTGATGGGGAAAACCAAAATTCCTTCTAAATATGTTCTCTTCCTCTAGCCTTATGGAAACCAAACAATGAACATGTTCCATAACTTGAGCGAATATAATAGAAAATGTGATATGTTTTACACTATATAATGTGATGTTGTTACCGCCCATCTATGTTTTGTTGACTTTGTACTTCATTCAATGGCTCTGGTCCACATACAATGTACTGCCGATTTAAGATATGTTAATTGTGTCATTCGCCAGTCTGAGACTTCAACAGCAGTTGGTAGTAGACCTAATGTATTCATTCTCTTCTTCCTTTGTGTGCATTCCAGTAGTTATTTCCCCTTTGACCTTTAAGATCTCTACCATGGCATACATGATGGTTGCAACCATGTGTAATTGATGATCTTAGGATCGTAGCAATTGTATGCTTCCTCTACATTTTTTCCCAACTTGTCCACTATGTCAAGGAATGTTTGGTGTTAAATTGATTATATAACCCTTACAAACCCCAGTATGTCAAGGCATGGGGACTGAGCAGGTTGACTTCAAACCCATCTTGTCTTGATGCTTCCAGAAAAAGAGGATCATCTGGTTGGATATCAGGCCTGACATTGTCTTGTTGAATCCAAATCTGTTTGCAACCTCTAGCTAGTTGGCCATTTTGCGATGATTGCTAGAAGAAGTTAGTGATGAGAATTTCCCTAATGGTTTCCCTTATTACGTTCTATTTTGATTTTACTTCCATAGCACATGCTGGTGTGTTGCATGAATTCCTTTGGGCTGCCACCTCATTTTCAAACATGAAGATACCCAATTTGCCATCCCATAATATTGTCTCATCCCCCCCCCAAAAAAAAAAAAATCCATGGCCTTACTATGCCACCTATGAACGTCACTTTTGTGATGAAAGACTTGAACTCACAAGCTTTGTAAGGTCTTCCACCTCCAGTAGAAGGTAAATTTTTGTGTGATTTTGCTCATGAAGAATCACTTTTCATCTACGTGAAAAATGTTGTATAAACAGTCAAATCTTGCCTTTTTTCCGTGACTATTTTGGGTATGATTTGGGATAGCAAAAACTTCATCCTTGCTACCCTAAGTTAAGGTGTAAGTTTGTGTTTTATTGAGTTTATGTGACTCCTTCAAATTCCTCTCTTCAATCATTTAAAAAAAAAAAAAATCCCCCTCTTCAACAATCTCTAAACTGTAGAAGGGCTTACTTCTACAGCCAAAGCAAATGACCTAAGTATGGTCCTTTGTTTTAGAGGAACTCTTCTGTGCTCTTCATCATCTATGAACTTGGGCTTCCTCTCATAGTTGTCTACCTTTTTACTGGCAACATTGACCTCAATGCCCAATATTTTATGCTTCTTTGCAAGTCTCCAGATCCTATTCAAAGTATATATGCTGCAATCATATATGTGCATTCTCATTGTTAAATGACCTCTTGAAAAATATGGTGTGTGTGTTGCGGCAGAGTAAATTTTGGGGGCATATAATTCTCTTCAACTCTATCTTCATAATTCCTAATATCCACGCCGCGCGTGTGTGTATGTGTGTGTTGCACAGAGTAAATTTTGGGGGCATATATAATTCTCTTCAACTGTATCCTCTTAATTCCTAATATCCACGCCGGGTGCTTTGCCTTTTAAGAGGACCACCACCTTTGGCTAAATTACCAATTTATTTCTAAACAATTGGTCCTAACTTCCTCTATTTACCCTCCTTGGTTTCTCCCACTTTCTCATAGTGTCACTTTAAAAAAACAAAACATAGGAAGTATTATTCAATCAAAGCACAACTATCACTTTGTCAAACATTTTTTTTTCCTATTTTGCTTCAAGTCCCTGTTCTACATAGACGAAATGTTTCCTAGGAAGCTCCTCAAATAAGCTGCTTAGAGCGTAGAAGCCTTCTTCAACAACCCTGAATCCATTTATCAGTGGCGGATCCAGGATCTGACCCACGTGGGTTCGGAGTATTTCGAAAAAAATCAAAGATAAATAAAATCAAAATTAGAGTTGCTTATGCACTAGCAATTACTCTCTCCGATTTTTATTAGTTTGTCCGCATCTTTAGGCACAAAGTTTTAGGAGAAATATGTATGTCTATCATAGATGGAAAGAGAAAATATTATATTATTAGCATATTGTATCGAAGTTAATGTTGGTCACGAAAAGTAGAGTGATAAGGTAAATATAATAATAAATAATTTGTGAGGCCATTCTAAAAACGGAAAAAAAAAAGTGGGTAAACTAAGAAGGGACAACTCAAAAAAGGAAAGTGAGTTTACTAATAAAACCAGAGTAAGTATATAACACTTATTTAAGTAATCGAAAATATAAATGTACAAAAGGACAATTAAATCCTCAACTTCTGATACATAAAAACAATTAAGAAACGAAAATCTGGTTTGAATAATCTATTTTTATTTTCAAGTTTTGGGATGGTTTCATAATAGTTCAAACTCTTTATCTTTTTTGCTGTCACAACGTCACTAATATATTTTATATAGGAAATTGAAGAGTTCATATTATTCTAATAAGATAGTACTCGAACTTAGGTATTTTCCATAATAAGCGAAAACTGAGTTTACAATAAGAAGATGGGTAAAAATGGGGTTAATTGGGGTGAAAATTTTCAAGAGATAAATGATGAAAAATGTTATACAAAACTTTAAACTAAAAGAAAACTAAAATAAAATTAAAAAGTAGCTCTACCTGGATCAAAAAGAGAAAACAGAAGTAAAGTTTGCATATTAGAAAACCAAAACATTAAATGAAGGAAACTAAAGCTGAAAAGCTTTCCGTAGACCTAGGAATCGAACCCGCGTGAATTCAATGAGGGTTGTAATTATGCGGCCCGTCAGACCATTGAACCAAACATTAAAACAGCGATATAGCGTGGCGCAGGAAGGTTATAACGGGTTTTTTATCTCGATTTTTCGTCGATTTCCTTCTTCTTTTTCTCCAGATTTTTGTGGGTTCAGTTGAACCCACTGAACCCACGCTGGATCCGCCCCTGCCATTTATGTAATCTAGCTTCCTCAGTACCCCACCCTCACTCACCATGATCATGGTATCTACTTCGGTACCTCTAGCCTTTTGCTTCACCCCTCACTTTCCCACCATTATGGTGCAACCAAACCTTTTACCACGAAAGCAACAAAAATAAAGAGAAGTATTTTTGTTTGATATCTAAGTCATTTTTATCTACCATGGAAGCAAGAAAAATAATAAAAACAACCTTCTACATAGGTATGGAAGTATTTAACCCTATATGTAATTTTGCTTTGATATTAGGAAAAATTGACACCCTATATGTAATTTTGCTTTGATATTAGGAAAAACTAGTATTTGGGCCTGGGAGTTGCCCCGGGTGGTATTGTTTTCCAAATTTGATATGCAATTTGATCTATTCGCATTAAAATATATTAAAGAAAACGCAACATTTAAAAGGTACAAATATAATACTATGGACATTTAAAGCATGATTAAAAGTTGGTTGAGATGGTAATTGTACTATGTATAATAGCAAGATGTCACGTGTTCAAATTTTATTGCAAGCCAATTTTACTTTTGTTAATTGACATTACATCGTACACATTGGACAATGCTAGTATAGTAACAGAGGTGCCACGTGTCATGTATACGTTGTCACACACGCCTTTTAATATATTAGTATAGATTGACATTGCTTAATGGAACCTCCCCTACCCTGCTTTTCATCTAAAAAAAAAATACAAGAAAATTTAAGAAACCAGATTTCTTTGATGAGATTTCCATTTGTATAATAAGAGAGGCTAAACATCTAATTATTAGATATCTAAATATGAAATGGACAAAAATGGTGAGTTCCACCTCTAGAAATACACCATAAAACTAATATTCCTAAATTTAGATGTCAAACAATGAATCATCTAGCCATAATCATATTAGAGAAAATGACTGGTGGATCTGACGCTAAATGCATGATACACATTTGAGGTGTGTGAAGTTGCCACATGTGTGGCTGAACGTTGACAAAGTTGGTATTGTCAGGCTTTTGTTTATCTTCGCAAATAGAAGATGCTTTTTTTTTTCTGCACATAAATGCACATAAAAGATTAAATCATGGTGACAACAATATCAAAAGGTTCAAGATAGCAAAACAATTCCCAAGGGCCAAAGAGGAATTGAAGCTAAATGTGAGAGCATGCTTGATAGGAGAAACAAAGAATTCTTTCGAAACGAGGCCGCATAAGCAATTCAGAGAAAATGAAGCCATTAATACAAAAATTCATAACTGCAATCTACAATTCTACATATAGTGCCAGCAGGTTCTGGCTGCAGTTCTCGCCAATCCTTATTATCAATAGCTGGCATCTTACAAGCCATGGGCGTACAGAGCAAAAATGAACAAAATTTATGCTATATATAGCATCGATCTCTACCTAAATCAAAATCATCTCCCCTTCACTGAAAATATTGCAAGAGTGGTAACACTCCTGTTCCTTGCTTCGGAAGATTTAAATGGCAGCCACCAATGCCATGTGCTCAATCAAGTCCAAAACTCGGTTACTACAAGAGGCAGAAGGGAGAACTTGTTAGGTATCACTTAGAAACTGGAAACATATAAGTATGAGATAGGTGCAAGTGACTTTATGAGAGAAAAAAACAAGTGAGGAACTAAGTGACATGAAGCTTACCTGTATCCCCATTCATTGTCGTACCACGAAACCAATTTCACAAATGAGGAGCTCAGTGCAATCCCAGCCTTGGCATCAAATATGCTTGATCTAGAACAGAGGAAATAGTTCGCAAGTCAGGCAAAGTGATAATCATATAACGCAACAGAAAATTCGAACTGACAGGTCAAAATATTTGTACTTCATTAATTTCTTGTGGCAACCATCCCATTCAGTTAACAGGAACTGAAAGACAGGATGGTAACTTAGATTGATTGGAGAATGTAGTAGCTTGATTTAACTATATGTCAGGGTTATAAGCATTTTGTTTGAGCGTTGCACACATCAAGGAAATTGGAATCCTTATATATGATTATAGTATCAACCTACCTTGTATCACCAGTAAAATCATTTGAGACTACATCATCCTCTGTATATCCAAGAATACCCTTCAATGGACCCTCTGAAGCAAATCTGTAATACAAACATTGCCAGGTCAAAGGCACATCACAAAACACTTCACTCATCAAAAAAGAAAAACTTGTTTCAGGCATTATCAGTTAAAAGGAATGTGGAACAGCCATATCCTATTAACAAATTAGATAACGTACTTGATAGCAGCTTTAACATCTTCATAGCTAGCACTTTTCTGAAGTCGACAAGTCAAATCCACAACAGAAACATTTGGTGTTGGAACCCGAAATGCCATGCCAGTAAGTTTTCCATTGAGTTCAGGAAGGACTTTTCCAACAGCCTATAAACATATGTTTCACTTCAGCAAAAGATGAAGAGCTTATAATAGCTTACCCTATATAATTCATCTTTGGCTTCAAGATCTCGTTTAATATTCGAGGTCAAGTTAATCCTTGAGTCTATTTCATTTTATGATGTAGCTAACAATTGAGTACCACCGTAGAGTGCAGACATAAATATGTGCTTTGTTCCGAAACAAAAATATTAGCACTTCTCAGAGAAAATTTTACCTTGTAGAAAAAACATCAAATTCACGATAACCTTCTTCTGTTTTTCTTAAATCATTGAAATATTGCACTGAGTTTTCCTATTTCAATCAGATACATACAGGCTTATAAACTTCAATTAGTTGGCCTTATTTCTATTTTGACAAAGACATTTAAGAGAAATCACCAAATGGGACTACATGGTTAATTAGATATTGTTATTGCACTGGATTCCAGATGATGAAGACAAAGCAATAGTAACGTGAAGTACTTCAGACTCTGAAAATGTAAAACTTTCATTCTTAATATCTGAATTATCCATATCATACCTTTGCAGCACCAGTAGAACTAGGGATAATGTTTTGACTAGCTCCACGACCTCCTCTCCAGTCCTTCATCGATGGTCCATCGACAGTTTTCTGAGTTGCTGAAATCCAAAACTAGTGTTGTCAACTCTGACAAAAGATGTGGGCAGGTTTAATTCTATTAAAATAGCAGACATGAGCACATGCTATGCTTTAGGAGGAAGTAAGAAAAGAAGCTTAGAGAGTGAACCTGTAGTAGCATGGACTGTTGTCATCAAACCTTCAACGATGCCAAACTCCTCGTGTACAACCTGCACCAGAACATAATAAGACAGACTTCTCACAATGAAGCAGCCAAGTCAACAGAGTGTAATATTCAGATAGGACATCCTAGAAGCAATTTCCAGACTTCCAGTAGGTCATAAAAGGTCAGTCAAACAATATAGAGAAACATAGAAGTATAAGTCACACAAGAGGATGCAGAAAAAGGTCTAGAATGGAAGAATCCAACAGCAGAACTATTGGGACTCATATTAAGATGCTAAGAGGTCGCTGTTAACATTTTCTTTTTCAAAAAGAAATAAAAAAGAACGGCAGCAACGTCAATCATATGTGGAAATCGCAGTGCAGTGTTTCAACTTTCAAGCTGAACATGGTTATGAGAGACCACCAAGATTATCTTTATTGATCCCAATAGGTCTTAAACCTGCAAGAACTCTGTATCACAAAGAGCATATTCTTTATACTATCCTCCTATATGTGGACATTTAAGGAAGACTCTACTTTCCATACCTAATGCCTTTCAGTTTCCTACTAGCTCTGGAAGTATACTATATGAGTTGCATAGCAATATGAGCTTTTGTTTGTTTTGAAAAGAAAAGAGCATATTAAGTCATTTAAAATCTTAATGCGTACTTGAACACCTAACTCATTTTGCATTCTATGTTACTCAAGAGTACATAATATATTTATGCTTATGCTGAACCTTGGTGGCGCTATATCATATGCAACCAATGTAGTTGACTAAAGGCTCTCTTTGTTGTTAGCCTTGTGTTTGATCACTGATGCCTTTGGGTTGATTTGAAAGGGAATGTAGATAGAGCAAGTCTAGCCAGATAATTCTTAAATTGAATATTAAATTTTTTTCCCAAAATAACGTAAACTATGTATGTTCTGAAGACAGAATAAAATGAATTTAATATGCAACAGTTGAAGTTTTAAAATAAACTCATTAAGTGATGCGTATGAGAAGTGTTAATTATGTAGTGTTCTAGTTCTGTTAGAATTCTATGTAATTTAGGTGTTTTAATTCTTAGTTGTTAAGAGTTTGTTTTACATTAGGACTTTACTTTGTTTAAAGTTTGATTTACGTTAGGATTTTAATTTGATTTAGCCGTGTGCTGCTATAGTTAGGTGTGTGTTAGGAGTCCTAGCTAGATAAGATTATTCATGCTTATCTTGTTAGGCGTGTGATGCTTGTTTAGTTTAGCTAGGTTTCTTTATTATTTATCTTGTTAGTAGTTGTGCTTGTTTAGGAGTGTTTAGGCATGTAATAAATAATACACGTTCTTCATTAATAAAAGTTCAGTTGTTGTGTTTTGATTAAAACAATACGAGTGCATTGCATTGAATTATTGGTTGTGAACCAAGAACATACAAATCGAGGTTTGTGTGCATCTTCTAATCGAGGTTAGTGAGAGATCATCTAGTTCTCGAGGGAACAATAGAGCCTATCCATCATAAAGATTCAATCTTTATATCATCTAAAGTTCGAACATTTAGTTAATTAAACGTAAGATTAGATTAGTTCGAGTATTGTTCTTAACTTTCATATCCGCAAACACATCAGTTGGTACCAGAGCTACTCCGGTAAAACGGATCATGGGGGCGCGTGCTAAGTTGGAATTCGGATTTGTTTGTTGCGTTGGAAAGCTAACAAGTAAATCTACCTTGTGTCAAAATTTCAACGCAATCCGATAATAACGAAGTCGCAGTAACCAGAAAGATTTGCGTCAACGTTCTGCGAGATCCGTTTGACACCAATATCTTAAGGAGGCTCGTAACAGCGCGTGTGGTGTTTGATTTTGACCATTTTTGGTTAAGTGTATTGCTAACATCTTGAAGGTTGGCGTGTTAAAATTTCATTAGATTTGAAAAAGAAACGAATTCTTAGTAGTCGCAAATATACAACGTCAGAAAACTGGGAATTAGTGCTTTAATGTTCCCATGGATGTTTCCTTGGTTTGTGATGATTTTTTGAATATTTTGGATGAACTTAAACAACTAGTACAAGAATAACTATAGTTAGCACAAGAAAGAAGACAATTAGCACGGAAACAAAACGAATGTCTACGTTATGTGCGTGAGTTGTTACTCGAAATCAAAGAAGATTGGAACTCTCGCGAGAACAAAGTGGAAGAAGATTCACAACAAATTCTTGTTGTTGAAGATGAAGAAAAGAGCGAAAATTGTTGTTTGAATTGTATCAAAGTTGAGTCTAAACATCAAAGTTCCAATCTTGGATATTCCATGTGCGAAGAAAGCTTCCAAGCAGCGTCGGGTACAACTACAACCTCATCCAGCATCTTCTACAGAATTTTGCTATAAGGATGTCGTACTTTGTCATACACGTCCACATGCCTCGTGGATTCCACATCTGTTTCGCAACTATGAACTTGTTCTTATGGTTCATGGATATCGTGCGTGGATGATAGCTTGGTTACATCAAAACTTGATGACAAGTTTTTTTAAGAAGGGGAGTATGATGCGTATGAGAAGTGTTAATTATGTAGTATTCTAGTTCTGTTAGAATTCTATGTAATTTAGGTGTTAAAATTCTTAGTTGTTAAGAGTTTGTTTTACATTAGGACTTTAGTTTGTTTAGAATTTGATTTACGTTAGGATTTTAATTTGATTTAGCCGTGTGCTGCTATAGTTAGGCGTGTGTTAGGAGTCCTAACTTAGATAAGATTATTCATGCTTATCTTGTTAGGCGTGTGATGCTTGTTTAGTTTAGCTAGGAGTCTTTATTATTTATCTTGTTAGTACTTGTGCTTGTTTAGGATTGTTTAGGCGTGTAATATATAATACGTTCGTCATTGATAAAAGTTCAGTTGTTGTGTTTTGATTAAAACAATTCGAGCGCATTGCATTGAATTATTGGTTGTGAACCAAGAACATACTAATCGAGGTATGTGTGCATATCCTAATCGAGGTTAGTGAGAGATCCTCTAGTTCTCGAGGGAACAATAGAGCCTATCCATCATAAAGATCCAATCTTTATATGCTAAATCATCTAAAGTTCGAAACTTTAGTTAATTAAATGCAAGATTAGATTAGTTCGAGTATTGTTCTTAACTTTCATATCCGCAAACACATCATTAAGAACATTAATCTATTGCAATAAGGTCACTAAGTCAAGGGCATATCGATATTTTCTTAATAAAAAAAAAGATTTGTCAGCAAAGAAGCGAACAGAAAACAGAAGTCAAACCACACCTTTGCCAATGGGGCTAGACAATTGGTGGTGCAGCTTGCATTAGAGACAACATCCATGTTCGGTTTGTATGTATTCTCATTTACACCTATTACAAACATCGGCGCATCTGCTGATGGAGCTGATATTACAACCTTTCTAGCACCTCCCTGCAGAAAAGCCCTTAACATGATTAGTCTAAGTGCACACACACTTGTCATAATATACAGTAAGACTAGAAATTGGAAATATGACAGGCAGCTAAAAGAAAGAAGTAATATTTACAGTAAGATTAATGTGGCCATCAAAAAAAAAAAAACAAAAAAACAAGAGATGAAAGCACAGCAAAAAGGAGACACTGCACCAACCTTCTTATGCGCAGCTGCTTTTTCCAATGTTGTGAAAACACCAGAGGACTCAACAACAAACTCAGCACCATAATCACCCCAAGGGATGTCCTCTGGGTTCCTGTACGACAATGCATTAGATACTGAGGGAAAAAAATATAAGATTGGGGGGGGGAGAGTAATCCTTTTGTCAAAGTTCAATGAGAGACCAATACCTTTTGCTGGTAACTTTAACCTGTTTGCCATTGATTTCAAGAGTTGAATCATCCAGAACTCTAATGGTTCCCGTGAAAGGTCCATGTGTCGAGTCATATTTAAACATATATGCCTGAATAATAGGGATGAAGAACAAATAAACAGACATCAAATCATAATCCATACAAATGTAAATCTTACTAAGCAGAAGGAACATAAACAGACTTTCCTACCATGTATTTGGCATCAATGAAAGGGTCATTCACTGCCACCACTTCCAAATCATCCCTAGAAGTTGCTACCCGTAGAACCAGCCTTCCAATCCGACCAAATCCTAAAATGTTATGAAAGTACATTATTGGTCTCCTTCATCACATATTGTACATGTACAGCCAATAAACAATTCCTATATCAATATGTTTCCAGTGATATAGTTTCTTGTTTTAAGCAAGAATCCCCAGGACGTATCAGATTATAGTCTGAACGGTCGCACATATATAGCAAATTATCACCATATGATACAACAATTAAATGAGAGATATGTAGTGTCTTATAAATTTCCCTTCTAAAGTATACATGTACAGCCAATAAAAAGTTCCAATATCAATATGTTTCCAGTAATATAGTTTCTTGTTTTAAGCAAGAATGCCCAGGACCTATCAGATTATAGTCTGAACAGTCGCACATATATACCAATTTATCACCAAATGATACAATAATTAAATGAGAGATGTGGTGTCTTATAAATTTCCCTTCTAAAGTATACAGAACTGAACTGAGTACTATGATTCATGACATACACATAAAATGTTACCTCATCCATTAACCACCTTCAGAACAGCAAATTACTTCATTGCGAACCAACTTTAATTTTACACTAAGCACATCAATGGCTTGTCATAACAAACTATAGGACAAGGAGCAAATCAGGCAAACACTTTAAGTAATATTTGTTGCACAAAAGATTAATCCTATCTTTTATTTTTTGATTATTTTATAGAGCAATAGATGTCAAGAGAAACATAACTACCCTATCTTAACTAATATCCATCAAAGCATCCTCTATAGGAACGAGACGATCTTCACCATTTCTCCATCAGCTTTGGCTTTAGCCATCAATGAACAGGAGGGGAAGAGCAGAAAGGGAGGACTGTAAATTTCAACTCCTTTAGCTACCCAGTCGAAATTCCTTCCCTCCACAAATTCAATCTGGTCACTAGAATAAATCAACCCAGCTAACAGGCAAACAGACGAGACTTGTAATAGCTATGATGAAACAGTAAAATCAAGCTGATATCCACCCAGAGTCTATATATATTGATTACTATTTTTTACTAAAAGTTTATAAATATCTTCTGTATAAGCATACACATTCTCAGTTGACCATCAAGGTATACACATTATCTAATTTCCGAGTTGTTGCTCATTATACAGCATATACAAGACATGTCCAACATAAAGTTCTCTAAACATCAGAACAAGAAGCCTCATATGTCATTGTGACACTTCCAA
Source organism: Beta lomatogona (assembly GCA_947646795.1). NCBI lineage: Eukaryota > Viridiplantae > Streptophyta > Magnoliopsida > Caryophyllales > Amaranthaceae > Beta > Beta lomatogona. The sequence continues at coordinate 3,908,872 of CANSNZ010000942.1, forward strand.
GTTCCAAGAGAAGAAGAATATGGGTAGGGGGCATAATAAGCAGTTTTACAATCCACGTCTAAAAGATTAGCTTATTCAAATACTATTTATTTCACAATATATAAATTTCTTCAGTAATACTCAACCCTTTGATGATTACTATGTAAGCAGATAAACAAAAGTCTAACTTCGACAACAACATATAAGCAATCATTCATAGCATTAAGGATCAGAATATGACAAATAGCATCAAGGTCAAATATAAATAAAAATAGGCCATACCATTTATTCCAACCTTTATCTTGGCACCGCTCCTTGTTCCTAAAAATGAAACAAGAACAGTACAATTTATTATCTATGATGAACGACACAATCCAATTACACAAAAAGAATAAGAATGCAGCAACATACTTTGAACAGTTGGTGGAATTTCAGTAGCTGTTGCTTTAATTGGTTGCATGCTTGTCAACCTACTTTTCCTGCTTACCATGGAAAACTTCACTACTTAAACTCATAAATAACAATTCCAAACTAACTACAAGAAATGGACATCCACCTTCAACATTATCACTATATTAGATCTGTAGGACAAAATTAAACCTAGAGGAAGCCAACATAATTTGCTTGTTCTTTATTTTAACTACCTCGATAGATTAGTAACATTAGTTAAACATTTCTATTCAAGATTTTGATCAAGTGTCTTCAATTACATTTCAAAAGCAATCTCATGAAATAAATCTAACGTAAAGTTACTAATAAAATATCATACTAAATATTTAATCTCACATCAGATAATTTACTTGTTCTTTATTTTAACTAGCTCGAATGCTTGACCGATTAGTAACTTCAGTTAAAAATTTCTACTCAAGATTTCCATCAAGTGCCTTCAATTACATTTAGAGTGAATCTCAAGAAATAAATCGAACGTAAAGTCACAGATAAAAAATCGTACTAAATCTTTATTCTCGCATCAGATAATTTGTTTGTTCTTTATATTAACTAGCTCGATCGGTTAGTAACTTCAGTTGAACATTTCTACTCAATATTTTCAACAAGTGTCTTCAACTACATTACGTGTGCAATCTCAAAAAATAAATCGGACGTAAAGTTACCAATGAAACATCTTACTAAAGAAAATCAATGAAGAGAAGGCATAAGATTACTGGATACAAGAGGAGCCGCCATTCACAGCAGTACCGAAAACGTTACTTTGAATCTTCAATGAGCTAATATGATTAGAACCACTTAAAAACACCTAAAATTTCCAAAAGTAACAAAAAGAAAAACAATAAAATTGTAAGCGCAAAATATCAATAAACAACTGAAACAATGAAAATCGAAGACGAAGAACAAATTCGATAGAAAATACCTTGGAAAGATCGGAAGAGAAGAGAGAAGACGAAGAAGGAGGAGATCGAAGGAGAGAAGAGTAAGCCGCCATTGTAACTTAAGTTTGAAGCTCAAAGTTTGGATCAACAACTGTAGCAGAGAGGCGGCAAGAGAAAACCCTAGGAAATACTGGAAATGGCAAAAGGGAGAGAAATGTGCAAGTGTGACTTTCTCAGATTTCTCTCCTTGGAATTGAAAAATGAAAATATGGAGGAGTTGGTAAACAGGAAGTGTTATATTAGAAGAGCGGAGATGTTCTGAGAAGTGAGAAGGGTTGCTTTCTTTCTCTTCTAAAATAAACAGAGTGCGTAGCGTAGGTGGGCGGGTGCAACGAGAGAGAGAAAGGAAAGAAGTTGATAAAAACGTGTAAATGAGTGAAAATGACTATAAAGTGGTCATGTGTTTTTGGCGACGTCAAAGATCTTGTGGGTGTCAAAACACTTTCTCAAACAGGTTTTGGGTATACCCGTCCCACGGCGAACTAGGTCATATCCCGGATAGATCAGGATTCTGACAGTCAGTGCCCCAGGTCGTGATTGGTCAGTTTTGTTCAACTCGGTCGATCACATTTGAATCATGAGATTGTCGGGTGCCGGACAGGTTTGACCGTTCCATTTACAAGTCGATCCATTCCTGGGTATATATGATCGCCCGTGGACATTTTTTAACCGGATTTGCGCAGGTCGTACTTGGGTTTCATGTACGGTTAGGTAGAGTCAAGTGTACTCGGGTTGAATCACTAGGACCTTAGTTCGATCATTGTGAAACATCGGGTCCATTCGATATTGAATGTTAATTCAGCTTTGTTTAACTCCTGGTCGGGTCATTTTGATTTTGTTCAGAATTTTGTAAACGAATCATATTATTAAAACTTTAAAAGTATTAATATTGACATATATATGCATATGTGTGTGTGATAAATATATGGATGATATCGAAAAACTAATAAAAAAATTATATTATTTATCGTGATGTTTAGTGTATTCTCTTAGTCAACTCGTGTTTGGACTAAATACATAGATACTTAATTAACAAATAACTGATAAAGTGATAAGACATTAAGTCCTAAATCCTAATATAAGATCATTTAAGTTAATCGTCTTCAAGTTAAATCCAGTACAAAACTCAAATCATCTAATTGAATTGAAAAACAGTTATTACTAGATACGATTAATGAATGTTTCAATACAGATTATAAGCTAATTCAAGATAATAATACACTATTTTAGCTAATAGTCTTCATGTGAAATGCATTCCGAAACTTTAAAACATGTATTTGGATTGAAACAAGTTGTTATCGGACGAGATCAATAATTATATAATTGTAAGCCGATAATCTAAGTCAATATAACACTAGATTTAAGTTCACTTAAATAAATATAATCATACCATTACTTAATTGAGTAATAGATTGATAGTTGTATGCAATAACGATATAAGGAGTCTAATTAATATTTAGAAACTCAATTTATAACTCTAATTAAATAATAATAATAATAATAATAATAATAATAATAATAATAATAATAATTATTATTATTATTATTATTATTATTATTATTATAATAATGGTTGTATTATGCTAATTAATAAATGATAGTTATACTTATATACTAATCATAATAATTTCAATAAAAATAACTAAAATTTCAAATCATAATAAAATAATTGACTAATTATTTAATTTAGTAAGTTACTAAACCAAAACAAGAATTAGTAATATTATAAAAATATAAGATTACCAATTATGTTAGGTCATCAATCCATGTGCTAGATTATTCTCCTTTCCTACTGGCCAAAGAAAAATATCATGGATCATGAATTAGAACCCTTGATTTGAGAAGGATCAAAATCTAACCATCAATCTCTCAAACACATCTCCCATTTCCATCGTCTCTTCCATCTCTCCTCTCTAAAACCCTAATCCCCATTCCTTCTCTTCAGCCTATCATCCCCTCAACAACCCACTCCTCTCTCGCCACACTCTCAACCACCTCAGCCTATCATCATCAACTCCTACATTCGGAACTCCTTCGCTGCTACACCATCTTCGACGCCTGGTTTCAGAACTCCATTGTCGCTACTCCTTCTCCTTTCGCTCAGAACACTCAGCAGCAACAACAGCAGTAGATTTCGCCGTTTCAGCAACAAAATGCTGGACTCGGATTCAATACGATGGCGTTTTCTACTCCTCTTCAACAACAACAACAACAACAAACGACGTCGTTTTCTATTTCTGGTGTTCAACAGCTCACTACGCAAATGGCTCATGTCGCTCCTTACCTTTCTCCCTCACTGAGCGTGACATTCAAGCATACTTTTATGTGAAATACCAAGGCGAACTTCGAAATCAAACTCGATTCCACCAATTCTTTGCTCGTTTTAGATCTAGGGTTTAAGGTTTTTCGTTTTAGTTTTTTATTTTTTGAGATTGTTCACTAATTTGTGGATCTAACTTGGGTTTGGTTTAGATATTATAATTTAGATAGTTGATTAATTTTCGTTTTAGCGTTTATTTCGAAATTATTTTTTTCATTAATTTCGAGATTGTAATTGTTTTGTAATTTTCCTAATTTGTTGTTTCTTTTTCGGATGTGTGTAATTTTTTTTGGGAAATTCTGGGTTTAATTTGTGTAATTGCTTTTATAATTATTGGTTATTAATCAGTGTAATGTTTAGTTTCATATTTATTTGGATTTAGATCCTTGTATGTGAGTTGGAATGATTGAGTTGGAATGGCGTTGATAATGTGACGCGCTCATTGTAAACATGTCAAAGATACCTAAACTACCCAATATAGGGCAAGTAAAGGGTCGAATCCACAAGGACTAAGGGAAACACCAATAAGTATCGATTTATGATAAGCTAAGCAAAGTCTATGTTTTTGAAGATTTATAGATGAAAAGACAATAAGAAAAATGGCTTTGGGAAGGAGTATCCACCAATAAACTCATTCATAAACCAAGCAATCACAATGGGAATCAACAATGGGGATCAATTGAGGGAAATCGTTCATCCATTGGTACTCTAACCACTCTCTCGAGCTAGCTAGATTGGCCTAGTCTCTTTACCGAAGACCTATTCTCATGGCTAAGGCATTCAACCAAGCATATCCATAAACATGATGAACTTAAACAAGCAAACTAAGTCCCCTAGGCTAGGTAGTCCCTATTCTCATGGTCTTTCAAGCCTAATAATCGATTTGAGGCAACCCCTTAACTTCATCTCTCGATCCTTTACTAAGGGTACTAAATTATGCTCCTATGATGGCCAATCACACAAACATTCATGAAAATGCCAAATCAATTAACCAAAATTATCCCAAGTCAAAACCCAATGTTGGATTTAGAGGTTCATGAACTCATGAATGGCTTCAAACCCTTCCCAAAGAAATAGCTACTCACAAACCATGAAAAATTATAAACTAAAAGATATTAACAACTATTAACATGAACTAAAACAATAATCTAGGATGAACAAGTAAATAGAGTGAAAATGACATGGAAATATGAAAATAAAGCAATAAAATATGAGAGAGAGTAAGAAATTCTCATTAAAGTTGCAAGGAGATTCCAAATCTTCAAGTTTCCTTCTTAGATTCTTCAAATTCCAAATTTTCAACAAGTTTCTCTCACTTCTCTCTAGAAGATGAGATTTTCTCTCTCCTAGGGTTCTAAGTATTTGAAATCTCACTTTATTAAAATATAATGTAAATTAGCTTAAGTTAAAATAAGAGGAGTCCCTCTTATATAGTCATAAGAAATAAAACAGAAAATTACAAAACAACCCCCGTATTAAAACAAACAAAGTCGTAAAAATGTTTCCGGGAAAATGACCCGACCCGGGCGGGTAAGATGACCCGAGCACCCGGGTGGCCTGACCCGAGCCCTCGGGTCACATGACCCGGGCGGGTCAGACCAACAGGAGTGAAAATTGAGTCTATCGCAGATGGACCCGGGCGGGTCTGACCCGAGCGCTCGGGTCAGTTTTCAGTTTCGTCAGTTCATTTTCAAACGGCCATATCTCACTCGTTTTGCATCAGAATTGAGCTTGTGACCACTCGTTGGAAAGCTATTAAGCCAAAATTTCATCTTCAACTTGAATCGCTCAAAAATATTTTGAGTGCTGAAAGTTATGGCCATTGGAAGTTGACCCTTGTGTGCAAACCCTTCCAAGACTTCTTATATTTGTTTCCATGAACTCGGTTATGCTTCCTTGAAGCTTCCTTGACCTTCCTCTTCGATCTTAATATCCGGGGTTGTGCAAGTATCCTACAAGCATGCTCCTAAGTCCTGAAATAAAACAAAGCACCCAAAGAAAGTGCATACGAGGAGGAAAATTGCACAAATTAAGGAAATAGCTAACAAACTAGCCTAAACTAACTCAAAAACAACTATAATACCAACTAAAAGTGATCAAAAAGTAAAGCAATAAACGAGACATCATAATGTCAATTTATTTGGATGTCTTATTTTCCATATTATTGAAGGGATCCTAACTCCTTTTTTTCCTTCTCAAATTAAACAATTTTAAGTTTTTAACCATCCTATAATCCTATTTATCTCTTTCTTTTTTATGCTAAACTGCATATCTCAGTATCTCACACCTTCCAACTTTCTTTTTTGTACATTACAGCAACCTCATAATTCATCTCTTTTTTTTTCTTTTCTGAGGGTTACCAGCTTATGTAGTTCTCTTTGAATTTTGTTTGAACAAGTATTGAATTTGAATTATGGGTTTTTTTCTTTGGTTTTTGTGATGAATTTGAAGTATAATGCTGGGTTGTTTCTTATTGGAACTGTTGTCATATATGAAGGATCATTTATCATTTATGGCTACTTCTAAGTTCTAAATACAATGCAAAGTTTCACGCAATATATATATATATATATATATATATATATATATATATATATATATATATATATATATATATATATATATAAGATATTTAAACGATTTTGTACATATAAAATAATAATTAAATTTTAATAATTTTGTGCGGTTTAGTCGTCCAAATAGGTCGGTTTGAAAAATTGGATCAAATAAAGCAGATCTTATTTTATCTAGTTCAATTAAATTATAGTTGAATTCGGATCAGTCATAAAAAAATCGGGTTGAACTAGGTATTTACTGGGTTTAGTCGGGTTTGGGTTAATATTTGATTAGGTTGCGGTCAGGTTCGGGTTTGAATGTAGGTATGTGTGGTCAGGTCATAATATAATCATGCCGGGTGCCGGTCAGGTCTGGGTAATCCCAGGTCAGGTTTCAGTCAGGTCTGAGGATTGACCTTCACAGGTCGAACCAGGTTCAAGTCAGGTCAATATCAGGTTGACCCAGCGGTCAGATGTGTTTATGACACCACTAACTACACCATGTCAAATTAATAACGCTATAAAACCATGAACTTTTTCTTTTTTAAGATTGTTCTGAAATAAAAGATATGGAATGATTTTATGAGAGAGTAAAGTTTTATCTAATAACTCTTGCGTGTGGATCTATTGTTGTTGAGTATATGAATATATATATATATATATATATAATACATAACTCTAAACTTTTCACCCTAGGTGTATAGAATTTCCTTTTTTTTTTTTTTGATTTGATAAGGAGACTTCCCTTGCAAGAAGGGGGAGAAATTGGGGATCCTTCTTGCAAGGGGTGAAAGGAGAGCCTTACAACTACTAAGCCAACCTTGATCCTCTAGGTGTATAGAATAGGTGGTGGAAAAAATCAACTACCATTTTAATACTCATACATGTATTTTACATGCATGATATTCACTTTTTGACTCTTAACACTCCTGCTTGAATGCCCATCATGTTGAAAAGAAGAAGATATCAGTTGCCCCCTTAAAACCTTAGCATGTAAAACCTAGTGGGATAAAAACTTGAAACAAAGGAAAAAGAGTACAACTACCAGACATCCTTATATATATGCTATAATAAATTGCCTCATAAAAAACCTTGTCAGGAAAAACCTAGTGGGATCAAAACCCGATCGAAGGGAAAAAGAGTGCAGTGCATATAATACTCCCCCTCAATCTAACAAAGGTCATGAAGCTAGTGTATTCCAATTTTGTGCACCAGCTGTTCAAATTTAATTGGAGGAAAGGATTTGGTAAACAGGTCAGCGAGATTTTCACAAGACTAAATTTGTTGGATGTCTATCTTCCCTTCTTTGTGGAGATCATGTGTGGAGAAGAGTTTTGGTGATGAGTGTTTAGTTTTATCTCCTTTGATATATACCATTCGCTTACTTGGGTGATGCATACAATATTGTCTTCAAAGATGATGGTTGGATTTGTTGTTATTACATCCATTCCACATTCTTTTTGCACTAGTGGAAAAAAACAGAAGGGCTGCGGTCAAAACAGCCCTTAGGGCTCCATTTTTGGCTAGCAGTCCTTTCCGTAGCATCCCTCCACTAAAAGTGAAGGGCTCTGTATAACGAAAGGCTGCGGTTTTGGGTCTAGACCGCAGCCCTTCTATGTGTGAAGGGCTGCGGTCTAGACCCAAAACCGCACTCTTTCAGATTCAGATTTTTTTTTAAAAAATTCAGCACCCCAGCCAGCCCGACTCTCCCCCCCCGCACCCCCACCCCAACCCACCCCCGCAATCCCCTGCACCCCCACCCACACCTAAGCCAGCCCGGGCCACTCCTCCCACCCCCACCCCCTCCTCCGCCATCCCCAACTCCACTTTGCCGCCACCACCTTAGCACCCCACCGGCCCCTAGCCCGGCCCGCAAGACCCGCCCTTGCACCCCACCGTGGCAGCCCCCCCCTGCCCAACACCTCATTTCGACACAAAAAAAACCGATCGAATTACAATATATCACAAGTTTTTCAACGTAATAATTAACTTTAAATATATATATTTAATAATGTAAAAATTGTACATAGAATTGATATATACCAACTATCTAATTATATCGCGAAATCCACAAAAATGTATCATAAGCAATCATCACAAAGGTAGGTCGCCAACTTATCCCGAACTTCATTTAATTCATCTATGGTGAAGGCCCTCGAACTTATTGTGTTATTCATATAAACCTTGCAAAACAACCAAGGAATAAACACATAATATAAGAATTCAATCATTTACCGTAGTTAATAGTAAAAAAATGACATATACCTTCCCGAAATTCAATCAAAAACAAATGCAAGCGTAAAACTCTACACACTAGTTATATTATACCTATATTATCATGTTCAAATATAAATTGGAGTTAAATGACTCGAGAAATAGGAATTGGACGCGAAAAGACGAAAATAGGCCTAAAATCACATTTACGTTCCCGAAATTCGACCAACAACATATGCAAGCCTAAAAATCTACACAATAGTTACCTTATACCTCATATTATCATGTTCAAAAAGATTTTGGGGTTAAATGACTCGATAAGTACGAATTGGAAGCGAAAAGGCTAAAATAGGTCTAAAATGACATTTACGTTCCCGAAATTCAACCAACAACAAATGCAAGCCTAAAAATCTACACAATAGTTACATTATATCTCATATTATCATGTTGAAAAAGATTTTGGGGTTAAATGACTCGATAGGTACGAATTGGACACGAAAAGGCGAAAGTAGGCGTAAAATGACCTTTTCGTTCCCTAAATTCAACCAACAACAAATGCAAGCCTAAAAATGTACACACTAGTTATTATACCTCATATTTATATGAAATGCATCAAAGTACCATGTTTTAGGGTAGAATTGGGTCATTTTTTTCAATTATGCATGTGCTACTTTGGTTTCTAAACCAATTGATACCTATTACCAATCGATCTAATCTAAACTAACATATACTAATAAGTTACATACCTTTTGAAGATTATCGACGTTAGTGCAATGGTTGACAATATCGAACATGTACCTCAGCACGTAATAGCCACATGCAAGTCCATCATCTTGTTGCGGACACTAAATGTTCACCAAAGGATGCATCCAATGACATTCATGTTAGATGTGTAGTATGTGGCGAAAAGTGTTTCTATATAAGGACAAACAAATTAGTCATGTTACCTCGACTGATATCCAAGCAGGAGCTTTTGGTGCTCGAAGTCCAGTTGCACTAATATGCTTCATCACACTACATCAATACATTATTATAAGATTAGATGTACTAACTGTTTATATATATATAAAGATGATGAATAATGCATGTGTAATTATTAATAATTGCGCATATATTTAGTTTCGATTAGGCTACCTATTTAACAATGATTTGATTAGTAAGGACCGTGGTTGTTGTCGACGCAAAGAATCAAAGTGGTAGACTTCGTTACGTGACAAACATATCGCAAGCAGTGTCCAATGATCCCTACAACAAGAAAATGTAGTTATTATTAATCATAGGACAATTACGAGGTGAATTTAATTATCGAAATAAAAGTAAAGCGGGTTTAACAAGCATACTGTTCAATATACGGGACAAGGATGATCTGATGATATCCTAAACGAGATGATGCTTTCAAACTCATATCGAGATACTCTTTCACTTCGGCTTTGTTTTTTAAGCAATTGCCATCTCGTATTATGTTTGGACATAACCAACCAAACATTGACTCACTTGATGTTGCAATCAATTCATTGTATAATAACCTGAGAAATCATATTAATTAAAAGTAAACTTACTTATTATGGAAGTTGAATTGAAAACTACTACTCAAGGCATTTATAAATGTATATTTAATTTATATACTTATGTATTACCTCATGAAAGTTTGTATCATGGAAACATTCAACTCTACCGCACATAAGAATTCTTTAATATCGAGCTTAGAAATGAATGTCGATGACTCCTCAAAGTAGTGGAATTGTTGCGCCCCAAAAGTAACCTCTATTGTACTGTCATCGGGTAAATCGCTAGCGCACTCATCTAACCAAAAGCATGGAATACTAAGGCCTCGCACCACCTCTGGCTCGATAATAAGTGGATTCTTTGTCACAGAAATATTTCCCTTCACCACATTTCGTTCACCTTCATCACGTAAACTTGCTTTCTTATCAGGTGAACATGCCTTCTTTCCCTTCCTGTCATGTGAGTCGGCCTTCCCCCAAACCTAGTAATTAGTTAAAAGTAAAGATATTACTGACTATCATAGGAACTATAAAAGAAAACACGCATATATATATGTATGTTAATCATTGTACCTCATCTGAAAACCGCACCAATGCACGCGGCCATAGAACATAACTGCTAAAGGCATCATTCAATAACTGTAGACCAACTTCTGGCTTCGGCAGCGGAAGAGGTAATTCCTCGAAACCAGACACAATTTCATTGAGGGTGACCACATAGTGATTATCATCCACTAACTGGTTATGCAATCGTACTCGGTCACTAGGGGGTTGTGCATGGCCATAAGCTCCGAGAATGAAACTATCATAACCATCTCCTCGAGCTAATAGTTCACATGGTGTCTCTTCCTTTAAAAAAAACTCCATTTATAGTTAGTCTATGAAACAACATATAGTAAGAATTTTATGCATTTAAGAACAATAGTTGTTTAACAAAGCAAAGGGATTAAGTGATTACCTTCAACTCGGGTACTACAGGTGGATCAGGTAAAGGTATCATCTGATCAATAGATGTTCGTGGATCACTGGTCGGCTGGCTAGGTGTAATATCACTACCCTTCTTGAATGCAACAAAAGTCGGTAAACCCATTTGCTCAAAATGGCGTTGAAGTTATGTGTCATCTCCTCCCTGAGCTCCTCCCGAATTGCAGCTTTCATAGCCTCCACATCTACTGACGCTGTCGAATTCACACTACTTGCACTTGATTTTGTCGCTGTAGTGTATTGATCACCATATACCTTTCTCAAACCGAGGCGGACACCTCCTACGCCCCTCACGCGTCCACTGTGGTCCTTTCCTAAAGTTTCGTGCAATGCATCAATGTGTCCTTTAGGAGTGAACTCACCAGTTGCCTCTTTTTCCTTCAAGCCAATCTACATAAGGATAAGAGAGAAATGCTCGTGAACGCAAAAGTTATATTATATATACCTTATATAACCATTTTTTTTGTACTTACAATGGTGTTGGCTATCTGTTGTGTTCCGGGATTAGGCAAGACTCTTGTTCCCTTTGCATCAACCCCATGCATCGAACACCACCAATCGAGGACTCTATCTGGTTGCCGAGGCTATGCAACTGTCGTCGTAGAGCTAGTCCCCATTGCTGTTGTCGACCCTATTGTGGGGGTAATGGCTGAACATCCACTTCTCTCTCACCTCATTGTACGAATGAGCACCCAAATGATGATAATACTTCCTAGCTTTTGCACTCGCGCTACTTTTCTCACGACTTGCCTAAAAGACACAATTATAAACAAAGGTTAGGTACGGTGTTATACAATAATACTGGATCTAAGTGTAGTAAATCTTAATAAAATATTCTTACAATAGCTTGTGGGGTTGTTTTTTTTGGCAACAAATGATTCCCACTCTTCATGTTTGATAGTTTTCCATATCTGAAATGGTAATTTGGAGGGTTCAGATGATGTTTTCGGCGCCGTAGATGTTCTTCTTCTTTGTACCTACTACTTTCCTCCGCTTAGTGATCCACCCAGACACTAACTTAGCCTTGAAATCTCTGAATCTCTGGGCAACCGCGGATAGAAATACATTCTTCTTGGCTTCATCATCTTCAATATTGAATTGATTCTACAAAAAACGCAGTTCACAAATTAGTTTTCGCAAATGTTGTAATTTATATGCTATCAGTAATATTACACATATAATTAACTAAATAATTAAGAAACTAAACGTTATTGTACGTGAATCTTACCATAGTATCTTCCCATAGACACCGCTTCAACCCCTCGGGCACCTCTTTCCATGAGTGCAGAATGGAGAGTTTATGCATGCAAATGCCAACTTGCATGCCATACTGATGACGCCACTTTCCACAAGGCTGACCCATATGATCGTACTCCAAAGTCATATTTGTGTGTTTCCCTAGTGACTTTGTAGGTCCCCTTCCTTTTCTCTTTTTCGTCGCCAATGACTTCCTAGGCATTTATGCATTTATTTCTTCATGGCGAGGTCGAGCCAATTACCCCGTTCCTTTCTCGCAACGAAAGACTCATCCTCGGTAGTGTGTTCAGCAGCACTCGTGCTGTTATCCGTATGCACCTCCGCCATCTCCCTGAAATTGTACAAATATACGCATTAATATACATAAAGCTCAAGATAAAAAAAAAATTAAATGACTCGAGAGGGGGTGTTTGTGCGGGGGGGAGGGGGGGCAAGGGGGGGTGTGGGGAGGGCTGTTCGTGTGCGGGGGGGGTCCGGGGCAGGGGAGGGGAGGGGGGTCGCGTGCGGGGGTGTGGGGAGGGGGCGTGTAGTGGGGGAGGGGAGGGGCTAGGCGGGGGTGTGGGGAGGGGGGCGGCGGTGGGGGGAGGGGGTGCGGGCGGGGGAGGGGGGGGGGGGGCGGGCGGGGGTGTGGGGGTGTTTGTGCGGGGGAGGGGAGGGGTGGGCGGGGGTGTGGGGAGGGGGTCGTGTGCAGGGGGTCCGGGTAGGGGACGGGAGGAGGGTGCGTGTGCGGGGGTGTGGGGAGGGCGCGGCGGTGGGGGAGGGGGGTCTATGGGTAGGGGGAATCGTGCGGTGGGTGGTGCACGGGCGGGGAGGGAGCGGTGGGGCGGGGCGGGGGTGTGGGGGTGTTTGTGCGGGGGGGAGGGGAGGGGGCGGGGTGTGTGGAGGGGGGTACGTGTGCGGGGGGTGCGGGCGGGGAGGGGGAGGGAGGGGGGTCGTGTGCGGGGTGTGGGGAGGGCCCGGCAGTAGTGGGGAGGGGAGGGGGTGGGCGGGGTTTGGGGAGGGTTGGCGGCGGTGGGGGGGGGGTGCGTGGGCGGGGGGGATACGTAGTGGGGGGCCGGGCGGGGAGGAGGGGGTGGGCGGGGGTGTGGGGGGGGGTACGTGTGCGGGGGGGTGCGGGCGGGGGAAGGGATGGGGGGTCTGTGTGCAGGGTGTGGGGAGGGCTAGCAGTAGTGGGGGAGGGAGTGTCTATATGTAGGGGGGATCTGTGCAGTGGGGGGTCTGGGCAGGGGAGGGGAGGGGCTGGGCAGGGTGTGGGGAGGGGTTGGGCAGCAGTGAGGGGTTGGCGGGGGGGCGCGGGGTTAGTATCTACCTTCGCCGGCCCCTCTCAAGCCCCCGCGTTGCCCAGCCCCTCCCCCCGTCTTGCCCGGCTTTCCCAAGCCCCTGCATAGGCCCCCTTACCCGCTCGGCCCTCTCCCCGCCCCTGCGCACCCCTCCCCGCTCGAGCCCTCCCCTCTCCCCACTGCTGCCCCTCCGCACAACTTCCCCCATTGTCTTTAAGCCTTTTTGTTTCCTAATTTCATTTACATGAAAATTTATGCACAAAAACCTAATATGTAGTTTCATTCTACCTCATATTGGCATATGTAACAAAAGTTTGGAGTTAGATCATCAAAAAAAATAAAAAAATGAGGCGAATCGACAAAAGTAGGCCTAAAGTGACCTTTTCGTTCCCAAAATAACTCGAGAAATAGGAATTGGACGCGAAAAGGCGAAAATAGGCCTAAAATGACCTTTTCGTTCCCGAAATTCAACCAACAACATATACAAGCCTAAAAATATACACAATAGTTACATTATACCTCATATAATCATGTTTAAAAAGAATTTGCGGTTAAATGACTCGAGAAATAGGAATTGGACGCGAAAAGGCGAAAATAAGCCTAAAATGACCTCTTCGTTCCCGAAATTCAACCAACAACATATGCAAGCCTAACAATCTACACAATAGTTACATTATACCTCATATAATCATGTTAAAAAAGAATTTGGGATTAAATGACTCGACAGGTACGAATTGGACACGAAAGGCGAAAATAGGCCTAAAATGACCCGAGAATCAAGTCACATGGCAATGGAATGCCCATCAGCTGGTAGCGGCGGAGTTGGAACTGTTATAAATGCGGAGAGCACCAGATGGGCTTTCGATTGCCATGTGACCTGACTCTCCACATTTGCAACAGCCCCACCACCACCGCCATTACTGCCCCCTACTGCACTCTATCGTTGCCATGTAGGCATAAAATGACCTTTTCGTTTCCGAAATTCAACCAACAATAGATGGAAGCCTAAAAATCTACACAATAGTTACATTATACCTCAGCCCTTCCCCACCCCCCGCCCAAACATCCCCAGCCTTCCCCCCACCCCCGCGCCCTTCCCCACCCATTGCCGCCCCTCCCCACCCCCTGTCCAGCCTCCCCAACCCCTCCCCCACCCCCCCGCCAGCCCTCCTCTACCCCCTGCCCAACATCCACAGCCCTCCCCACCCCCGCCAAGACACCCCCACCCCTACCCACCCTCCCCCAAGCCCACCCCCACCCCCCTACAATCCTTGTTTCAGCTAATACAAGCACATTTTACAACAAAAAATAGAAGTTGATTTCAAAATCCAATGAAATTAAACAAAAATTAGAGAAATGTAAAAGAGGAGAGAGAGTGAGAGGGGAATTACCGAAAAAGAGTGAGAGAAGGGATGCTCCACAAACAATGCAGTAGTGGAGGAGAGAAGAGAAGAAGAAGGAGCGCAAAGTGGTGCAGCTGCGTGGTGGAGCACTGGTGGTGGCGTCAATGCAGTGGAGGAGAGAATGAACCAATGCGTGGTGCGCTGAGTTGGTGCGTCGTCGTGGCGGTGCGTGCTGGTGGTGCGTGAAATGCGTGGTGGTGGCGCACTGGTGGTGGGTCAATGTGGTGGCGGAGGTAGAGTTTCGCGCAAGGAGAAGTTCGCTCGTGAATTTTGTCAAAGGGAGGGAAATTGAAATGGGGGTACTGTATGTATGCGTGCAAAATTAATTGAATAAAAAAAAATGATAGTGAAGACGGTTTTTGGGCTAATTGCAGCCCTTCACTGATAGGGCTGCGGTTAGCCTAAAAACCGCAGCCCTTCATACAGTACGAAGGGCTGCGTTTTCTTGTTAACCGCAGCCCTTCACTAAAAGGGCTGCGGTTTCCTTGAAAACCGCAACCCTTCATACAAGAATTAATGTGGCTATTACATGTGTGAAAAATTTTACATTATCATACAACTTATATCATGCAAATTCTGAAATAGTAAAGCCAAAATCATGCAAATTCTGAATTAGTAAAACCAAAATCAAATTTGAATACCCAAAAATTTAAAACCATATATGTGAAACTTTTTGTTGTAATTTGGAAGTTTTCAACTTAACATGATTATTGTAAAAGGTAAGAGTACTTTTAAGTTTGACCTTTATTGTATGACATTCTAAATCCTAAAGCCTAAAATTTGAAACTGACAACAGTCCTATACACTTCTAGTGATATCAATGAATGCACGTACTATGGTGTACATTTTCAATTGCTGCACTCATCTATCTATACTAATATATTAAAAGGCGTTCCTAAGAATGTCTATGTGCCATGTGACACTCTCCTCTAAGGCTGTAATGCAAATGCTCTATTTTCATGTCAATCCCCTCAACTAAAAAAATAATAATACTGTGTAGTTACAAGGTATCGAACACCCGACCTTTGAAAGGAAAAGTGAGAGCTTAACCATTGATCCAACATAACATCATTATTTAGTATTTTAAAATGAAATATAATAAGATCTTGTAATTATAGCTCATTAAAAAATTTACACAAGTAGTTAGGTACCTAACACATTAATGGTAATGATAATAGACTATTGTAGACATAAATTCTTACTCCAGTTTCTTGTATTCTTCAAATTATAACATCAATATTTTCCTCACAAGACAAAAATTTACGAAAAGGGACATCGCCCGGGACACTCACTAGTTTTAGCCTACAAATCCGATCGACAATTATAACCTAGTCTAGCTTTTTAGCTGCAAACCTAAGCTACTGGGGCAACAAGAAGTTTTTATGGTCTACACCGTATTATATATATATATATATATATATATATATATATATATATATATATATATATATATATATATATATATATATATATATATATATAGAAACACAATATATTTTTTCTAGTGTAACAACTTACTTGTGAAGCCATTCGGCTGTCGGATAGTCTATCCCTATCAATCCAATTCTTGACCCAACTCCATTTATAAAACGGCCACTCATAATCTCAACTACAGCACATAAGGTTGCCTAAACAAATAAAAGCATGGAAAATATATCAGTTGTTTCTGCCTAGAAACTAGTCAAAGGAGTTAATTGTGTTTAGAGAGGTTAAAATCCCGAGTTGGAATATAATCCCGAGTCTTGTCAACCGAGGTCCTGCAAAACAAAGAAACCTAGCCCGAGGGTGTTCCCGGGAAAGCCCCTCCGACGCTCAAGTCAGTTGAGATTGAGGTAGAGAGAGAAAGTGAACAGTTCTAGAGGGAGATGCTCTGGTTTTGTTAGGTGAAAATTCAATACATGTTCATTGATTGGACTTGCTGCTTTTATAATGTTGGGGATTCCCCAGACAGGAAACCCTATTGGGGAGCATCCATGTCTGTAGGAAAGTTGTCCCCCTTTTATGGCAGAGTTGCTTTCTGTCTAAAAAGGCTGATGGGTTCCTTGGGAGCATACAGATCAGATCCTTTAGATGGGCTTTGCATAACACTATTGGACCAGATCAGGTGTCCAAACAATTAGCCCCACGCCAAGTAATCGGAGTGAGATCCTCGATTTCCGGTGCGGTTGATTGGCGGAACAATAATGTTTTTGCCGATATTCTTTGAATGATGCCTTGAGTTAGCTATTGGCGCTGGGATTAACCAAGCACGGTGGTCTCGCTGCCCGGTCAGCGAGTCTGGGTCCAGGGGTGAAACGCCCTGGTGGGGGTTAGGGGGCAACGCCCCCGAACTTTTTCAAAGTATGCATATCCCGAGAAGGGAGGCTTCGTGAATTCCTGAACCCCAAGCAAATCCCGAGGTGATGTGGCGGCTGTTAGGCCTGCTTCCAAGCAACCCCGAGGCGACTGCATCGTGTTTGGCATCGAGCGACCCCGAGGGGGGGGCCTACTTCCCCGAGGCGGTGTCAGCCAGGCTTCTTAATGTACCCGACAGTATGGCGTTCCTCTTACCTGATGATCCCCGACTCGGGATGGTATGCAGCCCGCTTTGGGCTGCACCTCAAGCGTACCCCGAGAGCTCTATATTCTTATCACCAGGCGGTCCCGACCCAAAGGTTGTAGACCTTGACTTGGTGCGTAGGCGAACCCCGAGTGCACTTAGCCTTCTCAAAAGAGTCCCGACCCGGGGGGGTTATAGATCCCGACTCGGTTCTGCGCTTTAGAAGAATCATGAGTACCATGCGTTAATCGTGAAGTAACCCCCGACCCGGGTAGAGCATACCCCGACTAGTTCAATGTTGTTTTGGTGTCTCATATGGACCCCGAGGGCGCTCACCTTCCTTCAGACGAGCCCCGACTAAGGATCCTTCCTTGGGAACCCCGAGTCCCGAGTTGGTCACGAGTTGCTTAGCCAATCTTTGGCCAAGTGCATGGCCGAGGTGGGTATGTACCGCCGAGGTGGGTGTGCACCAACTCGGGGGCTAATGAGCCCTCCCTTGGGGACCCCGAGTTGGTAATGGAGGTACTTAGCCATTTTTGGCTAAGTGCTGAGCCCCCTGGTATGCACCAACTCGGGGGCTGATGAGCTCTCCCATGGGAACCCCGAGTTGGTAGTGGAAGTACTTAGCCATGTTATGGCCGAGTACTGAGCCCCCTGGCATGGCCGAGGTGGGTGTGCACCAACTCGGGGGCTAATGAGCCCTCCCTTGGGGACCCCGAGTTGGTAGTGGAGGTACTTAGCCATTTTTGGCTAAGTACTGAGCCCCCTGGCATGGCCGAGGTGGGTGCGCACCAACTCGGGGGCTAATGAGCCCTCCCTTGGGGACCCCGAGTTGGTAGTGGAGGTACTTAGCCATTTTTGGCTAAGTGCTGAGCCCCCTGGCATGGCCGAGGTGGGTGTGCACCAACTCGGGGGCTAATGAGCCCTCCCTTGGGGACCCCGAGTTGGTAGTGGAGGTACTTAGCCATTTTTGGCTAAGTACTGAGCCCCCTGGCATGGCCGAGGAGGGTGGTGCACCAACTCGGGGGCTAAAGAGCCCTTCCTATGAGGATCCCGAGTTGGGTGTTGAGGTACTTAGCCATTCTTTGGTTAAGTACTGAGCCCCCTGGCAAGGCCGAGAAGGGTGATGCACCAACTCGGGGGCTAATGAGCCCTTCCTATGAGGATCCCGAGTTGGGTGATTTTTAGTCGGTGCTTGAGTAATTGGTCATAGACCGTTGATTGTTGACCGTTGACGGTTTGACTTTATACCCGTAGAAAATTGGGCTTTTGGTTTAAAGCTTTATCCGTGGGCCTTTCTTATTGTTGGCCCGATCTTTTGAAGCCCATTTAGAGTGGTGCAGAGGTTGTCGCCACGCGGGGATGAAGAAAGAGCTATATAGAGGGGGTGGAGAGTTATTTTTCCGTACTTGCAATCATTTGCGAATTCACTCTCTCTCTTCTTTCTCTCCCTAAGTTTCTCCGTAGCTTGATCCAGTCCCGAGTCCGCGAGTACCTGTGCCTGTTACATTCCCGAGACCAAGAATTCCTGAGACGGTACGCTCTTCCTTCACAGTATTCTGTATTTCCTTGTTTGATTATTGAAATAGACGTCCATAGGATGGATCCCGAGTCTGATCCAAATGTCCCCGCTTCTCCTAAACTTTCGGAAGAGATTCGTGGGGTTGACGGATTCTTGGTTAGCACCCGAGTCCCGTGTGAGGATCCATTAGCCATTCCCGAGGCAGTTCCTTTACCTAGCCCCTCAGATTCATTAAGTGAGGAGGATGAGGGGGTAGTTCCAGGTCCTTGGGATGTTTCCCTAGCCCATAGACCATGTAGCGCCAGCTACCTCGACCGTCTAATTTCTGACGGGGTGGTTACGGTATCCGAAGAGGCTGACGAGGAAGCTCCTACCACTTCTGGTCAAGAGTACCCTCCTTTAGACCCCGAGGGCAGCCCCCATACCTACTTCCCCGAGGCTACGTTTATGAAATATATGGAGCGGAACGCCAAGTATGTGGCGACCAAATTTTGGATTCAGGACCCGTTTTTTGTGATTCGGGCTAAGCACACCGACTCAGTGGTGACTCCTCCGGTGGGGTGTGTTTCGGTATACCATCAGGGCATGCAGATGGGCCTTAGGTTCCCCCTGCATCCTTTTATTAAGGAGCTTTTGAACGCCTACCAGCTGACGTTAACCAATCTTCTACCCAACAGCTGGTTGTCCATAAACGGCTTCATCTCCATTTGTGACCTTCTCGGTGTTGCCCCGAGCCTGTGCTTATGGCGCAATATCTTCACTTTGATGTTAGGGCCGGCTGATCTTCATGGTCCCGGGTGGTTTCGCTTCCAGTGTAGGGGAGGTTACAAAGTGGTCCGTGATGCCCCCTCGAATCAGAAAGGGTTTAGACGGATGTTCTATCACGTTTACACAAGTGGTGAATGGGGGATCCCCATCCTTCCCCCCGAGGAGGGGCCTCGCTTTAGGCTCAATCAAACAGTTCCCGAGATGTCCCGGGAAGAAGCGGTGACGGGGATTTATCTTTCGACCACCCTGAAGACGTTAACTGGAGCTCTCACTTACGTGCCTCAGAACTGGCTGCCGACCCGCCACGAGATGCGGAATGAAATGTTCTTGGCGGCGGCTGGTTTGAGTCCTAGCTGTGACAAGGGTAATTTCCCTTGATCGAGTGTATGGGTTTACTTTTATGCTAAAGTTGACATTTTTCTTGTTTCAGCTGTTGCCCGACAACGATTGGATCCTGCGATGGCTGAGAGGTTCGTCGACAGTGCTGCTCTAGCCTCAAAGATCCTGGATGAGCTCGACGCTGAGACCATGTCTATCCCGCCTCCTCCAAAGGTAAACTATGTCTGTCACTGTGTTTTGATTTGTACCCCGCCTTGCTAACTTCTTGTATTTGCAGGATACCGACCCGAAGAGGGCCAAGAAGCCCCATGTATGATCCCGCAAGTTAAAGGGGGATACCTAGAAGGCCCAGGCCTTGGAGAAAGCGACCTCCAAGGCTTCTGAGAAGGCTTCTTCAAATGTTTCAACGGGCAGTAAGAAGGGGCCCGAGGACGAATCGGGGGGTCCCCTTGAGGTTTTTGAGGAGCCATTGTCCAAGCGACCCCGATTCGATCCAGTGGGGTCTAGCGTTCCCTTCTCAGCTCTTACCAGGCCTCAGAAGTTGGCCCGCGTCAAGGGTGCCGTCAAGGCCGTCTATACGGATGATGACGACCAGGCGCTGCTGGCCCTTGGGCATGGGGAAGTCAACGCCTTCTACGAATCTTGGCTTGAGGTACACTACCCCGACTAAGCATTTTTGCATCTCTTGCTTCCCTGTGAGCTAACCTGTTAATTTTTTGCAGACCACTATTCGGATGACCTCGGTGATCAATCGTCGAGCTCAGTTCGAGGAGGGCGTGGCGACCCTGACCAAGGTAGTGGACGTGCTGAAGAAGAAAGTCGAGGATCAGGAGGCGGAACTCCTGAAGCTGAACACCGAGTTGGACAGTCAAAAGGCCACCTTTGAGGAGGCTAAGAAGGCTATTGCTGACATGGAAGCCTTGAAGGAGACTAAAAACCAAGTCCAGGCTTCCCTTGAGGCCGCTATTATTGAGCGCAACACTGCTCAGAAGAGCCTGGAGGATGTCAAGCTTCAGCTGGTGGAGGCGCAGAAGAAAGCCAAGTCCTCGAAGCATAGCCTGAAAAAAGCCAAGGCTAAGCTTGAGAAGGTACAGGCAGAATTTCTGCAGGAGTGGAAGAGGTCTCCCGAGGGGTTGGCCTTCTTGGGTAAGATGGCCACCAACTCTTACCGCATGGAGGTTCGGGAGACGAAGGAACGCCTTAAAGGGATCCTTGCTGGCCCCGACTCTGCCTTAAACTGGGATGACGTCGAAGCTGAGTTCGATCGTCGCATTGCCGATGAGCAGGCGGGAGAAGTGTCCAAAGCCCAGGCTCCTTCCGTTACGCAAGTCTCAGCAAGCTCTCAGCCAGCTGTTGTGGCCCCGACTATGGATGTCGCTGATCCCGAGGGCGCCACCTCGGGCAAGAGTTCTGATGAGGAAGATGGGGCGGGCAGCACCGACAGTTCCCCCGACAAGGCTCTGGCTACTTAGTTTTCAATTTAGTTCTGTGCATGTATTTCTGGTGCTCTTGGGAGTTATGTTCCCGGGGCCTTTAGGTTGTATTTTCCTAATTAATGAGATTGCTTTATGTTTGCAACATTTCTTGAGTTGAATTTTTTGAGTATAATATAGTTTCGAGTATAACATACAAATCTATTTTCAATTTCCCGAGTTCAATTTTGTTAGATGCAACTGTTATGAACTCCTTGTTTTCTTTCATTCATATTCTCGGGATTGTCAACTATGGGGTACAACTTACTGCCCCGAGTTGTGTCTTAACAAAATGACTTGTAGGCTCAAGTGTGGCCAAGTTCCCAAAATCCCGCCAACTCTAATAGGGTATAAATGGTTGCCCCGAGTTGTGGTTTACAAAATAAGGCTCAAGTGTGGCCTAGGTTGCTAATTAAATGTAATATTTCTTCAGATTATCTGCATTCCAAGGTCGGGCCAGTGGTGTGCCTTCAGGTGATTCGAGCCGGTATGTTCCAGGCTTGATCACTTATGTGACCTTGTATGGTCCGTCCCACTTAGGCCCTAGCTTGCCTTTTAGGTGTGCCAGTCCTGTGGCCTCGACCTTTCTGACCACCCAATCACCTACATGAATTGGCCTAGCTTTCACCCTGAGGTTGAATTGTCTGGTAACCCTTTGCTTATTGCGAATTGACTTGAGTAGTGCATTGCCTCGGGACTCCGGCAGTAAGTCTAGCTCGACTTTTTTCTCTTCTTCATTCTTGTCATATTCATAGAATGTCATCCTGGGGGAAGGTATCCCGGCTTCAACTGGAAAGACGGCATCGCTACCATAGACTAAGCTGAAGGGCGAGTTGCCCGTTGCTTCTTTCACGGTTGTTCTTGCCGACCAGAGCACACCCGGGAGATCATCGACCCATGACCCCTTTGCTCCTTCCAGTGACTTCTTAATCCCATTCAGCACCACTTTGTTTGCTGCCTCAGCTTGGCTGTTGGTCTGGGGTCGGGAGACTGCTGAAAACCGTGTTTGAATTCCGAACCTGGAACAATAATTCCGGGTTGGCCCGCTATTGAATTGTCTCCCGTTATCTGATATGAGGGTCCTTGGGATCCCGAAACGGGTGATGATGTTCCTCCAGATGAAATTTTGCACTTCTTTGTTCGTTATTGAAGCTAGTGGTTCAGCCTCGACCCATTTGGTAAAGTAGTCGATGGCCACTAGGAGGAACCTTCTTTGCCCCGAGGCTGCTGGGAATGGGCCTATTAGGTCCATCCCCCACTTATCGAATGGTAATACCGCTTGTATGGCTGTCAGGGGATTCGTGGGAGCCCGAGGGATATCTCCGTGGATTTGGCAGTTGGGGCATTTCTTCACCAACTCCCGAGCATCAGCTTTCAGTGTGGGCCAGTAGTACCCAGCTCTCAGAGCCTTCCCGGCAATGGTCCTTGCCGCTTGATGGCTGCTGCATGCGCCCTCATGAATTTCCCGAAGGATATAATTGCCCTCAAATGGTGTAACACACTTCAGTAGTGGATGAGTGTAGGATTTTTTGTAGAGGATCCCTTCATGCAAGACGAACCAACTTGATTTCTTCTTAATAGCCTCAACTTCTTTCTCCCGAGGGTAGTATGCCATCTCTGAGGAAGCTTATGATTTCCCCCATCTATGTATCGGTTCTGTCCAAGGTGTGGATCTGGAGGGAATTAATGCTTGGCTGCTGTAGAACCTCCTAGATGATGGTTCGAGGGGTCAGTCCATCTGCGGAGCTCGCCATACGGGCCAGGGCGTCGGCCTGCTGGTTTTCTGATCTCGGGAGGTGTTGTATGTTGAATGCTGACAACTTCTTGATGAGCTCCCGTGTTTTGTTGAGATACATCCTCATGTTGTCTTCCTTGGCCTCGTATTCTCCCGAGACCTGCCCTACTACGAGCTGTGAATCTGATTTGGCCATTACTGCCTGGGCACCCGAGCTTATGCAGATTTGAAGGCCCAAGATCAGGGCTTCGTATTCGGCCTCATTGTTTGAGGCTAGGAAATCAAATTTGACAGCATACTCCATATTATCCCCGACTGAGGGGATGATCACGAGCCTTGCTCCGCTGCCTGCTTTGGTGGCTGAACCATCTACTTGCAACTCCCACGACTCCCTTTCTTCCAGGTCAGGGGGTCGGGAGCTACACTCACTGATGAAATCCGCCAATGCCTATGCCTTAATTGCTCTTCGGGGCTCATACTCCAACCCGAAGTCTGCCAACTGGTCTGCCCACTCTGTCATCCGAGTTGAATGATTTCGACTTTCGATTACTTTCCTGATGGGCTGTCCGGTGAGAACCTTGATGGGGTGAGCCTGAAAATATGGCTTCAATTTCCTACTTGCCATGACCAGCGCGAACACCATCTTCTCAATCTGGCTGTATCTTACTTCTGCTCCTCTATAAGCGTGGCTGATGAAGTATACGGGGTGCTGAGTTCCCTCTCTTTCCGCTATGAGTACCGCGCTAAGGGCGTATTCTGATACCGAGAGGTAGATATAGAGAGCTTCTCCCGGCAAGGGTGATATGAGTTTGGGCAACGTTGCTAGGTGTTGTTTCAGCTGTTGGAATGCCTGTTCAGCCTCGTCGTCCCAGTCAAACTCCTTCCTTTTCAGCGCTCTGAAGAATAACAGGCTCTTGTCAGCCGAGCGGGACAAGAAGCGGCCCAGCGCTGCTAGGCACCCTGTTAGCCTTTGAACTTCTCTCACATTCCTTGGTGAGGACATGTTTAACACTGCGTTGATCTTGTCGGGGTTGGCCTCAATTCCTCTTTCATCTACCAAGAACCCGAGGCATTTCCCCCCTATGACCCTGAATATGCACTTCTTGGGATTTAACTTCATGCTATGGCGTCGTAGGGTGTTCAGCGTTTCTGCCAAATCCCCGACGTGATCAATTGCTTTTCTGCTCTTGACGATCATATCGTCTACGTAGACCTCAATGTTCCTCCCGAGTTGCTCCTCAAGACCTTGTTGATGGTTCGTTGATAAGTAGCCCCTGCGTTCTTTAGCCCGAAGGGCATCATCTTGTAGCAGTACACGCCTTGGGCTGTAACGAATGCTGTATGCACTCGGTGCTTTTCCGCCATCGGGATTTGGTGGTATCCCGCGTTGGCATCCATGAAGCTGAGCAACTCGTGACCAGCCGTTGAGTCGACCAGCCTATCAATCTTAGGTAGAGGATGATTGTCTTTGGGGCATGCTTTGTTTAGGTCGGTGAAGTCGACGCACATGCGCCAAGCTCCGTTGGCTTTTTTAACTAGAACAACATTGGCCAACCACTCGGTGTATTGGCATTCTTCAATGCTCTTCTGCTGCTGCTGCGTTTCTCTCGGGCCCTTGATATCTAAGTTTTTGCTTGATGGGGCGGAATCCCTCCTTGATGTTTAGCTCATGGGATGCGAACTTGGGATCCAACCACTGCATGTCGGAGGCGGAGTAGGCGAACACGTCTTTGTATTCACGCAAGGTGTTGATGAGTTTTTCCCTGATCTCGGGACTAAGGTTTTTGCCAATCCTTACCCCCTTCCCGAGGCCTTCGTCCAGCATTACTTCTTCATCCTCTTCGACTGGTTGGGGTCGTTCGTATAGTTTTGGGTTTTCTGATAGGTAGACCCCGAGGCCAGTAGGGGTCTCTGCGGGGTCTTCCCTTTTTCTCTTCCTAGGTCTTTCTTCTGAGGTTGGTGTTTTAAAACTGTTTGGGTAACACTCCCGGGCTGTCTTTTGATCTCCATATATCTTCCCGACGTGACCCTCGTCTGTTTCATATTGCAAGAGTAGCTGGTATACCGAGATGGCTGCCTTTATCTTGTTCATAGTGGGCCTGCCCATGATGGCGTTATAAGGAAGTGGGGTGTCGACTACCAGGAAGTCGACTGGTAGGCTTCTTCCCTTACCTCTTTCCCCGAGTCTCACAGCCAACTTTACGAACCCGAGGGGGTACACGGATCCTCCCCCGAAGCCTATCAGCGGCTGACTGGTCGGGGTTACGTCCTCCTCGGTATATTTCAGCTTCTGTAAGCATTCTAGCGTGATGATGTCCGCTGATGAACCGCTGTCGACCAATATCCTCTTGACCCTTGAGTTGGCAATTTTCATTTCTATGACGAAGGGGTTGTCATGGGGGGTATGTACGTGCCGGTCAGGCTCCCCAAACGTCATAATGGGGCATCCCGCCTTCGTGGGCTCAATTTCCAAGACTTGTTGCTTCATTGCGTGCAGGTGAGCTTTGCGGGCTCGACCGGTTAGCCCACCCGAGGCATGCCTCCCTGCTATCACCCCGACATACCCGTCGGTGTTGTCACTGTCATTTTTTCCTTCCTTCTCCTTCCCTTTCTCTTCCCGAGAGTGCTTGATATATCTGTTCAACTTTCCTTGATCAGCTAAGTGATCCAAGGCCTTCTTCAATTCCCGACAGTCTTTAGCGGTGTGCCCACATTCCCGGTGATATTTGCACCACAGTCGCTGATCCCTTCTTTCTTTCGAGGTCCTTATAGGGGGAGGGATGGGCAATACCGACTTGTGTTTCAGATCTAAGTAGATCTCACGTCGATTTCTGTTGAAGCGGGGGTCGTTCCCATTATCTGTAGTTCTCGGGAGGGGTTGCTGGTTGCTTTTTTTGGATTCCCGGTAAGGGGTTTCTTCCTTTCTTTTCTTTGACTTCTCCACAACAGGCTTGCAGATGTCCGAGGCCTGGATGAATTTCTGGGCCCGACTCATGGCCTCAGTAAAAGTGGTGACTTCATTCTCAGCTAAGGACCATCTAAACTTACCCGGCCAGAGTCCCGACATCAAGGCGGTGAAGGCTACTCCGTCTTGAAGGTCGGAGATCTTGAGGGATTCCTCATTGAAGCGTTTGATGTAATCGACCAGGCTTTCATGCTCCTGTTCTTTGATTGACATCAAGTGAATGCTTGTCTTTTTGTGCCGACGCCCGGCAATGAAATGTTGGTGGAATAATGCTTCTAACACAGAAAAGTTCGTGATAATGCCGGGGGAGAGTCCCGAAAACCAGCTGAGTGCTAGTCCCTTAAGGGTAGTCGGGAAGTAACGGCACCACGCTGCTTCACACCCTGTTTGTACACTCATCTGCGCCTTGTAGGCCGCCATGTGATCGTCGGGGTCGCTATTTCCCGAGTATTGCTCAATCTGGGGGGCCTTGACTTTGCTTGGGTTAGGGACTTCCATGATCTCCCGACTGAAGGGTGTCATGAAGTTCAACACTCCTCTGTTCACCAAGACGGGACTTTTGTTTCTTGGGGGTCTCGAGTCTCCTTCACCCTCAGTCCCGGTTTTCTTTGACTCGAGGGGGGATCCTTCCCGCCCCCGTCGGGGGGTTCTGGATTGAGCTTGCTCCTCTTGGCGAGTCTTCTCCTGATTGGCCCTCCGCTTGTCATTGAGCAAATACCCGAGCGTCCTGCTCCATCCGACGCCTACGATTCTCCTCGATGATCCGCCGGGCACCTGAGTTTGATGTCCGATGGGAGTTGGCCTGGCGGGATCTCTCTCCTCGCACTCGTTGCCCGTCCCGGTTAGGAACTAGAGTGTTCGGATCTCCCCTGGGCCGTGGCTCTCCTTGAGTCAACTCTCGGGATACCCCCTGGTTGAGTTGGGGGATTCCCGCTATGAGTTCTTGCAAGCTGCGTTGCATGTTTGCGTTCAACTGCTGAGCTATTATTTCTATGTCTGCCATGGTGATGGGGGGTTGATCAGCATGGTATTGCTCCCGGGGTCCGGTTTGCTCTTTGTTACGAGGGGTAGACCCCTCATCGTCGATGGCAAGTGACTCGACCAGCACGTTGGGTTGCTGGGATCGAATCGGGGTCGGTTGTGAAGGTACTGAGGCTCGGGTTGTTTTCCTTCGGGGTGCCATGTTACTCTCGGTACGTGGCTTTGAGATGTGTCTTCCCCACAGACGGCGCCAAACTGTTTCTACCTAGAAACTAGTCAAAGGAGTTAATTGTGTTTAGAGAGGTTAAAATCCCGAGTTGGAATATAATCCCGAGTCTTGTCAACCGAGGTCCTGCAAAACAAAGAAACCTAGCCCGGGGGTGTTCCCGGGAAAGCCCCTCCGACGCTCAAGTCAGTTGAGATTGAGGTAGAGAGAGAAAGTGAACAGTTCTAGAGAGAGATGCTCTGGTTTTGTTAGGCGAGAATTCAATACCTGTTCATTGATTGGACTTGCTGCTTTTATAATGTTGGGGATTCCCCAGACAGGAAACCCTATTGGGGAGCATCCATGTCTGTAGGAAAGTTGTCCCCCTTTTATGGCAGAGTTGCTTTCTGTCTAAAAAGGCTGATGGGTTCCTTGGAAGCATACAGATCAGATCCTTTAGATGGGCTTTGCATAACACTATTGGACCAGATCAGGGGTCCAAACATCAGTCATAAGATGTTGTATACATAACTTTTATATATGATTCATATAAATTATTGAAACAAGACTAACAGGTTTGATTATTTGCATGCTGAAATGCTTGGAAAGTATTATCTCCGCAATAGTCTGGGAAAAAAACAAAACAGAGTTGAAGAAAATTGAAAAATCATTATAAATAATGATTATATATTAATTTCTCCAAAATGAAATTGAGACATATGAAAAGGGTTTCAATGCACAACTCAAGGTTGGAACGTATTTGAAATTGCATATAGGGAAATCTTCAATTATAAATAGTAAATTTTACAAATTATATAACGTGAAAATTTAAAAAATGAAACACGTTTCATTAAGAGAATTTTGCCACAGAAAAGGAGAATAGAGTCTAGACATACATCTATTAAGTGCATATTTCTATAGGATCCTAAATGGAAATTGAATCGAAACGAGAAATAATTAATTTCAACTCTATAAGTGCTAATAAGTGTGTCTTAATTATACACATTTTTTGATATGATTAGTGTTTAGGGCAAATTTCACACTCAGGCTAATTTGCTTGGAGAGGGGGTTGATAATTAACTTGCGAGTAAAAGTGAGTTGCACAAAGTAAAGTTTCGAGAAATAAAGAAAAGAACACATCAAGTTTTACGTGGAAAACCCTTTGGGAATGAGGGAAAAACCACGGGAGGATTTGTATCCTGCCAATTCACTAAGTTGCTTGAGTTTGCGAGAGAGTACAAGTAGTAGCTAGAGGGAGTAGAGAGAGAGAGAGAGAGAGAGAGAGAGAGAGAGAGAGAGAGAGAGAGAGAGGTGAGAGATGATTTACAATATCTGAGCTAATGGACTACTTATACTAAGCTATAATAATGACGTTAAAATGCAGTCGTTTTCTTCCTTGCTCCTTATTGGCGTAGATCCTATTTTGTAGGAGCTTTCTTTGAGATACTCTTGTTTGGCGGTTGAAACTAACTCCACTCTCTCCTCAATGCAGCGCACATCTTTTACTCTCAAGAATCTCAGAACCGTATTGACACGTCAGCTATCCGCTTGCTTCCTTATTCACCCAATTAGGTGCTGCCATTTAACCAGGCAAACTAACACACTTTGGGCATGCATTGTACTGCCATGTAGGAATAAATCAACCCATAACAATAGCCCCAAATTTTTCCTGCTTGGGCGGCAAACTAAGGACGGAAAAATTTCAAGATTTAAAAAGAAAATTGCCTTGGAGAACGCGCGTAATTATGACGGTTTTCTTGCATGGACTGATTAGACATATAATTTCTTCATCCTCTTCCTTTGTTCGTCCAAGTTTTTTCTCAGGTAATCTTTTCTCCTTGCTGATTTTCTTTGCGTTTGTCTTCAAGTTCTTCGATTTTGCACAAATTTGCCTTTGCTTCCTTTTTTCGCCATGACTAGAGCAAACCCTAGGTCTTCTTCAAGAAACAATTCCTCCCCTGAAGGAGTAAATGTCTTTCGTCCTTTAGAGATTTTAGAAGACAAGAACCTTTATCCTAGCGTGCTAACTGCAGCCGATTTGCAAACTGTTAGGAAGAACTATGGTTTTCCTCCTGGCGCTGTGATTAGGTTGTCCATAAATCAAGAGAGAATGGATTGGGTTTGCCTTGGTTGGTTGGTTTTTTATGACTACTGATGCGCTCAAGTTATACAATGTTCTTGTGGTATTTTAGGTGCACATTGCTAAGGGATTTGTTCGTAATTGTTAAGGTTTGCATATAAATCATCCTTAGCGGAAGTTCGGAGTTTTGCGACATAAGTTGTGTTAATGTCATGCATTCCGAGCTTCCAAGGTGAAATGCATTTGAGCCGAGCATCACAAGCCACAAGCTCGTCAAGCCCAGCAGCAAGCATCGCCCAGCTCCAGCCATCGCACGCCCAGCAGCAAGCATCGCCCAGCTCCAGCCATCGCACGCCCAGCAGCAAGCATCGCCCAGCTCCAGCCATCGCACGCCCAGCAGCAAGCTAGGCCATCGCTCGCCCATCGCGCACACCCGCACGCTCAGCCAGCGCTCACTGCCCAGCGCCCAGCGCTCGCGACTCGCGAGCTTCCTCGCACCTCGCGACTGCCTTTCTCGCACCTCGCGAGGATTCTCGCACGGTGCGACCTGCGTGGTTTGGCCCAATTCTTCAGCTCGTTGCGAAGGCAGTAGCTCATCGCACGGTGCGACCTGTACCGCACCTCGCGACCCCTATGGCGGTCTAAATGTCGGCTGACTTTTGAGCCTTAGTATAAATGCTAAAGTTTGTTTTTGGACCTAAAAACACACACATTTGAGGAGAGAGAATATCCAACACTCCATTCTTCTCTTCTTCTCTTCTCTTTTTAGTTTTTGTTTTCGAGTTTAGTCTTCGTAGATTTCAATTATGGGATTGGCTATTGCTATGCCGATTGTAGCTTGAACCGTTCTTGAACGAGATTAATATGGAGCTTCAAGCATTATTGTGAGATCTTTCTTCTCTATTTATTTCCTTTGATTATGGTTTAATTTCTATGCTTGCTTTCTATGGTTTTTGCATGATTATGCTAGGAACGTTACTAGTTTGATTGTGCGATTAATCTAATGCTAGATTTAAGAATAGAATCGGATTGTTTTATTCTTTTATCAATTAGTAGCAAACTAGGGAGTAGCTTAGATGCAGATCGTCTTGGTTATTTCTTGGGGAAATTGTATCAACTGTTGAATGTTTATCGCTTGTATGACGTTAGACGTGCTATTGGTTCTCTGTGTTTATTGCTGCTATCGGATTGAACTTAGACGCTATCGGACTAGGTTATCCTTTAGTTAGGGTTTTATAGTCACGCTGATCGTGCTATTCAACTAAGAATAAGGAGAATGCGAGATTAATTCTCAACAATAGATAATAATGGAAATGAATAGAGTCGAGGTTCAATGATCGATAATGAATTGAAGTGCATGTTAATCGGATTCAAGATCTTCCTATATTGATTTCTCATCTTATTTATATGTTAGTTAGTTGTAGTCTAATAACAACTCTTTGAAAACCCCCCTTTGTTATTATTATTAGGTTTCTCGGCCCTTAGCTTAATCTAGGTTTTGAATCACGCTGAATATAGAACTCGTCCCCGTTTCCCTGTGGATACGAACCTTACTTCCCTTATACTAGTTTAGTGTAAAAGAGAGTAGGAGAAATTTTATCTTTGGCCGGGCGGCGTTCACGACAAGCGCGGCCCGCCAAATTTTGGCGCCGTTGCCGGGGACACGGTGTTACTTGTTTATATTTAGTGTATGCTTTTGGATTGTATTGCTAATGGTTTTTGTTTATGGTTAATACTCGTGCTACTAACCAAGAACCTTTGCAGTACGATCGAGATCTAGAACTAACCCTTTTCAGGTTGAGAAGAGAATTGCGTGAAGACTTTAGTGAGCTCCCTTTTTCGCTTCAATTTGAAGAAGAGATGCCTCCTAGAGTTGAGCACCGCACTTTAAAGGAGCTCACTGCTCCTAACCTTGACCAACAACCTTTGTGTATCACATTTCCGGAACCGGAAGTGGGGGACACATTTGAGCTAAAGTCGGGGTTGATACATTTGCTTCCCTCATTCCATGGGCTAAATGGTGAAGATCCAAATAAACATTTGTCGAGTTTCATGTGGTATGCAGCAAAGCATGAAACCAAGTGGAGTTTCCGAAGATAGAATCAAGCTTAAAGCTTTCCCCTTTTCGCTAAAAGACGCAAAGAAAGGATCTGGATGTACTACCTTCCGTCCGACAAAGATCACCACTTGGGCTCAATTGAAAAAGAGCTTTCTCGAGAAATACTTTCCCACTTCTAAATCATCTACATTGAAGAAGGAGATAAGTAACATTGAGCAACGGGGTGATGAGTCATTTTATGAGTATTGGGAAAGGTTTAAGAAGTTATGTGCTAGTTGTCCATACCACGGTTATTCAGAGGAAGATTTGGTTCTATACTTCTATAATGGCCTATGTGATGAGGATGCTAGGATGGTCAATGCAGCAAGTGGTGGATCCATTGTGAATAAAACCGCACTCGCCGCTAAGGAACTGTTAAATGAGCTTGCTTGAAAGCTCGAGGCGGTTTAGTAGAAGGTCCGGAACTCGACGTGTGGTCTCCGAGGGTTCTAGTTCTTCTAAGCTGGAAGATCGAGTGCAAGCTCTCACATCCGTGATGCGAGACTTCATATTGAAAGAGAAAACTCACCAAGTGAAGGCTTGTGGCATTTGCTCTTCACATCATCCAACTGATTTTTGCCCTCATCTACAAGAACCGAGTGAAGAGGTTAAGGCGGCCGATTTTCAGGGCCAAGGTTTCCAGAAAAGATATGATCCATATTCTGGTACCTATAATTCGGGATGGCGAGATCATCCTAATTTGAGGTACGGGAACTCATCAGGGAACCAGCAGCCGCCACAGCAGTATAGCCGCCCACCACCTCCTTATTCGAGGGCACCGGAGCAAGGAGCTCCATATTTTCGGCCGCACGGCCAACCACGAGGACCGAGTACCAGGCATGTCTACGAGAGGATATGATTAATGCTTTAACTAAAAATGTCACTAACATGCGGGGAAATATGGTTCGGTTTCGGGAGGAGACCCGTTCGAGCATCAAGAACTTGGAGAGCCAAGTAAGCCAAATTGCGGGGGCTGTAACCAAGTTAGAGGCTAGGGATTCGGTGAGGTTTCCATCCCAAATAGAGCTCAACCCTAAGATGAACGTGAGTGCTATCACATTAAAGAGTGGAGCGGAAATTGCAAGCAAAGAGAGGTTGGTGGTTCGAGACAAAGAGATAGTGGAAGAGGTGATCGAGCATGAACCGACAACATATTGTAAATCATTGCCACCTCAACAAGAGGAGAAAGTCCAAAAATCACCTCCTCCACCATATGAACCAGAGCCACCATTTCCCGAGGCACTAAGAGAAACCCGCGAAACAGAGCGCACCAATGACATTTACGAAGTCTTTCGTAAATGTGAGGTAAACATTCCCCTTTTTGATGCTTTAAATCAAGTACCTAGGTATGCTAAGTTCCTTAAAGAATTATGTACTTCGAAAAGAAAGCAAAAACAAAAGGGAGTGCAAAAAGTGAAGGCTAGCGAGCATGTCTCTCGCTATCTTTCAAAAGAAATTGCCTCAAAAGTGCAAGGACCCAGGCATGTTTACCATCCCATGTACCATAGGTGACACCATGTTTTCTAAAGCCATGTTAGACTTAGGTGCGTCAATTAATGTGATTCCATATTCATTGTATAAGTCTTTGAAACTTGGCAATTTGCATGAAACTGGTGTGGTGATTCAATTAGTCGATAGATCCAATGTTTATCCTAGGGGTAAATTAGAGTATGTGTTAGTTACGGTTGGGAAATTGAAATTTCCCGCTGATTTTTATGTTTTGGAGATGGAACTCGATAAGCATGCCGCCCCATCCTTTTGGGGCGACCTTTCTTGAAAACATCTTGCACTAAAATTGATGTTTGCGCTGGTTCTTTGACCATGGAATTCGAGGGAAAGGTAGAGGCGTTTAAAATCGATGATTCTAAGCCTTTGATTAAGGATGATAACCCTCTTTACTCTGTTAACATTGTTGACTCTGTTTTGCATGATGTTCTTGATATTGAGCATGTTGATGAGTCGATAAATGTTGATGATGTCTTGGTTGAGGATTGTGCCTCTCCTACTAACATGCAGGTTATGGTGCCGGAGTGGAAAGAGCGGAAAAAGCCTCCTGATTTACCACCTTGTTTTGAAACTGTACCACTAACGATGCATTGCAAGAGTTCTTCTCCGTTAGTTTTGCAGGTACTCGAATTGGAGGTTGACATGGAGCCTCCATTGTCACATATGGAGCACAAGCCCAATTTTTGAGCTTAAGGTATTAAGTCGAGCTAACGACTTTAAACAACAGCGCTTCTCGGGAGGCAACCCGAGACCCCGAGACCCCTTTATTTTCTTTCTTTCTCTTTATTTTTCATCAAATTTCCACCACCACAACAAATTTTCTTTCACCCACCACCCACCCACTAAAAAAATCCACAACCAATCTTCATCCACTTGGAACCAAAATCCACAAAAGAAAACCCGTTGGGAGGAGTTCAATAGCTAGGAGTTGGTGCACTAGAGGATTGAGATTGTTAATGTATCTTTTCGATCTCTTAAGCTAGGTGCAAATCTCACAAATTCAAAACTTTTGAGCTTGTCATTTGTTTGAGTGATTCGAGGGAGAGGGTTGTGAGTTGATTTATGAGATTTGAGTTGGTGTTGTTAAGAAATTTGAGTTTGACGGATTGTTTGGTCATGAGTTTTGAGCATTCGATCTTCGATTTACCCGATTTTCGATTTTCTCCCCCCATTTTCAGTTTACTTTTTCTTCTAATTGTCGACACATTGAGGACAATGTGTAGTTTAAGTAGGGGGGAGGGTATTCTCATTCTCGTGTATCTATGTTGTATATATTACTTTCAATTTGTAAGAAAATGAAAATGAAAAAAAAAAAAAATGAAAAAGAATATAAAAAAAAAAAAAGTGATGAAATGAATCCCGCTGAGTTGAAAACCCACAAGGGTGGGCGACTCAGGCAAAAATGGGGGCCCGGATAGGTTGAAAACCCGAAAGGGCAACTTATGCAAAAGAGTGGCTTATATTGAGCGGGTAAGATGGTGAGATGAAAAAAATGTGAGAAGCTAGGATGAAAACCCGAAAGGGCTCCTAGGCAAAATGAGAGATTAAGAGAGAATTATGTATTTTGAAGATTCATTTGCCGGAGATTTGTTTTGGCTTTCACTTTCTTTTGGTTTATTGTTTTTGGGAGTAAGCATGGAATTTATCCCTTTTTGTCTTTGTTCCATAGCTTGCTTATATAGGTTGGTTGTAATAGTAGTAGTAGTTTATCTTTTGAGGTTTTAGGCGAGTTGTCATTTTGATTGTGGCGTTGGAGTGAGATCCTTTGAGATCCTTCAGGATTTGAGCTCACATTTTGGTTGTCGTTTGGTGATTATTGTTGTCGCGTCTTTTTATTTTTCAGGTGAGCTCGAATCTAAGTGTGGGGGAATCATCATCCCTTACGTTTAGGTTTTTGAGCGGATGTTGTTAAGATGTGATGATGATGATGTAGTTGATGGGGAGTGTAGGTTGGTGTCGTTAGTTTGGGTGATGATTTATTTGGTGATCCTCATTTTGAGTTTACTCGAGGTCGAGTAAAGTTCAAGTGTGGGGGTATTTGATGCGCTCAAGTTATACGATGTTCTTGTGGTATTTTAGGTGCACATTGCTAAGGGATTTGTTCGTAATTGTTAAGGTTTGCATATAAATCATCCTTAGCGGAAGTTCGGAGTTTTGCGATATAAGTTGTGTTAATGTCATGCATTCCGAGCTTCCAAGGTGAAATGCATTTGAGCCGAGCATCACAAGCCACAAGCTCGTCAAGCCCAGCAGCAAGCATCGCCCAGCTCCAGCCATCGCACGCCCGGCCAAGAAGCATCGCCCGGCCCCAGCCATCGCACGCCCCAAGAAGAAGCATCGCCCAGCTCCAGCCATCGCACGCCCAGCAGCAAGCTAGGCCATCGCTCGCCCATCGCGCACACCCGCACGCTCAGCCAGCGCTCACTGCCCAGCGCCCAGCGCTCGCGACTCGCGAGCTTCCTCGCACCTCGCGACTGCCTTTCTCGCACCTCGCGAGGATTCTCGCACGGTGCGATCTGCGTGGTTTGGCCCAATTCTTCAGCTCGTTGCGAAGGCAGTAGCTCATCGCACGGTGCGACCTGTACCGCACCTCGCGACCCCTATGGCGGTCTAAATGTCGGCTGACTTTTGAGCCTTAGTATAAATACTAAAGTTTGTTTTTGGACCTAAAAACACACACATTTGAGGAGAGAGAATATCCAACACTCCATTCTTCTCTTCTTCTCTTCTCTTTTTAGTTTTTGTTTTCGAGTTTAGTCTTCGTAGATTTCAATTATGGGATTGGCTATTGCTATGCCGATTGTAGCTTGAACCGTTCTTGAACGAGATTAATATGGAGCTTCAAGCATTATTGTGAGATCTTTCTTCTCTATTTATTTCCTTTGATTATGGTTTAATTTCTATGCTTGCTTTCTATGGTTTTTGCATGATTATGCTAGGAACGTTACTAGTTTGATTGTGCGATTAATCTAATGCTAGATTTAAGAATAGAATCGGATTGTTTTATTCTTTTATCAATTAGTAGCAAACTAGGGAGTAGCTTAGATGCAGATCGTCTTGGTTATTTCTTGGGGAAATTGTATCAACTGTTGAATGTTTATCGCTTGTATGACGTTAGACGTGCTATTGGTTCTCTGTGTTTATTGCTGCTATCGGATTGAACTTAGACGCTATCGGACTAGGTTATCCTTTAGTTAGGGTTTTATAGTCACGCTGATCGTGCTATTCAACTAAGAATAAGGAGAATGCGAGATTAATTCTCAACAATAGATAATAATGGAAATGAATAGAGTCGAGGTTCAATGATCGATAATGAATTGAAGTGCATGTTAATCGGATTCAAGATCTTCCTATATTGATTTCTCATCTTATTTATATGTTAGTTAGTTGTAGTCTAATAACAACTCTTTGAAAACCCCCCTTTGTTATTATTATTAGGTTTCTCGGCCCTTAGCTTAATCTAGGTTTTGAATCACGCTGAATATAGAACTCGTCCCCGTTTCCCTGTGGATACGAACCTTACTTCCCTTATACTAGTTTAGTGTAAAAGAGAGTAGGAGAAATTTTATCTTTGGCCGGGCGGCGTTCACGACAAGCGCGGCCCGCCAACTACCCCTTTGCCAAATTAGGACTGAAATTCCCTTTTTCGTCTTTTATCCGTCAATTTTTTGCTACAACTAACATGGCACCTTGCCAACTTCTCCCTAGGGCATGGAGGGTTTTGACAAGTATAGAGACTCTAAGCAAAAATTTGGGTATTGATTTTACAATAGATGATTTGGCCTTCACTTACCAAATCAAAACTTTCGGGAAAAGATTCACCCTCAAAACTAATGAAGGCAGAGATGCATTGATAGAAAAAATCGACAAGGGTCGAGACAGGGGCTGGGCCGCAAGATACTATTTTGTAAGAGCCGACTCTGTGGGTGATTTTGGTGGTTTTTTCAAGGATACTTGGAGATCTGAAGGTAATTTGCCTAATTCGTTGTGAATTTTGCATGCTGATTTTTGACAATTTGCTTACACTTTTTGTTGGGCAGGCGCTTCTTTGCATTCTTCTGGGCGCGAACAATCGACCGGTTTCACAGACTTGATCTTGGCTCTCAGTGCTGAAGATAGAATTTTGCCTATTATTCCTTAGCATCCTGGTGCCATCTTGCCTGCCCAAGCAGATTCATCCGACTCCCAAAAAAGGAGAAGCACTAGAACCCGATCAACCTCTAACATGTCTTCTGGTATGTAGGCACCTTCTTATTCTCTTGCGTAGTTCTCCTTTTCGAGTTGCTTACTTTTTTTCCTTCGTTGTTAGAAACTTCTGCATCCCAGCGATCTGCTCCAATTTCCAACTCCGAACTGATCTCAAGGATGCGCAACAAAAATGGAGTTTTTGTTACTCCTCCTGCGCCTTCTGCGACGACTCGCCTTCCTGCTCCACAGATACTTCACCCGACTGCAACATCTGCGGCTTCTATGCTAACTGGGCAGAAGAGAAAGAACATGGAAATCGAAATCCCTTAAAACTTCTGCGCGTTGCTGCTGAGGCAACTCCGATATGGCCGAGCGCCAAAAACTTGTGGTTTCCTGCTGCCAAGTCGCGTTATGAAACTATGGCGCCTGCTCTATCGCGTCTGAGGGTGTCAGCTTATCTGTCCAGGTTAATTTTATTCCTACCTCCAACTATTTTCCTTTTTTTTGCCGTTTAATGACTTCTGGTGCATCTTGCTTTCAGTGCATGCAAGCCTTCATTGCTACGCACCAAAATTTATCTGACTTGACCACTAAAGTTGCCACCCTTACCAAGGAGAAAGAAGAGGCTGAGGGAAGATGCCAACATTGGCTGGACGAGTTGACGAAGGAGCAAGCAGAGGTGCAGCGTTTGAAGATAGAGGTGGAGAAAGCTGCTGAGGAATCCGAGGCGAAATTGAATGAACTTATTGACAACACTGGCATGCAACTGTGGTTGCCCAGGATCGAGGCTATGGAGAAATATGCTGCTGGCAAGCATTTGAAATGGAACCCTGCTGCAGAGAGGTTGGCCTACGAAGAGGCCAAAAAGAGCCAAAATGTGAAGGTTGCAGCAGCTTTTGAAGAAGTTGCTGACGACACATCTACTCATGCAGCAGCTTCTGTCGTTGGCGCACATTCCCATCCTATTGATGTTGATGCTGACAAGCCCCAGGATGATACCGCTTAATGCTTGTTTCCTTCTGTTTTGGGATTTAAGAACAATGTTTTATTTTGTATGTTGCTTTACTTGCTTATGGGAGCAAGGTTTGATACATTGGTGTGTGTAGTATTTGCTCATAGGAGCAATCTTTTAATTTGCGTGCTTCTCCTACTTGCTAGGAGCAGGAGATTAGGAACTAAAGTGTTGCTTTCCCTAAGGAAAGCAACTTCTATCACAATTGCTTTGTTTTGCTTAATACCATTCTATTTATGAGAATAGTGCGTCCTTATGTGATTTTGTCTCATGCATGCATGTTGTAGCAAACTAAAACGTCGACCCGTTTTGAAGTTACTTTTTGAAACCATCTGTTTTGCTATTGCTGTGTTATGGCCTTTTCAATAATTGGCATAACTTGCGAGAAGGCAATATTTGTATTTGGACAATTTCGAATGAATTGCGTGTTTTATAAATATAATTTGAAGGTTACAAGTAATGAATAAAAGGAGTAACTTGCTTACAAAGAATGTTCTTAAAAAATAATGGCAAGGTGTCCCAGTTGGGAACCACAATCTGGTCTATCCAACATCTTGCTTCTTGAGTTGCTACATCCATATTCGCCCAATGCGTCTGTAGTGAAGGTTGCCTGCTAAGTTGCCGAGGAACTTCGTATAGGGAATTGCTGGAGAAAGTGCTAGACAAGTTGCTTAGGAAGTTGTTGGACAAGTTGCTTAGGAAGTTGCTAGAAAAGTTGTTTCGGAAGTTGCTCTCGACATGTCAGCCCTTTGCAAAATGGCTTGTTAGACCTAGTCCGTTGGCATTTCGCTAACGGCCCTCCGATGCTTAAGTCAGTATGTGTTCTTGTAAATCAGCTAAAATAATAGTAGGTGCGACAAAAGAATGTTATTAGAAGATATTACCAGAGGCGTTCTTGTCAAGCCCTTTGTGTTCAAGTGTTACCTGGGTAACTGCCAAGTTGTGTTTCGGCAGGTTGCAGCCCTTTG
Organism: Beta lomatogona; assembly: GCA_947646795.1. NCBI lineage: Eukaryota > Viridiplantae > Streptophyta > Magnoliopsida > Caryophyllales > Amaranthaceae > Beta > Beta lomatogona. The sequence continues at coordinate 3,948,135 of CANSNZ010000942.1, forward strand.
CGAGGTGACCTGGCAAACCTAGGCCATTGGCGGTTTGCAAACGGCCCTCCGATGCTTAAGTCAGTAAATGTTTATGGAGGAAAAGAAATAAATTGCAGGAAAGTAAAATGACGAGTTTAGAAGTGATACTGTTTGAGGTGAGTTGCGTTCCAACTACGTGGAATTTGCACGCCGTTTCTAGTGATCAGCCTGTAAGCTCCGTTGCCTATTACCTTTTCGATTTGGTACGGTCCTTCCCAATTTGCGGCAAGTTTGCCTTCCTTTGGATCCTTCGTATTTTAAAATGTCTTTATGAGGACCCAATCTCCAATTTGGAATTGTTTGACCTTGATGTGCTTGTTGTAACTCCTGGCGACTGCTTGCTGATAGGCTGCCATTCTTATCTTAGCATGATCTCTGATTTCGTCGATGGTATCCAAGTTGTATGCTAATTCTGCATCGTTCCTACTTTATGTGATGAGGCCAAACCTTGCAGTTGGCATGTACACTTCTGCTGGGATAACTGCTTCACAACCAAAAACTAAAGAATAGGGAGTTTGATTAGTTGCGTTCTTGGGAGTTGTCCTGTCTGCCCAGAGGATTAGAGGCAACTCGTCCGCCCATCTGCCGCCTGCTTCGTCGATGCGCTTTTTGATGTTGTTGACGACGATTTTGTTGCTAGACTCAGCTTGCCCATTAGCTTGCGGGTATCTTGGGGTTGAAGTGTCTAGTCTGATGTTCCATTTTTAGCATAATTTCTTCGCCTTTCCACTTATGAATTGTGATCCATTATCGCAAATTATCTCTGAAGGAATGCCAAACCAGCATAGTATGTTGCGTTTTATAAAAGATATTACCTCAGTGTCGGTGATGTTCCAATATGCTTCTGCTTCGATCCATTTGGAGAAGTAATATGTCATAGCGAGCATGAATACGCGTTGCCCTGGAGCTTGCGAAAGTTTACCGACGGTGTCCATTCCCCACTTCATGAATGGCCAAGGTGCCAGGACTGGGTGAAGTTGCTCAGCATGCTGGTGTGAAATTGAAGTGTGTTTTTGGCAAGCATAACATTTTCTAGCATACTCCATGGCATCTTTTCTCATAGTAGGCCAGAAATAGCCCATCCTGAGTGCTTTATTAGATAGACTCCTTCCTCCAGCGTGGTTGCCACACTCGCCATCGTGTAGTTCCCGCAATACAATGGGTACCCTCTTGAGGCATTTTAAGTAGGGACCTGCAACTGACTTGCGAAGCAGTACGTTATCGATTAAGATGAAGTGAGATGCTTTTACCTTGAAAGTTCGCAGATCTTCGAGTTGCTGGGGTAAGATGCCTTCCTTTAGCCATTGAACGTACTCCTCCATCCAGTCCGCGTCTTCGCAGGCAACTTCAGTGCTGGTTTCGTTTACTTGATGTCTGTCTATCGTAGGTTGCAAGATATACACAATGGGAATGTTCCTCAGGTTGAGCGCTGCTAAAACCGAGCCTAGGTTGGCTAAGGCGTCCGCTTCTACATTTTGCTCCCTTCGTATTAGCTTTATGGTAAATTCATCAAACTTGTTGGCTACACTTTTGGCAATGTCCAAGTATTTCGCCATCTTCTGGTCTTTTGCTGCATAGGATCCATTAAATTGATTGACAATTAGTAAGGAGTTGCACCTTACCTCGATGCGTTTGACTTTGAGTTCTGCTGCTGCGTTGAGGGCAACAATCAAGGCTTCGTACTCTGCTTCATTGTTAGTTGCTTTAAACTCGCAATGCACAGTTTGGGCTATGATGTCCCCTTGTGGCGATTTTAGTACAACTTCAAGTCCTACTCCGTTTGTATTTGATGCTCCGTCAGTGCATAGTGTCCACGTGGGACTTGTGGTTTGCTCCAACAAGTGCAAGAGTTCTTCGTCGGTTTCAGTTTGCAGACTTGGACTGAAATCAGCCACAAAGTCTGCCAAAGCTTGCGACTTAATGGCTGTCCTTGGTTCGTACCTGATTTCGTAGCCACTTAGGTGTACTAGCCATTTGGCCATCATGCCGGACAACTCAGGTTTGTTCATCACAAATCTTATAGGATAGTTAGTTTTAACGCAAATAGGATAGCATTCAAAATAAGGGCACAACTTAATAGAGGCCCTGACTAAGGTAAGTATAAGTTTTTCTAATGAAGTGTACCTTGTTTCAGCGTCTACACGAGTTTTACTTACATAGTATATGGGAGATTGGATTCCATCTTCTTCTCTTACTAATACAACGCTTACAGTTGCATGCGTAACAGCTAGATAAAGTTGTAGCTCTTCTTTGTCCTTTGGCTTTGCGAGAACTGGTGGCGTCATCATGTAGTCTTCAAGTTTTGAAATGCTTCTTCATGGTGACTGGTCCATTCGAATGATTTGTTCTTCCTTAGCACATCATAGAACAATTTGCACCCATCTGACGACTTGGATATAAATCTGTTAAGTGTTGCAACTCCTCCAGTTAGCTTTTGCACGTCTTTGACGCATCTTGGAGACTGCAAATTGACGATGGCTTTGATCTGCTCTGGACTTGCTTCAATGCCTCTCTGGGTTACGACATACCCTAGGAATTTGCCAGAGGTAACACTGAAGGAGCATTTGCTGGGATTCAGCTTCATTTGGTAGCGTCTTAAGATTTCAAATGCTTCTTCAAGGTGCTGAATGTGGTCGTCGGCTTTTTTGGACTTGACCAGCATGTCGTCAATATATACCTCCATGGTGTCCCCAATCTATTTCTCAAACAATTTATTTACTAACCTTTGGTAAGTTGCGCCAGCATTCTTCGTGCCAAAGGGCATTACTTTGTAGCAGTAGATGCCTCGATCTGTGATGAATGCCGTTTTTTCTTGATCTTCAGGATGCATGAGGATCTGCTTGTACCCGCTGAATGCGTCCATGAAGGTAAGCATCTCGTGACCAGCAGTTGCATCCACCATGGCGTCGATGTGAGGTAGTGGGAATGGATCCTTCGGGCATGCTTTGTTGAGATATGTGAAACCAATGCAAACTCGCCATTTCTCGTTCATTTTTAGCATCACCACCACGTTCGCAAGCCAGTCAGGGTACTTTGCCTCTCGTATCTTGCCTGCTTGTAGAAGGTTTTGTATTTCCTCGTTGATGACTTGGTTGCGCTCAGGTGCAAACTTCCTGCGTTTTTGGCTTGACAGGCAAGTGGTTAGGGCTAACATTTAATATATGCGTTATTACCTCGGGGTTGATGCCAACCAGTCGGCGTTTCGCCTCAAGAACTCGACCAATCGTTCTCGCAATTCGCCTTGTAAGTATGCTCCGATCCTGTGGTTTAGACGGATCAAGGATGATTATATTAATTGGCTCAGGTTCCGGTTCATCATATTCTTCGATGATCCGTCGTTGCCGTAGTTGCTATTCAGACATCTTGCGAGTTGCCGAAGGCTTCAAGGCTGTTTTGTAGTATTCCTTCGCCAATTTTTGGTCACCTTTTATCTCTTGCACTCCCCATTTGGTGGGAAACTTGATAGTTTGGTGACAGGTGGAAGGCATCGCCTTCATATCATGGATCCATGGCCTGCCAACAATAACATTGTAGGACGACAAGCAATCAATAACTAGGAATTTTACCAGGACATTAATGCCTTGCGCATAAGTGGGCAAAGTGATTTCGCCAAGTGTATGTTTAGCCTCGCCGCTAAATCCTACGAGCACTGTGGATTTTTTTGTGATGTCGCTTTCGCTTAGCCCCATGTCCTTGAGGGCATCTAACATGATGATATTTGCTGAGCTGCCATTGTCTACAAGCATTCTCCTCAGGAGGCAGTTTCCAATAGTGAGTGAGATGACGAGCCCGTCGTGGTGCGGATCCGCCAAGTCTGCGGCATCTTCTTCGTCGAAGGATATAGGCATGCAATCCGCTTTCGCCCTTCTACATTGGAACTTATTAGACCTTCTTGAACCTGATTGGAACTTATTTAACCTTATTTAACAAAAAATTTGATGAGTAATAACATAAATATTACCCCTAACATAAATACTATCCCTCAAAATTTACTGTAACATAATAATCATTAAAATTTATCCTTAAAAAAATAGTAATTATTAGTTATCTCTTATGATCAACATTTAAAAAAAAAAAAAAACTATTTATATGCTTGCCTATACACAACTTTCACCACTAATATATCTAAAATGTTGCTTTGATTTCATAAAGCACTAGTAGGAAATCAATTAATAACATTTATATCTTTCATTGTTATTAGTAACGAAAACATGTTATATCTAGTTATTTAAAGACGAATTGCAAAATATTATAATTATGAAGATTATTATTGTTAACCTCATTTGACCATGATTATAATATTTTTTAATAATAACAAAAGCAGCCAATAGTAATATGAGTAATAAAATAATAGATAATAATGCAAATATAATACTATATAATCATAGCGGTACTTTAATTAAATTCTTTAGTAATAACATATTAGTTAATCGTAATATGGATAATAAAATAATAGACAATATTATAAATATAATACTATATAATAATCATAGTGGTACTTTAATTAAAATTTTAATTCAAATTTATTGATCATTGACTATTTAGACCTTATTGGAACTTATTGAACCTGATTAGACCTGATTGGACCTGATTGGAACTTATTGGACCTATTGAAATTTATTGCCTTGATTGGACCTGATTGAAACTTATCTGAACTAAACTGAACTTATCTAAACGGAACTGAACTTATTGGACCTGAAACTTAATTTATTAAGGTGAAGAGAACGCACCCTTAGCTTCCTTTGCTCTGATACCACTTGATATGAATGCTGGTTGCTATGAACGTCAAAGTTAACAAGTTCGAAAATTTTAGTGAACTAAAGTAAGAAAAACGTGACAAAGTAACAAGGATAGGCTCTTGTTCCCTCAAGAACTAGAGGATCTCTCACTAACCTCAATTAGGATATGCACACAAACCTCAATTTATGTGTTTTTCGTACGACCACCAATATTCAATGCAACAAGCACTCGAATACTTTTAATCAAAACTCACTCTAACCTTTAAGCCACGGATCCACTAAGAGCAGCAAGAAAACCTTGCTCCCTAAGTACAATAAGCCACGGATCTACTAAGCAATAAATAAGGAAAGTTTCCCCTAAACTTAAGCCTAGAATCTAGCTAGAACTTAAGAAAACTCTAGCTTAAGGAAAGATGTGCAGAACTTTCCTTAAAACAAGTAAAACTACACAGCATTAAGGCAGCAAGGAAATTCCCTTTGCACGCCTCATACAACTCAATAATAAGGGACCTTTATTCAACTAATACAACTCAACTACTTTAACTAACATAACAATAAAAGACATATTTTTGGTCACATGTAAAACCTTCACTTTAAGAGTAAAGTAAAACCATGCAACAACCTAAGAAAGCAATTAAAGATAGTTGATGAAGTACTCTTTGCACGTATCATGCATCAAGGCTTTTAGCAGAACCTGTATTCAAGTGAAAGCACAAATTGAGAAGATGAATGCACAATACAAGGAGAGAGCTAACAAGCATAGGCGCCAACCTAGATTCAAGGAAGGTGACTTAGTGTGGATTCACTTGAGGAAGGAGAGGTTTCCAAGCAAAAGGAAGAACAAATTGATTCCTAGATCTGATGGTCCATTCGAGGTCATTGGAGTGATTGGTGATGGAGCTTACAAGATAGACTTACCTAGTGACTATGGAGAGATAAGTGCTACGTTCAATGTTGGTGATTTGTCTCCTTATTATGATGATGAGAATTTGAGGGAAAATTCTTTTGAACAAGGGAGAATGATGCGGATCCAAAGGCAACTACTCAAGAAGAGACAATTACACTTCTCTTGGAGCATATGGGGTTCACTTTGATGGCTCAAAAGAATGCGTTTGTATGTTGTGTTGCTTGGATTGAAGATGAAGTTACATAGCATTTTAATTAAGGAAAGATGTTAGTTAAAATGTTAGTTAAAGTAGTTGAGTTGTTTAGTTTCAATAAAGTCCGAAAATATATAGCTGATTTCGGTCCATTAAGAGTCTAGTTGTCATGGGTTGTATTTTAGGAAAGTTGCCTTAAATTTGGAGTGTGAATGGCGTGTAAGGAGCTGCCTTAATGCCGTGTGATTTGTGTTGGCCTTAAGGAAAGTTTTGCACATCTTTCCTTAAGCTAGAGCTTTCTTAAGTTCTAGCTAGATTCTAGGCTTGAATTAAGGGGAAGACTTTCCTAATTTACTAGTTGTAATCCGTGGCATATTGTGTGCTTGGGGAGCAAGGCTTTCTTGCTTCTTCTATTGAAAATAATGGCGCCTAACCTACAGCAATGGTTAGAGTGAGTTTACATAAAAATTGTGTTAAGTTTATGAATGTTTCATGAACCTTAATTTCAGCCATTAATTAGATTTTCAGGAGTGTTAATCTTATTAGTGTTAAACAACTTAATTACAGGAGTGGTTTGAGTGTGTTTAAGATTCTTAGTGAGTGTTCAGGAGTGATCATTCATCAAATAAAAACCTTGTTACTTGTCCTTAGTTTCGGATTCTCCATTGCTCTTGTTCAAAGTTGACGTGTTCTCTTAAGTGTTTAGCTACCCTACCTACGCATTCATATCACTTGTTCACGAACGTCCTTCACAAGGTTTTTAAGGTCCTATTTGTCACCTCTATTTGGCCATCAGTTTGAGGATGAGTCGTAGTACTAAAGAGGAGCTTAGTACCTAGCATCTTCCACAAAGTCTTCCAAAAATAGCTTAGGAACTTCACGTCCTTATCTGAAACAATGGACCTATGAACACCATGAAGACGTATAACATCTTTAAAGAACAAACCGACAACATGAATAGCATCATCAGTTTTATTATAAGGAATAAAATGAGCCATTTTAGAGAATCTATCCACGACCACTATGATTGCATCCTTGCCTCTTTCAGTTCTAGGCAAAGCTACAATGAAATCCATGCTAACATCCTCCCACGGTTGATTAAGGACTGGTAAGGGCGTATAAAGACCTTGATGAAAGGTACTCTTAGCCTTTTGACATGTAGAACAACGAGTAAGAACTCCATGGACATCACCAGCTAGCTTTGGCCAATAAAAGTGCTCTTGGAGCACGTCTGATACATGTGCATCAAGGCAACCTAAGATATTAAAATTAGATGTCTTTTAAATTATTGGATTTGGATCATCTTACAATGCAAGGTTGCAAGTGGTGTGTTAGTGTTGATTTCTAGCCCAAATTTGACACGAGTGTTACATAGGTTAATGATTGAAGTCTAAATGCAGCAACAACAACAAAGCATAGCATGATATAGGCGTGATATGAGCAGCCCATAATTCTGTTATGGGCAAGAGTGTTTTATTTGCTTTTATTCTTTATTTTTTGCTTGTAATAAAGCCAAGAGATTACTCTTAAAGTATCTCCATTTGGCCAGCTATTTAGAGTGTGTTTAGGAGCCTAAAAGTTCATTATTTGCTGTAGAAAGCTTGCTTGTAACAGCTCATTAAATGAGCTTCATTAGAGGCATGATTTGAGGAGTTTTGTAACTTCTTTGTAACTCCTTTTTGGCTGTTCATTAGGGACTGTTTCAAGGAGCTTTTGGTCTACTTTTTCTGCTCCTTTAGCCTATGTAAGGAGAGCATATGATATGAAAAAATGAGCTTTGTGATTTTGAAAAAAACCTTGTGTTTATAGTTTATACTTTGAGTTTGTCTCAAGTGTTTGCTAACCCTTATTGCTTTGAGTGAGTCTTAAGTGATAAGCCTAGGAGAGATTGAGTGAGTCTTATCTCTGGCCTAGAACCCCAAGCCTTGAGTTAGTCCTTGTGGTTTGGCAACTATCCATAGTTTCGAGTGTTTCTTTGTCAAAGTGAGTGTTCTATATTCCTAAAGTTTAGAATCATCATCCAATCCTTTGGAAGGTGTTTTTAGACTTACATCAGCATCCACTGTTTTGTTAATGCCAAAATGGCCAGCTAGGCCTCCTCCATGCACTTCACGTATCAATAGCTCCCTTAGGGAACACTTTGGACTGCAAAGTTTGTTGTTCTTGAAAAGAAAGCCATCTTGCAATGAATAGGCGCGAAATGCACCTTCTTTGATGATTGGAGAGAAATATGGATCTTCCAAATACAACTCTTTAAGATATGAAAATCCAAGAACTCGTGCCTCCATAAGAGAAAGCATATAATGCCTCCTTGATAATGCATCTACGACAATGTTAGAAACTCCAGTTTTATATTTTGAAACAAAATTAAAAGATTGGAGAAATTCAACCCATTTAGCATGTCTTGGATTGAGCTTATGTTGGCCATTGATGTATTTTAGAGCTTGGTGATCCGAATGCAACACGAACTGAGCTGGTCTCAGATAATGAGTCCAATGCTCCAAAGCTCGAACCATGGCATATAACTCCTAGTCACAAGTGATATAGTTGAGTCTTGAATTACTAAACTTCTCACTAAAGTAGGCAATGGGACGCGCACCTTGAGTAAGAACTGCTCCAATTCCAACTCCACTTGCATCACATTCAACTTCGAACACTTGATTGAAATCTGGAATGGCTAGGATAGGTGCTTCACTTAGCTTGTTTTTAAGAGCTTCAAAAGCTCCTTGGGCTGCTGGTGTCCAAGTGAAGGACCCCTTCTTGATGCACTCGGTTAATGGAGCTAACAAAGTGCTAAAATCTTTGATGAACCTCTTGTAAAATGAAGCTAAACCGTGAAAACTTTTCACCTTCGTGACATTCTTAGGAGTAGGCCATGATTTCATTGCGTCCACCTTGGCTTCATCCATAGCTATTCCATCTTTGGAGATAATGGACCCCAAAAACGAAATACTAGGAGTGAAAAACTCGCACTTCTCCATTTTGGCATATAGCTTCTTTTCCCTCAATTTGAAAAAAAACTTTCTCAAATGTTGCAAATGTTCTTGTTCATCTTTACTATACACAAGAATATCATCAAAATAGACTACAACAAATAGTCCAATGAAGGGCCGCCCTCGTGCATAAGTCTCATGAATGTGCTAGGAGAATTAGTTAAACCAAAGGGCATCACACGCCATTCAAACAAGTCTCCCTTGGTTTTATAAGCTATTTTCCATTCATCATCTTCTTTGATTCTGATTTGGTGAAACCACTCCTTAAATCAATTTTAGAACAGATTTTGGAACCATGTAGCTCATTTAACAAATCGTCAAGTCTAGGAATAGGATACCTATACTTAACTGTGATATTGTTAATGGCTCTACAATCAACACACATCCTCATAGTTTCATCTTTCTTAGGCACTAAAGGAACCAGTACAACACATAGACTTAAACTGTCCTTCACGAATCCTTTAGCTAAAAGTTCACTCACTTGCTTTTGTAACTCTTTATCTTCTTCAGGATTACATCTATAGGTTGGTTTGTTTGGTAATGGGGCTCCAGGAATAAGGTTAATTTTGGTGTTCAATCCCCCTAAGAGGTGGTAAACCATTCGGCAAATCATTAGGAAAAATGTCCCTAAATTCCTTCACTAATGGTTTCACTCTTTCTTGAATTTCAGTCACAACTAATTCATTTTCATCCAAAAACAACAAGTAGATAGTCTGATGTGGATGCGGATGTACTTTAGTTGAGTTTTACGAAAATCCAATAATATTGAAAGAAAGACTGGATCTTTAGGGTTTTATTTAAGTATAAAGGATAGAACAATTCGATCAAACACAAAGTAATTCACGAATTGGGTATTGATTCACTCTCAAACACAAAGTAATCAAGCAATCAATCTTAAATCTCAAACACAAAGTAATTGATTCAAGGTTTGGAAATCACAAAGAAGTCCGAAATTTTTCACAAAGCAAATTAAAACTCTAATCTCATAAATCTGTAAATAAACTACATACAACCTATACTATTTATACTCCAACAATTCCTGCTATGCTTAGGACAAGTCCCTAAGTCATACTTCAAATAAAACTCTCAAAGATAATTAAAAACGAATAAGATAAACATAAAGTAATTAAGATATGAAGAGTCCTAATATAACTCAACTAAGCATGCTATCACAAGCCATTCTCATGCCATTCTCATTCCTAACAGAATTAGGAATGTCTTCCAAACTCCATATCATCACGCACACATCATACTCCGCCCCCTTAAGAAGAGCTTGCCCTCAAATTCTGTCTAGGCATGGTATCAAATCACAAGCATTAAGTGAAACGCAAACTCCCTTGCCAAGTAGAACTTGATATGTTTCGAAATTCTCATGATGTACAGTTTGAAACGGACCTTCATCCACCGGTTCTTCCTTCCCCTTTGAGTCGTAATAGAGCTTTTGGGCAGAGAGAGAAAGCCATACATGATCCCCGACACTAAATGGTGCCTTTTGACGAATTTGTAGTAGATGGTCTTGCTTTCTAGCTCTTCTCTCCTTAGTCATCTCTTTTAAATCAACAGTAGAAATGAAGCACGAACTAGATCGTGAAGAAGAAGTACTCGGTACTTTTCCCTTAACTTTAGTAGCACCCAAAAACTTTGGAGGTAATGGAGCCAAGTGAATCTTCTTGTTCCCCACTCGCACGGTATAAACATTGCTTTTACCTTCATGACTGACTTTGCGATCAAATTGCCATAGCCTACTAAGGAGTATATGCAAAGCACTCATTGGTAGTACATCACACCATAATTCATCTGAATAGCTACCAATAGAGAAAGCAACGAGTGCTTACCTTTTCACATTTAAACCCATCGTCTCATTCAACCACTTAATATTGTAAGGACATGGATGTTCCCTTGTAGGCAATTGCAACTTATCCACCATATCAGATGAACCTATATTCACACACGAGCCACTGTCAATGATCATGTTACAAGTCTTATCCTTCACCCTACATCTCATATGAAAAAGATTCTCCCATTGTTCTCGATTTGGTGAGGACTCAACATGCAAAGCTTTCCTAAGTACTCCCAAAAAATTGACATCATCTTCAGGATATGCGTCCTCCTCTTCTTCATATTCTAAAGGTGTTAATTCCATGTTCTTCTAAGGCATTAGCTTTATTGTATTGGATGATAGTTAAGGTGTGTCTATTGGGAAACTCACTAGCAATATGTCCTCTCCCTAGGCACTTATAGCACATTCTCTTGTCTAAGTACTCTTGTTTTGGCAAGAACACTTTCGGTTTATCTCCATTCTTCTTTTCTATATTCGAACTAGAATTACCCTTGAAGTTACTCCCTTGAGAACCCTCCTCAAACCCATATTGCTTTGAACTTTGAAAAAATTTATAAGTATGCTTTTGCTTCTCGTCCTTCACTTGTTTCTTATACTTTTTTGCTAGTTTGCAAGCTTCATTAAAAGTGAAAAATTAAGAAGTATCTACCTTTGCAGCAATGTTCTTAGAGAGCCCCTTGATATATCTACCAATTTTCAACTCCTCTCTTTCTTGCATGTTACAAATCATTGAAAGTTTTTCAAATTCCCTAGTGTATTCGGCAACACTAAGGTTGTCTTGCATCAAATAAGTTAGCTTAATGTACTGGTCTTACTCATAAGATTTTGTAGGAACCGTTTCTTCATCCTTCTCTTCAATTCCTCCCAAGAAGTGAGTCTTTGATCTTCCCTTCGAAGTTTCATAATCAAACTCTCAAACCATAAAGAAGCATACTTTGTCAGTTTTAAAAAAGCCACCTTGAACCTTTTTTGATCATCATACCCTTTGTAGTAAAAAACACGATCAAGCCTTCTAACCCAATCTTGGAAAATTTCTGGATCAACATCTCCACTAAATTCCGGCAAATCAAGGTTCAAACTCCGATCTTCGTCATAAACCCTATTTCTCACAATTGGTTGTCGAACCGAATGCTCTGATTGGTCGTCATGATCAGATTCATACAAAACATCATTAGGGTCCTTTCTCCAACGCACCATGTTTGCAAGAATAATGATTCTTTGGTTAGCTCATTGTTGGTGCTCTTCCCAAATCTCCTTGTGCTCCTGATTGCTCCAACGAGCAGGGCAGGTATGGAAGAGATCAAACACGGGAATAAGAAGTCACTCTTGTGACCTTTTTGACCATTTTGATTGGGGGGGATAGAGAAAGTGGACAAAAGACGCATTTCCCAGTCGAAAAGAGGGGTTCCTTTTTCGTCTCGATCTTTTCATCGAACAAATAAGGGAAGGAGAATCTATCTTCTTATTAGTTATTTAACGCTCATCAGATAGTCCCTTTAAAAATAAGGTGGGTCCCAAACCTCTTAAGTTATGCTTCTGTTTCTTCTTCCTAAACTTGTACTGCCTAGCCTTTCATCAACCTTCGCGCACAGGTTTACGACAAGAGCTCAACACAGTAAAAAAACAGGTACTTTGCTGTAGGTCTCACTTCTGAATCCCTAACACTGGTGAATTTTTCCACTCAGCTGCCTAGGATTCTAAGCCCAATAAAAGAAGACCAAAAGTGCCCCCCCTGCTTGGCTTGCATCTCGACTTTTAATAACATGAAAGTGCCCCCCCTGCTTGACTCGCATCTCGACTTTTAATAACATGTGTTAATAATATAGCTTCCAAATTTGCTAATCGGATCTTTTAGTTGCTAGTCACCTCATCTGAGCAAAGAAGTCCGGTTCTTGGCTTGAAAGCAGTTGTCTTTAATTAATATAAGCATTCTGGGAAAATAGGAGGTGGGTTGGGGAAGACTTGCGACCAATGTTTGAATGAATAAGCTTCTTCTTTTTATTCTCTTATTCAAATTCTAGTTTCATTCCATATTTCCTGCTTCTGATAGGCCTCTTAGCGTGAGATGAATCAACCCAAGGCCAAAAGGATCTACTCCTAGCTGGAATAGACCAGACACGTCAGACATAATGAATTCTATTGTTGTTGCTTCATCCACCACCCCTGCATTTTATTATCTATGTCCTCCCGCCCCCACGAAATGTAGCTAAGGTTGAAGACCCTACTCTTCTCTTCCCAACCTGGGAATGGATAGGTGTCTACTATACTGAGAAATTAAAGTATGCTAAAAGCCATAACTGCACACTCACACGAGCTTTGCCGAGAGATAAGAGCATTTGGTGAAACTGGTGAACTACACATGCTTCTAGATAGATGTGTGGGGCTGAGGACTCGTGGTACCTCCTGCTCACCCTTCCTCCTCGGCTTTGAGAACCGTGTGAACGGAGAGTGGGCAGAAGGGAAGGAGGTCCTCATATGGAGTCGCACAGTTACTTCAGCAGTGCGAGAGATTGGGAAATGGGTTGAGTAAACTCCCTTGACACCAGAAAAATAACAGACAAGGCTTGACTTAGATAGTGATTTTCTTTTTTCTTAGTGATTGGAAAGTAGGGCTCCTATTGACTAGACGTCAACCTCCCTCAATCAAAGGGAGACCCGTTTTCAACACTAGTTGTTAGGTTATACAATATCACTTAATAGCATGGCCTCGGGCTAAGGTAACTCAAAGTAGGAGAGCCGTTTTTTTTAACTTCATTAATTTTCGATCTAGTTCTAGTAAAATAAATGAAATACATATTCAATTGCCAGACGAATTAATCATTTCCCAGAATTTTTTGAATCAATCGATTTCTGGAGGACAAATGGAAAAGAGGTCCAAAATATTTTGATTTATTACATTTTTGAAAGTGTATCTTAAGGTGCGATATCAAAGTGATTTTCGCCCTTATAAAAAAAAACTGATTCTTGAACCCCTTTTACGCTCATGTCACGTCGAGGTACCGTAGAAGAAAAAACTGGAACTTAACGGGCTTAGCTACGTAGGAAGAAGTTTTTTTTTCTGCAACAGGTACTAGATCTTCATTTCTTCTTCTTCAATCATTGATAAGAACTGAAAAGGAAATCAAGTTTCATTCAAATGTTTTTTACTTGAACATTAAATTAAACTCACACGTGACAAGTTCCATACCAACACATGGGAGAAGTGGAAAGCTATTCAAACCTGCAAAGAAGCCATTCTATCAGATCCAATTGACCCTGCCAGAGCACCAATTGAACTAGTCCTAAACATCATTTATTATGGTTTGGGCGAGAATCCTTTCTAGTCAGGCATCACTATAGCACAGGAAGCGGGGCGAGGAAGGCCCGGGGCTAGGGTGAGCTGGGGGGACAGCGTAAGTGAGCGAATGTGTGTAAGCCCAGTCAAACATGACTGTTCTAGGTGGGGCGGGCCACCCACCTTCGAATAGTGTTGGTCCTACAGACCGTGAACCGATTCGCCTCTGGCCTCTGGACACGTTGGAATCGCGTGAGTTCACCGGGGTGGAGCACAGTCCCCCGGGGGATTCGACTCCCCCAAGGGGTTCGGTTCTTTCTCTCACGTAATTTCACCCGCTCGTTCCACTTCGGTGCCAGAGGAAATGGGATTCGGGTCCCACCAAAGAAGACTTGAAAGCCTTCTTCCCGAAACACCAATACGTTGCATGCTGCTGCTACTTCTTTGGACCAACCTTCCTTCGTCCGAAACCTATTGCTATTCCTCTGGTTCTCCATTTGCTCGATTAGGGGAACCACGCCCATATACGGTGCGCTTTTCGGTGTTCATACTACGTCCAACCCGAAACTTGCGATTAATAGGATAGTAAAACATCAGTTTTTCTATTAAGACTGAATTTTATCTTCATGGATTTCCCTTTGTTTTCGGTCTTAGTTTCCTCATCTCCACCCTGCAGCCATTTAGTTTGCAGCTATCTACAATAAGAGAAAGGCTGCTTTTAGGAGTTCTCTTTTCCTAGCGAGTGAACGATTTAAGTTAAGTTCTAATTGCCCTAACAGCTCTGGCAAGTACAAAAACCAAGACCATAGTGAAGCTGCTATAACATAAGAATTCCCCCACTTTATCGATTGCCGATTTGGATTCTATAGTTCTTCATGAGCTGACCGTAAGCATACTTCCACTAATTCTGTCAATTGGTTATGGGAAACTCCTGGGTGAATCCAAGATTGATTAGGATAGTCTTGTGGCTCGCTTTCAAAAATACTTAGAAATTGCCCACATGAGTGTAGGCGTGACATAATTGACGGAAGCCAAGCAGCGTTAAGACGAGTCTCGCAATCGTCTGCTACTTATCAACCTGTTATAGTGAGGATCGAGAATGCTCATTGCATACCTGCTTCTCATTCTCATGCTCACTAGATTTCCTTTTCGATGTTGAAGTGGTTTCCTCCGATCTGTAATCCTCTGTCTAATTCTGTTCGGATGGGAAGAGTCCTCCCAATAATAACAACCAAGCCAGGGTGGATATTTACAAATGAAATTGCTTACCCGATTGTCCAATTTATCGGCGCCTGCTACCCTTGCTAGTGAATCCCCTGCAGTTGCATCTCTTCTCTTATCCCGAAGAAAGCTACGGGCATATACCCTACCCCGGGGAACAGGTGCCACCTCAACAGCTATATTCTAAATCGTGAAGCCCCGCAACCCTTTCCTTTGTATCGGACCTTTCCCGCTTTCTATGTACCCAGTCAACGAACCGTACGAGATACCATAGGGGCCAAATATCTCAATAGCTCCTTTGTCTAAAGTGGGGAAGAAGAGTTGTCACGATAGAAAGAATCTTGGCAAAGTAAATGAGTCTAATAAACCAACGATTCATAAACAACCTGCTGAACTACGCATTTCGAGATGGGAAGAGAAGGAACCCGACATATCCCTGGCGCCTATTCGCCAATATAAATCCTTATCCTAAAAGGCTTCCGCTCCTTCAAAGGCGAGTTTGAAGATAGAGTAGACCTACTTACATTCAACGGGCTCGTTATGAGAGAACTGTAATAGAAACGACTTCTGCCTACGTTGGCTATACATTTTATCTACCTCCTTTTCTTGACTTCCCCCGGTCCATGGGAAGCACAGTCATGGGGAGGTTCAAATAGGCACAACCCGGAGACCCCTGGGGCTGGGGTTAACACGAATATCTCCGGTAGTCAGTCTATTTCCATCAGGTGGCCGGTGGGAGCGAGAAGTTTGGGATATGTTTGGTGTCTCTTCCATCAATCATCCGGATTCGAACGAATGCCCGAGCTAGCTTTAAGGTAGACTAGAGTAGTAAGAGTCCCACATGAAACGGTTAGGGGTCATCGAGTTGTACCACTTTAGCTTTGATTTCGTTACGAACTTCATTCTCCAGTATCGATTGTACATTACGAGTCCATCTCATCAACCGAAAAATTTGGTATTGGATCAAGGATTGGAAGATCTCGATCTGCGAGCCCTGGCTCGACGATAGAATCTAAAGATGAGGTATGCCGCGAGGAGCTGGAAAAGCTTCTTTCGCGGGTGGGTCGCGGTTGGGTTCAAACCCAAGTTTGATGAGGGGCTCGTGGAGATGCAATTTAAGCTATAACTTCAGCTGGAATATGCGCTACGTGAAGACGGCTTCACCGAAAACTCCATCATTGAAACTCGCCGGCAATGGAGGAGTTCGGCTTAAACGGCACCAACAGAGGCAAAGTTTCTCAAAAGAAACGCCCCGAAGCGATGCTTAGAAAGAGCTAATATACTGGACAACGCTCCGTATAAAAGGATCCGCCGTGGCGTTTCCAATCATTAAATCCGGCTAATAAGGTAAGAGAAATTTCCAGGTTTGGGCCCAACTTCTGCAGTTCCAATGATTTTATGTTCTTTTTGATCGATTATTTTAGGGAGTAGCCCTAGTTTTTAAAGGGGGGGGCTGATTCAGCAATGGAGCACGGTAAAGAAGGTGGGCTTCTTTCGTTTGAGCAAACTCCTGCCCTCAAATCCTTCTCAATGAGGGAAGCTAAGGGAGCGTCGTTAAGGCCGGTTGTCCAATCAACGGAAATGGGAGTCATTGACCTAATGGAGGTACTGAGCCCAAAGCTAGATCTAATGTCTTCTGTTCTAGGATCAAATGCTTGGGAGGCAGCCTCTGCATCCGCATTTCCATTATGAGGGAGCTCAAAGCAAGAAAGTGAATCCTTGCCATCAGGACCAATCCCTAGCGCGTCTAAGTCATTTGCCCGTAGCTGGTCACCAATCTCTGGTATCGATTCCCAGGTTTCCAGGGCCGGTCAATCTCTATCCCATTCTTCATGTATAGTTTTGTTTGATTACAGATCGGCAGGTGATCTATCCTTTCTCCTCCTTTCGTCAGTCGTCTTGATCCGCCAGAGGATCTTCTTGCAAAACCTTGAAGAGACTTGATGGCAAAGAGAATTGAAGAAGGAGAACCTAAGGAAGGTCTCTCTCTACCTCGCAAGCTTTTGGATCCCATGGCTAAGGTAATTAGATTCCTAAGGATTCCTTCAACTCAATGAAGAAAAGAGTATAAGGAATTCTTTCTATATATATATTCATACAAAAAGGAAAATGTTCAAAGCATATCTTACTGAATAATCTGACTGAATGAGGAAGAGCTCCTTATGTAGTTTCACTTTACCACCATCTGAAATGCGCGAAACTTCGATTGGCGGATGCCAGTCCATGAAGATTCTCCCTTTTCTTATGCGAAATTCCACTCTTTCGGTAAGCATCCAGTATCTCATCAAATGAACATTTCTCTAAGCTTATCCTGTAGGATATACTTCATTTGAAAGCTGCTTCAAGGATCCAACGAATAGTTAAGGTTTGTTGACGATCCCTGGCTACAATCCCGGGGACATCATAAATAGTACCTACTACTCTTAATTTTTCTACTTTGCATATGGGCTTTATATTCTCTACGGCGTCAATCATAAGTTTGATTACATCGCCTTCAGTTCGAGCTGGGAGATGAAATGTTTGATAAACAATAGCACAAACCTTCGTTCTTTTACCTTCTTTCATGTGAAAGTTGACCAATTTCTTGATCAATTGTTTTTGCTCACTATCTAAGCCCCCGAACTGACATGAGGTAAGCTCAATGTTTTAGAGAAAACGATTCATAAATAAGAAAAAAATCCTTCAACGGGATAAGAAACTTGAGAAGATCAACAAACCTGAGAGAAGGATCCAAAATTTAAATTAAGGAAGCGACTGGAAGGAAACCAACTAGGCTAGACAGTCGATCTTCTAGAGTAGTCTGACTTTGGGAAACAAACTGTAATCGCCGCCGAGAAGAAACATGTTGTTGTGGGTGACTGGAAGCCTCTAAGGTCAGCTGAACAGGCTGACAATCGGTGGAAGATGCTGGGTAAAGCTGATGGCCTGAAGAGTGAGGCTGATCCATAACATCAACTGCAAAAGAATGAAGTTCGAGTTGATGAACAGGAGAAGGCCATTATACATTTCCATCACCATTCTCCTCCAGGGATTCTTAATTAAGAAAAGGAAAATATGTGGTGACCTCGTTAAAGAGAACATTCAAGGATACATAAAGGATTCCATTTGAGTAAGGTATTACCCTTAACACTTGAGCTAGAATTTGATTCAAAATAGCCTTAAAAAGGTTAGCGACGAGGATTCCATTTGAGTAAGATTTTTTCTATTATGTAGTAGATATCCACGTCATCTCCAGCAGGTTTGGCTCCATTCTGGAAGGTGATTCCAAATCTTTCCAGTATCAAAGTTCAAATTCAAATATGTTCTGATTGGCATTCCTCAAAACCATCTTGTAGCATCCTCAATTGAAGCAACTTTGAATGGGTCCATATATGTTGAAAAGTTTCCTTCCCTTAAATTTCTTACAAAAACAATACCCTTGGCTAGTCTTAACCTTTACATTGAGCAAGTACATTAATCTTGCAAATATAGAAGATAGACTTCGAATTGCACATTGCAAGAGAAGAATACACCTTATGGCTCTATCAACCAAATCTATGTATCCCATATACAATAAACCTAATGACATTCTTTCACATCAGCATTACATCAGCCTCAATATAAGCTAGCCTCTGAATCATTTTGTCTTGAAAGTTTCACTCATCAAGTCATCATATATATGGGGCTTATATCAAGATCCCCATCATGTTTGGCACTGTTTGGGTCAACATACTTCTTCCAGCTTAAAAAAAATGAAAACTCTTTTCATAGCTGGTAGGAAGTTTAGTAGACCTTGTTCCACCCTTTATGGATTGTTTAAAATTTAAAAGGATGCTACATGTTTTTTTTGTAGTGCCAATTGCTATGATGTAAAGTTCTTTTATTATGCTGATTGTAGTTGCTTTACCATTTGTAGTGGGTGGTATTATTATGTGTCTTATCTCTAACTTAGTGGTTAATCCTTGCACAAATCCTCATATTGGAGGTGGGGAGGAGAGGTAATGCCTATGGTGATGTGAGAGTGAAATATTAGAAGAAAAGTAGAGCCTTGATTATGAACTTTTTATAACTTGGGTAGGGACAAATAGAGTGGAAATATAACACAGGATAAAAGCTGGTCTAGATATGAAAGTTGGTTGGATAAATTGAAATCATTACTTGGAGACACATTTCATAATTAATTAATGAATGAAATGTACTTGATTTTGCTAGATTTGACCATAGGGGTCTTGGTATAGGAGAAAAGCAGAGGGGACGACTATCGTGTTGTGGAGCCTTTTGTCATTTTCCTTTATCTTCTAAATTTTTTTAACTGAGGTAGGGAAAGTTGTCTCCTTCTAATATGATTAAAAAGAACATATGGAGTTTTATTATTGGACACACGAGTTTTAAGTCACGTGGCACGCGTCTAAATACATGTTCTCTGACGAGGTGAACTATATTGGATATAGTTGTTTTAGAAACAAAGAAATATTAGCTCTTAATCCTAGTTTTTGGATAGGTTTTAATTTAGTTGGAAAGATTAGCTCTTCACACCTAAACTAAGGGTGATTAACTAGTGAAAGATTAGCTCTTAAACCGTGTTAATTAAGGGTGAACGCTCGTAGCTTTTAACTCCTAAGTAGTTCTTTCAAAGGCTTAAAATTTTAGATTTTAAGCAAGGGTGAAAACACTCGGTTTTTCTTTGTTTAACACAAACTCCAATTTGATTTTCATTCATGTCATGTATGGTTAGAAATTTAGAACATGGCTAGTAGGACAGTTTGTCTTGTAATGTCCATAGCCTTGGCATTTATAGCACCTAACTTCAATAGCTTGTCTTTTGCCTCTTTTCCTTTCTCCTTCTTTGAGAAGTCAACCTTTTTAGAGCTATCTAAACCACTAGCATCAATATCAGGTTTAAAAGTGCTAAAAGGTTTCGAATAGTTCTTACTTGCATATGGTTTCTTTTTCTATTTATCTAGGTTCACATCTTGCAAGCTTCTTCAAAGGTAAGGTATGTGTACAACTCCAACTTCTCTCCAATCTCCTTAGTCCTCATTTAGGCCTCCAAGGAAGCGACCTAAACGTTGATCTTCAAGTTCATCAATTTTGCAAATAATTGATAACTTCTCGAACTCCTTGATGTAATCTTCAACGAAAAATACTCCCTTGTTTAAGAGTAGATCATTTCACGTACAAGCTTTGTTTGTAGTTAGAAGGAACAAATGTCCCCTTAACAACTTTTTAAGCTTATTGATTAGCTCATTTTATTGCATACTTTTACCCATATATTTTAGTTATTTGAATATATTTTATATTTATTTATGGGTTTTTAGTATGACTTCTATTATTGCGTACTTATTCTTTTTAGTTATTATTTTATCAGCTATTGAGCTTAATTAGTATTTTTATTTTGTGATAGGTGTTCGGTTCGGGAAAAATGAATACAAGCCTAAATAGCAAGCAACCAAAGCAACAAACAAAAAGAAGAAAAGAAGAGAAGCCCATCAAAATGAAAAGAAAAAGAAAAGGGAGCGTAATGATTCCACAACAAGCCTCACGCATCAAATGATGCTGCAAAGAAATAGAAAAAAGAAAAGGACAAAATAACTCCTTTTGGGCTTAAAGTTCAAATGAGATTAGAGGAGAAGGAAGAAAATAAAACTCTTGGGCCTATTTGGCTGGGACATCAACGCAACATTGAGGGTTTTGGCTGGAGGCAGAAACACACAACAGGAAGAATAAAACCAAGGCAGCAGCAGCGAAGTAGGGGGGAGGCACGACACACACAATAGTTTTAGATTTAGTTATTAATTTAGACTTGGTTGTTAATCATTCCGTCGGTGACAATCTAGTTTACTTTTGTTCTTTGTTATTCAATAGACTTGCAAGATTTCTGGTGTTTTCGTTCCTTTTTGCTTGTTTTCAATTTTTCATATTCAATTGTTTTGTCAATTCCTTATTTTCATTGCTTGATATGATCTAGTAGCAGTTATATTTTCTTATTGTTGGTTTTATTTCACGAATTTTCACTCTTTATATTTCTAGAACTGATCTTTGAATTCTCGCATATAAGTTTATTGGTTCTCTTAATTTATCACTTTTCAATCTTAGTGAGTTAATCAAGTATACACATATGGTAATGGGTTTTGCTAGTTTCCAATTCTTTGATGATTGCTGCCTAGTTCTATATGATGCTCATAAAGATTTTGTCTTTTATGTTATAGTGCTTTTAGTTAACCATTCTTTTAGAATTGGAATGGCAGTAGAGTTAAGCTTAGAGTTAGCTTTGCTTTCATTAAAAAATTGTTCTTAGTTTAGTAGTTTGCTCTAGTCAATCTATGTTATTGTGTTTTCCACTCTAGTTTCATTGTTTAATTGCAAGTAGTAAGTTTTAGATATAATTTGTTAAGTTCTTATAATTAAGTGGGTAATACAACTTGATATTGACATCCTTGTGGGTTAGACCCGTATTTGCTAGTTGTGCTATATCGTACACCGTGCACTTACGATACTAGTTTTTATTCATACAAGTTTTTGGCGCCGTTGCCGGGGATGTTGTTTATTGAGTTTTATTACTCACTTGATTTTATTTCCTCTTTCATTTTCATGTCTAATTGTTCTATGTTCATTTAACTGCTTTTTATTAGTAGTAGTCGTCGCTAGTATGTTTCACTAGTGTTTGATTTAATGATTACGTGATGTAGTTTAGTTATTAGTGCCTTTATTAGTTTGTTAATTTTATTGTCATATTTTAACAATGTGACATTTATGTACAGAATAATCTTTATCTTAATTCAAAACAAAAAAAAAGTGAGAGAAACCTTGTTGGTGGCCATCTCGACAGAGAGCAGCACCGCACGAAGGGGAAAGAGAGAGAGCAGCAGCCCAAACATATCCCACCCACCTGCAGCCCCCCTCCAAATCC
Source organism: Beta lomatogona (assembly GCA_947646795.1). Classification (NCBI taxonomy): domain Eukaryota; kingdom Viridiplantae; phylum Streptophyta; class Magnoliopsida; order Caryophyllales; family Amaranthaceae; genus Beta; species Beta lomatogona. The sequence continues at coordinate 3,970,212 of CANSNZ010000942.1, forward strand.
CACCCATCTGCACACACACATCCCACCCCTTCACACACCCACATCCCACCTGCAGCCCCCCTCCACATCCCACCTGCACACACACACCAACCTACACACACCCTTCACACACCTCCACTCATATCCAGCCTTCCCAACCCCCGCCAGCCACCCCTTTACACCCCCCGCCCAGCCCCTCCCGCACAAACAACCCCCCCTCTACAGCCCACCTGCACACACAACCCCCTTCCCACATGAACATTTGCATAACTAATTCATCAAGAAATTATCAACTTTAACCAAAAATTTCAGATTTTTTCACTTTGCAGCACGATTAACAACAAAACATATAATACGAATTAAATACACCTCAAAAACAACAGAATTTTCTTCAAACTTACTATTAATCAAAAGAACAACATATAAATTACCCAATTCAAGCTAAAAATCAATCTAATAAAATCAAAACCACAAAATAATAGGAAAAATCAATTCAATTTCGACATAGAAAATGACTACAAATAAGTAAATAACTATCAATTTCGATTAAGGAAGAGAAAATCGCCTCTTTTAATCTGCAACAACAACGAGATCAACAACAACAACAATAAAAGCACGATAAACAACAACAACAATAAAAGCACGACCTGATTTTATACAATTATAATAAATATTGTTCACCTTGAACAGTCGGCAAAGCTAAAGCTTCATAGACAAAGGCTGAAACACGAGTCACGGATCCCCTGTCTCTATCGTAATCCCAAAACCTCATTATCATCAACTTATATCAACACATTAAACCAGCCAAAATCAACAAACGACTAATTTCAACAACAAACACCACCGAAAATCAATCATAACGCACTAATCCAATCTCAACAAAACAGAATGTACCAAAAACCAAACCCTAGCTCTTGATCTACCTCTACCACGCACTAAAAATCAAATCAAAAATCTCTAAACATCGATCAAAAATCAACAAAAAACCTAATTTCAATTCAAAAACAAACTTAATCACACAACAAATCCGATCCAAAAAAAAAAGAGGAGAGGGAAAAAAGAAAAGAACCTGTAAGCTAGCCGGCATAACCACCTCCCTCGACGCGGAAGGGATAGGTCGACTCCAGAGCAAAATCCTCGTAGAATACTTTGTCAAAGCTGAAACGAATAAAAATCAGACACATCCAATTTTAGCAAAAAAAATCAACCAAATTAACTGAAAATAAGAAATGCGATTGAACAATTAACCTTGAAATTGAACGATTCGTTGTCGATGCGTTGAACAGTGATGCAAGAGCCGTGATATCTGATCAATCAGGAACTCAAAGGAGTGAGAGTGTGTGTGGAGAAGAAGAATAAAAACCCTAATGGGAAGTAAACGACGAGCCAACTGAAGAGGAGGTAGCGCGAGCAACACCGCACGAAGGGCAAAGAGAGAGCGCAGCACGGCGAGCACCGGAGGGAGGAGGTAGCGCCGGCGAACTGAAGGGGAGATAGCGCGACAGGCTAAGGGTGGGGTGAGGAAGAGAAGTTAGGGTTTAGGTGAAAGAGGACGACGGGAGAGAGAGAGAATGAGAAGGGCTTGCGAGTGGACTTAAGGATGGGAATGAGTAATGACTAAAAAACGCGGAATAATAAGGCCCAAGGGCTGCGGTTAGCCCAAAAACCGCAGCCCTTTACTATTAAGGGCTGCGTTTTTCAAAGAACGCAGCCCTTGCACTGCAGCCCTTGTGTTTTTTTCCACTAGTGTTAGTAATTTATTTAAGTAGATTGGGTTTTATTTTTATCACTTTTATCTTGTTTTATATCTATATTCATATTTATCTTAAAAGGGATTCAATATGACATTATATTCATTTGCGCAATATGATGGTGAAGTTTTTTGGAGATACATAGATAGACTTAAAGCTCATCTTGCTCGATGTGGTGATCATGGTTTAGAAAGATGGGAAGTGATTAAAATTATTTATGAGGGTCTAAATCATGAGACTCGAGCTAATGTGGAGTCTCTTTGTGAAGGAGGATTATTATTTAAGACTATAGATGATGGTTGGTGCTTCTTTGAATGGTTGGTAGAAGATACTTATGAATGGGAGTCAACAATTCATCTTAATTTGCATTCTTGGCCATTATATGTAAAACCGTCTCTAGAAAAATTCAACTTTTATGAACGTTCACCTTCCCTGTCTATTGGTGTTCTTGTTGCCACTCCTCGTACCATGATACCTCTTATTGCCCTTATAATTATACCCAATGGTCACCAAGTAATTTCAATATTGAAGTGGTTAGATGTATCAGTGTTGAGTCTAATTATGCATCCTATTCTACTGACCAAGTTTTTTTGGGTTTTCATCCTTATTATGATTCACTTATTTCACCTAGTTATACTAATGAGCAGAGTTTGAGTTCTACTTATAATGAGGATTTGGAAGCCAAAGTTGAGGCCTTAGCTAGGGAGGTAAAAGGGATGACCAAATTAACGAGGAGTGATTTTAACACGCACAATTCTTTGGGGCAGTCCAATGATTTTCTAGCTGGTGAATCTGATTGTGCCACTTCAACTCAATTCTTGGAAGAGCTAAAAGAACCTAATCAGTTTTGTGAGTCTCAAATATTACCAACCTTTGAGGAGGATTCTTTAGAGCATATTAAGGAGAATCGGAAGGACAATGTTGAGGCCAATGGTGATGAGTTACATCTTACTAATTGTATACCCAATAGTTAAGGTATAGCTGATAGTTTTAATACAAGTGCAAATGATCCTGATTTGATTGAAGTTTCTAAGGATTATTCTTGTATTGAAAATGACTTTTCTGTGGTCCAACAGTATTCTACGAGTTGTGCAAGTCATGAGCATAATAGTGAGATTTCACCAAATGTCACAAATTTGGATTCTCTTGTGGATTTTGAGCGTGTAGGCAATGACATTTCAAGAGCACCACATTTGCAGGAGCATAATGTTTTTCCTGTTTTCGAGGATAATCTACCAATTGCAAGTGATTTAGGGTATAATGACTTTATTTCGAATGAGACTAGCCTAGTCCTTTCCTATACCTTACTAATTGCTCCTGTACCTGATAGATATTCAAATTTGTCACTGAAGTTCTATGCATTGGGTCCTGCCACCCTCTCATTGTCATTTGGTGATCCTTCTTTGAACCAACAGTTGACAAAAATGTCTAGAGATGACATAACAGATTTTGACTTGGTTCCAAGTAGTTTTATTCTTGATATTACACATTACTCTAATCATTTAGACCACCAACTTGACGCGAACAAGTGGGCCAGCCCATTAGACCCTTCCCATGATTATTCTTCTGCATTTGATAAGCTAAAAAGAGCCTTAAATGTTAACTCATACTATGATATTATGAGTTTTAGTAGATTCAAAGGCTCTTCTAAATCATTTTTTCATGGTTCAACTTACATTTTTATGTCCTTGTACAATCTCGTTCTAACTTCTGTTATATGCATTATTGCAAGGACCATTCTGCTACCTTCGACAAGTTATTGCGTGCTTTGGTTCGGTATAAATTGAGTTGGTAATTCTGAGTTCGATTGAGTGGCAGGTTCGTGTTTTAAAGTGAATGGGCAGCAACTAAAGTAATTCTTATTGCTGCATCCAGAGGATGTAGTGCAGAAATAGCAAGTTGCTTGGATGTACCTCAGCATCCACCCCGGGTAAATTCGTTCTTTGTTTTACGTTTCTTTAGTCTATTTTAGTTCTAATTATCCGGAATAAAGTCTATGACTACTCTGTGTGTTTCTGTTTTCTGCTTTTTCTCTCTACATTTAAGGCTTACATTGAGGCCAATGTAAGAAATAAGTGTGGGGGAGTGACTACTATTTGCCAATTTTTGAAAATTTTGCTTGGTATGACTGGATATGCTGGAAGTTGGAAATATTTGATCTATTTGTGACAATATTAGCTGGGTTTATCTTGGATTGTGCTGGTTATGCTTGCTGGAAATTATATACATTATTTACAGGTTATTTAGAAATTTGGATTAGTCAATTTTATGGGGAAGTGCTGCCGAAATTTCTGCAAAATAGGCCTGCATATTACTTTTGTTTAAGCATAATTTACCTGTATTTATGGATGCCTGTTGTTGCTGTCTTTTGGCATTAGTATGCTGCAATTTCATAATATCCATGAGAAATATGAGCGCAAATAGTAAGTTAGCCACCTCTTCACCTCTTTAAAGGACTAACTAATAAGAAAGTATGTGGTACACTCTAATCTAACTTTGTTTTCATAAAAAAAAAAGTTTTCTTTCCTAACTAATTTGAAATTTTTTTTTTTTTTTGAAGTTATGAACCTCAAGACTTTATCTCTAGCAACTCCTAAATATACCTTAATAATGCTATGCTTATATGTAATCTAGCACACTATCCTTAATGGCTTAGATGCGGGGTATGGAGGAAAGACTTTTATACTTTAATCTACTTAATTAGCACCTCTTACTTTCCTTGGTGACTTTTTCACTGCTCTTGGTTACTGGAGAATTACTTGACTTTGTTAAAGAAACGAGTGAACAATGGTTTGAAAAAAAAAGTGGATTAGTAATCCCAAAAGGTGAGGTGTTAAACCATTGTAAAAACAGAGTTATAATAATTAGTTCTTGAAATAAAAGAACTTGGAAGAGCAAATTAAAAAGCCTAAAAAGCAAAGTATCGAGTACTCCTTTGAGACCAATGAGTGGCAAGTGCAATGTCATATGAAAAGGAACGATCCTTGTACGGTAACTAAGTGCTAATGTACAGGAAAGTGAGGGAAATCAACTCGAATAATAATCAAGTCCGACTAAAGTACCTCGTATTTGAATGTCAATACACTTGCACTTGAGCACCTAGATTACATGTGAGATCAAACTAATTGATAAAATGTTGCTTGAGTATAATAGTTCTATTGTGTTCATACCTTGCTAACCTAACGAAAACGTTTTCAGGACTAACTTATTATTTCTCAAATAAAAAAAATGTTTTAGTCTATTGTCATGCTTATTAGTTTAGTTTCATTTGAGGTTGGGTGGTTTACTAATGTCTTGTTTTATGTGATACACTTGGTTTAATAATGTTATTTTGTTCGAGGTCGACCAACAACTAAGTGTGGGGGAGTTTGATTAGCTCATTTTATTGCATACTTTTACCCATAAATTTTAGTTTTTTGAATATATTTTATATTTATTTATGGGTTTTTAGTATGACTTCTATTATTGCGTACTTATTCTTTTTAGTTATTATTGTATCACCTATCAAGCTTAATTAGTAATTTATTTTGTGATAAGTGTTCGGTTCGGGAAAAATGAATACAAGCCCAAATAGCAAGCAACCAAAGCAACAAACATAAACAAGAAAAGAAGAGAAGCCCATCAAAATGAAAAGAAAAACAAAAGGGAACCCAATGATTCCACAACAAGCCTCACGCATCAAATGATGCTGCAAAGAAATAGAAAAAGAAAAGGACAAAATAACTCTTTTTGGGCTTAAAGTTCAAATGAGATTAGAGGAGAAGGAAGAAAATAAAACTCTTGGGCCTATTTGGCTGGGACATCAACGCAGCATTGAGGGTTTTGGCTGGAGGCAGAAACACACAACAGGAAGAATAAAAGCAAGGCAGCAGCAGCGAAGTAGGGGGGAGGCACGACACACACAATAGTTTTAGGTTTAGTTATTAATTTAGACTTGTTGTTAATCATTCCATCGGTGACAGCGGCGGAAATCGATCATCTAGTTTGCTTTTGTTCTTTGTTATTCAATAGACTTGCAAGATTTCTGGTATTTTCATTCCTTTTTGCTTGTTTTCAATTTTTCATATTCAATTGTTTTGTCAATTCCTTATTTTCATTGCTTGATATGATCTAGTAGTAGTTATATTTTCTCATTGTTGGTTTTATTTCACGAATTTTCACTCCTTATATTTCTAGAACTGACATTTGAATTCTCAAATATAAGTTTATTGGTTCTCTTAATTTATCACATTTCAATCTTAGTGAGTTAATCAAGTATACGCATATGGTAATGGGTTTTGCTAGTTTCCAATTCTTTGATGATTGCTGCCTAGTTCTATATGGCGCTCATAAAGATTTTGTCTTTTATGTTATAGTGCTTTTAGTTAACCATTCTTTTAGAATTGGAATGGCAGTAGAGTTAAGCTTAGAGTTAGCTTTGCTTTCATTAAAAAATTGCTCTGAGTTTAGTAGTTTGCTCTAGTCAATCTATGTTATTGTGTTTTCCACTCTTGTTTCATTATTTAATTGCAACCTATAAGTTTTAGATATAATTTGTTAAGTTCATATAATTAAGTGGGTAATACAACTTGATATTGACATCCTTGTGGGTTAGACCCGTATTTGCTAGTTGTGCTATATCGTACACCGTGCACTTGCGGTACTATTTTTTATTCATACACTTATCCCAAGTCGAGATTTTGGGTTTATTAGCTTTCACACGCTGCCTCTTTACTCCATCCAACCAAATAGATGCATATTTGGTTAGCTTAAGCATGAGCACCTTGTATTTCTTTTCTTTTGGTGTCTCCTTGTAAGAAACATTATAAAAAACGTTCCCAGTCCATGTAAGCGTCAGGATCTCTAGTGAACTTCTATCTTCATTCCTCAGTCATCAATCTTCTCTTTTGGTGCCTCTCTACGCATGGCATTCAAATTTATATTTTGGACCATTTGTTGCAAGGCTTCTGTTTGTCTAAGTAAGACTTCTTCTATGTCTTGGTCTCTCCTATCTGTTGATCTCCCATGGTCCTATGCAAAGCTTAAGGTTCAGAACCATGGGAGATCAACCAAATAGGAGAGACCAATACATAGAAGCCTTACTTAAACAAACAGAAGTTTTGGAACAAATGGTCCAAAATATAACTTTGAATGTCATGTGTGGAGAGGAACCAAAAGGGAAGAATAATGATAGAGGAGTGAAGATAGAAGTTCCCGACTTTGATGGAACTGGAGATCCCGAGGCTTACATGGAGTGGGAGTGTTCTTTATAACGCTTATTTGATTACAATGAGACACTAGAAGAAACAAAATAAAAGGTGGCCGTGCTTAAGCTAACCATATTTTGTTGGATGGAGTAAAGAGGCAGCGTGTGAAAGCTAATAAACACAAAATCTAAACTTGGGATAAGCTTAAGAAGTATTAAGGGGACATTTTGTTCCTTCTAACTACAAACAAAGCTTGTACATGAAATGATCTACTTTTAAACAAGGGAGTGTGTCCGTTGAAGATTACGTCAAGGAGTTTGAGAAGTTATCAATTGTTTGTGAAATTGATGAACTTGTAGAGCAACATTTAGGTTGCTTCCTTTGAGGCCTAAATGAGGAGATTGGAGAGAAGTTGGAGCTGTACCCATACCTCACCTTTGAAGAAGTTTGCAAGATGACAATGAAGTTAGATAAATAGAAGAAGAAACCGTATGCAAGTAAGAACTAGTCGAAACCTTTTAGCACTTTTATATCTAATATTGGTGCTAGTTGTTCAGATAGCTTTAAAAAGGCTGATTCCTCCAAGAAGGAGAAAGCAAAGGAGGCGGAAGACAAGCTATTGAATTTTAGGTGCTACAAATGCTAAGGCTATGGACATTAAAACAAACTGTCTTAATAGCGGGGTTCTAATCATACGTGAGATGATGAAAATCAGATTTTGCGTTTGTGTTAAACAAAGAAAAACCGAGTGTTTTCACCCTTGCTTAAAAGTTAAAACCGAAAATTGTAAGCTTTGAAATAACTACTTGGGAGTTAAAAGCTACGAGTGCTCACCCTTGATTAATACAGTTTAAGAGCTAATCTTTCACTTGTTAATCATCCTTAGTTTAAGTGGTAAGAGCTAATCTTTCCAACTAAACTAAAACCTATCCAAAAACTAGGATTAAGAGATAATCTTCTTCTTGTTTTTGAAACAACTATATCCAATATAGTTCACGAGGTCTTGTTATCAGTCTATGAGGATAATTAATAATTTAAGGGCAAAAACTGTGACTTTATGGGTTTTAACTGATACTTGTTCTATGTTAAACTGATAGATGTTCTGTGTTAAACCAATACTGATATATTCCTGGTTAAAGTGATAGACGTTCGGTGTTAAACCAATACTGATATATTCCTGGTTAAAGTGATAGATGTATGATTTAAATTGATACCCGTTTCAGTCATGTCTTAATTGAGACGGTCGTACACAAGACTTTTTGTATATTATATATCTTGTTAGAATAAATTATTTCATGTTTACTAAATACTTTGTCTTCTCCAGACACTTGTTGACACAATATGCAATCAGTTTGGTAAAGATGAACTCAAACTGCAGTGCAAGGTCCTTTCATTGTCATAAAGTCATAAGGGGAGCCATTCTTCAGAGAATTGGGCCGCGTCTTCTGTGTCAAAAAATACAATTGAAGATCAACAATATGATGCTGTCATTGTTACCGTGAGTTTTACTTTGCTTACTTCTAATGCAACAATCTTTCTTCTTTTGACAGACATTGATAATAGGAATGCTGTTGTGGTTTGAAGCCATGCTATGGGGTTTTAGGGATATGATTAATGGAGTCTAGTCTATTAAGTATTGAATAAAATTCAGATCTGCAGCGTGACTCAATAAGATTGAAAAAAATATAATCAAGATAGTGGATTAGAAATTAGGAGCTTAACCTAGGTTCTATAAGTGGTTCACTTGGAGTCTCACAACAAACATGTATCCGACATTTTAGGCTTATATTGCCGCTATGGCTCAAATGGGAGCCTACTAGGGTATGGTGCTTATTCCTTTTTTCTTTTGTCTAGTTTTGGGGCTGGACATTTTTGTTGTGTTTTGATATGGATAGCCATCCCCTGGAATTGTATGGAGGCTGAACTTAATTCTATATAGGAGCAAAACAGTATCGGGTGGAAATTTATTTTCATATTGTTTATTTAATGCTATAATCCAAAGTTTGATGTTCCCCTAAAATGCCTAAAATACACTTATGCAACTACTCCCTCTGTCCCTTAATAGACTTCCTATTTCTCTAATGCATGTTTGCCAATGCACGTTTTGTATCCTTTATATCTTTAATTACATATTAGTAAAAATTATAAAAGTTTGATTTTACTAATGTGCACAATGAGACGAATCAAACAAGACCCCACATGACTATGTTTTTTCTTATATACTGGAAAAAAAAATGGAAGGTTTTCTTCACTTATGAATAGTGGTAAAATTAGAAATTGGAGGAAGTCTATTTAGGGACGGAGGGAGTAATTTTTTAAATTGTTAAAATAATGTCATTGTTTTAGTGATGAAATAAAATTTTAAAGCTATTTTTTCTACCGATTATGTTTTTTGTACATCAACACACGTATCGCGTGCATATAAGACTAGTCTGATGATATTTCAACACTGTTCGAAGGAAGTTAGGCATGGAACCATGTTTGCTTCCATGTGAGAAACATTTTGCTTACTCTTCTTTAAACATCTTCCTCATTATCCCATAAGGATTGTTATATACAATTGATCATATGCCACCAGGGAATTACATCAAATTAAATGCTTATAAAAGGGGAATCACTTATAGCCTCATAGGGAACGAATTAGTGATACTCGCCAGTACCCTCTCTTTCCTGGTTACTCTTCCTCTTCTCAATAGCCAACCTTTATGTATGGGTATTTTGCATCATTCCTGCCACTGATCTCGCATGAACTATGGGGGGATGGGAAAGCTAAGCCACTCATCTTCAAATTGAGTTTCTTGAGATTGGTACCATCTGTAAGTTGAATATAATGCATTCTATGTCATGATCTTCATGGGTTTACCTGCTGAAATAATTGTGATATAACCAGCTCTCCATTTACAAACTTTCCCTACATATTAAACTCCTGCCTGCAATTCTAGAACTTCATTGTAGAACTTTTCCTACATAAGCATCATTTGTCTTTTCTGTAGTAATGTCTAGGAAAGGCTCCTCACCTAGGGTTGCTAGTTACCTACACATCTTAGATGGCATCAAAGCAAAGCTTATTCCCCTCAATTGTTTTCGGGAGAAAAGAAGACAGTTGTTTCTAAATTATACTTTACCAGTTTCACTACAGCATCAGAAAGAAGCAAAATATGCTCCCACAATACAGTGAACCTAGCTTTCCAAAAGTGATAAACCAGACCAGTAAAATAATTATTTTTCACTCGAGATTTGAATCTATTGTTTCCCTTTTTCCTCGTAATGTCAAGCCACCAAGCCATCATCTCAGTTTTTTTTAGATCTGACGTAACCACTCGAATAGCTGAGTAAGACACTTCTTGCTCTAAAGACAAATAAGAAAGAGGGTCTTAGCCATGTTACTCAAACTCAGATAAAGTGTCTACTTGGATTAGGATTTTCGGGTGTTGGACTCGTCCATTTTTTGGAAAATATCAAGATTTTGGTTTGAAATGAAAGATTTTGGTTTGAAATGGAAATGGAGGCTAGTCCATGAAAACTCCTTACTTCATGCACATTGGTTGGAGCCAACCAAGATTGCACGACCTTTACTTTTTTCGGATCTACATGCAGCCCCTCTCCTGATACAATGTATCCTAAGAATACAACACTAGGAGTCATGAATACAAATTTCTCAAGCTTGCCATACAACTTCATCTCCCTCAATTTTTCAAACAACCTCCTCAAATGAATTACATGATCTTCATTGTTTTTACTATACACAAGTATGTCATCTAACTAAACAACAATAAAATCATTAAGAAAAGGACGCAGGACTTCATTCATCAATCTCATGAAGGAGCTTGGGGTGTTGCAAAGCCCAAATCGCACAACCGTTTCCCACTCATCTCCCTCCCTTATTCTCATTTGGTGGTATCCACTCCTTAAGTCTATTTTGGAAAAGACTAAAGCACCACTAAATTCATCAAGCATATCTTGCAAACAAGGCATAAGGAAACTATATTTGATGGCTATGTTGTTAATGGAATGACTATCTACACACATTCTCCAAGTACCATCTTTCTTTGGTACTAAGAGGGCGGGAACGGCGCAAGGACTAAGGCTCTATTTCATATAGGCTCTTTCAAGTAATTCATTCACTTACCTTTCAAGTTCCTTACTCTCTTCCGGATTACACCTATAGGCAGCCTTGTTGGGCAAAGGTGATCCCGGAATCAAGTCAATGGTATGCTCAATGCCCCTTATTGGAGGGAGGCCCTTGGGCAAGTCATTGGGGGAACACATTTTTGAACTCTTCCAACAACTCATCCAAAAGTGGTGAGTTATTGCAAGTAGTCTCATTTTCATCTTTGGTTCTCACAACCAAAGCATAACCCCCACCACTTTCTTCCACTATTTTCTCGAACTCATTACAACATACAAGATAGTTGCTCTTTACTTTGTCTTTCTTAGCAACTTTAGGGGGTAGGGGAAGCAATTTAACTTTTCTACCATCTTTGGTAGTTACAAGATATACATTAGATTTGCCTTTGTACTCCGGATCATGGTCAAATTTCCATGGCCTTCCAAGTAACAAGTGACAAGCAAGAATGTCGCACCATCTTTCATCTTCAAACTTGCCAGTAGAGTAAGAAACCAAAGCTTGCTTCTTCACCCTAATACCATTACCATCATTCAACCAATTGAGCTTGTAATGCTCATCGTGATCTCTAGTGGTAAGTTTCAACTTACTCACTGTCTCGGATGAAATAGCATCCGTTTGAGCACCACCATCTACCATCACATTGCAAGTCTTCTCTCCAATCTTGCATCTAGTATGAAGCAAGTTGTTTCTTTGCCTCTCATCAACTTGAGGCTCCCTAAACAACACTTTCCTCACAACCATCATGTTGTACTCATTTTCCGGAGGAATCTCCTCATCATAGTCATCCTCAACAAAGCCATCTTCTTCTTGTACTACAAAGTTATACATTTGTTCTTCTTCATCCATTATAACACATTGAGTGGTGGTCAAAACAGCCTTACTAGGACATTCACTAGCAATATGACCCCTCCCATGGCATTTGAAACATTTTCTCCTAGTTGCAAGCTCACTAGATGAAATCACTTGTTTTTCTTTCCCCTTATCAAATTTAGAATCGGATGATCTAGATGTGAAGGCTCTACTTTAAAAAGTACTCCCCTTATAGTTGAAATGAGTAAATTTCGAGGTACCCTTGACAGAAGAAGAAGAAGTTTTGGGCTTCTCTTTCTCCTTTTCCTCCTTAGCTTGTGCGTCATATTTCAAGGCAAGTTTACATACATCACTAAAAGTGGCATAGTGTGTCACCTCCACTTTTTTACTTATCCCTTTTGACAACCTTTAACAAAACAAGCAACTTTAAAGGTTTCTTTCTCTTGTAAATCACAAATCAAGCACAATTTTTCAAACTCTTTCATGTATTCTTCCATACTCATGTCATTCTCATGTGAAAGGTGGGTGAGTTTTAAGTATTGTTCATGCTCATACTCCTTACTAACCTATTTTTTCCTCATTTTATTCTTCAATCTAACCCATGAATCGATCTTTTCTTTTCCTTCTCTCCTTCTATTTGACTTGAGGTTTTCATACCACAAGGCAGTAAGTTTAGTGAGTTCTAGGACAGCAGGTTTAAACCTTGTTCTATCATCATACCCTTTATAGTAAAAAACGGTTTCAATTTGCCTCATCCAATCAAAAAAAGCCTCACTATCATGTCCCCCATCAAATTCGGGCATATCAATTTTTAAACCACTATCTTCATCAAAATTTCTAGGTGTATTCATCTCACCCTCCTCATTTTCAAGAAAATTCAGTTTTCGATTTGCTTGCAACATATATCGGACATAGCATCAAGCCTAGTCTTTTGTTGAGCCTTAACTTCATCATTTGCTTCTGATTGTCTCTCTAAGTTTTCTCATTTTTGTGTTACGACTTGTAACATCCTAGCAAGTTCGCCATCAGCCATGATTTCACTATTTTGCTAGACTATTACAATTACAAGGGGTAAAACTTCCGTAACTTTGAACTACAAAACGAAACTGCAGATGGCCCGGAGACTTCAAAGCTTACGGATGATGATAATTCAGGAAATTTCAAGCATAATAATAATAAAAAAAGAATCCCTTGAAAAGCTTTACGGATGAAGGAGAAATCCTCGATTGAATTTATGTATGCTGGATTTGTTTCGTTCTGGCGCAGTTGCTAAAAACGTGCCTAGTTTAATAGCTAAAAAAATTCACAAAAATCTAAAAATATTTGTGAGTATTCTAGACAAAAAGTTATGCAGAAAAAAAAAAAAAAAGAATCAACCAGGTATTGCTCAGAAACCCTAATGCATATCATCCTTCAAGACACCAGATTTTCCCCGAAACCAACTATCAGAAATGCATTCAAGAGATTAAGCAACAATTAAAGGAAGATAAGATCATTCGGGCTAAGATAAAATTTAATGACAAAATCAGAGTAATTATATCAATTACACCCTCAACATTCGTGAGATTGAGGTTTAATTTCCTCCCAAAATTGCCAACCCACTTTTCAGTATTTTTACATGTCCTTCTCTCTACCCTTCTAGGTATAGATTACATCAGATGTAAAATTTTTGAACCAACTGGTAGAAGGCTGATCTACCCTCAACTGCCTCATTGATTATTCTCATTTTTCCCAGGCCGTTTCCTCTCTCTAGCATAAATCCACTTCAGTGATGCATGGCTGATGTAACTCTAAATACACTCTCCAAAGTGTTGGATGATGAATCTAAACTTAGGGAACCAAGAACACTCACTTTAACACTTGAAACTCACGAAACAAAGATAGTTGCCAAACCACAAGGAGAAACTCAATGGTTTGGGGTTCTAGGCCACATATAAGACTCACTAAATCTCTCCCAGGCTTATCACTCAAGACTCACTCAAAGCAATAAGAGTAGCTTGTCACTTGACAAACTCAAAGCATAAACTAGAAACACAAGGTTTTTTTATAATCATTCAAAGTTGATCTTTTCATACCATATGCTCCCCTTAGATAGGATATAGGAGACGCAAAAATGAAGCATTAAATTCTAGAAAACCGTCCACCTATAAGACATGCCTCTTCTCTGTTCTCATGCTCATTTAATAAGCTGTTACAAGAGGTTATAATGAGCACAATTAACCCTAAGCTGCTGCCTAATCACACGCCTAATCGCAGCAAAAACACATGCCTAAGATGAGTTTACTTTATATGAGTAATCTCATGGTTTTATTACAAACCAAAAATATTAACAAAAAGAAATAAAAATCCAAACAGAACTTGGGCTTCTTTACAACCATACTTCAAACCCAAACTTGGGCTCTTCTCTTGATGCACGCCACTTCCTATGTTGAACCTTCAATCCAAGTTAAGCAAGTAACAAACTCGGGCTTATGAACAAATGGAAAAAACCAAGAGCTTCTAAAACAAGTGCCATTGGTTCACGAGTCAAAGAGCCTTTAAGTGGGAGAGAAATTAGATTAATAGCAGAAATATAATTCCACTAGTCATCCTCCTTAATATATATATGACGAACACATTACCACATATTATCATTTTAACCGCCGCATGCGATGCATACTTACTCAGCAATCAGTATATGCATAACAGATTTCCTAATTCCAAGACCACCATATATCTCGGGTTTGCAACTCTCATCCCTAGCAACAAGTGGACTTTCTGAAAAAGTGGCAGATCCTCCTTAATATACATATGACGAACCTTCTCTTGATGTACGGACACCATTAATATCATATATTAGGCAACACAAATTTCCAGCCCAGTAATATATGAATTTGTATAAAAAAAAGCTCAAGGCGCATCGATGCGATAGGGATCTTAGTGCGCATAGGTGCTCCTCATTGAAGTGAGGCGCCACTAAGGATAAATCAAAAAATTTGATGTAAAATTAAATCGTGCACCTTAGGCGCCTCGGTGAGCTTTTTTGCGTGCCCAAGTGCACCTCAATACGCCTCTTTGAAATTGGCTCGCCTGGCAGAAAACAAGTTTGACCCCAACCGCCTTGCGCCTCAGTCACACTTTTAAATATATTGGTATTAAGTACTCAGAATGGCGAAGAGAAGCTTTAGGCATTAATTAGACGTTTCACTTTTTGTGCAACTATTTATAACTTCAGAGATTAATATGTTTTCAACATTACAAACTTCTGTGATGGCTGCATGGTCTCCACTCTCAAAGAAATTAGTTTAAGTAGAAGAAATATTGCTCTATACCTCCCTTCCTCTACGAACAAAATGCTAAAATGTGGTTATGTACGTAGTGCCAATTCAAACTTGTAGATGCATGACTAATGCTTTAATTATGCTGTGGTTTTGTATACTAAGATTCATGTGCAATTACATAGCATTTAGCTGGAGTCCGGATATGTCAGGGACATTTTATGCCTGGCAGGATGATTTTTTATATTTTCTCTTTTTCGGTGTTTAAGTCATAGTAAACTTCTAGGCTGCTCTTGTGTAGAATAGTCGGGTAGGTCTACACATTAAGTGTGAAGAGATCTTGACTAACTCCAGTTTGTTTGAGAACTGTAAGCTGTCATAACATTTGTTGCATGATGAGGCCTTGTGGGAATATCATGTTAGCTGTAAACTATAAACTTACTTGAAATCTACTGTTGTGTCTCCTTATTTCTGTAGTCAAAATTGAACGTTCTGTAATTCTGTCTGATACCTGCGACTAGAATGATGGAATTCTGAATTTCTGATATTATTACAGCCATCAAACTGGGATAGATGGTTTTATAAGGTTCCAATTTACTTGTCCATCAAAATATTTTAGGACTTTATGTCTCATGTATTTTAGAGTTTCCTCGTCCCTTTTTATCTGATAAGATTCTTCTTATGATTTGATTTTATGGTAGGCTCCAATCAGCAATATTAAAGAAGTGAAGATTCTGAAAGCTGGAGTTCCGTTTTCACTTGACTTCATTCCAGAGGTTTGTATTTTCATAGTGGTTAGACATGTTTCCCCTAGTTTGCAAATTAAAAGCATCCTTGTTGTGACGATATTTTCTCCCTTGTTTTTGTTATTATCATCACTTATTTCCATTTTCCATGTTGATAAGATGTTCATCACCCTAATCTTCTTGTGGTCTCAGAAGTGTTTAGTGGAGTATGCTCAATACACATGCAGTTGTTCTTTTGCCATGACCACCATTCATTTGCTCGTCAAAACAATTGTATGAAGTTTGGTTTTCAGAGTCTTGATTCTTTTAGCTATTGTGAATTTTTTTTCCTTCTCCTTGCATGCATTCTTCAAATTAAGTAATGCATATACCAGGTGCTCTCCTTTATTTTTTATTTATAATTCTATCATATATTTTTTAATGTCAAACCTCAAAACTAGGGGTTCCCTGCATCTTAGGCTTACCAGGCTAATATTTTTTTACTTAACCTTTTCCCTTTTTATTTGCTATCTTCTTGTGTAGTAATTGTATGGGTATAATCCAAGTATGTTAGTGGATCCCTGTGGAGAGTCCGCGAACACTATTACGGACGTGAACCTCGTAAGTGTCACCTACAGCTCAAGCAAGTCAGTTCACTGGCATGATCCGACAACGTTGGCGATCGCATAACAAGACAAAATAAGGGAATCTTCCCAGCTGTCAAGCGCACCACAAACGTGCATGTGTAAAAGGATTACGCACTCTGTCAGAGGAATAGTACTTCTATAAATACCCCACTAGTATTATTCTGCAGGTACACTCTCTCACACTGATAATTCTTATCTCTCTCTCTCTCTACTTTCTTTCTCTAAATCCTATCTGGACACGTACTGACTTGAGCGTCGGAGGGGGTTTCCTCACATCCCCCCCCGAGGGTAGTTCACGTTTGCTTTCTGTGCAACTATTCACTAACGGACGCTAACTCCAATCTTTGGCGGACTATTGTCAAGACCGCCAACCGTTTCAACACCGAAACAACTTGGCGCTAGAAGGAGGGGCTCCCATCTTTGTGAACGCTATCATGGATAGAGCAAACAATGACGGACGTAGTCCATTATGGTTCGAAGTCGATCAAGGGTCTACGCCACCCATCATTACCGGACCACTCGGCGCACGTCTGTTCAACACCAGAGGGACCGAGAATGTCACTGAGCAGCAAACTCCTGAGAACAATGTATCTCAGGTCAACACTGGTGGCGGACCACTCAACCTGGCTCAATTCAGTCAGTTTTCTCCTGAGCAGCTACAAACTGTAGCATCTTTCATCCAAATATTACAAGCGGGTACTCCTCAGCCTAACAACACCCCCACTCCTCATGCGAGAGGTGGCCAAGTTCGTAGGCGGATGCCGTCCATGATTGGTCGCAATACCGATGGTACACCGATAAGGAGATTGCGTACCTTCACTCAAGAAGGGCGCCAGATGGAAAGACAAATTGAGGATCCAGAGTATGAAGAAGCACTCTTAGAGACTAAGGATCTTAACAATTTCGAAGACGAGAATCAAAGTCGTTCTCACCTAGAACACAGCACCAACGGTGCAAGCAATTATTCTGCTGGCGGGCACTTATTGATCCAGCCTAAGCTTTCTCCCTTCATTCTAGAAATCTTGAACCACCCCATGCCACGGATCAAGATGCCGTCCTGCAAGTATGACGGCACCTCAGATCTAGATGACCATGTTGCAGCTTATGAGGGGCATATGTATTTATTCACCCAAGTGGACGCCATCTGGTGTAAAGTATTCCCGTCCACTCTGACTGGGATTGCTTAGACATGGTGTAAGAGCATCAAGGCTGGTAATGTTTCTAGTTTTTCTCAGCTTTCATCCACGTTCAGCACTCACTTCGTGAGCAATAGGCGCCGTGAGCGCACAACGGGCGAGTTGTTATCTATCAAACATCGTGAGAATGAGAGCCTACGAGATTTCGTTGGCCGCTTTAACGCTGAGGCGGTCACTATTCCTCGTCTTTAGCAGGACGTGGCCGTCTTAGCTCTGATGACTGGGCTAAGAGAGGGGTCCGCATTTAGGAGCTACCTGGGCCGTAAGACATTCACGTCCCTAGAGCCAGTGTTGAGGAAGACAAACGACTTCATCAGAGGTGAAGAGTTTGACAAGGCCGCAAGCAGCCAAAGCCGTGAGCCCGAAAAGAAGAAGGATGATAAGCATAAGAAGGAAAAGGGTCGCGAAAATGATCGCGACCGAGATGAAAGAAAGCAAGAGTAAAATGTGGTCAAAAAAGGGAATGACCGCGAGAAGAATGACCGCGAGAGGTTCAAGTACAAAGATAAGTTCGACGCGTATACGCAGCTCAAGACCTCAAGAGCTCAGATATACTTGATGAACAAGGACAATGATAAATGGCAACGTCCAAAGCAAATGTTTCACAAAAACCGTGATAAGAGCAAGTGGTGCGACTTTCACGGGGATCACGGTCACACTACTGAGAACTGCAGGCATTTGAATGATAACCTGGAGGATCTGATAAGATGGGGTTACTTCACGCAATATAAGGCTCAGTCAAAGGATGGAGGCGTGGTAATGCCTAATAACCAAAATGTGCAATCGCGGATCGCTGAGAACCATGTTATAAGTGGCAGTCAGATTCATGGCGGCAGCATAAATGGGGCAAAGGCAAGCTTGAAAGAGTTTAGGCACCAGGTCAATTTTAGCGAAAGTATGCAATGGAGAAGGCTGCCAGTGATGCCCGCCATGTCTTTAACGGTGGAGGACACGAAGCACGTTGTCTACCCCCACGATGACCCTCTGGTGGTCACGTTGAAGGTATCAAACTGTTTGATCCATAGAATTCTGGTGGATGGAGGAAGTTCTGCGAACATATTGTATTTCTCAACTTTCGAGAAATTGATGATTGGTCGGGAGCATTTGAAGTCTGTTCGCTACCCGGTAATAGGTTTCACGGGGGAGTCAGTAATTCCCGAAGGTTTGATAACCCTACCGGTCAGGGTAGGGGAAGATGAAGACGCCAGAGATGTAATGGCGGAGTTTCTGGTGGTTGACGTGCCAGGAGCTTACAATGCAATTATCGGACGTCCCTTCATCCATGACGTCCAAGGGGTTGTGTCAACTTATCATCTGACTATGCTGTACGTTTCCAACCTTGGGACGACAGTGAAGTTAAGAGGAAATCAGGAGATGGCAAAATCAGGCTATCTAACAGCATTAAAGCAGCCGACAAGGAGAATTCTGGTAGAAGACCTGAATCCACCAACTCGGAAGCAAAAACGAGCTCAGAGGAAAGCTCTGGCAAATGAGGTAGAATTTGAGAAAGGGGATGAGGAGATGATGGAAATTTCAATGGAAGAGTTGGAGTCAAGGCCCGACGATACGCCATGACCCAAACCAGATGGAGAAACAAAGCAGGAGATGCTGACAGAAGATCCGGCAAGGACAGTTGCTGTCGGAACAGATATGGACCCAAAGGTCAGGGTCAACCTGGTGACTCTCCTAAGAGAAAACGTTGATGTCTTCGCGTTCTCGGTGGATGAGATGCCTGGAATAGACCCGGCCGTGATGGTACATCGTCTAAATGTTGCCAGTACTGTCTGCCCTATCAAGCAAAAGAAGCGAAATTTTTCAGCTGAAAAGAGCAAGGCCATCAAAGAAGAAGTTGATAAGTTGTTGGCGGCTGATTTCATTGAGCCATGTGATTACCCAGAATGGTTGGCCAATGTGATCATAGTGAAGAAAGCTAACGGTCAATGGAGGATGTGCGTAGATTTCACGGACCTCAATATAGCCTGCCCAAAGGACTGCTATCCGTTACCGAGAATAGACCAGCTAGTAGACTATAGTTTTGGTCATGCACTGCTAAGCTTTATGAATGCGTTCTCGGGCTATCATCAGATTAGCTTGCTCGAGGCCGATAGAAAGAAAGCAGCGTTCATCACAGATTGTGGTGTGTACAACTATAAGGCAATGCCGTTTGGGCTCCGTAATGCAGAAGCGACCTATCAAAAGCTGGTCGACAAAGTATTCGCGGATCAGAGAGGAAGGAACATCGAAGCATATGTTGACGACTCCATCGTCAAGAGTAAAACTGACCGCGAACATTTGGATGACCTGGAAGAGACCTTCAGAACATTGAGAAAATATAAGATGAAGCTCAACCCAAAGAAATGTGTCTTTGGGGTGAGAGCAGGGAAGTTTTTTGGGCTTTTTGGTAAGCAAGAGATGGATTGATGCAAACCCGGACAAAGTTCAAGCCATTGTCGACCTACCTGAGCCAAAAAGCGTCAAAGATATTCAGAGGTTGACAGGAAGAATGGCGGCCCTCACTCGATTCATCTCAAAATCAGCAGAGAAGACTTTGCCTTTCTTTGCATTGCTAAGGGGAAATAAAAAGTTCGAGTGGGGAGAGGAGCAAAGCAAACCATTCCTGGCGGTAAAAGAGCACTTGAAAAGCTTACCCACCATTACAAGGACCGAGACTGGAGACACGTTGCAATTATATATCTCGGCCTCGCCGAAAACAGTCGCGGCCGTGTTATTGGTGGACAAGGAGAAGAAGCAGCAGCCAATATATTTTGTCAGCTATATCCTTAACGGTCCGGAGAGCCGTTATCAGCTGGTAGAGAAAATGGCTTTGGCTGTGATAATCGTTTGACGGATCTTCCGCTGTTAGCGGATCCGGGGCTGGTATAGTGATGATCAGCCATGAAGGAAATTCATACCAGTACGCTATCAAGTTTGCTTTCTTGGCGTCAAACATTGAAGCAGAATATGAAGCAGCAATTTCGGGTTTGAGAATGTGTTTGGTGGCGGGCGCTAGGAATGTACTCTTAAAGACGGACTCGCAGCTGGTTAGCGGTCAACTAAGAGGAGAATTCGAAGTCAGAGAAGCCAACATGCTGAAGTACGTGGAAAAGACCAAGGAGTTGATAGCTCAATTAAACCACTTTGAGATTCAAGCAATACCTAGGGCTGAGAACACTAAGTGGACGCATTGTCCAAATTGGGAAGCTCTGACTCGTTCAGCATCGAGAAGACCGTCACGGTAGACATCCTGAAGGAAAAGAGTATCACAGAAAGGATCGTAACCGTTAACTGCATAAACTAGAAGGGAGAATGGTTTAGTGAGCTGGTAGCTTATAAGCTGAGGGGGACGCTTCCCAATGACCCTTCGTCCGCTAAGAAACGGAAGCGACAAGCAAGCTGGTACGTCATATATCAAAATGAGCTGTACAAGAAATCATGCAGTCTGCCTTTGCTTAATTGTGCAACTGCATATGAATCCGTGAAGATTCTTGAAGAGATACACGAAGATGTTTGCGGCAATCACATTGGCAGTAAAGCTCTAGCGTTGAAGGCACTGAGAGCTGGGTTTTACTGGCCGAGTATGCTGGCGGATGCCCAGGGTTATGTCAAGAGATGCGATAAATGCCAGAGATATGCCCCCGTCATCAACAGGCCAGCAAATGATTTGCAGCCTATCCTATGCCCAATTCCGTTCGCTCAGTGGGGAATGGATATCCTGGGACCGTTCACCACAGCGACCGGAGGGAGGAGATTCCTAATAGTGGGAATTGATTACTTTACAAAGTGGATAGAGGCGGAGCCGACAGCAAAGATCAAGGCAAATTAGGTCAAGAAATTCATCTGGCAGAACATTATGACGAGATTTGGGATTCCCATGGCTATCGTCTTCGACCATGGCATCCAGTTTGATTGCCGCCCCATACAAGTTTTTTTAACGGAGTTTCGTGTGAAGTTTGCATACTCAGCCGTTTGCCATCCTCAGAGCAACGGACAAGCAGAGGCCGCGAACAAACAAATCTTGACTGCCTTAAAGAAAACGCTAGATGAGTTCAAAGGAGGATGGGCTGATATGGTACCGGCAGTGCTATGGTCAAATAGAACTACAGAGAAGGAAGTAACGGGAGAAAGCCCCTTCAAGCTAGCCTCTGGCGCAGAAGCGGTGCTACCGGTGGAGGTGGGGTTACCCTTTTACCGGATCAAGCACCAAGACCTTCAGAGGAATGACCAAGCACTCAGGGAGAATCTGGACATCCTGCCAGAAACGAGGCTCATGGCGGAATTGAAAGCGGCTGCGTACAAAGACAGAATCAACAAGGCTTACAACAAGAAAGTCTTGGAAAGGCCGTTAGAGGTTGGCGAATTAGTCCTTCGCAGAACAGCAGCCACTGGCAAGGCGCATACTGAAGGGAAGATGACAGCTAATTGGGAAGGTCCTTACATAATAGCCAAGAAGCTAGCTCCTGGTTCTTTCATTCTAAAGGGCATGGACGACAAGGAGCTTAAGAACTGTTGGAACGCTAGCGTCTTAAAAAAGTATTATGTCTGGTCTATAGAATGTAATACTGAGAGCCACCTTTCATTACATAAATAATACTATTTTCCGCTAGCAGTTTATCAATCGTCCTATTATTTTCATGAATATTAACGGACCGTATGAATGGTCAACAAAGTGCATTACACTAGTGGAAAAAAACGAAAGGGCTGCGTTTTTGGCTAGCAGCCCTTTCCATAGCAGCCCTTCGGCAAAAATGAAGGGCTGCGGTTTTGGACCGCAGCCCTTCACAAGGAAGGGCTGCGGTTTAGGCTCAAAACCGCAGCCCTTCCACTATGGAATGGTTGCGGTTTTGGGCCTAAATCGCAGCCCTTCCTTGTACAAAGGGCTGCGGTTTTTGCTAAAGCCCACAGCCCTTGTCACCCAAATTTTTCTTTTTTTTTCTTTTTGCATTTTATAGTTCTAAATGTATCCAAAAACAATTACTGAGTATATGTTTATATTTGAGCATCACCAAATTATAAAGAACATCACAAAATATAAATTCATGAAATGAAATCAACAAGATCTGGATAAATTATCACAAATAAATCCAAAACAAAATCACAGCGAATATTCTGGATAAATTATGACAAAAAAAATCCTAAATCACTCATAAATCGCTAGAAAAAACCCTAAATTCCAATTTCGGAACGAAAATACAAAAACAAATAAGAAATTCTAGATCTGAAACTGAAAAATTGAATTTTTCGGAATTAAACAAAAAATTCTAGATCTGAAACTGAAAAACTCTCTCCTTCGTTCTTGTTTGCGCCGCCGCCAGTTGATGGCACGTTGGTGCTTCGTTGTCGTTCCGGTGGCGTAGTTGCTGTGTCGCTGGTGCTTCGTTTCGGTGTGCGCGACGAGTGCTTTGTTGTTTGCGTCGTTGAGTTGTTGTTGTGTTGTTGTGGTCTGTTCTGTCGGATAAGGAAGGAGGCGAGTGGGGTGGTGGTGTGCGCGATGAGTGGCGAGTGGGGTGGTGGTGCCGCGAGATTTGTGAGAGGAGATACGAGATTTGTGGTGGGGCTGCGAAGATTTGTAGTGGTGGGGCTGCGAAGATGTGAGGTGTGAAGATGTGAGGTGGTGGGGTGAAAGTTTGAGAGCCCAGACGAATGAGAGAGAGGGAGAGGTTAGAGTGAGGAGAGATAAAGATGAGAGAAAATGAGAGAATTATTCATAATTAAGCCCGCGCGAGAATCAAATATAAAGGGCTGCGGGTTGACCCAAAACCGCAGCCCTTTATTACTTGTAGGGCTGCGGTTTTAGGCTAACCGCATCCCTTCACTAAAAGGGCTGCGGTTTTTGCATTGACCGCAGCCCTTTGTATACGAAGGGCTACGGTTTTTGGGCTAACCGCAGCCCTTCACTATTAAGGGCTGCACTTTTTAAAACACGCAGCCCTTGCACCGCAGCCCTTCCGTTTTTTTCCACTAGTGTTAACGGTCATATGACAGACCAAGCACAAACAAAACCCATATGACAGGCTCAAGGTGCGTTAACGGTCATATGACAGACCTAACACAAGACAAAAGCCATATGACAGGCTCAAAGTGCATTAACAGTCATATGAAAGACCAAGCACAAACAAAAAAAAGTGTGTCAACGGTCATATAACAGACCTGGCACAAAACAAAAGCCATATGACAGGCTCAAAGGTCATTAACTGTCATATGACAGACCAAGCACGAGGGTCCGACGCAGATAGTCACCATTTGCGTCGCACAAGCACGAGGGTCCAACGCAGATAGCGTCTTGGCCTGACCTAAACCTATCTGCGTCGGACCCAATGGACATGCGACGCAGATAGTGTTTTCTGCGTCGCATGTGCCTTTGGGTCCGACGCAGATGGATGCTTGGAGATGCTTGGCGTAGTGTTTTGGATGCTTGGAGTCTATCTACGTCGCATGTGCCTTTGGGTCCGACGCAGATAGGTTGGCCAGCTTTGGATGCTTGGAGTCATCTGCGTCGGACCCCGATGACATGCGACGCAGATAGATGTTTTTGCGTCGTTTGTTCTCAAAGTTCGACGCATATGTACTTCTCCTACTAGAAAGTGAGATTATTTGCATCGGACTTTTAATGGTATGCGACGCAAGTTTGCAATTTGCATCAGTTCTTCGAGGATGCGACGCAAATGGACAGACGCAAATCCTGATTTCTGTACTAGTGCACAAATAAAAGCCACATGACGGGCTCAATTGCATTCGCGGTCGTACAATGGACCAAATGTTAATTAAACAGATTGATAGATAAAAGACACTAACGGCTAACGGTCGTGCAGCAACACACAAGGATTAAAGCATTAGCAAAACAAGGTATAACCCGAGTGCAAAAGTACTTTTCCATAAAATAAAAGCTACCGGCTTGGCGGCTAACTACAAATGGAAAAAGATGGCGGCCAATTAAAAATAAGGCTTTCGGTTGGAATTGTACTCGCAAAATTAGAAACGTAAATTTAATGTTTACAAACGTCAACATGGGACGATTTGAGTGTTGCATAAATTCAAAATAATTACAAACTACAAGCTGTTAGAAGAGCAAGAATAGTTGATAGAAGGCCGCCAAAAACTTCAAGAGGTAGGGACATCATGATTTTTCTGTTCCGCAAGGTCCCGGGGATCCGCATCCGCTATGGCATCCTCATCAGCAAATTTCGGATCCCCCTCCATAGGTGTGAGATGTTGGCTGTCAGCATGTGCATCTTCGATAACGTTCCAGTCAAATCCTGGAACGGACTTGCACACACATCTCATGGCGGCCACCCATCCGCCATCGTACCTCTTGTGAAGGGCCGCCACAAACTCATCAGATTGTTTAAAATCAGCAACAGCTTTGGCGGCCCCCCTAGCCTTAGCTTCAGCAGCAGCATCCAGAATAACAATGTCCTTCTCGTTCTGGGCCGTGTCAAGAGCCTTGGTCAACATCTCGACGTTAGCTTCAGTCTCCTCCAGAAGAGCTGCTCGCGTCCTCAATGTTACCAGCTCATCCTCCAAAGGCTTCTGGGCTTTAGTCTTGGCCGCTAGCTTCTCTTCAGACTCTTTAAGCAAGTCCTGACAAGTCTCAAGAGATTGCTTGTAGCTGTCCACCAATCTCTGGTACTCAACATATTTTTTCAATTAGTTCCAGAGCAGCGTTGTTAGCCTGCAAAGAGAAAGGACATGAGTAATACAACAATCTATATATAAAAATAAATAAAAATATATAAAATATATAGCAAAGTGAAGAAACATACCACAAGCTGGTCATGAGCCAACCTAGCAGCAGGAGTCATTAAGGACCCTGCTGGCCTATCCAAAGGCAGCTGCATGCCCTTCAGGATACGGTAAGCCAGAATGCCACCATTCTCAGGGATGTCGGCATACAACGACTCATCTTCCTTAACGTCCCAGTCAGGTTGATAAACTTTGCCAGGAACAATATGCCGGCGAGCAAAAGAGGATGCTACAGCATCACTTATCGGCAACTCTTTCTTCTCGATCCAGTCACCGAACCGAGAAAAGATATCGGGAGACAAGTTCGATAAAAAAACTCTGAGATTTGAGCATCTCCCGGATTTTCTGGCGAACAATGGAATAAGAGCCGGACGAGCCAGTGGTCGCAACCTCAACACGATCCTGGCCTTCTAGAGGAGCATTCACGTTTATATCATCCACCTGTATGACCTCATTGGTGGGGGCAGAAGTAGCAGGATCTGCCAAGGCTTGTCTTTTGTTGGCAGACGTATCTGCCGCAACTTGCTCACGCGGCCGCCTCCTAGTCCCGCTACCCCTAGCAACGGGACGGAAGGTAGAAGACCTGAGGGGGGACGACAGGAGCAGGTAGGTCGCCAGAACCAGCAACAATGGTAGCGGCATCCTGAAAAGGAGTGCGACCCACTGTTACACCACCGCGACCGCGACAAATATTCTGAGGGCCGGTACGGTTCCCCCCTCGGCGACCGTTGGTGATGTCGTGCATTGTCTCGTACTCGTAGGTAGGAGCAGGCGACAAATGGGTTAGTGGCTGTAGGTTCTCGTCAACACAAAATGCGTCGAGATCAAGACCGTCAAAGCCTGCAAACGACAAAAAGCAGTTAAAAAAAAATATTTATTATCATCAGATGGACCAATCCGATAACAACACTTACCATTATCATGGGTGGGACAGAGCAGCATGGCTGACAAAGGTTTGTTCCCAAGGATGTACTTGGAGTGAGGAATCCAGTATTTGGGCTCCTTAACCCTAGCCTCATTCCCGTCCTCATAAGTGACTAAATAGTCTTCAGTATCAAAAAAAATCAAAAGCCGTCAGTTCCTCCCCAGCTAACGGAACTAAGGGCAAATGCTCCATGCGAGGACGGGGCTCGGTGAAATGACGGCGCACGGAAAAGTCCTCGGGAACTTGTAACCAAAAGAAGGCATCCTGCCAACCCTTTAAACTAGTCATCTTAGGCTGAACAGTCATTTTATTGTTGGCCGTAGTCAGCGACCACCAACCTACCTGCCTAGAAGATCCATTCTTCTTCAGCCAGTGGATATGGCGGAACAAGTTTAATGTTTGCGGAAACTCCAGAAAGCACACATTCCAGATGTACGCGATCAAATTCCATACCGCCAAAGGAGTTAGTTGAGCCAAGCATACATTAAAAGCATTTAAAATCTTCACCAAAAAAGAGTCCAGAGGAAAGCGGAGGCCAAACTCAAAATGATGAGTATGCACGGCCACGTGGCAGGGAGGACACTCCGTCATAATGCCCCCTTTGGCGGAACTACTAACCGATAACCCGAGGGAAGATTATATAAATCCCCAGCAACTCTTGGGTACGCAAGTTCAATGGCGTCCCGGCGCCACGGCCCATCAATCTCCACATTGAGGGGACTGGCACTAAAATCCGCGGGCAACCATAGAGCATCAGAACCCAGTCCGGTTACGACCTCTTCCTCCATTTGATTAGAGCTGTCGACCCTCATTTCAGCAGCACGGGAACTCTCCCCAATCACATGTGCCGACAAAGGCACACTTGTGCTAACATTAGCGCCATAGAATCAGTCGCGTCCTCAGTAACGCGAACAACAAGGCTCGCAGGAACGGATCAGAGTTGATAAACGGTCTCCTGACGAACCATAACGGTAGCAATGGAATCGCTGTCGTCACCTAAATCAATAATAGGAGGGTTAGGAGCCGCAGATTGTTGCAAACGGTCGTAAAAGTTGGCCGCTACCTCAACCCCAGCATTCGCCAAACTATCTAACCAGGCGTGCTCTCTAAGAGGGGCTACACAAGGCCGGGAACAGCATCGGCTGCAGGATGCCTAACGGTACGTCTAGCAAGAATTTGATGTCTAAGTTCCCTAAGCGTCTGCCTGTCACCACTCTGACTAGCGGATAAATACTTCCTAGTCAAATTATGCTCTTTAGGAGTAACAAGGTCGTTATGAAACTTGGACCTCAGTTCTTTTTCTCCCTCGACCGTTAAGGGTATGTCCGACAACAACCTAGTCCTCCCCACAGGGCTAGAATCTGAAGAAGGGTTGCTATCGACCAGGGGGGAAGAAGGTTCACTCTCGGTCATAAACAAGTCACTAGGGGCATTCTGGCTATCAGACCGGTTCGACATGATGAAAACGTAAAGAAACTAAGGAAACTTAGAGAAAAATTGAGGACATACCTGGAAACGGAAAGTCGCCGGAGAAAAGTAAGAGCAGGAAGCGAAAGTCGGGAAAAGATGAGCGAAGTTCCCAAAGAGCGAAAGTGCGTAGAAACACTCGAGCTTGAACGAAAAGACTGCCGGAAATGCAGAACAAACGCCGGCGAAACACGAACTTTAAAACCTAGAAAAAACCCAGATTAGATTCGTCAAGAAACGACGAAATTTTTAGTACAACAGAACCGGAAAGTAAAAACTAGAAGGTTTGGCAACTTTTCGGAGCAATTTGAGCAAGAAAAAGTCAATTTTGGAGCAAATAAAGCTCCGGGTATGGAGGTTCGTCAGAGAGAAAACGAATAAGGAAGATGGAAAGCTGGACAATGTGATAAAGAAATCCGGAAAAGACAACTGCCTATATAAGTACGCGCGAAGCGAACGGCTAGGATCGATCAACTTCTCAACTCATCCCTTCCCAGATCTCTGCCAAGTGTCAAAGCACAGCAAAACCCTAATAAAATAATGGGCGGGATTTTCGGAAAAGTAATCATTAACTTTTCGAAATTCTTCAATTCCCTGCAACGACACGTGGCACCCAACGAATCAACTTCTCTAAGAAATCGACCAACACAACAACTGCTCGCGTCCATCGACAACATCCTTAGCGGTCAAGACCCCAAATGATGCTGGGGGGCTAGTTGTATGGGTATAACCCAAGTATGTTAGCGGATCTCTATGGAGAGTTAGCGGATCTCTGTGGAGAGTCCGCGAACACTATTACGAACGTGAACCTCGTAAGTGTCACCTACAGCTCTAGCAAGTCAGTTCATTGGCATGATCCGACAATGTTGGCGGTCGCATAACAAGACAAAATAAGGGAATCTTCCCAGCTGTCAAGCGCACCACAGCCGTACACGTGTAAAAGGATTACGCACCCTGTCAGAGGAATAGTACTTCTATAAATACCCCACTAGTACTATTCTGCAGGTACACTCTCTCACATTGATAATTCTTCTTTCTCTCTTTCTACTTTCTCTCTCTAAATCCTATTTGGGCACGTACTGACTTGAGCATCGGAGGGGGTTTCCTCGCATCCCCTCGAGGGTAGTTCACGTTTGCTTTCTGTGCAGCTATTCACTAACGGACGCTAACTCCAACTGTAACACCCCGATAATTCTCTCTTTTCAGAAATACCTTTATAATATAAAAGTTAGAGAATTACCTAAGTATTATCGCCTGTGTGATAACGTATCGGCTTATTCAGAATTTTGCAGCGGAAAACATCAAACTAAACTTTATAAATATATAATTAAATAAGTACTTCATAAATAAACCACTCTATAAAAGTCTATCAAACCAACTTATAATAATAAGTTCCTACTGATGCAGAAAACATGATATAAATTTACACAAGCTCTCCATTCCCAGATTCCCCAATGATGCTACATCTGCGAACCTGTAAATGTCAATGCTCTAGAGAATCTGCTCACCAAAATTGGGTCATCACAGGATCAATAAGGCAAAGCCATGATCAACACATACAAACAAAGCACATAATCAGCAAAGCTGAGTACTACATAACAATACATAAACAATCCTAAACATGATACTAGGAAATATTAAACAGGGATAATAATACAACAATATAACATTCTGCAGATAACTTCTACTGAACTAAACTTTAATCATCTTTTATTATTTAAATGGAATAGTTATTGGACCGAGTTGTCTAACTAAAAACCAGCCTTCACCTAGGAAGATGAAATACGGGCGCGACTCCGTATTCCATAATGACCTGCGATATCGAGGAACCTTTGAATAAAAAGAGGAACGGTGATCAATCCAATTCCCAAAAAAAGCCATGGCACGCTCACCATGTACCCCAACTCCTGATTGTCCAACTTCAGACGTGCACCAGTTTAAAGTTTATTACTATCCAAGTTACACTTTACGTGATTTACAATTTATTAGTTGTTATGACACACATACAAGCAACACAGAATATAATTCAAACATTCACAACTAAACTTCTTTTATCTTAGGATTTAATAAGTGATCACAACTTACAACCCAAGACATACTTTCTTTTAATCTCAACTTTCTTATTTGTTGAACCTAGCCAACAATCAAACTTACCTTTAAAAAGGCATACTTATCAACTTACCAAATAAGGCCCACGGTCCTCATAAAGTAGTGAAAATAATACTTGTAAGGGAACACATGAATAATCATGAATCAATTTTAACAACATATTAATTCCCCCATGTGAATTAATAATTAAAGTTCCCCTCCATATGCTTGCATCAATAATCCATACAAACATGACAATTCTTTACACTAGTGGAAAAACAAGGAAGGGCTGCGGTCAAAACAGCCCTAAGGGCTGCGTTTTTGGCCAGCAGCCCTTTCCATAGCAGCCCTTCAATAGATAAGAAGGGCTGCGGTTTTTAACCGCAGCCCTTCACAACGAAGGGCTGCGGTTTAGGCCAAAAACGCAGCCCTTATAAGCTTGAAGGGCTGCGTTTTCGGCTTAAACCGCAGCCCTTCTCTATGTGAAGGGCTGCGGTTTTAAGCCTAAACCGCAGCCCTATTTAAGTGAGGGGTTGCGGTTTAGGCTTAAAACCGCAGCCCTTCACATTAAATTTTTTTTTTTTTAAATAAATTGCACCCTCCACCCCCCGCCCACCCCCCCGCACCCCCACCCCCCGCCCACCCCCCCCGCCCCCGCACACCCCACCCCCGCCCACCCCAAAGACCCCCCCCCCCGCCCACCCCCGCGCCCCGCACACCCCACCCCCCGCCTAACCCCCGGCCCACCCAAGACACCCCACCCCCCCCGCCCACCCCCGCCCCAAGACACCCCCCCCCCGCCCACCCCCGCCGGCCCCCGCACACCCCACCTCCCCGCCCACCCCCGCCCCCCCTCACCCCCACCCCCCGCCCCCACCCCCCCCCACACCCGCCCACCCCTCAGACTCCCCTGCCCCGCCCCCGCCCCCCGCCCCCCACCCCACCCCCCCCCTTCACTTCCCTACACCCCCACCCTCACCCACCCTCTCGCCACCTCCTCCACCCATTGCCGCCAAAGACCCAACCAGCCCCATAGCCCACCCCCAACAGCCCACCATGGCGCCCCCCCACCCCACCCCCCACCCAAAACCTCCATTCGACACAAAAAAAGGGATCAAATTGCAATAATAATATATGACAAGTTTTTGAACGTAATATAATAATTAACTTTAAATATGTATATATTTAATAATGTGAAAAATGTACATAGAATTAATACAAACTAGTAGATGTATCATAAGCAATCATCGCAAATGTGGGACGCCAACTTATCCCCAACTTCATGTAATTCGTCTGTGGTGAAGGCCCTCAAACGTGGTGTGTTATTCATATAAACCTTGCAAAACAACCAAGGAATAAACACATAATATAAAAATTCAATCATTTACGTACCGTAGTTAGTAGTTCTAAAAATGACATATACCTTCCCGATATTCAATCAAAAACAAATGCAAGCCTAAAACTCTACACACTAGTTATATTATACCTTATATTATCATATTGGAAAAGAAAATGGAGTTAAATGAAGCGATAAGTACGAATTAGACGCGGAAAGGCAAAAATAGGCCTAAAATGCCCTTTTCGTTCCCAAAATTCAACCTACAACAATTGCAAACCTAAAAATCTACACAATAGTTACATTATGCCTCATATTATCATGTTAAAAATGAATTTGGGGTTAAATGACTCGATAAATACGATTTGGAAGCGTAAAAGGCAAAAATAGGCCTAGAAATGACATTTTCGTTCCCAAATATATGCATGTGCTACTTTGGTTTCTAAACCAATTAATACCTATTACCAATCGATCTAATCTAAACTAACATATACTAATAAGTTACATACCTTTTGAAGATCATCGGCGTTAGTGCACTGGTTGACGATATCGAACATGTACCTCAGCACGTAATAGCCACATGCAAGTCCATCTTCTTGTTGCGGACACTAAATGTTCACCAAAGGATGCATCCAATGACATGCATGTTAATTAGATGTGTAGTATGTGGCTAAAAGTGTTTCTATATAAGGACAAATAAATTAGTCATGTTACCTCGACTGATATCCAAACAAGAGCTTTTGGTGCTCGAAGTCCTGTTGCACTAATATGCTTCATCACACTACATCAACAACATTATTATAAGATTAGATGTACTAACTATTTATATATTAAAAGATGATGAATAATGTGTAATATTAATAAGTGCATAGATTGAGTTTCGATTAGGCTACCTATTTAACAATGATTTAATTAGTAAGGTCCGTGGTGGTTGTCGACGCAAAGAATCAAAGTGGTAGACTTCGTTACGTGACAAACATATCGCAAGTAGTGTCCAATGAGCCCTACAACAAGAATATATATAGTTATTATTAATCGTAGAACAATTAATAGGTCAATTTAAGTATCGAATAATAAAAGTAAAGCGAGTTTAACAAGCATACTTTTCAATATAAGGAACAAGAATGATCTGATGATATCCAAAACGAGATGATGCTTTGAAACTCATGTCGAGATACTCTTTCACTTCGGCTTTGTTTTGTAAGCAATTGTCATCTCGTATTATGTTTGGACATAACCAACCAAACATTGCACTAGATGTTGCAAGCAATTCATTGTACAATAACCTGAGAAATTATATTTATTATATTAAAAGTAAACCAACAATTAATTATTATGGATTTGAAAACTACTTAAGGCATATATATGTATATGTATATTTAATTTATATACTTATGTATTACCTCATGAATGTTTGTATCATGGAAACATTCAACTCTACCCCACATAAGAATTCTTTAATATCAACCTTCGAAATGAATGTCGATGAGTCCTCAAGGTAGTGGAATTGTTGCTCCCCCAAAGCAACCTCAATTGCGCTTTCATCGGGTAAATCGCTAGCGCACTCATGTAACCAAAAGCATGGCGTAGTAAGGCTCCGCACCACCTCTGGATCGATAATAAGTGGATTTTTTGCCTTAGAAACATTTCCCGTCACCACATTTCGTTCACCTTCATCACGTAAACTTGCTTTCTTATAAGGTGAACATGCCTTCTTTCCCTTCCTGGCATGTGAGTCGGCCTTCCCCCAAACCTAGTATATAGTTAAAAGTAAAGATATTACTGACTATCATAGGAACTATAAAAGAAAACACGCATATATATATATGAATGTTAATCATTGTACCTCATCCGAAAACCGCACCAATGCACGCGGCCACGTAACATAATCGCCAAGGGCATCATTTAGTAATCGTAGACCAACTCTCGGCTTCGGCAGCGGAAGAGGTAATTCTTCGAAACCCGACACAATTTCATTGAGGGTGACCACATAGTGATTATGATCCACTAACTGGTTATGCAATCGTACTCGGTCACTAGGGAGTTGTGCATGGCCATGAGCTACGAGGATGAAACTATCATAACCATCTCCTCGAGCTAATAGTTCACATGGTGTCTCTTCCTGTAAAAAAAACTCTATTTATAGTTAGTCTATGAAACAACATATATATAGTAAGAATTTCATGCATTTAAGAACGTAACAATAGTTGTTTAACAAATCAAAGGGATTAAGTGATTACCTTCAACTCGGGTCCTATAGGTGGATCAGGCTGGCTAGGTGTAGTATCACTACCCTTCTTGAATGCAGCAAAAGTCGGTAAACCCATTTGCTCCAAAATGGCGTTGAAGTTATGGGTCATCTCCTCCCTTAGCTCCTCCCGAATTGCAGCTTTCATAGCCTCCACATCTACTGACGCTGCCGAATTCACACTACTTACACTTGATTTTGTCGCAGTAGTGTATTGATCACCATATACCTTTCTCAAACCGAGGCGGACACCTCCTACGCCCCTCACGCGTCCACTGTGGTCCGGTCCTAAAGTTTCGTGCAATGCATCAATGTGTCCTTTAGGAGTGAACTCACCAGTTGCCTCTTTTTCCTTCAAGCAAATCTACATAAGTATAAGAGAGAAATGCTTGTGAGCGCAAAAGTTATATTATATATACCTTATATAACCATATAATCTGTACTTACAATGGCGTTGGCTATCTGTTGTGTTCCGGGGTCAGGCAAGACTCTGTTTCCCTTTGCATCAACCCCATGCATCGAACACCACCAATCGAAGACTCTATCTGGTTGCCGAGGCTGTGCAACTGTCGTCATTGAGCCACTCCCCGTTGCCGTTGTCGACCCTATTGTGGGGTAATGGCTGAACATCCACTTCTCTCTCGCCTCATTGTACGAATGAGCACCCAAATGATGATAATACTTCCTAGCTTTTGCACTCGAGCTGCTTTTCTCACGACTTGCCTAAAACACACAATTATAAACAAAGATTATCTACGTACGGTGCTATACAATAATACTGGATCTAAGTTTATTAAGTCTTAATAAAATATTCTTACAATAGCTTGTGGGGTTGTTTTCTTGGCAACAAATGCTTCCCACTCTTCAGGTTTGATAGTTTTCCATATTTGAAATGGTAATTTGGATGGTGCAGATGATGTTTCCGGTGAAGCCTCAGGATCGGCTTGTGTTTCTCCGCCGTAGATGTTCTTCTTCTTTGTACCTACTACTTTGCTCCGCTTAGTGATCCACCCAGACACTAACTTAGCCTTGAAATCTCTGAATCTCTGGGCAACCGCGGATAGAAATACATTCCTCTTGGCTTCATCATCTTCGATATTGAATTGATTCTACAAAAAACGCAGTTCACAAATTAGTTTTCGCAAATGTTGTAATTTATATGCTATAAGTAATATTACACATATATTTAACTAAATAATTAAGAAACTACACGTTATTGTACTTGAAGCTTACCATGGTATCTTCCCATAGACACCGCTTCAATCCCTCGGGCACCTCTTTCCATGAGTGCAAAATGGAGAGTTTATGCATGCAAATGCCAACTTGCATGCCATACTTTTGACGCCACTTTCCACAAGGTTGACCCATGCTATCGTACTCCAAAGTCATATTTGTGTGTTTCCCTAGTGACTTTGTAGGTCCCCTTCCTTTTCTCTTTTTCGTCGCCAATGACTTCATAGGCATTTGTGCATTTATCTCTTCACGGCGAAATCGAGACAATTTACCCCGTTCCTTTCTCGCATCGAAAGACTCATCCTCGGTAGTGTGTTCAGTACCACTTGTGGTGTTATCCGTATGCACATCCGCCATCTCCCTGAAATTGTACAAATAATGCATTAATATAACAAAAAATTAAAATTAACATTGCCACTATGGGGGGTGGGGTGTGGGGAGGGGGTTCCGTGTGCAAGGGGGCAGCGGTGCAGGGGAGGAAGGGGAGGGGAGGGGCGTAGTGCGTGGGGGGGGGGGGGCGTGCAGGGGGGAGGGGAGGGGTGTGCGGTGGGGGGGAGGGGATGGGACGTGTGCGGTGGGGGAGGGGCGTGCAGGGGGGGGGAGGGGCATCGAGGGGGAGGGGAGGGGGTGTGCAGTGGGGGCAGGGGAGGGGCTGTGCAGTAGGGGGGAGGGGCTGTGTAATGGGGGGGAGGGGCAGCAGGAGGGGAGGGGACTCGTGCGGTGGGGGGGGAGGGGACGGGCAGGAGGGGAGGGGTTGTGCGGTGGGGGGGAGGGAGGGGCTGTTCGGGGGGGGGGAGGGGGCAAGGGGGGGGGGAGGGGAGGGGGCTGTGCGGTGGGGGAGGGGAGGGGAGGGGTTGTGCGGTGGGGGGCGAGGGGGGGGTTGTGCGGGGGGGAGGGGAGGGGCAGTAGGGGGGAGGGAAGGGGGCCGTGCAGGTGGGGGCAGGGGAGGGGAAGCAGGGGGGGGGGAGGGGGCAGTGCGGTGGGGGGGGGGGAGGGCAGGGGGGGAGGGGAGGGGGTCGTGCAGTGGGGGGCAGGGGAGGGGAGGGGCGTGCAGTAGGGGGGAGGGGATGTGCAGGTGGGGGGAGGGAGGGGCACAGGAGGGGAGGGGGTTGTGTAGTGGGGGGGAGGGGAGGGGGGGTTGTGTAGTAGGGGGGAGGGGTTGTGCGGTGGGGGGGAGGGAGGGGCAGCAGGGGGGGGAGGGGCTGTGCGGTGGGGGGGAGGGGAAGGGCAGCAGGAGGAGAGGGGCGGGGTGCAGTGGGGGGGGGGAGGGGCGTGCAGTAGGAGGGGGAGGGGCTGTGCAGGGGGGGAGGGGAGGATTTGGAAGCGAAAAGGCTAAAATAGGCCTAAAATGCCCTTTTCGTTCCCAAAATTCAACCTACAACAATTGCAAACCTAAAAATCTACACAATAGTTACATTATACCTCATATAATCATGTTCAAAAAGAATTTGGCGTTAAATGACTCGATAAGTACGAATTGGACCCGAAAAGGCAAAATTTGGCCTAAAATGACCTTTTCGTTCCCGAAATGCAACCAAGAACAAATGCAAGCCTAAAAATCTACACAATAGGTACATTATATCTCATATAATCATGTTCAAAAAGAATTTGGGGTTAAATGACTCGATAAGTACGATTTGGAAGCGAAAAGGCTAAAATAGGCCAAAAATGCCCTTTTCGTTCCCAAAATTCAACCTACAACAATTGCAAACCTAAAAATCTACACAATAGTTACATTATACCTCATATAATCATGTTCAAAAAGAATTTGGCGTTAAATGACTCGATAAGTACGAATTGGACCCGAAAAGGCAAAATTTGGCCTAAAATGACCTTTTCGTTCCCGAAATGCAACCAAGAACAAATGCAAGCCTAAAAATCTACACAATAGGTACATTATATCTCATATAATCATGTTCAAAAAGAATTTGGGGTTAAATGACTCGATAAGTACGATTTGGAAGCGAAAAGGCTAAAATAGGCCTAAAATGACCCGAGAATCAGGTCACATGGCAATGGAATGCCCATCAGCTGGTAGCGGCGGAGTTAGAAGTGTTATAAATGTGGAGAGCACCATATTGGCTTTCGATTGCCATGTGACCTGACTCTCCACATTTACAACACCCCCACCACCACCGCCACTACTGCCCCCCACTGCAATCCCTCATTGCCATGTAGGCGTAAAATGACCTTCAATTTTCGTTTCCGAAATTCAACCAAGAATAAATGCAAGCCTAAAACTCTACACAATAGTTACATTATACCTCATATAATCATGTTCACAAAGAATTTTTGGGTTAAATGACTCGATAAGTACGATTTGGAAGCGAAAAGGCTAAAATAGGCCTAAAATGACCCGAGAATTGAATCAGGTCACATGGCAATGGAATGCCCATCAGCTGGTAGCATTCCATTGCCATGTAGGCGTAAAATGACCTTTAATTTTCGTTTCCGAGCCTAAAAATCTACATAGTTACATTATAAAACAAAAAAGAAAATGAAAGACAGTAGTGATACCAAACATGTGTTACAACTTACAACAAAGCCTTCACAACAATGCCTCACCCACCCCTATCCACCCTCCCCCAGCCCTCCCCCACCCCCTGTCCAGCATCCCCTGCCCTCCCCCACCCCATGCCTAGCCTCCCCAGCCCTCCCCCACCCCCCTATCCAACATCCTTTGCCCTCCCCCACCCCATGCCCGGCCCTCCCCACCCCTCCCCCCACCCCATGCCCACCCTCCCCGGCCATCCCCCACCCCCTTTCCAAAGATCCCCCCGCCCTCCCCCACCCCATGCCCAGCCTCCCCCTCTCCCCACCCCCCTTTCCAAGATCCCCCCGCCCTCCCCCACCCCATGTCCCAGCCTCCCCAGCCCCTCCCCCACCCCTTTCCAAGCATCCCCCCGCCCTCCCCCACCCCATGCCCAGCCTCCCCAGCCCATCCCCGATCCCGCCCTTGGCACCCCACCCCCTACCCACCCTCCACAAGCCCTCCCCCACCCCCTACAATCGGTTTTTACAACACAAAATAGATGAGAAATTAAATAAAACAAAGAGGAGAGAGAGTGAGAGGGGAATTACCGACAATGCAGTAGTGATGGTGGTGGTGGCGTCAAGGCGCGCTGAGAGAAGAGAAGAAGAAGGAGCTCAGGCAACGCTGAGAGAAGAGAAGAAGAAGTGTCCACCGGCGATGGGACGGCACTCCGGCGATGTGTCGGTGCTCCGGTGATGGCCGTTAGGGCAGTGCGAGTTAGTGTGAGGGAGAGGAGTGAGTGTGCGAGTGAGTGTGAGGGAGAGGGGTGAGCTGAGTGTGCGAGGGAAATTTACGAGTGAGTGCTACGGTGTGTTGCGCGCAAAACTCACGTTGAAATGGGCGGGATAGGAAGGGCTGCGCTTATCCTAGAAACCGCAGCCCTTCTTGCGCAGCCCTTCCTTTTCTTTCACCTAGTGTTACTCATAATAAATCTAATAATTAACATGCTTGCTCACAGGCATAAAACATGTAGAAATCAATCATACTAGAAATCACATATGAAGTTATAAAGTTCCTATACATGATACTACAACTTCTTTTCTCCTTAAATCATGATACTAATCATACAATCACACAAGTATGTACGTACCTTGTGTAAACTAGTCGACTGGCCACTTTTAAACCTTTAAAAATCTCCTACGGAATATTCTCCGCCTAGAAATCAAATATAACTAAAATCAATACTCTTAAATAAAAAGACAGCAACTTTAAAATATTTAAAATCCCCTTTAAACATATTCGAAAGTTGATTTTACTATCAAAACTCCAATTACTTTTAATTCCTAGCATAGTACTACCATACTAGTAATTAAAATTCTTAAAACTCCCTAAATAAATTATTTTTCTGAAATTCCAGCAACCTATAAAATCATGAAACCCTCTTGAAACCCACTTAAACATGCTTAAAATCATAAATTAAATCAATCTCATAGTATATAATATGCTACTATGGTTTTCTAATAATTAACACCCTAAAAATCCATGCTTTAATTATTAAAACTTCAATCTAACAATAATAAACAAATCTGAATTTTTATTCTTATAATATAATATATATGAATCAAGATTATTTATTAAAACAGTAAATTAACATTGATAATCATGATTAACATTAAAATAAAGCATAAAAACATAGTCTTTAATGGAAACTTGAGGAAAAAGAAAAGAATTAAACCAACACAAGAGGAAAGTGATGATGCGCCGGCCAAGAAAGAGCAGTGGCGGCAGCAGCGGCGGTGCACCGGTGTTTAACGGTGGTGGTGACGTTTCTTAGCGAAGAAGAAAGTGTTACTTGAAGAAGAAGAAAGAAAAACTTGAGAGGAAGAAAGCTGAAATTTACGTGGAAGAGGAAGAGAGAAGAGTGCCGTGAGAAAAGAGAGAGAAGAGTGAAGAAAATAATTTTGTGTACGGTAAAATAATTGGGCTTAAGGTATTTATAAGTAGGGTTTCCTTTTGGGCTTAGGAAAAGGAGATTGAGTTTAAATAGAATTCGATGACAACTAGGATTGATAAATGAGGACTCCTAGCATCAATATAACTCCTCTTTCCTAATCTGCTTAGAATTTGGGTTCCTCAAGTCCATTAGACTTCTTTTGTAAATCAAATTCATATTTCAAACCTTTTTCAAAGCATGCCTAATTAAAATACTTTCAAGTTACTTAAATTCTTAAAATAATTTCATTTGACTTTTAAAATAGTCAACCTTCTTTAAATAATAACATCATTTAAACTAAAATATAAATATATAAATACTAAAATATATTTATAAAATCCTTTAAAATTATGGGTGTTTACAGTCTATCCCCCTTAAAAGATGTTTCGTCCCGAAACTTGACACGAAAACTCACATATTTTCAGAACTTGAACTCATCTTTTCCAAAAGTTCACAAAGCAATGTGCCACTTTTGCACACTTTTGCTAACTTAAAACACTTTTGTTACTTATGAACACGCTTCCTTATGCGGAGAGTCTACTTCTTTAGCACTAAAATGTGCAAATTGTTCATTATAGACATACATATGCATAAAAATCTCATAAAAATAGACGAAAAGCGCGAAATTTATCGCATTCTATCCCCCTTAAAGAAAACGAGTTACGCCCTCGTAACTCACCTCAAGGAACAAGTCTGGATACTTCTTTTTCATCTCATCTTCGGCTTCCCACGTTGCCTCTTCGGACTCATGGTTTGATGACAGGCTAAAGTCGTATCACCTTATCAAAAATAACCTAAAGTCCACTAACAAGTAGCCAGGGAAGTCAGGATCGAATCCACAGGGAGAAAGTTATACATGTGCAAATGACAGAACTAAATATGAAGGTAAGAATCAATTAATAAAGAACTAGGACTATGGATCACTATGCATACAATTTGGGAAATCAGAGACGAATAATAATCACCACAATAAGTCAATTTATCTAGGGCACATGTAATTTCTCTCGAACATTACCTCCCTCAAAGATCACCTAGCCGCTCTCGCATGGTCAAGGATCACTATGCCTAATGATTGAAAGCCTATACTAAATCTCTCCTCTCGAAGTAGATTCAATATTGCGATAATAGAAATACAAATCAGGCCTAATTTATAAATCTAGCATGAACGATTTTATCACAGGAAACAATTCAAATATAGGGTAATTATACTAATCTATCAATCCTTCATTGCATACATAGATCCCCACAATCCTAGAAATAAAACTACTCACTCATGCATGAGAAAACAATAACAAATTTCATATAAAATCCATACTTTGAACTATTGCAAATAACTAAGAAACTAATCTAATCAATAATAGCGAAAGCAAATAATAATGAAGAGAACAAGGAAGAAGATTACCAAATTAATGAACTATATTAAACTTGCGAATAATCCAAAGGTTCAATCTTGAATCACAATGAAAAGTAATAAAATCTAGGGTTCTTGAGAGAGTCTATGAGAAAATAAGAGCTAAAACAAAGATGAATAAAAGATGCAATGGTTTTCCTATTTATACTAAGTAGCCCGACATTCATTAAATGAGCGCGCGGAACAGTCGCCCGATCGGGCCAAGTCAGCCCGATCAAATCGGGCTCAATAAACGCATTAGCGCCCAAAATGACCATCGCCCGATGCAATCGGGCGAGATCCTTTTCCTCTTGTTTTCAACTCTAGAACGCCACCAGGTCAATTTGTTTTCGGGCCCGATCGGGCTGAGCCGCCCGATCCTATCGGGCGAGAAAACTGCTACTTTGCGTCAACTTGCGAAGGATGTATCTCTCAAACCAGAAGTCCGTTTGGGGCGTGTGACCTATCATTGGAAATATCTTTAAGTCTAGTTTCCAACCCAACTGGAATTTCTTGATTATCAATTTTGTATCAAAAGTTATGATCAAAATGGTGAACAAGTGTCAGTTTTGGCACTTCTTTCACTAACTCTTTGCTTCATTCCAACTCGAAATTGTCCCAAACGGATGCATTGTGATCCTTGTGCAAGCTATCTCCATCCTCAATGATTAAAAGGCTTGATCTTAGATAATCATAATCAATTTGCATCAAAATAACCTGAAAATCATCGAAACACGCAAACGGGGAGTAGTAGAGCAAAACTTGAGAAATCATGCAAATATGCACCTAAATGATCTAATATGAACTAGAAATGCAACCTAAATGCACCTAAATATCTATATAAAACCATATCATCAAACTCCTCCAAGCTATACCTTTGCTTGTCCTCAAGCAATAAGACATAGACATTAGAAAAGAAAGACAACCTACAATAAAGGACTACAATATGGCCATAGACTCAACTGAAAACACAAGAGATATAATCACTATACAAACCAAGAATCGAAACAATCTCGAACAAA
The DNA here is from genome assembly GCA_947646795.1 of Beta lomatogona. NCBI lineage: Eukaryota > Viridiplantae > Streptophyta > Magnoliopsida > Caryophyllales > Amaranthaceae > Beta > Beta lomatogona. The sequence goes on from CANSNZ010000942.1 coordinate 4,011,807, forward strand.
GCCGCATAGCATGTCATGTATCGCAATCGAACCCTCCAATCATACCACATACCATCTCTCCCAAGCTGGATTTTACCAAACCTAGCAGACCTCACTATAGTTATGCGCGCTCAAGTCTCTCATGTGTTTAAAGGATAAATGATGACACTCAACCTAATCAAGTCGACTCAGATGAAACATGTACTCTTTAACTTTGACTTTTTGACTCACTTAATACTCAACAATACAATACATAATGATCAAGAGGACTTTTAAGGGTTGTAATGGGGCTGAGGTTAAAGGTATGGAGAATAATTTGGGAATTGTGGTGGAAAAACCAATGAGGGGGAGCATCATATAACTGAAAACATGACCATGAAAAGTCACAACAACTCCACGCAACAACCAACAAACTCCAAAAAATATAACCAACACTTTTTCCATTCATCAAGAAATTCAATAATAACCCTTTTTATTTTACTTTATTCTCATCTCTTTTTTTTTCACTTCTTTATCATTTCATTTTCATTTTTTTTTTTTTTTTTTTTTTTTTTTCTTTCAAACTTTCAATTCAATTTCAAAGCTCACTAAACATATTTTCCATCCATCTAAACCACAAATAGAGCACTTCAATTCAATACAAACCAAACCAAAACTAATACTCGCTCCCCCAAGCTAGGCTTAGGACAAGAATCAAATGAGACTAATGGCTTGTAATATAGGTAAATAAGCAAGCATAGTTAGGAAGGCTCAACGGGGCTAGAGAAAGGATAATATGAAAAAAAAAAAGAATAACTCTGGAGCTAAGATCATGAAATGAAACGCCTCAATCATATCAAAATATATGCAGTATCAAATATCAAGGAGTACCAAGTCAAAGTCAAGATCAATGCGACAACTAAGGAACTAATCACACATGAAAGAACATAACTGACACAGATACGTCAGTTTATAGGCACAAAAGCTCACTTAGATTAGGGTGACTGCATAGTAAAGTTAAATCGAGCCAGAGAGAGATCAAACAATCTTACCACAAACGATCAATTGCAAAACAATAGTGCTATGAAGAATCATGAACAAGATGGATGACACTTAGGAAGTGTAGTGAAATATCAACAAGGTTCTCAAAAAGTGCTAGCAATAGTCCCATAGATGCAAACTAAAATGATATGAAATCTAATATGGAAAAAAGAAAAAAAAAAATTCTAATGCAACTAAGAAAGCAGTACATTTTTTTTTTCGTTACATGTAAACTCCCACCCCTAATGAGCGGTACAAATCACGTAACAATCCTACTAAAGCAATAAATCTAATTCTAATATGCAACTAACATGCACGAAGTGACATCCTTCCCTAATCCGAACTTTACATTGTCCTCAATGTGAACACCAAGAAGAACAACAACAAAGAAAAAAAAAAAAAAAAGGGAAGGGGACAACTCACAGAAAAGGTGGGCAATGAACATATAGTGTGCCAAATAGTATTGACACTTCCACCACAACCAAGAGCACGCCACTAGAACACACATTAGCAAAGTAGTCATAAAGTAGAAATAAAGATAACAACTAAAGGTTAGAAAGTCGGGTTGCCTCCCGATAAGCGCTGGTTTTTTAGGGTCCCGCACGACTGAAATACGTTTTACATTATGAAGAATCCAATGCCTTCAGTAACTTATCAAATTCCCCTGCAAACATGTTATTGAACACTCGATATGGCTTGACAGCAAGCATAATTATATTCACTAATAGGGGGTTAGAGGTACCACAAGACAAAGAATCATAAGAAAAAGAAATAAATGTACAACTATCTTGCAATTCCTCAGGTTTCACAGGATGAACATGAATATTTACTTGGTCAAAATTATCATGCGACAATAGATCTTTAAGAAAACAAGGAGGATATAACACAGGGGATGAAGGTATAAGATCAAGCTTCCGTGAAAACGGGATATGAGTGCTATGCAGGTTAGGCTCAACATCGAATTTTTGTATGCTTTCAACATATTCAAACTCTTTACCTAAAACTTCACTCTCATCAATAAGCTTGTCAACAAAGGAGTTTTCATTCAAAAGTTCAATAACAAATGGTTTTTCAATCATTAATTCTATAACTAATGATTTTTCCTCCTCAAAAACATCCATTATATCCATCTTTTCCTTATTTAAACTACCACCAAGAGTCAAATGATAACCTTCTTCTAATGAACTAGCATTCTCAACCAACACATCATCATAATACAAATGTTGCTCAATAGGTTGGCTAATAGATTTTAGTCTAGATGCTGTGGATCTTTGACTTTCTGTAATTTTTGCTAGTTGCAACATGTAATCCTCCTGAACCTTATTTAATTCATTCATGAAATCATAAAAAAAATCTTTGAGATTATTAGATTCAGATGGAGCATTAGACAAATTAAACTCAGGGATAGGGTTATTGACATGCATATATGACTTATTATGTGGACAAAGAGAAATATCATGATCATAAGAGTGACAACAAGAACAAAAATCAGATGGAGAGGTAAGAGTTTGAGAATCATAGATAGATGAGATTTCTAGGGTTGGAGTAACAAATCTTGTCATCTCCCGCTCAAAGGTTTCCCTAGCTAATTGCTCAAACAAATTACAACCCACTTCAGGTGTCATATCCATGAATTTACCATCACTCATGGAATCTACAACTACCCTCGTATCATCATTCAAACCCTCATAGATCACTAAACCAATTTCCCATTGTTCAAATAAATGGTCGGGACCAAGAAAGTTCTCAAATCTAAGCTTATATCTCCAAAACACTTCATGTTCAAATTGGGGAAAAGAGATAGATGTCATTAAAAAAAATTATTTACAAAATAATATATACAGTTAGTCTAATATTTGAAAGTTCAGATATAATAGTAATAAACCGTCTCCCCGGCAACGGCGCCAAAATTTGACAGGCTAAAGTCGTATCACCTTATCAAAAATAACCTAAAGTCCACTAACAAGTAGTCTGGGAAGTCAGGATCGAATCCACAGGGAGAAAGTTATACTATTGTATCTGAATTCTAATATTATACTAACTAAATCAGTTGAAAAGGGGTGTGTGACTAAACTAATAGGCAAATGACAGAACTAAATATGAAGGTAAGAATCAATTAATAAAGAACTAGGACTATGGATCACTATGCATACAATTTGGGAAATCAGAGACGAATAATAATCACCACAATAAGTCAATTTATCTAGGGCACATGTAATTTCTCTCGAACATTACCTCCCTCAAAGATCACCTAGCCGCTCTCGCATGGTCAAGGATCACTATGCCTAATGATTGAAAGCCTATACTAAATCTCTCCTCTCGAAGTAGATTCAATATTGCGATAATAGAAATACAAATCAGGCCTAATTTATAAATCTAGCATGAACGATTCAATCACAGGAAACAATTGAAATATAGGGTAATTATACTAATCTATCAATCCTTCATTGCATACATAGATCCCCACAATCCTAGAAATAAAACTACTCACTCATGCTTGAGAAAACAATAACAAATTTCATATAAAATCCATACTTTGAACTATTGCAAATAACAAAGAAACTAATCTAATCAATAATAGCGAAAGCAAATAATAATGAAGAGAACAAGGAAGAAGATTACCAAATTAATGAACTATATTAAACTTGCGAATAATCCAAAGGTTCAATCTTGAATCACAATGAAAAGTAATAAAATCTAGGGTTCTTGAGAGAGTCTATGAGAAAATAAGAGCTAAAACAAAGATGAATAAAAGATGCAATGGTTTTCCTATTTATACTAAGTAGCCCGACATTCATTAAATGAGCGCGCGGAACAGTCGCCCGATCGGGCCAAGTCAGCCCGATCAAATCGGGCTCAATAAACGCATCAGCGCCCAAAATGACCATCGCCCGATGCAATCGGGCGAGATCCTTTTCCTCTTGTTTTCAACTCTAGAACGCCACCAGGTCAATTTGTTCTCGGGCCCGATCGGGCGAGAAAACTGCTACTTTGCGTCAACTTGCGAAGGCTGTATCTCTCAAACCAGAAGTCCGTTTGGGGCGTGTGACCTATCATTGGAAAGATCTTTAAGTCTAGTTTCCAACCCAACTGGAATTTCTTGATTATCAATTTTTTATCAAAAGTTATGATCAAAATGGTGAACAAGTGTCAGTTTTGGCACTTCTTTCACTAACTCTTTGCTTCATTCCAACTCGAAATTGTCCCAAACGGATGCATTGTGATCCTTGTGCAAGCTATCTCCATCCTCAATGATTAAAAGGCTTGATCTTAGATAATCATAATCAATTTGCATCAAAATAACCTGAAAATCATCGAAACACGCAAACGGGGAGTAGTAGAGCAAAACTTGAGTAAATCATGCAAATATGCACCTAAATGATCTAATATGAACTAGAAATGCAACCTAAATGCACCTAAATATCTATATAAAACCATATCATCATTTGACCAAAGTACTTTCACGATGTGGACGTCCTTATTGCGTGTACTACGCACTTTTCTGTCGAGAATCTTGACAGGCCTTTCCTCATATGTGAGGCTACTATCGATCTGAATTCGTTCAGGCTCTAGGACATGGCGTTCGTCAGGAATGTAACGCTTAAGTTGAGAAATATGGAACACATCATGCATCTTTTCAAACTCCATTGGCAATGCCAATCTGTAGGCTACTTTCCCAATTCGCTCCAAAATCTCATATGGGCCTACATACTTAGCGCTTAACTTGCCCTTTTTCCCAAATCTCATGACGCCCTTAGTGGGTGATACTTTCAAAAACACCTTATCACCTATAGCAAACTCATCTTCGCGTCGCTTCAAGTCAGCATAACTCTTCTATCTATCTTGCGCAGCTTGATTTCTAGCCTGAATCAGTCTGACATTCTTAACAGTTTCCTCAATAAACTCTGTCCCCACGACTATATATTCACTAAGGTCATTCCAACAAATGGGGCTTCTACATTTCCGTCCATATAATGCCTCAAAAGGTGCCATCTTAATGCTCGCATGGTAACTATTGTTATAAGAAAACTCGATCAGGTCTAATTGGTCCTCCCAACTACCTTGAAAATCAATAGCACATGCTCTCAACATATCCTCCATCGTCTGGTTAGTCCTCTCAGTCTGACCATCAGTCGCAGGGTGAAAGGCTGTACTCATCTTCAATGTTGTCCCAAGATTTTATTGGACCTTCTTCCAAAATTTCGAAAGGAATCTAGAGTCACGGTCAGAAATGATATGCTTTGGAACTCCATGTAGTCTTACCACATGCTTAACATATGTCTTCGCAAGTTGCTTCTTCTTCCATGTCTCCTTGATCGGTATGAAAACGGCCGACTTTGTCAGACGGTCCACAATAACCCAAATAGTATCATTGCCACTCCTTGTTCTAGGCAAAGCAGTTACAAAATCCATCGATACGGAATCCCACTTCCATCCAGGAACCTCTAAGGATTGAACTTTCCCCATGGGTCTCTTATGATCTATCTTCACCTTTTGACAGGTTAGGCACTTAGACACATACTCAGCTACCTCTCGCTTCATGTTTGGCCACCAATAGACCACCTTAAGGTCTTTATACAACTTGTCACCCCCAGGGTGCACAGAGTACGGCGTATTATGGCCCTCATCCATAAGACGTCTCTTAAGCTCATCACATTTTTGTGGTACACACCACCTTCCTTTAAACCTCAAACTACCATCATCATGGATCTGAAAATCACCTTCTTTACCTTGCTTAATTTTCTCCTTGATCTTATCGAGGTGCTGATCCCCAACTTGGCCTTCTCTGATTTCGTCTAGAATGGACAACCCCAATGACAAAGCACTCAACCTTGCCTCGATCTCCCCAGGATTTAGAATTTCTAGGCTAAGCCTTTGCATATCTCGACACAACTCCTCAGGAACTATCAAGGCGTTCATGCTATGACTCGACTTTCTACTCAGCGCATCAGCGACTACATTTGCTTTCCCCTCATGGTATTGGATGTCTAAGTCATAATCCTTTATCAACTCCAGCCATCTCCTCTGCCTCATGTTGAGGTCTTTCTGGGTAAAGATGTACTTCAAACTCTTATGGTCTGTGAATATCTTACAAGTTACCCCATACAAGTAGTGTCTCCAAATCTTCAAGGCGAACACAATGGCAGCTAACTCTAGATCATGGGTAGGGTAATTAGCCTCATAAGGTTTCAACTGGCGTGACGCATATGCAATCACCTTCCCATTCTGTTGCAACACACATCCCAAACCATTCTTCGAAGCATCACTATATACCTCAAATCCCTCATTCCCATCAGTTAGGGTCAAAACAGGTGCAGAGGTTAAACGATCCTTCAAAATCTGAAAGGCTCCTTCACACTTTTCACTCTACTCAAATTTTGACTCCTTTTTCATCAAGTTGGTCATAGGTCTTGCTATCTTCGAGAAATCTCTCACAAGTCTTCTATAATAGCCAACTAAACCTAGGAAACTTCGAATATCAGACACATTCTTCGGAGTTGGCCATTCACTCACCGCTTGAATCTTAGCAGGATCTACAGAGACTCCTTCCTTAGACGCATAGTGACCCAAAAATGCTACCTTCTCCAAACGAAACTCACACTTAGAGAACTTGGCATACAATTGATTCTTCCTAAGCGTCTCCAATATGATCCTCAAATGCTCATCATGCTCTTTTTCGTTCCTCGAATAGATCAGAATATCATCAATGAATACGACCACAAACTTATCTAAGAACTCATGGAAAATCCTATTCATTAAGTCCATAAATATGGCAGGTGCATTGGTTAACCCAAAAGGCATTACAATGAACTCATAATGACCGTAACGAGTCCTAAATGCAGTCTTAGGTATATCCTTATCGGTTACTCTCAACTGGTGATACCCCGAACGAAAATCAATTTTCGAGAACACGCTCGCTCCATTTAATTGATCAAATAGGTCGTCGATTCTAGGCAAAGGGTACTTATTCTTGATGGTTATGTTATCCAACTCCCTATAATCAATACATAGCCTCATGCGAGCTCCCCAAGGTGATGCACTAGGTCTAATATAACCCTTATCGAACAATTCTTGCAACTGCGTCTTTAACTCACTCATTTTCGGAGGTGTCATTCTATAAGGTGCCTTAGATATAGGAGCAGTTCCAGGAACTAAGTCTATGGTGAACTCAACAGCTCTAACCGGCGGCATACCCGAAATCTCACTTGGAAACACATCCATAAACTCATTCACAATCGGAACATCTTCAATACCTACCGCAGCCTCTTTACTCACATCTTGCACACTACAGAAATATAACTCACACCCCTTCTTCATCAACTTCTTTACTTGCATTGCGGAGATAACCCCAAAGTTCTTGGATTTCCCAAAAAGTCTATACGAAGTCAGCTTACCCAAAGGATTCCTTAAAACTACTTTCTGAACTTCACAATCTATCTTGGCCTTGTATAAACTTAGCCAATCCATCCCCAGAATTACATCTAGGTCTCCCAGATTAAACTCTATCAAGTCAGAAGGAAAAACTTAGTCTCCTATCTTTAGAGGCAAGTTTCTAAACATCTTGGTACACCTTATGGTCTCACTAGTAGGTATACTAACAGGCAAATCAATCGCTTCAAAATCCACTAACCCCAGGCTTTTAATAACAGACGACGAGACAAAAGAATAAGTCGCCCCCGAATCAAATAATGCTTTAACTAGCACGGTGTTAATAGAAAAAGTACCAGACACTACGTCGGCAGATCGTTCAGCTTCATTGCGACTCATCACGAACAGTTTTCCTGGAGCCTTGTTCTGGTTGTTCTCACTAGTAGGATTGCTATAGCTTCCTTGATTGTTCTGTGCCCCTACAGGCTTCGAACCCTGATTTCCTGACTGGTTAAACCCAGACCTCACTTGGTTACTACCCCCATTGCCATTTTGCTCTTTCTTTTGCTTAGCAAAGCACTCATACTCCCTATAGCCCTTCTTCTGGCAGTAGTTACAAATCACTAGGTCCCCCTTACAATCTCTACCAGGGTGGTTGTTGCTACACTTCTTGCAGTGATACACTCTTTCAACTCGACCCCTAATGCGGTTATCCTGGTTGTTGTTTCCTTGGAAATTCCCATTACCATTCCTACTCTTCTTGAAATTCCCTTGGTTTCCCCCAGCATTAAAGTCCTTCCTCTTCTCACCTACCACATGATTCTTTTTATCCCGCCTCGACTGGAGTCCATAAATATGGGCGGTTCTCACATACACAATATCTAGGGATGAAAAGGTCTCACCTCCTAACCCCAGTTGTATCTCATCAGTCAACCCTTGCTCAAATCTTTGAGCCTTCAACTCTGCAGTAGCTACAACCTCGGGTGCAACTCTCGACAGTGCTATGAATTTACTGTAGTACTCAAAAATGGTCATACTACCCATCCTAAGGTTAATGATTCCTGGGCCTTCTGCTTCCTCATAAACACAGGGTAAAACTTCCCTCTCAAGGCAGTCACAAAAGCATCCCAATTAAATCCTTCTATAGCACTCGGTCTAGCTCCATTCTCCCTCCACCATAAATCGGCCTCATCCTTAAGGTATAACACAACCTGACCCACTCTCAAATTTTCAAGGCAGTTTACAACCTCATAAAGTTTCTCAAACTCCCTAATCTAGTTTTCTAGGAAGGTAGGGTCAGCTTGCCCCTTATAGTATGGTGGCTTAACCTTAGCTAGCCTTTCAAACATTTCCCCAGCACTCTCAGGACGCTCAGCTCTCTCCTGAGTCAATTTCTCCGCCAAGAAGCGAATAGCAGCAGGTGGATCCACTAGTGGAAAAAACCTTATCTGACACTTAGTAACAGATTCTGTTTTTAGAAAACCGCATCCGAAAATCAATGAAAAAATGGGAGGGAAATCTGGGCAAAGAATCTGATGCGGTCTTTTAGAGAACCGGATCAGATTGTATAATCTGCTGCGGTTTTAAAAAATCTGATCCGGTTCTTAGGACCGCATCAGATTTTCGGGTTTTTTTTTTTTTTTTGCCACAAAGTCCCGTGTTTTTTTCCCTCGCTAATTCACCCAATTTCAGTTCCCACCCATTTTCAGTTCTCCACCTTCAGCGAGTTCAATCCTCCTCCTTCAGCGAGTTCACACCTGATTCCGCCGCCACCACCTGATTCCGCGCCACCCGAAGCTTCCACCAATCATCTAACTCATTTCCACCCGAAGCTGGGCGCCCTAGGTTGCGCACTGCCCTAGCTTGCGCACCTCCACCTTCCTCCTCCTAAACAACTACATTCGTCCTCTACCCCACCCTAAACAACTACATTCCTCCTCCACCTCTTCCTAGGTAACTAAAAGTTCATAACTTTTATTTTACTCTCATATTTGAAACTTCAAGTTTATAATTCATTGTAGTTTTATGAATAATTGTTAGTGAAATTAGGTTGTATAATAGTTAAAGGGTGGTTCAAAGTTGATTGATTTGAGTTAATTTGATTTTAGTTTAAGTAGTTAGTGTGCTTTTTAGGTTAAAAAACTAGGGCTTTGGTGGGGTTGTTGTTGTTGTGGTTGTTGTAGTGGTTGTTGTGTTGTTGTTGTACTTATCTAGTTTTGTTTAGTTTTGTTTTGTTTAGTTTAGTTTGGTTTAGTTTAGTTTAGTTTAGTTTAGTTTAGTTTAGTTTTGTTTTGTTTTGTTTTGTTTGATTTGTTAATTTATATTATTGTTAACTTTAACTTTGTTGTTGATTGAAGCTAGCTAGTGACGGAGTGTTGAGTTTGATTTTCCTATTTACAACCTTGATATTGGTATGTTATCATTCATATTCAACTTTCTTGCTTTCATATATAGTAAATTGGTTTATACGTGAAAAAATGTATATATTTTTCGTTGAATTGAGATTAGATGTAAAATGTTTTGTTGTTTAAAAACCTATGTATGCATCATCATATCATATGCCTAGATACCCGTTCGAGACTTACTCATTAGGAGTAAGTCTTGAATAGTCCCCGGTTTGGGACTGTTCTTAGATGTTTAATCTCACTTAGGTGGTGAATGTATGCCTTTATTTCGATTCTAGAGGAAAATCTTGGCTCGTCGTTTCCCTACTTTTGTTCTTTGGGTACATATGTAGATATAAGTAACTATATATCTACATCGTGTACTTGGAGAACTGTAGGGAAATGCAGCCGGATTTTCCGTAGAATCGAAAAGAAGGCATACATTCACTTGTGAGATTAGACATCTAATTAGGATGGGTTAGGTTGGAGTGATAAGGACCCTTGGAAAGCATGCCTAATTTCATTAAATATATATGGTTCATAAACTCTAATCATGTAATGAAGTTCGTCATTGACATGAGGTACTTGTTGGTTGTGTTTAATTAGAGGTCTGATTGAAATGAATAGTGCATGGATGTACGGTAGTCGCGACACATGTGAATTCGTGGATGGGGTCTATGAATTTTGTGATACTGCATTAAGTCATCAGGCTGCAACGAGAACCGAGGGGTTTTATTGTCCTTGTGTTGATTGTAGTAATGTGGGCATAGTTAGTAGCATTAGGTCGCTTAGGGAGCATATCTTTCGTCGTGGGTTTAGGCAAGACTACCATGTATGGGTTTGGCACGGTGAGGAGGGTATATATGATGGTGGGAATGCCATTGTTAACGATGTGCGTGAAGAAGGTGAGTTTGATGTCATTGAGAATGACAAGAACATCGAGGACGAATATGAGGATCATGAAGTAGAGGATGATGATGATGAAGGGGACTATATAGAGGAGATGATGGAGGGGGTGGATGATTATGCTGGCAAACGGCCTCGTGTTTTTGAGTGCATGACCGAGGCATCTCGAAAACCGTTGTATCCCGGTTGTACGAGGTACACGAAGCTGACGGTCGTGATAACACTCTTTAATATCAAGACAAAAGCCGGTATAAGTGACTCTTGTTTCACTTCCTTGTTGCAAGCCTTTGGTGATATGTTGCCGGACGACCATGAACTACCGAAGTCGAACTACTATGCTAAGAAACTGATGTGTCCAAACGATTGTGTGCTATATCGAAATGAATATGAAAATATGGATGAGTGTCCTCGATGTGGAAAGTCGCGTTACAGGAGCGCAAGGGTTAGTGATAAGAAAGGGCCTCCAGCAAAGGTGATGTGGTATCTTCCGATTATACCACGATTCAAGCGCATGTTTTCAATTAAAAAAGATGCTAAGAATTTGAGGTGGCATGCAGAACGAAGGAAGAAGGACCGTTTTATCAAACATCCGGCTGATTCTCCTGAGTGGAAAGGTATCGATCGGGTGCATAAGCCCTTTGGTGCCGAGGCCAGAAATTTGAGGCTTGGCCTATGCACGGATGGGATGAACCCATTTGGCACTCTTAGTTCTAAACATAGTACATGGCCGGTTCTTCTAGTTATATACAACTTGCCTCCTTGGTTGTGCATGAAACGCAAGTACATCATGTTGTCGATTCTTATTTCAGGGCCGAAACAGCCTGGAAATGACATAGATGTCTACCTCCAGCCACTTGTTGATGATTTGAGAAAAATGTGGGATGAAGGGGTTTCTGTGTATGACGCACATGCTGATGAGGTATTCACATTGCGTGCAATGCTTTTATTCACTCTTAATGACTATGCTGCTTATGGGAACTTATCCGGGTACAAGAACAAAGGGAAAAAAGCATGCCCGATTTGCCTGGACGACACATCATCTAAATACATTAGTACTTGTCACAAAGATGTTTATATGCGCACCCGAAGGTTCTTTCGACGTGACCATCCTTATCGTAATAAGAAGAAGGCATTCGATGGAACAGTTGAGGAAGGGGTTGCTCGTAGACCATTGACTGGTACTGAGGTTTATGATCAAGTCAAGGGTATTAAAACGATATTCGGCAAAGGAGCGAGTGTTGGTGATAAGGGACTTTGGAAAAAGGAGTCTATTCTGTGAAAACTTCCATATTGGAGAGATCTAGAGGTTAGACATTGTCTCGACGTTATGCACATAGAGAAAAATGTATGTGACGCCATTCTGGGGACACTTATGAATATTCCACAAAAGACAAAGGATATCAAAGGGGTGCGATTGTATCTGGATAGTGAAGGACTTCGACCAGAGTTATGGGCTCAAAAGAGGGACACTAAGAAAAGAAAGAAAAAAGAAAAAGTGCCTGGTAAAGGAAAAGAAAAGGGAAAAGAAAAGGAAAAGAAGACGGGTCGCCTGCAGAAATTGAAGGAAAAGGAAAGAAAACGGTGAAGGATGATGATAGGAACTATTTGCCTCCGGCTTGCTACACTCTATCTAGATCTGAGAAGCGACTTTTTTGCGAGTCTTTGTATGGCATTAAGGTTCCATCAGGGTACTCATCGAACATGAAAAGATTTGTTACCTTAGACGGTGAGTTGAAATTATCGAGTATGAAGTCTCACGATTGTCATGTAATGATGCAAGTATTCATACCGATTGCAATTCGAGGGATATTGCCGAAACACGTGAGACACACCATAACAGAGCTATGTTCGTTTTTCAATACTATATGTAGCAAAAAGTTACAACCGTCGAAGCTTGATGCTCTCCAGGCTGGTGTGATAGAGACTTTGTGCAAGTTTGAGATGTATTTCCCACCTGCTTTCTTCGACATTATGGTCCATTTGGTTGTACATCTCGTTCGAGAAATTAAGCTATGTGGTCCGGTGTTTTTGAGGTGGTGCTATCCCTTTGAGAGACATATGGGCTCTTTGAAAGATAAGGTAAGGAATCTTGCTCAACCAGAAGGAAGTATAATTCAGGGGATTGTGAGTGAAGAGGTCAGTAATTTTGTGGCTGAGTTCTTACCTAATGTTGATCCTATTGGAGTTCCTACATCTCGACACGAGGGCAGACTCGAGAGTAAAGGTACACTTGGCTCCAAAATGATCGTACCTCCTATTGAAAGGCGCATACAAGCACACTTATTTGTATTGCAGCATATGGTACAAGTCCATCCTTACTTGGATGAGCATATGGAGGAGTTATGCGATCAGAATCCAAGTAAAGGGACTAGAGCATTGATGCAGTTGCATAATAAGACGTTTATTGATTGGTTCCATAACCGATTAATGCGTGAAGTAGATTCCAATGTTTCTGAAACTCTAAAGTGGCTAGCATTTGGTCCTCGAGAAGCTGTGCACTCCTATGAGGGTTATGATGTTAACGGATTTACATTTTGGACAGATCGTCAAGATCAAAAGTCGAGATCTCTGCAGAATAGTGGCGTTTCAGTAGAGGCATCATCTACACAGTATGCAAGTGCCAAAGACAAGTCTCCTATTGATGCTAAATTGTTATACTATGGGCGGGTTCAAGATATATGGGAGCTTGACTACTCTTGTTTCACGGTCTGCTTATTTCGATGCAAGTGGGTTGATTATAACCGGCGCTACATAAGAAAAGATGACCCTTGTGGATTTACTCTTGTAGACTTGGGTCGGTGGCGTTATAGTGAAGAGCCATTCGTGCTTGCATCACAAGTTAAGCAAGTATTCTACGTAACTGACCCTTCTGATAAAAAGTGGTCAATTGTTGTCCCTGGAAAAAGAAGTATACTTGGAGTTGGTGATGTTGAGGATGAGGAGGAGTATGATGCGTTTGAAGACACCCCGCCTTTCACCATTCCCAAGTCCGATGTCACTGACGTCGAGTTAGCGACAAATTACATGCGTGCAGATCACGGGGAAGGGATAATGGTTGAAACTTCATATAAAGGTGGCAAAAGTAAACAAAAGGCTCGACTTCTCAAGTTCAATTTTCGGCTTTCGGCTTTTCAAGGTCATTTGACTGAATTTCTCACTTTTTGTCGTTTGTAATGTCATGAATAGTTTATTTTGGTATGTATATATGTATTACAATCAACTAAACTCGCTTCACATGTTTTCAAACCCATTTTGGGTAAGTGAATGTCATTTTGGGCTGATTTCGGCTTTTCGAGCTCAATTTCTTTAATTTATCGCTTTTAGCCTCATTTTTGGTCATGTATAGCTCTTATTGGTATGTATATGTGTATTACAATCAACTAAACTCGCTTCACATATTTTGAAACCCATTTTGGGTAAGTGAATGTTATTTCGGGCCGATTTCGGCTTTTCGAGCTCAATTTCTTTAATTTATCGCTTTTAGCCTCATTTTAGGTCATGTATAGTTCTTATTGGTATATATATATGTATTACCATCAACTAAACTCGCTTCACATGTTTTGAAACCCATTTTGGGTATGTGAATGTCATTTTGGGCTGATTTCGGCTTTTCGAGCTCAATTTCTTTAATTTATGGCTTTTAGCCTCATTTTAAGTCATGTATAGTTCTTATTGGTATATATATATATGTATTACAATCAACTAAACTCGTTTCACATGTTTTGAAACCCATTTTGGGTAATTGAATGTCATTTCGGGTCGATTTCGGCTTTTCGAGTTCAATTTCTTGAATTTAACGCTTTTAGCCTCATTTTAGGTCATGTATAGTTCTTATTGGTATATGTATCACCATTAGAGTCACTTAAAGTTGGGTCGCATGATTTTAAAGATATTTCCGATCGAATTATGGCTTGTGTGGGTGGGGGGTTTGCACGGGGCCAGTGAGGGGGTGGGCAGCAAGCTGGGGGTAGCAGCATGGTGGGGGTAGCAGGGTGGGGCCAGCAAGGGGGGTTGGGCAGCAGGCTGGGGGTAGCAGCATGGTGGGGGCGGCAGCGAGGGGTGGGGGCAAGCAGGCTGGGCGGTGCGGGGGGCGTAGGGTGGGGGGAGCGGGGGCGCAAGGGGGTGGGGAGCAGCAAGGGGGGCAGCGGGGTGTGGGGGGGAGTAGTGGGGAAGGCGGGGGCAGGGGACGGGGGGGGGGAGCAGGGGGCAGCAGGGTGGGGAGCGAGGGGGGCGGGGGTAGGGGGCAGCGACGGGGGCGGCAGGGGTTGAGGGGTAGCGGGGGAGGGGGTAGCGGGGTGGGGGCAGCGGGGTGGGGGCAACGGGGTGGGGCAGCGGGGGGGGGGAGCAGGGGGCAACAGAGTGGGGGGGAGAAGGGGACCAGCGAGGGGTGGGGAGCAGCGACGGGGGCAGCGGGGTGTGGGGGGAGCAGGGGGCGAGCTGGGGAGAGGGGGGGGCGCGGGGGGTGGGGGCAAGCGAGGGGTGGGGGCAGCGGGGGGGAGCAGCGGGGGCAGCGGGGGGTGGGGGAAGCGGCGGGGGCAGCGGGGTTGGGGGGTAGCGGGGAGGGGGTAGCGGGGTGGGGGGGGCGGGGGGGCAACGGGTGGGGGCGGCGGGGTGGGGAGCCGGGGGCAACGAGTGGGGGAGCAGCAAGCGGGGGCGGCGGGGTGTGGGGGGGGGGGAGGAAGCGGCATGGGGGAGCAGGGGGCGGCGGGGGTGGGAGGAGCAGCAAGGGGGCGGTAGGGGGGGGGAAGGAGGGGTGGGGGCAGCGGGGGTGGGGGGAGGGCAGCAGGCTGGGTGGAGCGGGGGCGGCGAGGGGTGGGGGAGCAAAGGGGGCGGCGGGGGTTGCGGGGTAGCGGGGAGGGGTAGCGGGGTGGGGGCAAAGCGGGGTGGGGGAGCGGGGGGCAACATGGTGAGGGCGGCGGGGGGGGGGAGCGGGGGCAGCAGAGTGGGGGGAGCGGGGGGGCAGCGGGGGTGGGGGGAGCAAGGGGGGCGGGGGTGTGGGGGGGGGGGGCGGGGCGGCGGTGGGGAGGAGCGGGGGAAGCGGGGGATGGGGGAGCAGCAGGGGGGGGCACGGGGTGGGGGAAGCAGGGGGGGGGGCAGCAGGCGGGGGAGGGGGGTAGCAGGTGGGGGAGCAGGGGGGCGCGGGGGTGGGGGAGCAAGCAAGGGGGGCAAGGGGAGGAGGATAATTTTTTTTTTGTTTGTTTGATACCATTGTTTTTTTGTTAAATCTTGCGCGTCTCTAATTAATTTTTTTACATTATTTCAGGACTTTCAAACATGGACCGAGATGATGTGATTGTGGAGGAAGGAACCGATGATGATTATGAAAAGTCATTGAATGATGATGATGAGTATAATGCGGGCAAGGAGGAGGATAAAGGTGATCCGGAAGACACAGCGGATGATGAGGAGAAGCGCTTGCGTTAAAGGGAAATTCGCTTGGTGGAAATAAATGAGGTGCTAGCCGATAATGCTCCCCCTATTGACGACAATGCTAGGGAAGATTATCCATTTATTTCATCCATCGTTGTGCCACACAATAATGCGGGGAAAGAATTGCATAGGACCACCAAAACTCCAAGCATCGTTGGAACAAAGAAACGAAAAGGAAGGGGTGGGACTAAGGGTTTGAATGTGGATAGAAATATCCATATGACCCTCGAGTATGATGGGTCAACCTTGTGGTAAGTGGCGTGCAAAGTATGGGCAGCATATTGGGTTTTGTATGCGCAAACTCAACATTTTGGTCAAATGGAAAGATGTGCCCGAGGGAATGAAGAAATCATTATGGGAAGACACTTGTGTAAGTTTATTTTTCAACTAAATTAGTTTAGTTTCTCGCATTTAGGGTAGATGAAACCGATTTTGGGTAAATGAAGGTCATTTTGGGCCGATTTTGCTTTTCATGTTCAATGTACTTAGTTTCTCGCATTTAGCCACATGTTAGGACATATATAGTTGTAATAACAACATATACAACCATTAGAGCCAAGAAAAATCACTTCTTATGCTTTGAAACCCATTTTGGGTAAATGAAGGCTATTTCGGGTCGGTTTTTGCTTTTCATGTTCAAAGTACTTAGTTTCTTGCATTTAGCCACATGTTAGGACATATATAGCTCTAATAACAGCATGTTTTCATTGACATATATCTATATGGAAATAACTATTTGTTGGTTTCTTGTTTCTATAGAATTTGTTCCATATTACTCCTAATGACGCCAAAAAGGCGTTGTTCCTATCCGCGGTGGCCGAAAGATTTAGAGCTTTCAAATGCAAACTAGTTAGTGGGTGGATCACAAAACGGAGAAAGAGGAATGAAAAGAAGAATGTAAAGAGGAGGAAAATTGTAAATCAAAGCAAAATGAGACGGTAGAAACAGAAAATGACGGGGGAGAGGAAGAGCCACGACAACCGGATAACAAGCCTTATGAGATTTGGGGCCATATAAAACGAGAGCATTGGGAGGCATTTGTTGCCCAAAATACTACGCCGGAGATGGTGGTAAGTATTGTGCTATTTATCGCATATTCGACTTTGTATATTTACTTTTATTACAATTAGATGTATTTTCAAACTAACCATGTGATTTTATAGGCTAAGCGTAAGAAACATGCACACAGTTCAAAACAGAGGAACCACTACCATCATATGGGTTCCTACACTTATGCGAGGGCGAGACAGGTGTGGATTGACGATAAATTTTACCCTTCTATCGATGCATCAACAACGACATCTTCTACCTCCAATACCCCATCTGTCAAAGTTGACCGTGTCGCTGATTGGTGGTGCTCCATGCATGGGCGTGATTCAAACAATAAAATGACCATTTCAGATACGGGGACCTTGAAGATAGCAAATGCCGTTGTAAGTCATTGAATTCACTTGTTTTTCCCCCGCTTGCTGCCGTCCCCTTGCTACCCAACCCCATCCCCTTGCCGCCTCCCCCCGGACCCCCCACCCCGCTGCCCGGGCCCCCCCTCGAGACCCCCTCCCCGTGCCCCCGCCTTCCCCCTGTTGTCTCCCCGCCGCCCCCCTGCTGCACCCACCCCCTCGGCCCCCTCCCCGCTGCCCCCTCCCCGCCGGCCCCCTCCCATCTTGCCCCCCCGTAGACCCCCCTTCCCCCCTGCCGCCCCCCCCCCTGCAGACCCCCCTTCCCCCGTCTGCCCCCCGCGCCCCCTCCCCCGACCCCCCTTCCCCCGCTTGCCCCCTGCAGAACCACCCTTCCCCCCTCGCCCCCTCCCCCTCGCCCTCCCTCCCCTGCTGGCCCCCTCCCCTACTGCTCCCCTCCCCTGTTGGCCCCCTCCCCTACTGCTCCCCTCCCCTGCTGGCCCCCTCCACCGCTTGCCCCCCTCCCCTGCTGCCCCCTCCCTACTGGCCCCCCCTCCCCTACGCCCCCTGCAGACCCCCTTCCCCCTGCTTGCCCCCTCCCCCTGGACACACCCCCCTTCCCCCTGCTGCCCCCTCTCCCTGCGCAGACACCCCCCTTCACCCCTGCTTGCCCCCTCCCCCGACCCCCGACCCCCCCTTCCCCCGCTGGCCCCCGCCCCCCCTCCCCATGCGAGACCCCCCCTTCCCCCCTGCTGCCCCCCCCCCCCTGCCCCCTACGGACCCCCTTCCTCCCCGCTTGCCCCCTCCCCTACGCCCCCCCCCTTTGCCCCCTCCTCCCCTTGCCCCCTCCCCCTGCAGACCCCCCCTTCCCCCCCATTGCACAACCCCCCTTGTTAATTTGTAATTTTTTATACTTACTACTTCTATAATCTATGTAGATGGGGATCAAGCAAAAAGAGGTTAGCTGCGAGTTCACTCCCGAAGGCAACAAGGATGCTCTTTACGAGACTTTTGGAAAGGACCACAATGGACGTTTGAGGGGTTTTGTTGGTATTCGTCTCGGTGTGAAAAAAGCCTATGCTAAAGATTCCTCCGTGGGTAGAAAATCACGCTCTAACGAATCTATGTCACAAGTTATGCGGGAGAAGCTTACGGAGGAAATTACCGAGAAAGTGACGGCTAAAATCATGGAAAGTTTCAAAGCGGTCCTTTCACAGTTTGGTATACCGGCGATACGTCCTTTGGATCGTCCTTTGGAGGATAAAGCTAGCCATCCTAACACACAAAAATCAGCACCATCTATACTTGAGTTAGAGGTAACTACTATCCCTCTTATAATTTTTAAAACTAAGTAATATAAACTAACCTCAATCCATTTACTTTTGGAAGGAAGAAGCCCCTTGCCAGCTTTTACTAGATGTAAAAGATGAGGGTTTGATTGTGGTGGCTGAAGGAAATGCACAACCACGAAGTGAACGACCAATAGTCCATCACGAGTGTGTGGACAATGAGCACTTGGCGGTTAGTGTAGTCACCATCACTCCTGGTTACGAAGACTTTGCTCTTCCGTTGCCTAAACCATCAGTTGATATAAATGTCTTGATCGACGCTCGTGGTGGTTATATGTTGTGGCCATCGGCATGGGTGAGGTTTTCAGACGAGGTAATATGAGAAACTAAAATCCATATTCATATTGATTTATTTCATACCTATTAAATATAAACTAACTAAGTTGAATGTTTTTCCCTTTGAATTAATAGGTTTTGGAGAGAATAAGCAAGCCCAAGGAAAGCAAGCCCAAGGAAAGCAAGGCGGACTCACCTCCTCTGGAAAAGGCGAAGGAGAAGGAGGGTACAAGCAGGCCAAAGAAGGCCATTTCGGGTAAAGGAACGCAAGACTCCAAAGGTTTAAGTTGCGAACTAAACCCGTCTACAGATACTTGGATTGAGAAACCAACGCTTCAGTGTCTCACTAAGTCATGCTTATGGCTACATGCAAATGTGCGTGATATGCCGAATGATACACCTGTGGAGGTGAAGTTGGGTACCACGGAATTCAACTACCACAAGGAAACATCGACATGGGTGTCTAAGGTTGATGTGAAGGAGTTCCTTTGCGGAGAGATGTTGAATGTTTCCTTGATTCAAACCTTCATCAGGTATAATAGTTGTACTTATCAAATATATGAACTTCCTTTGCAATATCTAATAATATATCTATGTTATGTACTTGGTTGTGCTTTGAAGATCACTCCAAGATGATCCTCGTGGACGCGATCAGTTTGGGTGGTTATGTCCAAATTTTGTTCGAGCAGACAATTGTTTGCAAAACACAAGTGAGGTTAAGGAGTATATTTGGCTATGTCTCAAAACAGCTAAATGTGCACAACATAAGTTCATATTTGCCACTTGTTTTGAAGAGTATAGTTCTTAACCTTGTATCCATTTTTGTCACTTTGTTATTATACAATACAAGTACTCACATGATTGATTCCTAACTTTTTTGGGATTTTAGTCTCCATTGGTCGCTCCTTGTGATCTGTCCTTCAAACAACACAGTATATCAGTTTGATTCTGCAGCTCAAGATCCACCACGATCCTTACTCCTCAAATCATGCATAAATAGGTATGTTTGTTACTTAAAATGCTTATTTGCATAACATGTTTCACTAATTTCATCCTTTGCCCACTTCTCACATGAAATTAACATAACTACAGTTGTATGAAGAAAGTTGAGAGAACAGGACAGGTTCCTAAGTGGAAAGCAATGAAGGTAATAGATATTACTTAAGCTACTTCTTTCTTTTATAAACAACAAACATGTACGTTTCTTACAAGATTTTTTTTATAAAATTTTATAATTAGTGTGCTCAACAACCCGGGGGAACCGAGTGTGGCTACTATGTGTTGAGGTTCATGTTTGATATATTTTCAAGTTGCAAGAAAGCCAGGGATCTTGAGAAGGTATTATTATGCATAAATAATAAGTAGCTCAATATACGGCCGATTTTGGCCTCGTAAGCTCATTTTTTTAACTTTCTCGCATTTAGCCACATTTTAGGTCATATACACTTATAACAAGTACATATAGAACTATTAGAGTCAAGTAAACTACATTCACATCACTTAATACCCAAATTGGGTAAATGAATGCCACTCGTAGCCGATTTTGGCCTTTTAAGCTCATTGTACTTATTTTCTTACATTTAGCCACTTGTTAGGACATGTATAGCACTAATAACAACATATACAACTATTAGAGTCAAGTAAAATCCATTCACATGCTTTGAAACCCATTTTGGGTAAATGAATGCCATTTCGAGCCTATTTTGGCCTTTTCAAGCTCATTGTACTTATTTTCTTACATTTAGCCACATTTTAGGACATATATAGTGCTAATAGCAACATATATAACCATTAGAGTCAAGCAAAATAATTTTTCATGCTTCGAAACCCAATTTGGGTAAATGAATGCCATTTCGGGACGATTATGGCCTTTTAAGCTCATTTTGTTTATTTCCTTACATTTAGCCACGTGTTAGGACATGTATAGTTCTAATAACAACATATACAACCATAAGAGTTAAGTAAAACCCATTCACATGCTTTGAAACCCATTTTGGGTAAATGATTGTCATTTTGGCCCGATTTTGGCCTTCTTAGCTCAACTTTCCTTAATCTCCCGCACTTACTCTCATTTTAAGCTCATATATAGTTCTAATAAGTATATATGTAAGTATTAAAGTCAACAAAAGTCCACTCACATGCTCTGAAACCCATTATGGGTAAATGATTGTCATTTTTTACCGATTTTTACATTTTAAGCTCGATTTCCTTAATTTCTTACATTATATTATTTCCTCAATCTCTTTAGAGTCAACAAAAGTCATATATGTGTGTTTCCTTATGTTCGCTTTATAAGGTATTCCTCGATGGCAAACCAAGGGATGGTTATTTCACCACGGCCGAGATAGACGAGGTTCGGAATTTGCTAGCACGCTACCTTACCGACTTTTGCATGTGAAGATGATGTCGCGACTTTGAGTTTTTATGTCCTTATTATGTTACTAGCTACTTATATAGGTCCAAATATTTATTTTTGATTTGAGTACTTATTTCAACTTTATTTGTAGTACATTTATAATTCTCAAAATATAATATATATATAATATCATTTTGACTTGTATACGACGCGTGCGTGATACTTTTTGCCAATTATAACAGGTTTATAAATAAGCTTCATATAAATATAATAATAATATATATATATATATATATATATATATATATATATATATATATATATATATATATATATATATATATATATATATATATATATATAATTCTCTCACCACAAGTATTTGAGATATTTCTCCATCCTCCACACTCACATCTTTCACATGGCACAAATAGATGGGGTAGCCCTTCCTAATATAGGTTTTATATGACATGGCTGACACAATATTGACTCGAGGTTTAGAAACACTTCCTTGGTATGATATTATATTTCCCTTTGGCCCCCTAAGAGACACCTTTTGGGTATGACACTTTATCCTAGCCATATACTTAGCAAGCCAATCCATCCCCAATATTACATTTAAGATGGGTAAGTCAAACTAAATAAGATCAGCAGGCAAGTCAGAACCTAATATGGTAATAGGTATGTTTTTGTATAGGAAACTACATGGAATTACTTCTCCCGAAGGTATGGTAATGAAAGTTTAACACAAGGTTGAGGGTTTTAGACCTAAATTTTCAACAAAGGAACTAGCTATGAAAGAAGAGACGCCCTAGAATCAAAAAGCAAGTAAGCAGGGTTAGAGTTTACGAGGAAAGGACCCGTCACAACATTGGCGTTGGTGTCTGCTTCATTCTTGTTCATAACATAGATTCTTCCATTGTTGCCTCGAGCGCCATTCTCATTGTCGTTCTAATTGTTGTTCCCTCCATTTGCTCGATTGTTATTCTAACCATTATGCTGAGTATTGCCCCTCCTTGAGCATTTGAAACTTGACCCTGGGAGTTGTTATTGTTATAGGGGCGGTTGTTGTTGTTCTGGTTCTTACTGGGTCCATAACCATTCTTATTCCCTCCATTGTTCCCATTCATTCCATTATTCTGACGCTTGGGACACTGATTAGCCTTATGTCCTTTCTCTCCACAAGCATAGCAAGTTATTGGGTCTCCTTGACAAGTAAATCCTGGGTGGCTTTTATCACACTTCTTACAAGTAGGGTTCTGGCTACGGGATCCTTGCTGCCATTATTGTGATTATTTCCCTCATTATTGATATTGTTACCCCCATATCGAAGTTTCTTGTAAGTCCATGGCCATTTTGGTTGCTAAGTGGGTCCTTTCTCTTATTCCTCCCCTTAACTTCCTCTTCACGCCTTAGAATTCCCTCAATATTAGAACCCTTGGCATAAACCTCTTGAAAAGTTGCAGAAGTTACTCGCCCAAGTCCGGTCTGAATTCTAACTGCTAGCCCATCCTCAAACTTTTGAACCTTGGCTCTCTCATTTGGCACAACATTAGGACATAATCCAGCTAACTCATTGAACTTTTAGGCATACTCTTGCACAGACATAGTGTAACAGCCCGTACATCCATATTCATGATCAATCTCCAATAATCACCCCACAACAATAATAATAATAATTAACATTCATCCCTACTATATTTCAGATAAATGAATTTATACATTCATCTAACAATTGGGTTTTATGAAGCAAAGTGAGAGAAAGATTGAAAGAGTACTCAACATCAACACAACAACAGCAGCAGCATCCACGAAGCTGTAGCAACAACAACAGAAGCTCGAAAGAAAATGGCAGCAGCAACACCAAACTTGCAAAGGCCATAACTCATAGCTCCGAACTCCGAATTGAGCGATTTTTGGGTCTAAATTCATTAACTTTCCGAGATCTACCACCTTGATGCAACAAACAGAGAGAAAAATGATTGTCTGTTGCTAAGAATAGACGGAGATAACAGAGGTGAGAGAAGAGGAAATTTCCGGGTTTGTTTTGATTTGGGTTTCTTCAATTCTCAATCTACTTGGAGTAATTAAACTGAAATTTTCAAACTCAAAAATATAATTAAACTTAGAAGTATAAATGTAGATTTTAAATCGTTAATTAAAATAATAAGAGCAATTACCTTTAAATGAAAGCGGCTTAAAAACTGAGCTATTTCATACTACCGCCCTTAAAATAAATTTCGTCCTCGAAATTTGAAAACAATTAAATAACTTTCAAATCTCCGAATAAGATCATTTTTTAACGAAAATCAAAATCAAATCAATTTTTAACTTAACTCCAATACCCCGGAAGATGAATTGGTTATTGAACATATAATCACTAAACTTGAATCCCAATTTTCCACAATCTTATCAATATAATTCGATCTTTCTCCTTCACTTTTGCAAATTTCCATTCTCAATACTCAATCTTCAATATCTCAATCTTTATTCCTCAATTTTTTTTACCAACTAATAATCGGAATAACTTTCAAACAATCCCAAATATTGAACTCATATGCCATGATATGAAGATCACGACAACTCTAAATCAACCATGCTCTGATACCACCTGTAACAGCCCGCACATCCATATTCATGATCAACCTCCAATAATCACCTCACAACAATAATAACATTAATTAACATTCATCCCTACTATATTTCAGATAAATGAATTTATACCTTCATCTAACAATTGGGTTTTATGAACCACTGTGAGAGAAATATTGAAAAAGTACCCAACATCAACACAACAACAGCAGCGGCATCCACGAAGCTGCAGTAACAACAACAGAAGCTCGAAAGAAATTGGCAGCAGCAACACCAAACTTGAAAAAGTCATAACTCATAGCTCCGAACTCCGAATTGAGCGATTTTTGTATCTAAATTCATTAACTTTTCGAGATCTACAACCTTGATGCAACAAACAGAGAGAAAAATGACAGTCTGTTGCTTGAAACACACGAACATAACAGAGGTGAGAGAAGAAAGGAAATTTTCGGGTTTGTTTTGATTTGTGTTTCTTCAATTCTCAATCTACTTGGAGTAATTTAACTGAAATTTTCAAACTCCAAAATATAAATAAACTTAGAAGTATAAATGTAGATTTTAAATCGTTAATTAAAATAATAAGAGCAATTACCTTTTAATGAAAGCGGCCCAAAAACTGAGCTATTACATACTACCACCCTTAAAATAAATTTCGTCCTCGAAATTTGAAAACAAGTAAATAACTTTCAAATGTCCGAATATGATCATTTTTTAACGAAAATCAAAATAAAATCAATTCTTAACTTAACTCCAATACCCCGGAAGATGAATTGGTTATTGAACATATAATCACTAAACTTGAATCCCAATTTTCCACAATCTTATCTATATAATTCGATCTTTCTCCTTCACTTTTGCAAATTTCCATTCTCAACACTCAATCTTCAATATCTCAATCTCTATTCCACAAACTTTGAAACAATCCCAAATATCTCACTTGAACTCATATGCCATGATATGAAGATCACGACAACTCGAAAACAACCATGCTCTGATACCACCTGTAACAGCCCGGACATCCATATTCATGATCAATCTCCAATAATCACCTCACAACAATAATAACAATAATTAACATTCATCCCTTCTATATTTCAGATAAATGAATTTATACCTTCATCTAACAATTGGGCTTTATGAACCAAAGTGAGAGAAATATTGAAAGAGTACCCAACATGAACACAACAACAGCAGCAGCATCCACGAAGCTGCAGTAACAACAACAGAAACTCGAAAGAAATTGGCAGCAGCAACACCAAACTTGAAAAGGTCATAACTCATAGCTCTTAACTCCGAATTGAGCGATTTTTGTGTCTAAATTCATTAACTTTTCGAGATCTACAACCTTGATGCAACAAACATAGAGAAAAATGACAGTATGTTGCTTGAAACACATGAACATAACAGAGGTGAGAGAAAAAAGGAAATTTCCGGGTTTGTTTTGATTTGGGTTTCTTAAATTCTCAAGCTACTTGGAGTAATTTATCTGAAATTTTCAAACTCCAAAATATAAGTAAACTTAGAAGTATAAATGTAGATTTTAAATCGTTAATTAAAATAATAAGAGCAATTACCTTTTACTGAAAGCGGCCTAAAAACTGAGCTATTACATACTACCACCCTTAAAATAAATTTCGTCCTCGAAATTTGAAAACAATTAAATAACTTTCAAATCTCCGAATAAGATCATTTTTTAGTGAAAATCAAAATCAAATCAATTCTTAACTTAACTCCAATACCCCGGAAGATGAATTGGTTATTGAACATATAATCACTAAACTTGAATCCCAATTTTCCACAATCTTATCAATATAATTCGATCTTTCTCCTTCACTTTTGCAAATTTCCATTCTCAACACTCAATCTTCAATATCTCAATCTCTATTTCACAAACTTTCAAACAATCCCAAATATCTCACTTGAACTCATATGCCATGCATGATATGATGATCACGACAACTCGAAAACAACCATGCTCTGATACCACCTGTAACAGCCCGCACATCCATATTCATGATCAATCTCCAATAATCACCTCACAACAATAATAACAATAATTAACATTCATCCCTACTATATTTCAGATAAATGAATTTAAACATTCATCGAACAATTGGGTTTTATGAACCAAAGTGAGAGAAAGATTGAAAGAGTACCCAACATCAACACAACAACAGCAGCAACATCCACGAAGCTGCAGCAACAACAGCAGAAGCTCGAAAGAAAATGGCAGCAGCAAAACCAAACTTGCAAAGGCCATAACTCATAGCTCCGAACTCCTAATTGAGCGATTTTTGGGTCTAAATTCATTAACTTTTCGAGATCTACAACATTGATGCAACAAACAAGAGAAAAATGACTGCCTGTTGCTTGGAACAGACGGACATAACAGAGGTAAGAGAAAAGAGGAAATTTTCGGGTTTGTTTTGATTTGGGTTTCTTCAATTCTCAATCTACTTGGAGTAATGAAACTGAAATTTTCAAACTCCAAAATATAATTAAACTTAGAAGTATAAATGTAGATTTTAAATCGTTAATTAAAATAATAAGAGCAATTATCTTTTAATGAAAGCGGCTTAAAAACTGAGCTATTACCTACTACCACCCTTAAAATAAATTTCGTCCTCGAAATTTGAAAACAATTCAATAACTTTCAAATCTCCGAATAAGGTCATTTTTTAACGAAAATCAAAATCAAATCAATTCTTAACTTAACTCCAATACCCCGGAAGATTAATTGGTTATTGAACATATAATCACTAAACTTCAATCCCAATTTTCCACAATCTTATCAATATAATTCGATCTTTCTCCTTCACTTTTGCAAATTTCCATTCTCAACACTCAATCTTCAATATCTCAATCTCTATTCCACAAACTTTCAAACAATCCCAAATATCTCACTTGAACTCATATGCCATGATATGAACATCACGACAACTCGAAAACAACCATGCTCTGATACCACCTGTAACAGCCCGCACATCCATATTCATGATCAATCTCCAATAATCACCTCACAACATTAATAACAGTAATTAACATTCATCCCTACTATATTTCAGATAAATGAATTTATACATTCATCTAACAATTGAGTTTTATGAACCAAAGTGAGAGAAAGATTGAAAGAGTACCCAACATCAACACAACAACAGCAGCAGCATCCATGAAGCTGCAGCAACAACAACAGAAGCTCAAAAGAAAATGGCAGCAGCAACACCAAACTTGCAAAGGCCATAACTCATAGCTCCGAACTCCGAATTGAGCTATTTTTGGGTCTAATTTCATTAACTTTTCGAGATCTACAACCTTGATGCAACCAACAGAGAGAAAAATGATTGCCTGTTGCTTGGAACAGACGGACATAACGGAGGTGAGAGAAAAGAGGAAATCTTCGGGTTTGTTTTGATTTGGGTTTCTTCAATTCTCAATCTACTTGGAGTAATTAAATTGAAATTTTCAAACTGCAAAATATAATTAAACTTAGAAGTATAAATGTAGATTTTAAATCGTTAATTAAAATAATAAGAGCAATTACCTTTTAATGAAAGCGGCTTAAAAACTGAGCTATTACATACTACCAACCTTAAAATAAATTTTGTCCTCGAAATTTGAAAACAATTAAATAACTTTCAAATCTTCGAATCAGATCATTTTTTAAAGAAAATCAAAATCAAATCAATTTTTAACTTAACTCCAATACCCCGGAAGATGAATTGGTTATTGAACATATAATCACTAAACTTGAATCCCAATTTTCCACAATCTTATCAATATAATTCGATCTTTCTCCTTCACTTTTGCAAATCTCCATTCTCAATACTCAATCTTCAATATCTCAATCTCTATTCCTCAATTTTTTTTTACCAACTAATAATCCAAATAACTTTCAAACAATCCCAAATTTCTCACTTGAACTCATATGCCATGATATGAAGATCACGACAACTCTAAAACAACCATGCTCTGATACCGCCTGTAACAACCCGCACATCCATAGTCATGATCAATCTCCAATAATCACCTCACAGTAATAATAACAATAATTAACATTCATCCCTACAATATTTCAGATAAATGAATATATACCTTCATCTAACAATTGGGTTTTATGAACCAAAGTAAGAGAAAGATTGAAAGAGTACCCAACATCAACACAACAACAGCAGCAGCATCCACGAAGCTGCAGCAACAACAACAGAAGCTCGAAAGAAAATGGCAGCAGCAACACCAAACTTGCAAAGGCCATAACTCATAGCTCCGAACTCCGAATTGAGCGATTTTTGGGTCTAAATTCATTAACTTTTCGAGATCTACAACCTTAATGCAACAAACAGAGAGAAAAATGACTGCATGTTGCTTGAAACAGATGGATAGAACAGAGGTGAGAGAAAAGAGGAAATTTCCGGGTTTGTTTTGATTTGGGTTTCTTCAATTCTCAATCTACTTGGAGTAATTAAACTGAAATTTTCAAACTCCAAAATATAATTTAACTTAGAAGTATAAATGTAGATTTTGAATCGTTAATTAAAATAATAAGAGCAATTACCTTTTAATGAAAGCGGCTTAAAAACTGAGCTATTACACATAGTACCTCCCTGGTTAAATCTAGTGAACTCGTACTTTTGCCTCTTAATTTGTCTAGGGAAAAATCTAACCTTAATAGCAACCTTGGAAGCATCCCAATTAAAGTTTTTCTAAGCTCTAATAATAGGTCCTTGACTCTCCCACCAAGTGTCTGCATCCTCCCTCAAATAAAAGGTAGCTTGGTCTACTTTTTGAGCTTCAGGTGTCTCAATAGCAATAAACGACTTATCAAAGTTTTTTAGCCAGTTATCTAAGAGTAAGGGGTCTTCCTAAATATTGGAGGTTTTAGGGTTGCTAACTTCTTTGCCATAGTGGCTTGTGGGTCCTCTCCATCATTATTCCCTAACTGGTTTTGCAACACTAAACCCCGTACGTTGGGAGAGTTGTTCAAGAGATCTCAACATCTCAACTAGTTGTTCAGGAGTTTCAGCCATTTGTTCAAAAGTTCTCCTATGAGATCTAGTATATACTTGATAGTTTTGCATACAATTCCTGCACATTAGCATCGGTATTACTATAATTATTCATCTAATAATGGTTTTGCACATAAGTTTTATTTATTTAATACTAACTTTCATCACAAGAAAATTATATGCCTCAACCAAAACATATTACATCATAACATTGCAAGGCAATCTTTGCATTGCTCCCACATAACATCAATTTGGCAAGTAAGCAACAATTATAACAAGAACATAAATGTTATTCAACTCAAACAAAATAGTCAAGTAATAAAATTCCTAACAATTATTCTAAAACATCAATAGAAACTTACAGAATTCCTAATACTACTAAAGAGTTTGGTCCAACAAAGCTTATTATAAATATAAATTCTTAAATCCTATCATTAGTAAACTATATTAGATTACTCCTCTTCCTCTTCGGGTCTTCCTCATCATCCCTATTTGCTTCAAGATTTGGAAGGTTTGGAAGAATTGTAGCCCTCATCATATCCTCTCCTTCAATATCATCAGATGCTACTCCCTCACTCTCACTTGAATAATAATAGGTACATTCCCAATGCTTCATGGTATCAATCATAACCCCACTTAGATACTCTACGGTAAGAAACCATCTTCCTTTATGCATATATCTTTTATAGCTAAATTGCTTATTGACCATAACATCATGATATTTGTCTTTTACGTCTCTAAATGGGCCCTCATTAGGAAGTGTCTCCAATAGAATGCGTGTATGTCTCTATAGGGTATGGTAATCATTAGCCTCCAAAATATCATTCAAACGATAGCTCTCTATGGCAATCTTCAGGCGGTAGACATAATCAGCAACATGTTCTTTCTTCATTTCAATCTTATAGGGTAAGCGTGACAATGGTGAAACAGTCTTCCTAGCGCAACATTATCTTACAGTGAGTCGTCGTCTTGCCATCTAAACACATACAGAAAAAATAAAGAAAAGAAAAGAAACAATTAATAAGCACCTGAAATAAGTGCTCTCACATTAAAGCACATAAATCCTTTTTCGATCCCATTCTCAAAATTCATTTTAAAGTTTATTAGTTAATTTATTAATACCTATATTATTTAACTTTAGACTTATAATTATTACACACGTTTATTAACTCCTAATTTATATTAATTTATTATAACCTAAGCTCTGAATACCAATTTATAACACCCTAAAACTTTGGTTTAAAAAAAACTTTATAAAACATTAACTTTTCAATTAAATATCTGACCAAACCTTTAGGGTGTTACCGCCGCATCTATTGTTAAAAATAAATGCAAGGCTAATTACTGAAATAAAAGTAAACTTACATTTCAAATTATCAAAATAAACTAATCTAAGTTCTCTAACTTAAACCAATTCAAAATAAACAATTCCAAATAACAGTACTGTATTATTTATTAGACTAAGTGAACTTAAAACTATAAGTGCGCTCATTCCTGCAACGTAGTCCCTTTCACCAATCTGCACAATTTAAATAGGAAAAGAACAAGGGAAAACAAATGCACAAAAATTAGTGAAAGCTAAGTAATTACAACTCCATCCTGTAAAATAATAATAGTTGTATTTTGAAAATAGTTTTTATAACATCATACAGACAAGTATAACACAATTAATGCAGACAAGTGTAACATAATACAGACAAATATATAATGCACTTAACCAATTTAAATACTCCAAGTTTATATGATTTACACAACAACAAATTCTATTATTAGAGGGAATTGAACGTCAGTAGGCCGGCAATAATCCCAGTATCCACCTACTTCAACATGGGTCATCACCCAAATAAATTAAGAGTAATGGCCAATATCGTTTTGCTGAACGTCCCTAGTGTGCACACCTCTCACTAATCTAATGGGTATCCGCAACGCGCACTAATAGTATTAGGAAGGAGACAGTAACAAAGTTGTAACAGAATAAGGATTTAAGTATTGTTCATCACCTATGGAGGATCCAAGTCCACAGGATAATTTCCTCAATAATATTTCCACTTTACATGATTAATATATTTTAAAAGTTATGACACATCAAATATCACTAAACTACTACACAGGAACATCCTTAGTTCAATAATTATTTTTCCCAACTTACTCACTTCACAAAGTTATATAATACTCGACGTCCATAGCTCATAATATTAAAAATATCCATCATTGAGCCATATAGAATCACAATGTCAACTTATAAAACCATTCGTAACATCATTAATTCACCAGTTTGCATCCATTAAGTTTCATTACCAACACTAGTATAATTTTAATATGATGGAATGAATAGCTACTGTAGACACATAATGGTGTCTCCCCATTTTAGGGCCCAATGATGAAACATACCTTGGTCTTAATTGGTGCAACCCTAGGGGAGAGCAGTTCGAATAGCTAAATCCAAAAGTATTTTAAAAAGTGTTAAAGTTTATTATAAAGATCTAAAATCGTATTTTAACACACAATTAATTATTCATGATAATTAATTGTATTTTGAGCCCAACTCGTTAAAAAAGCCTAATAATGGTTTAATAATAATTAATCATTTTAATTAAAAAATTAAATATTTTTCAAAGATATTTTTCTAATTAAAATAGGACTATATTCGGTAAAATCAGATTTCCAGATTAAAAGGATAAAAGAAAATCTTTTGAAACACGTTTTATAAAAAGGCTTTCAGAACGTGTCAGGCACAAGGCGGTTCGCCTGACGCACCACGTGTGCCAAGTGCACAGGTCCAGCTGTGTAAGGCCCACCAATCTTCACATGACACACGACTTTGTGCATCACACAGAGTCGTGCGCCTGGCGCACTCATCTGGGCGATGTGCAATTACTTTTCTATTTTTTTTTCCTATAAATACATTGCGGTTTTCTGGATCTAGGGGGACTTGAACACTTCTACTTCATACACTTCAACACTTTTACGAATATACTTATAAAATTCTCTCTAAAAACTCATACTTTCATACTTTTCAAACACAAACACATACTTTCATACATACAGACACATACATACAAACATTCATATTGATCTTCAGGCTTCAAGATTGCTCGTCCCGAAGATTATCAATCTCTCAGAAGCCACGGTATATAATCCTGAGGGTCGTTGAATAAATTTATTATTTATATTGAAGTTACCAATTGTTTCTTTCATGATGTAGATCTTTAATATAAAAATCGCACTTTTGTACATTCTAACCTTCTTTCCTTCTTTTTATTATTATATACATTGCTATGATTGTCCTGCTTGGATGTTCATCACCTCACATGTTATTTATTGCTAATCAAGACCTAAAGAACTGTTCTAATATTAATAAGATAACTTGGATAGCCTGTTAGGTTCCCTGTAATTTTGATTGCCTAATAACATACAGCTAAAAATGGTCTTTTTTGTGTTTCATGAACCAAACCTAGACAAATTTATTTTTAGGGTGTATGAAAATATTATCTGGTTGTTCTTTTGCATAAAACTTGACATGAATCGATATTAAGTAGAGGCCAGCAATGGAAGAACGTGGTTGATTATGACTGTGTTCGTACCCTCACCCCCGAACTCAATCTATGATTCATTGACCATTAATGAAGTCATGACGGGGAAATCTACA
Organism: Beta lomatogona; assembly: GCA_947646795.1. Classification (NCBI taxonomy): domain Eukaryota; kingdom Viridiplantae; phylum Streptophyta; class Magnoliopsida; order Caryophyllales; family Amaranthaceae; genus Beta; species Beta lomatogona. Next base: position 4,044,517 of record CANSNZ010000942.1, read on the forward strand.
TTGGATAAGTCCTTAATTTGTCCCTACGCTTTCCCGTTATCCAATTAGGTTTATGAGTCTTCCTTTGAAGATTTGTTGGCGACTTCAAAACGTTTTCTATAAAACCTTTACAATGAGGTAGTCAAATACGCGCTCACACCGTGTAGGTGAAATAAAAACACGCCTAGAATTTGGCAACTTCACTGGGAGGATTCTAAAAATAAATAATTTTTTAAAATGGGTGGGTGAAACTCGAAAAATACGATTCATACTTGTTTTTATGCCTTTGAATGGCATTACAGCTTTGTATATGCATGGCTATTGTTTAAGCCACCATAAGGACAATATACCTTGCCTCATTAGCGTATGTGCTATGCGTGAGGCCACCCCCGGGGTGTTTGCGTTTTGTCCTTCTGAAAACTTCCTGAGTGATAGTGTTAGATATTAGTCATAAGCAAACCTACCCAACCATGGCATTGCTCTCTTGTTCCTGACTTGAGAACTGGAGTGCATCTTACACGTGGCCACCTTTTTAAGCAAAGGTACGAAGCATGGGATCAATCTCTTAGTTACGGACTCCTTTCAGCCTTCACCTAAACATGACCATAGTTTCAAACATAGAACTGGACTTCAGATTGGAACTTTTGCATCCATGTGACATGACATTTGCTTGTGATTCCGATTTTTGCCTGTCATTAACTTGTCAAATTTTCATTGTTATGCATTGCGTCTAAAACCGCGTCTTAAAATACAAATAAAAAGACGGTCAATCGGCCAAAACCTCGCCTAAATCTCCAAAAAAACATGTCAGGGAGCAGTGCACCAAGCGCATTAAGTTGCACCTGGAGCACCGCTCCCGCGCCAAACGCACGTATGTGTGGTGCGCGCAACAATACTGCGTGGCATGCAGTCTGTGCATCGCATGGTTTTCGTCGATTTAGTCATCGTGTTGGTCGATCCTATGTGTTGGTCCTTCTGCATTCGGGTAAAAGCATGGTCATTCTAAGGGTCTCACCTAATTCAAACATAAAAATCAGTCTTTTCATGCATATAATTTAAGGTCGAGTCTATCTGAAAAAGTGCATCTAGAAAAGTGGTCATTGTAGAGTTAGAGTCGTCATGCATGTTTACCTTCTTCCTGTTAACCAACTAATCTTCCCTATCAATCCTACCCTATCATATTCAATCGATTTCAAAAAACGTACATTTTTCAAAATCAATCCTATACTCGTGTCTATTCTACCTTTTTTCAAGAGCATTTACTAATCATCATCATACAAGACATCAAAAAACAAATTTCAAAATTAATCCATCATCTTTTCCTAAAAAAAGATAAAAACAAGGGGTTCCTTTCAAAACGGATTTCGAAAATTCTAAGCCCAATCCAAACACCTTCATTCAATACAATCCAATCAACCCAACCAAATCTGTTTGCATTCATTTTTAGGCCAATGTGCATTAGAGTCCATTTTGAATTCATCATAGGCACGTCTATATTTAAGTCCATACATTCACTAGCATTAGAGTTGATCTTAGGCCCATATAAGTCTAGTTCATGTCAAAATCTAGGCCCATTTGCATCTTTATATGATATGTCAAGCCTAGTCCAAGTCTATTCATAGTCCATTCCAATCTAAGTCTAAATTCTAATCAAATTCAAAGCTTAGGTCCATTTAGGCCCAATTCATTCCCTATGTCTAGTTTGCATCTCTATGTAAACCCTAGTCAAGTCTTCGGACTATAAAAGAGCAATTCATACCCTAGGTCTAGTTTGCATCTCTATGTAAACCCTAGTCAAGTCTTCGGACTATAAAAGCTCAACCCCAGGTTTAGTTTGCATCTCTATGTAAACCCTAGTCAAGTCTTCGGACTATAAAAGTTCAACCCTAGGTCTAGTTTGCATCTCTATGTAAACCCTAGTCCAGTCTTCAGACTATAAAAGATCAATTCATTTCCTAGGTCTAGTTTGCATCTCTATGTGAACCCTAGTCAAGTCTTTAGACTATAAAATCCCAATCCTAGGTCTAGTTTGCATCTCCGTGTAAGCCCTAGTCAAGTCTTCATACTACAAAAGATCAATTCATACCCTTAGGCCTAACCTGCTTGCTCTCCTGAAAGTTCAAAGTCTAGTCCAGTCTGCTTGCATTGTCCAGTCCATATCTACATATGCATATAGATAGACCCATATCAGCATCATGGTCAAGCCCATACTAGTCCAAAACCATACCTATTTATAATCATACCCATTTCTAATCATTTCAAATTTCCATCCTCATTTCTCATCTGCATCTCCATTCCTCATTTTCTTATTTCAAAAATCATTTCTTAAAAACTACAAGCCAGATCCACTCGATTATGTTCATGATCGGTTAAGAGATTACAACTTAGGAGCGCCTAATGATGAACAAAAAGGTGGGCCCGCTCTAAAGCTCATCAAGCACACAAGCCGGGCTCGACAAAATAGAAATTTTCATGGTACGTTGTCCATGGGATTTGGGAAGTGCCTTTGCTCCCTTTCCCAGTAGTTGACCATGACTGTCAACTTGTAGAAGAGACTTTGACGCGAATTTAAAAGGGAGTCTCGGTTGTCCGAAATGTAATCAAGAATTTCATTGATTTTTCTTCGCTTTTGTGCAGAAGTTGTTTCCAGCATGAGGTCTTGGCTAGGGTAGAGTACCTCTCGACTCATGTCCCAGGACTACGGTTCATCTTATGACAATAAGAATTGTAAGGATTTTTTTTCAGTCTAGCATATCGATTCCCTTTGTATACCTGCCTCTCTGTCCGGACCGGTGGGAGGACGATCTATTCATGCCCCTGCTTAAACCACTCTATCCATACAGAGATCTGCCTCTGCCATGCCCACTACTTCAATGAATTCCACTACTATAAGTTCTAGCGAACTACAACTTCCAATAGTGAATTTATTGATCCTTCTTGAAATCACCACCCCGACTTCATATAGAGTCATCAAGATTATTTTTGACGGCCTTCACAAAAGAGGCGTGATCACTTCTTTACAGAGTATATTCCGAATCCTACACTTAAAAGAAAATTCAAATCGTGCAGCCTATATTTCTACTGCGAATTCCAATAGAATAATGAATATCTGACATCTAGCGTCAAATGCCATCAATGCGCTGCGAAACATGGTCAATGACAATAAACTTCTAATACTTTCTACAACGAGAATCAACATCACCAACAACCCCTTTGGCAGTGCATCAACAATTCAAAGGCTTAGTCTTTTATTTCTGGTTTCCTAGGATGAGTCTGAGAGTCCTTACCCTGAGCCATTTATGTCCTTTCCCATCAAGTCTATGTCACTATAGGACTTCATCTATTATAGCCTTTCCATTTTCATTTCATTTTATTTTTCTTTTTATTTTTATTGGTCTTCCATCATTTTATTTATGCTTCGAATTCGATGATGAAACTCGAATTAAATTGTCTCTAGTGACCTTGGTTAATTAAAAGATACAAAAACAATAATAAAAAAGGACATACTTTGGATTATGAGTTACCTTTTTCTTCCCTCCATCATTCCAATAAGCCATCATCCATAAACCATCTCATGCAACCAAAACAAAAAAATAATAAAAAAAAAATCCATTAAACCATCATCTCCATTATCAAATAATTTCTTCAAAATCAAAGCTATACAAATATCCTGCAAACCTTCCAAAACCCATAACCAAAAACTTGTGTGCAAGCCTACATAAATAAATAGGCAACAATAAAAAAGAGAAAGTGAAAAAAGAAAATCTAAGTGTGAAAAATAAAAAAGCAAAAAAAAGGCACAAAGCAAATACAAAAGGAAAAAGAGAAAAAGCCAAAGGCAAAAGGAAAACTCAAGCTAGGGGGCTTGCACACAAGTTCAACCCCTCGTTTCAAATCCCTTCAGTCCATCAACACCCTAATCATATAATTCAAATCCATGATCCTACCTTAGCCCAGCCAATTAAACTTTCATTAAAACCTCAAGCCTTAAACCTTTCAACCTTTCATCAACCCTGACTCCTTTTTCAAGGTATATCCAAGCCCGCTAGGTTGAAAACCCGAAAGGGCAACCTAGGCAAAACTTAGGGAACCAAAAAAAGAAAAAAATGAAAAGAAATCAGATTTAGAACTACAACTACGAATGGTCTGATTCCGCAAGGATACGTAGGAATCCTCATCTCGAGATCTGACCGCTTCAATAAAAAAATTAATCAAGGTCTAACGATTTGACTTTCTAGAATTCAAGAGCCTACACTAGTGGAAAAATGCCCATCCGATCCGGTCAAAACCGGGCTTACAGGTCCGATATGCCTAATGATTCGACTTCATACATTTCGACACTCTTACGAATATGCTTATAAAATTCTCTCTAAAAACTCATACTTTCATACTTTTCAAACACAAGCACATACTTTCAGACATACAAACACACATACATATGGACATTCATATTTATCTTCAGGCTTCACGATTGCTCGTCCCGAAGGTTGTCAATCTCTCAGACCCAAGCCACTGTATAATTTTGAGGGTCCTTGAATAAATTTATTTTTTTGTATTAAAGTTACTAACTGTTTCTTTCGTGATGTAGATCTTTAATATAAAAATTGCTCTTTTGTACATTCTAACCTTCTTTCCTTCTTTTTATTATTATATACATTGCTATGGTTGTCCTGCTTGCATGTTCATCACCTCACATGTTATTATTGCTAATCAAGACCTAAAGAACTATTCTAATATTAATCAGATAATTTGGACAACCTGTTAGGTTCCTTGTAATTTTGATTGCCTAATAACTTACCGCTAAAAATAGTCTTTTTATGTGTTTCGTGAACCAACATAGTATAATTTTTTTAGGGTGTATGAAAATATTATTTATTTGTTCTTTTGCATAAAAGTTGACATGAATCGATATTAAGTAGAGGCCAGCAATGGGCGAACGTGGTTCTTTATGACCGTCTCATACCCTCACCCCCAAACTCAATCTATGGTTCATAGACCATTAATGGAGTCAGGACGGGAAAATCTACATTGGATAAGTCCTTAATTTGTCCCTACGGTTTCTCAGTATCTAATTAAGTTTATGAGTCTTCCTTTAAAAACTTGTTGGCGACTTCAAAACTTTTTCTAGAAAACCTTTACAATGAGATAGTCAAATACGCGCTCACACCGCGTAGGCGAAATAAAACACGCCTACAGCTACATTAATAAGTCTAGAAGTAAGAATAATAGTCATACTAGGGTATAACATACGTTAGGAAAATACTACTACTAAAAATAATCATAACTTTAGTCATACAAGTACTATTATTATTCAAATATACGGCAACAGACTTCATAATAAAACTCTAGAGAGAGAGTACCAAAAGATGCTAAGCTTTTTAGTGAGAGAAACTTTCATAGAAGAAACAAAATAAAGGAAAAAACCCACCAATGTTCATGTTGCTCTTCAAGATATGCGGTTCCTCTTGGCTTTCTCTTTCCAATCAGCCATGGATTCCCAATCCAAGCCCTTCCTCTCTACTCAGTTCTTTCGTATTCCAAGAAATCTCACCTACTTTAGGCATAATTACTTGCCTAAGAAAACAGCTAATTACCCCTCTTTTACGCCCCTTAAACCCCAATTTGGGTAAATCTCGCCTGATTTACCTCCTCTCTCATAGTCTTAATTAATCGTTTCTCTCTCATGAGTAATCATTACAATCCGGTGGCCAATCCCCGTAGATCTTCCGTTCGTTTTGAGATCCAGCGAAAATATTTCCTCTACTGCACAATTTCAACTCTTCAGGTTTCGCTCTTCGTTGCTAAGGCACGCTGCTCCACCAATAAGACGAAAAGGGCATCTATCTCTCTCCTCTGCAAATGCACTCATGACATTTATTTCTTCCCAGGGAAGCATCTCATTCTCTTCTTTTGTTTGTTCTAATTGAATGAAAATTGCATGCAATTTGCTTGTTTTGCTGGGGCTTGCTCTAAATTATAACTTTCCCCGCTTTTTTCTTTTTTGGGTTCTTGGTTTTCCCCCTCCCTTGTTCTACGGATTCCTCCCCCCCCCTTCATTTGCTATAAATACCCCTGGGGTTATTTTATGTTCTTCCCACACCTTCATCATCATTTCTCCCTCTTTACCTATTGCTTGTATCTTTGCACTCTCTTTCTTGTGTTCCTTCTATTCATGTCTGATTCTCCTCCTAGACCCACCTTCGCCAATGTCCTCAAGTCCCCTAGCACTTCTGATTCCCTTTCCACTGATATTGATAGGCCCAATCCCACTCCAACTTCCATTATGGATAACAATTCTAGTCCGACCAATTCCCCCGCCACCACTGTCCCACACTCACTGGCTCATAACGGTGACTGTACACCTACCTCTCCCAATGAATCAGAGCACTCAAGTGCTCCTATCGCAAACTTTCCAAATCAACCTACCCCAAGTATAGTTGTCCAAGCCCCTGTTATTAACCAATCCCAGCTGAATTTACTTTCCTCTACTTGCCTTTTTGGTAAGGTTTGGGGTGATCCCATACCCACAGCCGCGGTGATTAACCATCTCCGCCGCGACTGGAGCTTCATTCATGGTGAGGTCACCTTTAAATATCTCTCAAATGGTTGGTTTTTGCTTACTTTCTCCAATCCCATTGATAAGGACGACATTTGGGATCGTCGTCCTTGGTATGTGCAAGGACTCAACTTTGTCCTTCTCCCTTGGCGTCCGTTTTTCAAGCCCGTCTTCACTAACATAACTCACGTTGATCAGTGGGTTAAAATTTCGTTCCTCCCTAATGAATTCTGGTCATGGCCTCACCTTGCCACCTTGACCCGTCGCATAGGTCATCTCATAAAGCTGGACAGATTCACCTTAGACAACAATGACAAGGCCCAATTCGCTAGAGTTTGTCTAAATATCAACATCACCACCCTTGTCCCTAGGTCCATCACCATGACATCCGACAATGACACCACTGAATTCTTCCTCACCTACGAAGGTGTTCATGAGCTATGCCCTTTATGTGGTTCCAAAGATCATTTCCTTAATCTTTGCCCCAAAAAACCTGCCCTCTGTCTCGAGTTGGTTGTGGCTCAGTTAGAAGCCAACTTCATCCACCCTGCCTCCACCTCCAACCCAACTAATGAATGGATTTTTGTCAAACCCCAATGTCGTTCGAGTACTTCCTTTCCTACTCGTGTTAACCGTCGCCCTCCTCCCCCCACTCCTGCCCCGCCTGCAGCTCCCTCATCCCCATCAAATTTGGCATGTACCGAAACTTTTCTCTCTCATATGGAAGAACCTATCAACCTCCCCACCACAAATGTGCCTCTAGCCAATGCTTTTGCCACCCTAGGTGACTTCCAAATCAATTGTGCGAATGATCTTCAACTTCAACCCCCCTCTTTGCTCACTGCTCCTAATGAAATTGCTGCTGGTCCTACTAAAGACGAGATTGATGAGGCTTTCCTTCAAGCCATGGGTGTTATCCATCACAACCCTAACACCTCTTTCGATGAAGACATGGCAGAGTATATATCTCTCTCTGCCCCCTCTGTTGGTCTGCAATAAGCTCCGAAAAGAAGGAAGCGCGAGGATGACCCCAGCTCCTCTGAAACTTCCCCCTCTCCTCCATGATTAGAGTTTTGATCCTTTTTATTACATGTAGGCTGAAGATTTTTTTGGGTATCCCTTGTAATTTGTCTTCTTTTTTCCCCTTTTTTGGGGCCTTATTTTGTGCTCGACCACTTCAGCCCCTTTTTGTCTTACACCTTTTAATGTTGCTGCTACATATTAATGTCAAAGGTGTACTTCTTTGTACTTGTTCTCTTTTATTAATGAACATGTTCTTTCCTTATATTTGGGAGTTCTTTGGTCCTTGTTGTTTATGTTTAGTTCTTCTTTTCTCTCTGAACTCAATGTCCTATCATTTATAAATGTTTTTCGGTATAAATGGTTGCGGGTGCATCATCTACGCATCTCTTTATTGCACTGCTCGACTTTGGGGAGCATCTGTTAATTCAAATTCTCCCTTTTGTCTGACAGATTATTATAATTTCAGCAATCATGTTTATCAATTGTGTTTACTTCATTCTTGGAATCTTATAATTGCTCGGATTATTCGAATCCTATGGAATCGAGTGTTTATCACTCGCAGCACAGGGATAATTTTTATCCCCTAATGAGTTTGTTTTCTCTTAGCAGGCTCATGGCTTTTCACCCCTTCTCGGTACTGCCGGCGCTTTGGTCCAGCCTCCCAGCTGGTGGCTTTCTTTTTGCTCGGGCTCACTGCCTCCTTATGGCCTTGTTTCATGGTTTATACTTACTAATCAATGCATATTTCCACCTCCTCTTTATTTGTTTAAATGAAAATCTTGAGCTGGAATATTAATGGGGAAAAAAGCTAATTTACTTAAAGAACAAATACCAACGTGATATTGTGTTCATTCTGGAAACGCTCACTAATATGCATAATATTGACCCTTTAAATCATTGTGGGGGCATTTGGGTATATTGGAACTCCAACAATATAACAGTTACCAATCACACTACCGTTCAATGTTGTGCTCATTTGGAAGTACTCCACAAGCCTACTAATAAGTTATACAACATATCAGGGGTTTATTGCCCTGCTAAAGAGCATGAAAAGGACGATTTTTGACAATACCTCAACCATTATTTTTCTAACCTGTCTCATCCTCAAGCTCTTTGCCGAAACTCTCAACCTCTCTTCCATTGCTGGTTATTGGTGATTTTAACGAAATGCTCCTCTCTACAGATAAAAATAGGGGGTCGCCTCTTGCATCCATCTCAATTGCAACCTCTCTTAAATGTACTATTGCATTCAAATGGAATTGATGTTCCTTCCCTTCAAAAGGCTTTCTCATGGAAAAACACTCAAAACAACGTTACTTTGTATGAACGTTTGGATCGAGCGATTTGTCCCCGTGACTTTATGGATCAATTCCCAAACAACACTGTTTGCTATGGGATGTTCACCGTCTCGGATCATGCTCCCATCCTGTCTAACATTAATGATTCTGTTTCGCAACGGCCCTTCCATTTCCGTTTCTAGAACAACTGGACCATCGAACAAGAATCTCATCATATTGTTCGAAAACATTGGCCAATTAATATCCAAGGCTCACGCTTTTTTCGAGTTCAACAGAAACTCAGTAGAATATAAACCGCCTTCAAAACCTGGGCTACAGAAAAATATAAACATAAACGTAACAAACTTTTGCAAAACGAAAATAAAATTACCGAACTTCAACAAAAATTATGGGATCAACCGTTCAATAAGATATGGATTAAACATACTAATCGTCTTATCACTCAACATGAAAAATTGCTTTTGTATGGTCAAAAAACGTGGGGCGACCACATCCGCAAAATTTGGCTTACTCAAGGTGATCGGAATACACGTTTCTTTCATAATCACATGAAATAAAAAACAGCCTCAAATACCATTTATCGGTTGAAAAATGATCTCGACCAATGGATCGATACCCAAACAGAAGTATCCTCCCTTCTTACCGCATCTTTTCAAAAAAGATTCCAAATGGAAACGTCATCCCAACGTCATATCGATTTATCTTTTGTACGACCAATCGTTTCTCAAGATGATTGTACCACCTTAGTAGCCCCTATTTCTAGAGAGGAAATAAAGAATGCTTTCTTTGATATCAATCCCCATAAAGCCCTAGGTTCAGATGGATTTGGTAGCAAATTCTATCAAGCGTATTGGCCTTTTATTCAAATTGATATTTGTCTTGCTATTGAGAGCTTTTTCTACCATGGAAAACTTCCACCATCCCTCAATCACACCATAATAACATTGTTACCAAATATAAACAACCCTAAAAAGCACCACCACTTCCGCCCTATTAGTCTTATTAACACAATTTATAAGGCAATTTCAAAGATTTTAGTGGCAAGGCTAAGCCCCATCTTACAAAGGGAAATTAGCCCATTTCAAAATGCTTTTACCAAAGATCGCTCAATTCATGATAATCTCTTACTTGTTCAGGAAATCCTCAACACGTTTCAGAAATCAAACAACAAAACAGGATGGTATGCCCTCAAACTTGATATGGAAAAGGCTTATGATCGAATTGAATGGGATTTTCAATGGAAATGCTTATCCACTATGGGATTCCCTCCAAGATGGATCACCTGGGTCCGAGAATGCGTCTCCAATGTCTCCTACTCTATCAAAGTAAATGGCCATACAACAGAATGGTTGAAACCATCATGAGTTTAAGGCAGGGGGATCCCCTTTCCCCTTATCTCTTTATCATCTGTATGGAGGCTTTCATTACCAAACTCTCTCGGGCTTCCCTCCCTCATAATGCGGGAATAGGATTTAAAATCCAACCTCGCACACCGAACATACCATGTCTTCTCTTTGCAGTCTCCTCTTCTGCAAAGCCACGTCTTCTGCATGCAATAATCTTAAAAATGAGATTGACGAATTTTGTGACCTATCGGATCAATTAGTGAATTTCTATATATCAGCTATTATTTTCTCAAAAAAGATAAACTCAGCCAGAAAGGCCTCACTTGCTAGTCATTTTAACATGACCCCTAATTCTTCGTTGGGACGATATTTAGGAGTTTACTTAAGTTCATTTGCACCAACTAAGGCATATTTCAAAAATCTTCTACAAAAAACTGAACAGCGCATACAGCATTGGGAGTCTGGTTTCCTCTCCAAAGCAGGACGGTGTACTCTAATTCAAAGTAATCTTGAGGCTTTGCCCTCTTATGTATGTTCTTCTTCTCTGCTCCCAACTTCGTTGCTAATACAATATATACTATTCATCGCCAATTCTTTTGGCGACAGCAAAAAGGAAAAAACGTAACACCTTTCATTGCTTGGGACACTATTTGTACCCCTAAACGCCAAGGAGGTCTTGGTTTGGGCAAAACCCTTCCACTTAATCAGGCGTTCATCGCAAAATTAGGGTGGAAAATCCTAACAGACCAATCCAGTTTTTGGGTCCAATTTATCAAAAAATGCTATCTTCAATGTAATAATTGCTTCACCTACAAAGCAAAATCAACTGACTCCAGTATTTGGAGGAAGGTTTTAGCCCAGAGAGAAATTATAAGAAAAGGCATCAGATGGAAAATTGGTGATGGAAAGAGTATCCATTTTTTGTTAGACAATTGGCTCTCTCATCGTAATCTTATGGAATTAACACGAACAAAATATACAAAATGTCGACATCAATCTGAAACTAAGTGAGTTTATCTTGCCAAGAGGTCAATGGGCTTGGGTAAAACTACAATCCTTCCTGCCTACTCATCTTTTGTCAATCATTAAAGGGATTCCCCTGCCCTACACGAGCCTTCCTGATACTCCCATTTGGGGACCCACCTCCCACGGAGACTTCACGGTCAAATCCGCTACTTGGCTAGCCCACAATCTTAATGATCGAGATTTTAAATGGCCCTTTTATTGGATTTGGAAGCTTGACCTTCCCCCAAAGCTTCTTATTTTTCTCTGGCAAATTTGTCATTCTAGTATCGGAGTCTGGAGTATACTCCATAAGAGGCACATCATACCCATTAATTCTTGTGCTTTTTGCAATCAGCATGAAGAAACTGTGGATCATCTTTTTGCTTTTCGTACGCACCTTCACTCGCTATGGAAACCTCCAGAATTTCGTACCTGGCTTGAATGTTCTCTTCTTAACAAATCGTTACTTCCCTTTCTCCAAACGATCGGTAAAGATAAATCAAAAGCTTCCAAATTGATTTATTTACTATGGACTATATGGAAGGAAAGAAATGATATCATTTTTAACAATCAAAAATTCAATCACCATCGCATTTTCCATAAGGCAAGGTTCCTTCACACAGAATGGTCCGTTCGGACAAACATCGACTTCTTTGATTCCACAGGTTCCTGCTCACCTCAGCTTCTTCCTCACCTCCTTCTCCCGACGGCCCCAACTTCATTCAAGTCAAATGGTCCCCGCCACCACCCAACTTCTTCAATCTTAATTTTGATGGTTCAGTTCGAAATGGTTCCGCTTCAGCAGGAGTCATCATTCGGGACTCACAAGGCCAGCTTCTTCATGCCTACGCTTTCAACCTAGGCTATTCCAATGTCTTCATAGCCGAAGTCACAGCATTACAACAAGGCCTTCTCCTAGCTATTAGCAAGGGGATACAAAACATCCAGATTGAAGGAGATAATCTGCTCGTCATCAACGCTGTTCAGCAAAAGTGGAATCCCCCTTGGCAAATTGCTCACATAATTCAAGATATACAACAGCTCCTTCATTCGTTCTCCAATTGACAAATCAAATACATCTTCAGCGAAGCAAATAAAGCAGCCTACTGGATAGCTAATGTAGGTCATTTAGTTGATACACCTTTTACGATAGAAGATTGTACCAATTCTGCTATTCATTCCATCCTTGTAAATGATATATTAGGTCAACCACTCGTGCGGAGGGTTTCTTAATATCTTTTACCTTACCTTTATAAAAAAAGGTACTATATATATATATATATATATATATCAAACTTAACATATAATCACATAGTTATGTCAATTATATATAGCAGATGGACATTGTGAATTACCTCGAATGCGTCCAAGTATTGTAATATCACCTAAAACTCACCTTCTACGAAGTTTCCTTATACAAACAAATAATATTACGTAAAGTTAGTCACTTGATAAAACATCCCAAAAATTAAACTGAAGTTTAAAACTTTAACAATAACTTTTAGTCAAAGTCAAATATGGAATAAATTATATTATTTGTAAGTTTTAAATTAAAAGGAAAAAAAATTTAAAACTTTCATGTACAAGTACAATCCGTGACTTGCAGGGAACACGATACAAATCATAATGTGCCTTCCTTTTTCCACTAAAAACTCATTTCTTATGTATTTTTAAAAACCCCAAAAGTTTCTACATGGTAGCCCCCAACTTTTAGGTTTTCTACATGGTAGCACCTCTTAAATTTTTTTATACTTGGTAGCCCCGAACTTTTAGGTTTTCTACATGGTAGCACTTCTTTAGTAAATTCCGTTAAGTTGTCGTTAGTTGTGACATTCATTAATCAGGCACGTAAATCGAGACTTTTTCTACACCCAAAACAAATATTTCTAATCATTTTTTGACAATAAAAGGGAGGGTAATTTTGTCCTTAAAGACTTAATTAAAGGTCGGAATTGTCAAAAAAATGATTATAAATACTCGTTTTGGGTGTCGAAAAAGTCTCGAGTGCGTGTCAAACTAATAAATGTCAAAACTAACGACAACTTAACGGAATTCACTTAAAAAGTGCTACCATGTAGAAAACCTAAAAGTTCAGGGCTACCAAGTATAAAAAAAATTTAAGAAGTGCTACCATGTAGAAAATCTAAAAGCTGGGGGCTACCATGTAGAATTTCCATAAAAACAAGTGCAGTAAATTCAAGAACAAAAGTTCGTGTATCCTTCTTGTCGGAACTGAGTGAACCAGATGAACGAAAGAAGAAAAGGAAAGAGAAAAGGAAAGAAGAAAAAGAAGAAGAAGAAAAGTGATGGCCGGACAACACGGGAACTCCGGCGACACCGCGTTGCTGGTTACAACATTATTATTATTTTTTTCCTTTTAAAAATCCGAAGAAGAGAACGGAAATCAGATAAGAAGGAAGGTGAACTTACTCAAAAGAAAATTTATGGTATGTGTGGTTTTGCAATTCCGTGATGAAGGTATTTATAGCTTACGGAGAAGTTAGGGTTTGCTCAAGAGATATCTATTTAAAACCTAATCTTCTCCCAAAACCCACTCAAGTTAAACTCCCCCAAAATTTCTTTTCTCTCTATTTTTATTTGAACGGAAAAACTAATTTACAAAAATCTGATTTTGTTTTTAAAAAGAGTAAATATTTTGGTACTATAAAAAATGAATTTTCCATAAAAAAATCTGGTTATTATAAAAAACATTCAGAATTATAAAATCTTATCATAATAAAATCAAACTTAATAAAAATAATTGTAAAAATTTGAGATATTGCACCCCTCATCCAAACCGTTGTAAAACAATCCATTAACTTTAGCCTCATTGAACGGAAATCGGATAAGAAGGAATGTGAACTTACTCAAAAGAAAATTTATGGTTTGTGTAGTTTTGCAATTCGGTGGTGAAGGTATTTATAGCTTACGGAGAAGTTAGGGTTTGCTCAAGAGATATCTATTTAAAACCTAATCTTCTCCCAAAACCCACTCAAGTTAAACTCCCCCAAAATTTCTTTTCTCTCTATTTTTATTTGAACGGAAAAACTAATTTACAAAAATCTGATTTTGTTTTTAAAAAGAGTAAATATTTGGTATTATAGAAAATGAATTTTCCATAAAAAAAATATGGTTATTATAAAAAACATATAGAATTATAAAATCTTATCATAATAAAATCAAACTTAATAAAAAGAATTGTATAAATTTGAGATATTGCACCCCTCATCCAAACCGTTGTAAAACAATCCATTAACTTTAGCCTCATTGAACGGAAATCAGATAAGAAGGAAGGTGAACTTACTCAAAAGAAAATTTATGGTTTGTGTGGTTTTGCAATTCGGTGATGAAGGTATTTATAGCTTACGGAGAAGTTAGGGTTTTCTCAAGAGATATCTATTTAAAACCTAATCTTCTCCCAAAACCCACTCAAGTTAAACTCCCCCAAAATTTCTTTTCTCTCTATTTTTATTTGAACGGAAAAACTAATTTACAAAAATCTGATTTTGTTTTTAAAAAGAGTAAATATTTGGTATTATAAAAAATGAATTTTCCATAAAAAAAGTCTGGTTATTATAAAAAACATTTAGAATTATAAAATCTTATCATAATAAAATCAAACTTAATAAAAAGAATTGTAATAATTTGAGATATTGCACCCCTCATCCAAACCGTTGTAAAACAATCCATTAACTTTAGCCTCATTACCTTCATCATAAATAAAAGGCCAAAACAGTCACCTTGACCTTTATCCTACACTTACAAATCACCATTCAATATTCACTACAATCCCTAATCCATTACCCTACATCTCAAGTCAATCAATGAACCTTCATACCTCCATTACAATATCAAATCATACACCATACATTTCATAACCCATTTCAACCCAAAATCCTCCTCCAAGGTATGTCCAAGCCCCGCTAGGTTCAAAACCCAAAAGGGCGACCTATGCAAAAGTTAGGGCATAAAAAATTAATATCAAGAGCTACGACTAGTCTGATTCCGTCAAGGATACGTAGGAATCCTGATCTCGAGGTCCGACCGCTTCAATAACAAATCAAGAGTCATTTTCAATGGTTTGACTTTCTAGAATGTCTAAGCATACTCTCTCTAGACTCCCACATAGACTCGAGTTATAATCTAGCTACGTAATGCCTTTCCCACCTACATCCATTTCCATCACAAATTCAAACATTTTTGTTTTTCAATTCGAGCTCTCTTTTCCCTTCAAGGACTCTATGACTCATCTTAAATTCCTAGTGAAATTTGATGCGACCTCTATCAGATCAATCATCTCCTATATTCCAACATAAAAGTACTCAATTTGAGTCAATTTTCCCCAAAGTGGGGGCTTCGTGCATCCATTTCTCTTATATCCAAATCAAACCCCAAAGAGTTGTGATCTCCGGACTTTGCTTGTGGACCCCAATCTTTTCAAAAACAATATTCGAAAATCAAACTATCTCTGAGCCTTGCATAAACCTTATCTTGCATTGCATCCCATTTATACTTATAGTACTACGTCTGCGTATACATATATCATTTGTTGCATTACATGCATTATAGGTAGCATCCTACCAATGCATCTGGCTTGCATATCATCTCAGTAGTCATAGACTTCTTGCACTAGTCATCAAGTCTAGTCTCACACATACATACACGCATTCTGCATTCTAGTATCATACACTGGCACATACACTTGCACAATATCCTCGTAATCTAGGTCGTTAGCATGTCCTATTCCTATCCTGTTCCGAGCGAAAGAACTTTTCGCGAGTTATTCCTCTCTCGTACTGAGCGAAAAAACTTTACCCGAGTTATTCCTCTCTCGTCCTGAACGAAAGAACTTTTCGCGAGTTTTTCCTCTCTCGTCCCGAGCGAAAGATCTTTCCCCGAGTTATTCCTCTTTCGTCCCCAGTGGAATAACTTTCCGCGAGTTACTTCTCTCTCATTCCGAGCGAAAGAAACTTTCCGCGAATTATTCCTCTCTCGCTTCCGACCAAACGAACTTCGCGCGAGTTATTCCTTGTTTCGCTCCCGGGCGAATAAACTTTTCATAAGTAACTCCTGTCAAAGCACTCATATAACGGGGCATTTGTGTCCCCAAATTAAAACCTTTTCGAGTCTACATGCTTGTATTCTTTACATTTTACAGGAAGGAAGACATGCACAACGGGAAATCCAGCGTTAATAGGGTTCGTATCCCTGAACACAACTACAGGGGGCATTAGTCTTTAGCCCATATATTACCCCTGGAGTGGGATGAAGCTCTAAACCGTCATGAGCCGAACATAGCTCATAATATCCTTTCATTTTGCAAACTTGTGCTTGTTTTGCAAACTTATACTTTTCATATATTTGTTTCTACAAACTTATGCTTGTTTTGCATGTACTGCTTTCATTTCGCAAACTTGTGCTTTTTGCGAATTGATACTTTTCATATATATTGGTTTTAGTAACTTATGCTTGTTTTGCATGTACCGATGTTAAAAGAATGGTTTTGGATTGCAGAGCATCTAGAATTATTCTCCGACCCGACACGAATAGTTTGACTTTCGATTTTACAAACCTCAGTTAAAGTGGGGGGTTTCTGTAGACACATAATCGAGTCTCCCCATTTGAGTACCCTATGATGACTGATACCCCTCTCTAATTGGTCCACATCAACAAAAAAAATGAAGAACGAGTTGAAAGTAAAATGTTTTAAACCCAATCCCATTTTCTAACTCTTTTTAATAACCTGTTTTTATAAATAGTTTTACTAAGTCTTACCAAATCACCTACAAAGCCTACATCTCCCTCTACATAAGTACATATTCACGCAATATAATACACGTCCTAAGCCCTCATACAAATCCTACGCCCAACCTCCTAAATCTCTCGCACCTCACAGGAATTGGCGTAATCACACCTGATCATAGCAATCTCCATAATAATTCCCTCCATAATAATTCCCTACACCTTCCTATTCACCGCCATACAACTAATCTATCCTAATTCCACTGCCTAATTGCCTAACACCTTATTTCTCCATGTAATCATCATACTACATCATCCTAGGATCCTAAGAAGTACCTGCGCCTACCTAATACTATTACTCATCACTCATAATCTTAACTTCATACCCCCTGATCATTCTCAAAATTACTGGCAATATCTATCACTATGCATCAACAATATTTGATCATCGCCATCATCTTAGCCGAGACAAGCAGACCACATTAACTAGTATTTTTTTTTTTTTTTTTTTTTTTTTTTTTTTGCCTCCTTTGGGAACTCATGGTAAGAAGAATTTTTCTTTTGGGCTGCAAGCACCCCACGATTTGAACCTTAGTCTCCCATGTGGGAGATAGGAAGCAATGCCATTGAACTCAAGGGTCATTGGTACTAGTATTTTTCAATACTCACGCCTAATACAAAGGCAATACTCGACACAATAAATCTTTTCAAAGGCTTGTTCAATATATTCATTTTTGTCGAGATCTGTACAAATCAACGTCTCAGATACTGAAGGTCAATCAAATTAATCTTTCTTTCTTTTATTTTTATTATTTTTATTGAAGTTACTAATATTTTATTCATGTTGTAGATTGTTAACATATTTCTCCAACTGTAAGTATTGTATATTATACTAACTCCATGCAAGATTTTTATTTCTTTTTCATGAACATTATTTTTTAATGCTTGATTGCAATATTTTCCACCTTGTATATTATTGTTAATCAAGACATACATAAATGTTCTAACATTTAAATTAGATAATATGGACAGCCTGCTAGGAACCCAGTAATATGAATACTAATGAACATGCTACCAAAAAAGTAGTCTTTTATGAGTTTAATGAACCAAATTAGACTAATCTTTTTTAAGGTGTTGAAAAATATTATTTGGTTGTTTAATTGCATAAAACTAGTTATGAATCGTATTAAATAGAGACCAATAAGGGGCGAAGGTGATTCCTGATCATGTTCGTACCCTCACCCCCGAACTCCATTTTTGGTTCATAACCATTAATGAAGTTATAACAGAGAAATCTACCTTGGATAAGTCCCTAACATTGCGTATTCGACTACTTCATTCGACTCATAGACCTAATTGAATATTTATGAAACTTAGGGGCATCTTAGGGACTTATCCAATGTAGATTTTCCCGTCATAAATTCATTAACGATCATGAACCAAAAATTGAGTTCGGGGGTGAATGTAAGAACACGTCCTGAACCACGTTCGCCTATTGCTGGCCTCTACTAAATATCGATTCATAGCAAGTTTTATGGAAAAGAACAACCAGATAATGTTTTCAATCACCCTTAAAAAATTAGTCTAAGTTGGTTCATTAAACACATAAAAGAACTATGTTTTAATACTGTTATGTATTAAGCAATCAAAATTACTGGGTTCCTAACAGGTTGTCCAAATTATTTGATTAAGCGTTAGAACATTTTCTTAGGTCTTGATTGGCAATAATAAGATGTTGGTGATGAAAGCATACTAGACAACCATAAAAATATATAAGAAAATGAAAAGGAGTAGAGATTTAAAAATGTACAAAGAACAAATTTTTCTTAGAGATCTTCATCATGAAAAAATTCTTACAAACTTCAATAAAATAAATAAGAAAGGAAATATTCAAGGACCCTTCAAAATATACCGATGTGGATTGGGTCTGAGAGAATAACAACCTTCGCGAGGAGCAATTGAGAAGCCTTTCAACGGAAACTTGTGAAGATCGATCAAAGTATGAGTATGTGTTTATGTGTTTTGTAGGAAAGTATAAGAATATGAGAGTATAAGAGTATTTTTCGCCTTGAGGGATCGCAAGTATTCGGGTGTGAAAATCGCGTCTGAAATCCGAAAATCATTAGCATATTTATAGGAATTTTAAAAAAAAAAGATAAGAAAGAAAACTGCGCGGCACGCACAACTGTGCGTGACACGCATAGGCCACGCGTCTCGTGGACAAATTTGCACTAAGTGCAATCCAGTGTAAGCAACACGCGCAAGACCTGTGCCAGACGCAAATCTAATCTGGACAGCTTTTTTTATTTAACGCGGTTTTCTAAAGATTCTTTTTATCTTTATCAAATAACATCTCTTAAATCCAAAAGTCAGCTATTTAAAAGATAACATCTGATTTCAACTAAAAATCCTTTATTTTATAATATCCTTGACAATATTTATTTGTTTATATCTAAGAATATTTATTAAAATAATAAATAAAATTAATTATCATGAATAATTAATTGGGCTTTTCAAAGGAATGGACTCAAAATAATTAATTTGTCGACTCAAAATACAATTAATTATCAGGAATATTAATTGGCTTTAAAATTGGATTTCGAATCTTTAAACCAAATAAATAAGCTTTATGATTTTAAATACATTTTTGGGTCCGGCTCTTCGGATTGCTCCCCCTTGGGACGAACCAAGTAAGACCGCGGTATGTATCATCATTGGGTCCTCAAATAAGGAGACGCGATTATGTGTCTACAAGTACCTAAAAGGTTTCTTGCCTAAATCTTCTCTTGGGTAGATTGTAATCAATGCAGGTGAATGGTCAACCTCACCTTCATTTTAAAAAGATACCTCAGCAGCTCAGCTGAAGAGAAATTGTCCTACCAGACTGAATTAGCCATAACTCTACCCAGTTTAGAGAAAACTTCCTGCCTTGTTGTTTATTGTTCCGAGTGAAAAAAATTACCTAAACTTTTAATATCCACCATTTCACAATCCATCATACATGACTTAATATCCACCATTACATTCTCTCCCATCGGAGACCCTATTCTCTCATATGTGTCCATAACACAATTAAGATCACCACATAGCAACCAAGCTTACTGAGACTTTAATTTCCTCAAGTCACTCCATAATACCTCCCTACCTTGTATGTCATTAAAGGCGTACATAAAAGCACAATAAAACCTTGGTATTCTATTCAGAGGTTGTACAAAACAATGTATAAACTGACTAGAAACACTTATAATGTTGATGTTAATACATGCCTTAACATTATTATGCTTCTTCACCATGTTAACACCCCTTACATTCCAGCACATTATCCTATCCATTAGGACTAGGAGAATCCCCCCTTCCCTTGTTCTGTTCTCCAGTTCCTGAAATCATGACATTATTAGTCCTTGCTAAACTCTTTTGTGGCAAATCTATATCACCAATGTTTTCATTCAAAGCTTGAAAAGCATTAGTAACATTAGCTTGACTGTTGTTACTCTTACTCTGATTGGCTTGAGAGCCCTTTGAAAACCCTCTCGATCCACTTCTACAGCTTCCTTAGGACCCGGATTCACTACATCCTTCTCTTTCTCCGTAGGAGGTAGAGCTTTTTTGGAACCCACACCTCTCTAGGCCTCTTCATTCTACACTCTAGAGTCTCATGCCCAATGCCCTTACAATTCTTGCATTAACTAGGTTTCCACTCATAAGTCACTGGAATATGGATTGTGTCCCATATTCATTTTAACCTCTACTAGTATACGAGCCAATTGCAGCTTCTCACGTTTCCAAGTTGCCTCATCCCTCTTTATATGATCTCCCAATTGAGCCACAATCTGATGAAGTGATTTTTCACCTCAATATTCTATTCCAAGCTTCAATTGTACCTAAATTGGCATGGTTTTGATCTCATCACGTTCAAAATCCACGCATGGGTTCCAAGGTTTCAAAATCACTGGTTTTTTAGTCAAAAAAGTAATGTCCATTAAGCACATGATCTCTAGAATCCATAGCCTTGAATCTCACCAGAATTACACCCTTCTTGACTACAGCAACCTTATCAATATTAAATGCTTTCCAAATCCTCTTCACAAAACCCTCCATTACTTGTATAGGTGAATTTGCACCCACCAAATAACAATTTATGATGAATTCCAGTAATCAACCTCTTCTTCAATGTCTTCCAATTGGATTCTCATAGGTTCGATTTCACAATTATGATCCAAAATAAATGTTCACATGGTTAGGTTCATGAACATTGTCAATTTCATTCTCAATTGCTACCTCCTCAAACTGCTGTAGAATTGGTACATTAATGACACCTTCATCCATTTTTGGATTCCTGCTCTGAGTTTTTGGATGCAATGATTGCAACCATTCATTGAATGTATGACAAACACTGGATTGTTGCTGCAAATGATGAATCGATGATTTCGGAGTAAGGATTTCACCAATGCCTAATCCAAAACTTAAATGCGTAGATCGGGTTTTCAACGCCTGTGAATCAAAAGATGGTTCATGAGGTTTCTCCTTTGCTTTCCCATGCTCATTGCTTAGAGATTTCCCGCTAGACTTTCTTGCCATGTCGACAGTGCACGATATCACTCATGCGCCGAGAGACACTTGGAGAGGAAGGTTGACAAAGCCGAATGTCCTCTACTTGCCTAGGGTTCAGCTGTAATTTTTGTTTTTAATTGTTTCTCTTTGGTGGCCCCTATGTTTATTCTCTAGGTTAGTTAGTGATTGTTGTTAAATATTTGTTAATAGTTTAACCTAGGTTAGTTTGCTAATACTGTAATTTTTGGGCTGGAGTTTCGGGGCGATTTTAAACAGGCGATTTTGAACTTCGAAACGACATTTTTTTTAAATGGACGCTACCGAGTACCGACCGCTCTTGATGGGCACGAATTTCAACAAGCCGATTAAATTGACTACAATACATTAACCTTTAAACAAAGCTTTCGAGACGATTTTAAACGGGTGAATTCGACCTTCAAAACGACTTTTTTGAAAAACCAACGCCACAGAGCACCCTTTATTGGATCGAATTTCGACAAGCAGTCAAAATGAGTACTAATACCGTAATTTTTTGGGCACGAGTTTCGAGGCCAACTCAAAGGGACAATTTTGACCTTGGAAATGATTTTTATTTAAAAAAAAAAAACGGAAGCCACCCGGTGCCCTTTGAGAACACGAATTTTGACAAGTCGGTCAAAATGACTACCAATACGGTAATTTTTTAAGCACTACTTTCTAGGCGATCTTGAACCGGTTATTTGTACATCCGAAACAACTTTTATTGAAAAAATGGCGCTACCGAGCGCCCTAAATGGGCACGAATTTCGACAAGCCGGTCAAAATGAGTGGTAATACGATAATTTTTGGATACGAGTTTCGAGGCCATCTCAAACTGACGATTTTGACCTTGAAACGATTGTTTAAAAATACGGACGCCACCGAGCACCTTTTGAGGGCACGAATTTCGACAAGCCGGTCAAAATGACTACCAATACGGTAATTTTTTTAATCACGACTTTCGAAGCGATCTTAAACGGGCGATTTTGATCTTAAAACCATACTGTTTTGAAAGAACGACGACGCCACTGAGCGCCCTTTATAGGCAAAAATTTTGACAAGATGATCAAAATGAGTACTAATACTGTAATTTTCAGCACGAGTTTTGAGGCTATCTCAAACGGACGATTTTGACCTTCGAAACGATTTTTCTTGAAAAAACAAACGCCACATAGCGTCCTTTACGGACACAAATTTCGACAAGTTGGTCAAAATGACTACTAATACGGTAATTTTTTGAACTCGATTTTTGAGGCGATCTTAAACGGGCAATTTGGACCTTTAAAACGACTTTTTTTGAAGAAAAAGGATGCCACTGAGCAACCCTAATGGGTGAAAATGAGTACAATATGTTAATTTTTGGGCACGAGTTTCTAGTTCACATTACTTAAGTCAACATTACCTAGGTTCAGCAAACTAACCTAGGTTAGACTATTAAATGACACAACTGTACTAACAGTAATCATTTAACGATAACAAATTAATCCTATTGAATTAACATATACAGTAATTGGGGGTTACCAAAGAAAAAAAAAGTGTTACAGAGGAAAAAAATCAAAAAAGTGCTACCAAAGAGAAATGGAAGCTACTAAAGAGAGTTTCCCAAAATACTATGGGCAATGTTGAACTTAAATGGATTAGGAAAAAAATATTATGATTTGCAAAAAAAAAAAAAGTCAATGGTTTACATTTTATAACATTGATAGACCACAAGTTTAACACGTCCATGATTTTGCCCTTGCTCTTCTCTAATTTATTTAACAGCTAATTTGTATTAGAACTTGTTTGAATTGATGTCGAATCAAAAGGAAAAAAAAAAGAATAAAGTTCAAGAACAGGTGGAAACTCATGCCCTTTCAAGAACTAGCTCAACATGCCACTATCCTTGTTTAAAAAACTTGAATACACCCTATTCACAATAACTTACTGTCCACCGGGTGTTGCATAATATAGTTGGGTTTTATTTGATATACTGCGTTTCATTTGACATAATCAATTTGTATGATATAATCATCTTTTGTATAGTCTTTTTGTATGATATAGTTAGTTTTCGTATGATATGATCGGTTTTTCTAATAGGAAAAATTGATGGCAGAAGTCCTAACTATTACCGAACATTTTTTATAGGTCTCAACTAGCAATTAACCTGTGGAAGTCCCAACTTTGGAGGCATTATTTTTTATAGGGCCTAGTTGACTTGTGACCGGTTGGGAAGGTAACAATTCGTTCGTGGGGCCCACTCTTCATCTTTCTTTCTTTTTTCTCTCTGTGCACATACCTTCCCTTCCACCTTTCTCATCCCCTATTTTGTCTCGTGTTTGACCAATTTAAATTTTTTTTTTTTTGGCAACATCCTATTGAATATTTGTTCTATTTTATCTCCTATTCTCAGTGTAATTCAATTTTCAAATATTTCAATTGAATTCCATTTTAGTCCACGAGTAATTCAGTTCAACATGTATTCAGGATTTTAGGAATTACTTCAAGTAGAATTGTGAATTGTGCTAGTAATGTGGTGAATGACAATGGTTTGATAATTGTTCAATTAGCTTCCTTTTTTTATAATTTGTTTTCTTTTTTTCCTTCTCAATTTTCCCCATTTTGTTTCCTTACATAGTTTTCTGTGTTATGGTGATCTTGTTCTCTATTAGATAAGCCGTCGAAGAACGGAAGGAAGGTGGTGACAGCAGCCCAGCAGGTGGCTAGAACTGAAGAGACAAAGAAGTTATATAAATGAAATAAGAAACAATAGGGGTAGGGCAAAAAAAATTCAAGTCATATGACTTTTAATGAAGTCACATGATCTATTTACCTGCTATAGCAGGTTGGTAACCTGTTGCACCCTGTAAACAACAATATCCCCAAAGTTAGGACCTGCATAAGTTAATTGAAAGTTGGGACTTATTAAAAATGTTCGGTAATAGTTAAGACCCCTTCCATCAAATTTTCCTTTCTAATATAGTCATTTTTTGTGTGATATAATCAGTTTAGATTCATAATAAATTATTGTAAACCCAGTCGTCCACCCAGGACTTTCTATATCCTTGTATATTCTCAATATTCGCTTGCCAATAAGAATGAAGCTCCTGTACTTACATGTGACGGTCATATTATAGCATATTATTAGTAGGCACTATAGTGTTATATAACAGGCTATTAATGAAAAAGATCACAACACTTTCAGTTTGGACTAGTCCTAGGCTATTATAGCTTGCTCTTAGGACCTCCAACTGGTGTATTTCTTGATTTTTTCTCAACTACACGAGAAAGCTGCTTCACTGCATCTTTCGGTAGATGGCGTGGTCGGCTCAGCCAAAGACCACCATCAACCGGAAGAATTGTTCCGTTGACGTATTTACCTGCAATTGCAAAAATTGACCCAAGTTAACAATGTTCCTACAAGTGGCGCTGAAGAAACTTGATAGGGGCTTTTCCAAATATTTAGTAGAAAATGTGTCAGTACGACTAATGCTCAAGTAAAAACTTTCTACAAGATTTAAAACTAAACTGCAAGTAACATACTGTACTTCAATTAGGGTGTATTCTCTTCACCTTAAAAAATACGTTTCAGGTCCAATAAGTTCAAATCAAGCCTGATGAGGTTTGATCATGTCTAATGCAACACGCAAAAATAAATTCCAGTAAGGGTCAATCAGATCTAATAAGTCATAAGTTCAGGGTTTTTCAGGTGAAGAGAACGCACTGCTCACCTTAAAACCGATGACAATTTTACCATATACAGACATCAATAGTAGCCACAGTATCTAAAGATAACAGAAAGCAAAAGATTAGAAATGAAAGATAATAAGCATATAACTAGCATCTAAGATCCTTTCAACACTTCTTAAGGTACTCATTTAAACATTTGAGTGGAATAACAAGAATAACAATAGCAACCACCCAGCATAGTTAACACATTTGGCAACTGGTGTGGTGGACATCTGAACTGCAACCCCCTAACCACAAAGACGAGAATTGCATGGAGTTTTCTCACAGAGAATGAGACGTTTGACATGCACTAAACTTGAAAACACTTCAGGATGGAACTTTTTGACAAATTGATGATCTTCAGTCAGAACTCACTAATGAGAGAGAGAGAAAGAACTATTAATCCTCTAGGTAGGATCTGCCACATAATTTGTTGACCATCTTTAGCCATACACAAGGTAGATCGCACAAAGCCAGCGTAGTACACATCATCGTTATGAAGATAAGTAGCCAGCAAAAAGCCAGCTCACCATATTCCCAATTCTGTACTGTAACAGTGCCCAACTGCTCACAGTAAGGTTTTTTCAGGCCGTCTTCATTCAGCGTATTCAGCAGTATCCTCCATCTTGCATTCTACTCCACTTCACTTTCCTTGTTGATATCTCATCGAGATGGCAGCCATGACTTTCACCACTACACTGATAGGGTTTAATTGACTCAACTAGCTTTGTCCTTGTTGATAAAGATGGCCTTTCCTTAGATATGCACTTACAAGCGTTAAATGAGGATATGGTGAAGGTGAAAGAAAGGAAGATGAATGCCTGATAGCATATACAGGCTTCAGGCTTGTTGGAAAAATCACATCTTTTCAGTACTTACCTTAGAGAATGGATACATGCCTTTGACCTTACTTTTGAGCTTCAGGGTGTCAAAATCCTCTTAGTTTGGCCGTCAAGGGAAAAAAATGGGACAAGACCTGAAAGAAAACCAGAGTCCAACTTTTCTTTCTACTCCTCTAAAGATCATATTCCCCGTCTACGATCCAAATGCACTTGATCAAGAACTTACGAGTGAGGGAACCCAAAAAAACTGAGTTTAATTACTTAACTTTGGCAATCTTGTATACAAGTTGCTTGAATAGATCAAAGTGGTCGAGAATACAAAAGAGAAATGGGACACTTCCATTTTTATTTTCGTCGATATCAGCAGGTTACATGGAATTAAAACTCTCCCGTTCCGTTACACAACAGCCGTTCTGTAACGGAATTTTGATTTGTCGTTCCGCGAAATGCCGTTACGGCACGCCATAATAAAAATCACATACTTCTCGCCGCGTTGTCCATTCCGTAACGCGAACTCGTCGCGTTACAACGCTTTTATCCCCGTTACATCCGTTCTTTTCAAATATTAGCCAAAAATATTTTATAATTTAACTATATAGCTAATGTAACATGATATTGTGATAGATTTAAATATATTATGTTCTAATAATGCTTCATAAACTAAAATTAAGCAAATAAGGTTAGAACATATTAATGTGAATTTTTTTAAAAAATTCACGTCGCGTTGGCCGCGAAACGTTCTATTTCCCCGTTACAAGCCGTTCACGCGACAACGCGACCGTTCCCGCGAACGCGACCGCGTTTTTTTTCTATGGTAGGTTAGGGTCCATTATTCTTCCCTTTAACTTCAATTTCAAATATGCAAGTAAACTTAAAAATTCTCCTCTTTTGGCTCCTCTGATCTCTCCCCTCCAAATACTTCATCATAAAGAGTACAAATTTTCCCCTTGAAAATAATTTGCCCATGGATTTTCATGTTTTTGATATTTCAAAGACGAAAGCTCCTCCTACAGCTTTTTTTCCCCTTGGGAGGCGATCTAGGATGTCTTCAAGAGAAGGAACGTTTACATTATGCTAAGTCCCCTACCAGTCAGGCCCCCTATTATACACACGTATTCTAGAAGGAGCAAGAAGGTGGCTGAGGGCACATAGGAGTCATTACTCACTGGCACTAATGGAGTGGAGGAAGAAGAATTATTCCCCGACTCTCAAGATAACAGAATCTGTTAGAAGAATGGATGATTCCTTAGATATTTGTACTGCTGTGTATATAAATAGGAGCTTTGCTCATCAACTAGAGTATCTAGAAATTAAGAGAGAGAAAGTCTTGTAATGGGAGAAACCTTGCCTCTCGAATGCAAGGAATGTAATTGAGAGCTTCTTCTTAAATACAATCACTATCCTTGGTGCCTATTTACTGTGTTTTCCTACTTGATTGTTAGCCTAATTTTCTGGGTCTTAGCAATTGTGGTATCAGAGCAATAGATTCTGACCGGAGAAAATGGTGGTTCCCTCGAATTCCCAATGGATAGAACAACTTGAGAAGGGAATCGCTAACTTGCGAGAGTCCGTGTCGAGTGAGGTAGCGACGGTGGTGGGAAAAGTCGTGGAGGCGTTACAAGAGACCTTGGCTGCCCAAATCGCCACTAGTTTGGAGAAAGCTACACAACAACTTGGTGAGGAAGTAGCGAAACTCCAAGAAAAGGGTGGTAGGAGGGGCGAAGGTGGAGAACCGTATGGAGATGGGGAGAATAGAATGGTAAACAATTACGATGACGTAGAGGGCGAAGGCTTCGGTGGTGGATTTCGAGGAGGTGGAAATTGGCGAGCAAAAAAACTGGATCTACCAGTTTTCTCCAGCAATAACCCCGATGTTTGGATCATTAAGGCGGAGCGATTTTTCCAATTTTACCGTTTGACTGAAGAGGAGAAGGTTGAGGCTGCGGTGATGTCGTTGGATGGAGATGCGTTGATATGGTACCAGTAGGAGAACCAGAGGAGGCCAATTTACCGACGGTCGGAGACGAAGTGGATGCTGCTCTGGCGATTCCATGAGACAACCTTGGGATCACTACATGAGCAGTGGTTGAGTCATGAGCAAGAACGGGGGGTGGTGGAATATAGGAAGAGATTCATTGAACTATTAGCCCCATTAGAGGGAATACCCGAATCCATAGGCCAAGGAGGAAATTAAAAATGAAGTGAGAATTATAGGACCCAGATCCTTGGATCATGCCATGGAATTGGCTGTTCAAATTGAGGAGAAACTCAATCATCGGCCCAAAAAGAAATGGGAGTCTAAGGCAAGCCCATACTCATCTTATAACCCACCCACCTACCCCACCAAGTCAACCTACTCTTATCACCCCACAACCCAACCTTTCCAAACAGCCCATAACCCACCCCAGCACCATCTCACTATTCCAGTGCTTCCATTAATTCACCAAACTACACCTCACAAGATAAAACCAAAAACCCATTACCCATCGCCAAACCCTTTGGAGAGATACGAAGGCTCAGTGAGAAAGCGCTCCAATACAAGCGTAAAAATGGACTCTGCTTTCGTTGTGATGATAGATGGGCAATAGGGCATCGTTGCAAGAAGAAAGAGCTGATTATTTTACTTGGTCATGATGAAGACGAGGTGGAGTATGGTTCCTTAGTGGAGCATTCTCAGTTTGATTCCCCCATTAGCCCACATTCAGAGCCTAACCCACCTGAGATTTCCTTGAATTCGGTGATGGGTATTTCCAACCCAAAAACCTTGAAAATGGAAGGATCCATTTACGGGAAAAGTGTGGTAGTGATGGTGGACCCTGGTGCCACCCAAAATTTCATCTCGCTTAATTTCATCTCGCTTGATACTGTTTGGAGGTTGCAAATTCACATTTCATCCTCCCAGCCTTTTGGAGTTTCATTAGGGACGGGGGCAGAAGCACATGGAAGGGGTGAATGCAAGGTTGTACCCTTGGACATTCAAGGAGTTTGTGTGGTGGAGGATTACTTACAGTGGCTAGAGAAGTTGGGCACTATGGTGACCAATTGGAAGACACAAACATTGCAGTATAAGGATGGCAATCACACCATTACATTAAGGGGAAACCCAGCTTTGAGCAGAACTGAAGTATCTTTAAAAGCCATGTTTCACACTTTGAGGAAGGAGGAGGATTCCTGGTGGAATTCAACCAGTTGGCACCAGCAGCGGCGGAGTTCATGGATTTTGATGAGGTTCCTCAGTGTTTGCTAGGTATTTAATATGCCTCTTTGTCTTCCCCCTGATAGAGGACACGTGCATGCTATTAACCTAAAACATGGCACTGACTTAGTTAGTGTGAGGCCTTATAGGTATCCACAATCACAAAAAGATGAAATTGGACAACTCATACATGACATGTTAGCTGCTGGAATCATACAACCTTCCCCTAGTGCATTTTCTAGCCCCGTTTTACTTGTGAAAAAGAAAGATGGCTCTTGGAGATTTTGTGTAGATTATAGAGCCCTCAATAATGTGACCGTTCCCGATAAATACCCTATCCCTATCATTGATGAATTGCTTGATGAATTACATGGATAAATTGGATTTAAAATCGGGGTATCATCAAAGCAAAATGAAACCTAGTGATGTACCTAAGACAGCTTTTAGGACTCATGAAGGTCACTATGAATTTTTAGTGATGCCATTTGGGCTCTCTAACGCTCCGGCAACTTTCCAAGCACTTATGAATGAAGTTTTTAAGCCATATTTGAGAAAGTTTGTGCTGGTTTTCTTTGATGACATACTAGTGTATAGTGCTAGTTTGGAGCAACATGTGCATCACTTGAATGTGGTCTTGGGATTACTTGCTGCTAATCATCTCTTTGCCAACTTAAAGAAGTGTGAATTTGGCAAAGAAGAGGTAGCCTATTTGGGACATAATATCCGTGAAAGGGTAGCCATGGACCCTTCTAAAGTCCAAGCAATGTTGGATTGGGCCATACCTACCACTTTGAGAGACCTTCGTGGATTTTTGGGTTCAACAGGTTATTACAGAAGATTTGTGTAGTATTGCCCAGGATCTCACTAATCAATTGAAGAAAGAATCCTTTGGGTGGTTCCCTGCAGCCACTCAGGCTTTTGAAAAAGTGAAGAAAGCTCTCACATAGGCTCCTGTATTACATGTGCCGAATTTCAGTTTACCTTTTGTAATTGAAGCTGATGCTTCTAGTTATGGATTGGGTGCAGTGCTGCTCCAACAAGGCCACCCTATTGCTTATTTTAGCAAGACCTTGGGGGAGAGGGCCAGAGCTAAATCTATTTATGAGAAAGAACTCATGGCTGTGGTTCTTTCCGTTCAAAAATGGAAACATTTCTTATTGGGAAGGCACTTTGTGATTCACTCTGACCAACAAAGTCTCATGCACTTGCTTAACCAGAGAGAGATTGGTCCAGCCTACCAAAAATGGGTGGGAAAACTTTTGGGATTTGATTTTGAAATCAAATACACACCTGATGCTCTTTCCCGGAAACAACACCCTGAGGTGGAATGCAATGTCATCACTTCTTCCCACTCACCTCACCTTGAGCTGATAACTCAATCCATTCAACAGGACCCTGATTTATTGCATTTAATGACTGACGTTTCTAGGTTTACAGTGGAACACCAAATGCTGAAATACAAGGGGCGTCTGGTTTAGGACCTTTTCCTTGGCTGCCACCTTGCTCCAGGAATATCATGCATCTCCTATGGGTGGGCACTCTGGCGTGTTTAAGACCTATCAAAGGTTAGCTGGAGAATGGTATTGGAAGGGGATGAAGAAAGATGTCACCACTTTTGTGCAGAACTGTCAGGTCTGCCAACAATATAAGACATCCACACTTAGTCCAGCTGGTTTACTTCAGCCACTCCCCATTCCCTTGGCCATATGGGAAGACATATCTATGGACTTTGTGGAAGGGTTGCCTAAGTCTCTAAGGGTGGGATACTATACTGGTTGTGGTAGATAGACTCTCCAAGTATGGGCATTTCATTACTCTCAAGCACCCTTTAACTGCTGCTTCTGTGGCTGCTGTGTTTATCAAGGAAGTAGTGAAACTTCATGGTTTTCCTTCTACCATAGTATCAGATAGAGACAAGGTTTTTATGAGCCTTTTATGGCGGGAATTGTTCAAACTTCAGGGTACTCGCTTGCATAGGAGTACTGCTTACCACCCTCAATCTGATGGCCAGACTGAGGTGGTCAACAAGTCACTTGAAGCTTATCTCAGGTGTTTTTGTAATGGCAAACCCAAGGTGTGGGCTACTTGGATTCCATGGACATAGTATTGATATAATACCTCTACTCATGCCTCTTCTTACTACACCCCCTTCAAGATAGTCTATGGGAGAGATCCTCCACACTTATTTCGTTTTGAGAAGGGCAGTTGTGTCTTCATTGGAAGATCAGTTACTTGACAGGGATGCCACTCTTGATGAACTTAAGTTTCATCTACTGGAAGCTCAGAATAGCTGATATGATTGCACGTCCAAATGTTGAATGAGCAACCAAGAAATCCGAGCAAAGGAACGAACTAGAACAAGTTGTTAAGTCCGAACAACTGATCAAAGTACCCGGATATGATAATTAAAATAAACACTCCTGAATATTTTAATTAACTCTTAATCTCACTCAAACCACTCCTGGAATTAAGTAGATTAAACACTAAGTAAATTATCACTCCTGAAAAATTACTCAATGGCCGAAAATAATTGAAAGCACAAGTAATTTCAATAACAAAGTTTTTGTGTAAATCACTCGTGCTCTTGTAAGGTAGCATGACATGACTATTTATATTATTCATGACAAGAATGAACTTGCCCTCTAAGGACTACAGTAGCCGAAAATCAGCAGCCAAGTAGTTTAGGAAACACCCTAACACCTTGCATACTAATCCCTTGATTCTAGGAGAGAATAAAGGAGAACTTAAGGAAACCACCAAATCAGCCCCTAAATCCCTTTACACGCCCAACCATTTAAGGAAACAAGGAGATAAGGAAACTAAGGGATTACAACTCCATGACAACTAACAACTTGGAACACAAGGACTATCCTAAAATACTCCAATATAGCCGAATCATCACAAGAGATTTTAGGACCTTTATTTGCTGAAATTAAAAGACTTAATTAAAATAACTAAGACTCTAGAAATGGTGTCACCTCATGCTTCATTAATCGAATCATCATCCCACTTAAGCATTGACACAAATGAGGAGTTTGAATTAAACTTGAATCTGAATACTTCAAGGACTAGGCAAATAGGTTCCCTTTCATCAGTTGACTTTGAACTTTGAAGCTTGACCTCGACCTTGACTCGTATCAATAGCATGAGGCAGCAGGAAGATAAGAAAAGAAGATCTGTCCATTTTGAACCAGGTGAGCTTGTGTATCTCAAACTCCAGCCCTATAGGCATCACTCATTGGCTAAAAGAAGAAATGAAAAGCTGGCTCCGAGATTTTATGGGCCTTTTCCTGTGATTAAGAGGATTGGCCAATACTTCTCCCTCCTGAAGCCAAACTCCACCCTGTGTTCCATGTGTCTCACCTCAAAAAGGCCTTGGGCACCTCTCAGATCTCTATAACTCTTCCCCCACAGCTCAAGACTTGGTGCTGGATACCCAACCTGAGTCTCTCTTGAGCATAAGTATCACCCCCACAGGATATCTGAAGTCACTGAAGTTCTTGTCAAGTGGATCAACCTGCCTTCTTTTGAAGCCACTTGGGAGGATGCTGCTCTACTGGATGCTCGTTTCCCTGACTTCCACCTTGAGGACAAGGTGCTTAATTGGGATGGGGTATTGCTAAGTCCCCTACCACATTCAAGTCCCCCTATTTTACACACGTATTCTAGAAGGAGTAAGAAGGTGGCTGAGGGCACATGAGTCATTACTCACAACAAGACAGCTGGCACTAATGGAGTGGAGGAAGAAGAATTATTCCCTGAGAGTCAGGATAACAGAATCTGTTAGAAGAATGGATGAGGTGGCAGGTGCCTTAGATATTTGTTCTGTTGTGTATATAAATAGGAGCTTTGCTCATCAGCTAGAGTATCCAGAAATTAAGAGAGAGAAAGTCTTGTAATGGGAGAGACCTTGCCTCTCGAATGCAAGGATTGTAATGGAGAACTTCTTCTTCAATACAATCACTATCCTTGGTGCCTAGTGACGTAACTAGGCTCATGAGCTCCCGAAGCTCGAGCAACCGTACGCCATGTCAAGTCATCACCCTCGAACACAAAGTCATTATCTTCATCAGAAGAGTTATCATCCATTCTTCCAAGTAGCCACTCATTGCTATCATCAATCTCCTCTAAAAGAATAGGATCCACGGTGTCTCTCCTATCACATCGGCGTTGCAAAGCACGATTATATTTCACAAACACCATGTCATTCAATCGACCTTGTGTCAATCTGTTTCGCTTCTTAGTATGAAGCTAAAGTAAAAACTCATTAGTATGCTATTAGCCTATTAGACATACCCTTTATTTAAGCGAAATAATAAAAATAAGGTATTTACAAGCTGAAAAACACCCCAATTTCTCTCACAATTGGTAGCACTACAAGTGAGGCTAAGAACCTTTATCGCAAATTTTTTGAGGTTTGGTGCAGAAGATCCAAAGATAGACCACCACTCCGCTATCAGATTTAAATGTAAACATTAATATTTAAGATATCAAAGATATTGAAAATTAAGATTTACTTATTTTAAATAAATATTTACCGGGTGCTTTTGTCTTTCTTTGCCTAATGGCCGCGGGTTAAAGAGACCGGTTGCTTCCTTGTATATATCCAACTCTCCAATGATCTTGTCTTGAGTTACTACATCCGGAGTCAACCTTGTAATGCAACCAAACAACCCATTCATAACTTCTTCACAACCAACCTCATCGGGATTATCATAAAAGAACTCCGGATTGAGGAAATAACCGGCCGCATGCAATGGTCGATGAAGTTGACAATCCCACCTTGCATCAATGTACTCAAAAGCTCTCTTGTAGTTTTCTTCTTTCATTGAGAAGCTCTTAGAAATGGCCTCCTTAGCTCTATCCATAGCTTCATAAATGTAACCCATAGGTGGTTTTCTTTCTCCATCAACCATCCTAAGAACCTTGACAAGAGCCCCCGTCAACTTAAGAGCATAAATAACATGTCTCCAAAAGCTATCTTGCAAAACAAATGATGCAACTTTTTTTCCTCCCGCTTCCTTTGGCCATTTGGAATCATTCCACTCTTGAGAAGTAACCATCTTCCTCAAGTTGTGTCTTTGCTTATGAAATTGTGCTAGAGTTATGAAAGAGGTTGCAAACCTTGTAATTGCCGGCCTATGCAAATTTCGACCGTTTGTGAACCTCCTCATCATGTTCACAAGTGTGATATGGCTATAAATATAGCCACTCATGAACATGCACCTCTTTAGTGCGATCTTGACCTTTGAAATTTTTCCAATATCCTCCAACATAAGATCAAGACAATGCGCCGCACATGGAGTCCAATAAAGATGTGGTCTTGTAGCCTCAAGCATCTTTCCTATAAATTTTATCAAATATCCATGGTTATAAGATAATGATTTATGAATATTAGAAAGAGTAAAAGTTAAATTAAACAAATCAATGAGATATTTGTTTCTTACCCGCCTTCACATAGTTAGAAGCATTGTCCGTCACTACTTGGATCACATTTTTCTCCCCAACTTCTTCAACAATTTCATCAAGCATTTTAAACAACAAGTTGGCATCTTTCACAATTTCGGAAACATCCATTGATTTTATGAACATGGATCCTTTTGGGGAGTTTACAAGAAAAATCACAATATCCTTATGGGCAACCGAATCACGCCATCCATCGGATAAAATGGAGCAACCTTTTGTTGCCCACTCTTTCTTATACTCTTCCATTTTCTTTTCAACTTCTTCAACTTCCTTCTTAAGAAGTGGAACTCGTAGCTCATGCATAGAAGGTGGCTTGAAATCGGGACCATATTGTCCAATGGATTGCATCATTTTACCAAAACTCTCATAAGTAGCCGCATGAAAAGGAATTCCCGCATCATAAAACCATTTAGCAATGTCCCTACAAGCTTTGTCCCTCAATTGCTTGTCACAAACCCCTAAGATGCCTTTCCTCTCTTTTCTTCCTTTCAAAATATCTTGGGGAGTAGAAGTGACATATGTGTCTAAAGGACCCCTTTATCTTGGCCTTTTAACATTTGATGTGCCACTTTTTTTCCCCGAAATACCTTTGGCATTCAAAACTTCACAATCCACTTGTTCCTTATCATCATCATCATCACCATCATAACGAGGAATGTTTGGCAACATTTGTGCATCAATCTTAGTTTGTGCCTTTTGAATCATAAATGATTTCACTTCCTCCCTCACATGCTCGGGACAACTAGGACACTTAAGCACATTCCTAAAACCTCCTACCAAATGTTGCTTCATACGATAAGCCCCTCCTTTAGTTACCTTTTCACAAAAACTACAAGTCCAATTGGTCTTATTATTAGGATCCGGTTTTCCATATTTCCTAGCCGGATCCAAAGCGTCCGATGATCCCATAGAAGCCGAACCCGACTCCATCAAAGATTCTCAATGAACAACAACCAAGTAACCAACAATCTACAATTCAAATGATATGGAGAAAGATAAAAATGAGTTTCTATAATATAATACTAAATTGACTAAATGAGCTTGAGAATACATCTTTTTCATATACTAATAAATGAGTCATTAACCTTGACAAGTTGACATTAACATTCCAATTCGTGGAAAGCAACCACATATGCCACATGCCCAAAAAAAAAAAATTAAAAACAGAACAGTGGCTCTTCACAGTGAAGATTGAAAAAACAAATCAGAAAAATGGTGAGAGAAGAAACAGAAGAAAAAATAAAAACCAGAAAAAAAAAGATGTAAAAGAAAGGAGAAAGAAGAAAGAAAGAAGAAAATCATTGAAGAAACAAGAAAGAAATCGAAAAAAAAAAAAAAAGAAGAAAAAAAGAAGAAAGAAAGAAGAGGAACGAAACAGAGAAGAGGAGAAACAAAACAAAGGAAGGAAGAAAACTTACCGGCGACGACGACAGGCGACCTGGGTTTTCCTACTTGATTGTTAGCCTAATTTTCTGGGTCTTAGCACATTACTCCCTCCGTCCCAGAATACTCTTGACACTTATCAGGACACGTAGTTTTAGACTAAGTAGCACCGATACGGGTACGGGGACGGAAAAAGGCAAAATCAAAATTTCCGAAAACGGGTACGGCTTGGATTCGGCAAAAAAAAAATTTTAATACATTTTACTGAAAAATAATACATAATTTTTCCTACATAAAATCTCCATTAAATTTTTGTACAAAAATATTAAAAGATATAAATATAAAAATATAAAGAATAAACTCTCCTTTTTGGAATATAAAAATATATCTAAGGTTAATAGTTTGATTTAGTTAAAAAAAAGAAAAAGAAGAAGAAAAGCAGTAACTTCATAGAAAGACAAACTGACAGAGTGGTGCAAATGCAAAAGACTACAGCTTTTTTTTTTTTTAAAATTATTTGAACAGCTGTATTATACAAGTACAGCACTATTTCTTCTCACCTTCACTTTCACGTGACTTCTTTAGGAAGAGTAGTAACTTAATAAAATTAAAAACCACAAAAATCAAAAGGCAAAACTTGCACGAAGAGAGAAGTAGAAGAAGAGGTAATACCGTAGCATGAGCATCCCTCTTTTACCTTTCATACTCTCTCCTCCATTTTCATCACTCCTTCAATTTCACTCTTCTCAAACCCAGAAAAAAAAAATTCAACCCACAAAAAATTAGATCCATTTCCCCATAAATCTCCAAAAACCCACCCACCAAATTACCCGAATTAAACAACCCACAACCCAAAATCCAAAACCCATATTTTCTCTCTCCTCCATGGAAACACCACCCCTCGACCAGCTGAAGAACTACTGAAGAAGATCCAAGACTTAGAACTTAGAAGCAGGACATGCGCACCTTAGAGAAGAGATGTCGAAGCTTGGGTACGTGGCTTTCCTCTCAAAAACGTACCCAACCCGTACCCAAAATCAGCCCATCCGTCCCCAAAAGCAACCCACGTACCCGACCCACTGGATTCGTTCTGGGTACGAATCCCAGGCGAATCCGTACCGTACCCAGGACGTACCCGTACCCGGTACGGGAAACGGAGCCTGGGAGCCGTACCTATGCATCATAGGTTTTAGATGATAAGTTGTTGTTTAGTTATCAATTGTTATTTTATTAAAAAAGTAGATGTGATAGGAGTGAGTAGGTAGTAAAAGTAGTAAATTTCTATATGGTGGAGAGAGAGTGTGGGCCATGGTTAGAGTTGGTAGGTAGTAGGAGTGGTATTATTTTATTCGGTTTTTTCACCAGGTACCCTCGCGTTTTCAATAATTCACCTGGTGCCCCTGAGGTTTTGAAAAATCACCAGAATACCCTTAATGACTAACGGACGTCAACTCTGTTAGTCATTAGGGCTAAATCAACGAAATTAACCCCTAACAAACATAATTAATACTAATTAATCCTAATTAACTATAATTAAACCTAATTAACCCATCTCTCTCCCTAACCCCTAACCCCACCACCCTCCTACCACCCCACCACCAACTCCTCCACCCTCCCACCACCCCCGGCCCCCCCCATCCCAACCCCTCCCACCACCCCCACCCCCAACAACCCCCCACACCACCCGCGCATCCCCTCATCCCACCCCCCTTCCTACGCCGACCCCCTCCCCTTCCCAGCCGAACCCCCCCCTCCCCACCTGCCGTCGCGAAACCCTTCACCTTCCCTCGCGAACCCCTCTCCCCTCCCCACCGCCGTCGCGAAACCCCTCCCCCTTCCTCTCGCGAACCCCCCTCCCCTCCCCCCTGCCGCCGCGAAACCCCCTCCCCTTCCCCATCGACCCCCCCCTTCCCCTTCCACTCGAACCCTAAAAAAAATTTGAAATTCGAAGGGGAGGGAGGTTGTGTTTCAAAATCTGGATTGTGATTTGAAAATATTGGTTTTGTTTCGAAAATCTGGATTTGAAATTCGAAGGGGAGGGAGGGGGTCATGGGGAGGAGGTTACGGGAGTGGGGTCATGGGAAGGGGGAGGGAGCGGTGGGGAAGGTGGTGGTGGGGAGGGGGGGCTGTTGGGTGGTGTGCGGGGGGGTGATGGAGGGGGGCTTGTGAAGGGGGGGAGTGGGTGGGTGGTGGGAGGTTAGGGTTTAGGTTAGGGGGTTAGGGTTAGGGTAGGGTTAGAAATTAGGGTTAAATTAGGTTAATTAAGGTCACAGTTAACGGAAAGTTGACGGTAGGGTCACGTCAGGTATTTTTCAAAACCTTAGGGGCACCAGGTGAATTGTTGAAAACGCGAGGGTACCAGGTGAATTTCGTCAAACCACAGGGGTACCTGGTGAAAAAAACCGTATTTTATTTGG
Source organism: Beta lomatogona (assembly GCA_947646795.1). Lineage (NCBI taxonomy): Eukaryota > Viridiplantae > Streptophyta > Magnoliopsida > Caryophyllales > Amaranthaceae > Beta > Beta lomatogona. Next base: position 4,083,047 of record CANSNZ010000942.1, read on the forward strand.
AGGAGAGAGAGTGTGGGCCAATAGTTAAAAGATAGAAGGATTAAAATTACGGTTTTTTCACCAAATACCCACGACAAATAAATTTATTCACCAAATACCCCCACTTTTTTCAAAATTCACCAAATACCCCGACCTTTAAAAAAATTCACCAGATACCCCCCTGACATTTTAAAAAATACCAAAAATGCCCTTTTTGGCTAACGGACGTTAGTGCTCCGTTAATTAATTAACTCATTAACCTAAAAAACCCTAATTAAACCCTAATTAAACCTAATTAAACCTAACTAAACCCTAAACTCTCCTTAACCCAACCCCAACCCCCCAACCCTACCCCCCCAAACCCTAGACCCAGAGCCCCACCCTTCTCCCCACCCCAGCCCCCCTTTCCTCCCCATCAACCCCCACTGAGACCCCCTTTCCCTCGCCTCGCTCGCGCCTCCTCTCCCTCCTCCCTCACTCGCCGGCATTTTCTTTTCGAAGCCGTCCCTCGCGCCTCCCTCCCCTCCCTCACTCTCGCCGGCATTTTCTTTTCGAAGCTCTTCCCACCCTGATTCCAGGTAACTCCAAAGTGAGTGAGTTGATGTTGCTAGGTGTTTGTTGGTGGGCCGGCGAGTGAGGGGGGGGTGGGTGGGGTTAGAATTCGACGGGGGTGGGGGAGGGTGGGGGAATTCGACAAGGGTGGGGGAGCCGCGAGAGGGTCGACGAGGGTGGGGGAGCCGCGGGATGTCGAGGGGAGGGAGCCTGCATGGGGGTTGCGGGGGAGGGGCGGCGGGGCCGGGGGTGGTCGGGAGGGGGAGGCGCGGCGGGGGGGGAGGGGAGGGGAGGGGGGGGTCGGTGGGGCCGGAGTTGTGGGGGGTGGGGGTGGTGGGTCAGGGGTGGGGTGGGAGGATGGTGGGCTTGGGGGTGGGTTTAGGGTTAGTTAGGGTTTTAGGGTTAGTTAGAGTTTTAGGGTTTAATTAGGATTTAATTAGGGTTTTTTTAGGTTAATTAGTTAATTAATTAACGGAGCACTAACGCCGTTAGCCAAAAAGGGCATTTTTGGTATTTTTTGAAATGTCAGGGGTATCTAGTGAATTTTTTTAAAGGTCAGGGGTATTTAGTGAATTTTGAAAAAAGTGGGGGTATTTGGTGAATAAATTTATTTGTCAGGGGTATTTGGTGAAAAAACCGTTAAAATAATAGTGGGTCATATCCAAAAATAGAAGTGTAAAGAGTATTCTGGGACAGATGAAAAAGAAAAGTGTAAAGAGTATTCTGGGGACAGAGGGAGTACTAGTCTTTGCAGTTTGTGCCTTCAGGACAAAGAATCCATTAATCATTATCCACTCTCTTGTTTTTGGGGTTTTTTTTCTACACTTCTCCTTAGCCTTGTTTGGGTTGAGCTGGGTCCAACATTGTTCTATTTATTGTTGCCTGGAAAAGGACGGAAAAATTTTGGCTTGCTGCGGTGTGGAAGATAATTTGATTGGCAATAAGGTGGTGCCCCTTGATAGAAGATTTTTTAGGGTTTAGCTTCCACTTATCAAGCTTTCAAGATCCAATTTTTGAGGCTTTTCTATAGCTGGACTTAATTTTAAGATATATTGCTTGACATCTCTTGATTTTGTAGATAAATTGCCTTTTGTCCTTAGCCATCCTTTTCTATATGGGTGACCAGGGTTACCTAATTCGCACCTACCCCTCGCGAATCATGTTTTTAGTTCGCTCGTTCCAAAACGCGATTCGTTTGCGCACCAAGTCGGTGGGTAACGCAACCTAAATCGATGAAACTGGCGTTCCGGAGCAAGAGAAAGGAAGCAGAGCAATTGTTAGGGTTTCTGGAACCCTAGATCTGAAAATTAGGCGACAGGTTAAGAAAAGGAGAATAAAACATTGGGGCTTTTGGTCGTCGGCGTGATGCGAGCCCACTGACATATTGATGGACTCCATAGATGGAGTATGTTGTTGCAGAGAAAGGGAGAGAGATAGAAGCGTCGTATTCTTTTTTGGTTGGAGAGAGAAAGAGAAGGAATCGCGATAGTGAGATTTGAGAATACCGAGAAACATAAAACCAGTAATTTATACTACATTTACAGCTGTCACTTTTTTTTTTTTTTTTTTTTTTTTGAGGGGAGCAACTGGCACCGTTGACAATTTATTTTCTCTTTTTCCTCTTTCCGTTTTTTTTGCAGCTTTCTTTTTCTAGTTCCCTATGTAGTGCTAGTTTCAAAAAATAGATTTAACCAAAAAAATTAAAATTCGAATAGCTAAAGGTAATCAATATATTAAGTTATTTGAAATTATTTTATATTTTAAAAAAATTTATATAATAAATCAATATATTAGCACGAATTATGTTCCGACGAATTATGTTCCCAAAATCCGTACCAAAATAAAACTCTCGCGATCCAAATTCTCCCAACTAGCGAATCGCGTTCCCGTACCCGTTCCACAATCCGAGGCGTTCCGCGAATTAGGTAACCTTGTGGGTGACATCCCCTTGGTGTCTTTCAGTCTTTCTAATATGATTACTTCTCCAGGAAAAGAAGAAGAAGCTAGTGCAAGAAGTTCTGACCAGCTGATCCTAGCAGTCTTACAATGTCTCGTTACAGCTTACAAGGTAATGCAGAGTGGAACAAAGAGTATCTATCACAGGGAACTAAACTACTACAGTCCAAGAACCACATTTGGAAACAGTGGGACAAGCTTTCAGCCAGAGTATTTCTACTTATAAAGTTCAGAGTGTATCAACAGTTCCGCTTTTGTAATCATACAAAGCAATATTGAGTTCTAGAAAAAATGCAGGACCAAATTTACATGATTCCTGATACATCAAATTATCTTTTAGGCAAAATCATGCAAAATGAAGAAGAAAAAAAAGTGTTAAAATAAGTATCAAGACACATTCTGTAGAGAAATCTGTTTACAGTATATGGTGGACACACCTATACTAAATCATTGGGAAGGATGATTCCAAAAAAAAAAATCCATTGGGAAGGGATAAAGAAAAAAGCATGACTTAGTGATCATGCTCAGTGTGATATTCATAAATTTAAAAATAAATCCTAAAAAGTAAAAAGTAGAAGGGAATATCTGAAGGCAGTAAAATGTTCGGTGATATGGCAAGTTGGCAACATGAAGTCAAACTCAGACATTCCAACATGCAAAGTGACACACTTATTGAGGACACAAAGAATAGTAACTAGATATGCAGCAAGACTGGAAGTGGCATCAAGAACATTCACTAGCAAACAGATAAGCACAAAGCATTGGTGCTTGGTACCCTACACAAGGTCACCTGCACCGTGAATCAAGCACCCTGTATATATACAAACCACAACTTGAAGCAGAGACACCAAAGAAAGGGAAATGAAAGAATAACAAGATTTATCAGATAAATTCACCTTTGCACAGGGTACCTAGCAAGTTAAGGTTTCTTTAATGAGATTGATCAGATTTGTTTTGGCAGCCATGAAAATCATATTTTGCCATCAACTTCAGGTTGAGGAGAAAGTGGACAAGGCCAGCCCAATGGACAAATATTTTCCAAAAATTTTAGCAGATTCAAAGAACCTAAAACACTGAACACAGTGAAGTGGATGTAAGCAATGAAGTGAACAATAATGGAGAGAGTTCACCCCAAAGTTAGAACTCAACACGAACTACAGATGGTAAAGTGATCATAAGTGTGGCCATAAGTCTGGGAGTCATTAGTTGCAAATCTTAACACAATCTGGCTTGTAAAAAAGAAATTTTGAAACATATTTGATTCCTCTTATTGCTGAGTTATTATTTGCTAGAATATATGACTTCTTACCAAACCATATGATACTCTGGTGGTTTTTAGCATCTAGATAACAGATGTTGTGAATATATAGTTTGCAAAAACGAAGATGCAACTTCACTGAATTATTTTAAATATCCAAAATGATGTTGTGAACAGGAAAGCTTCACAATTAGGTTTGTGTGCATTGGTACTTTTGGCGGAAAATACTCATGGAGGGAAGAATACATTTAAACAATTACCCACCTGCATCTGATGCTAAGTATACCGCAGCCATAGCGATATCCCACTTCTCGCCAAGTTTGTAAAGTGGCATGTAATCTCTAGCTTTGCTTATAATCTCATCAGGTACAAGTTTACTCATTCCAGGGGTATCACCAATAGGGCCTGGAGCTATTCCATTGACCCTAATATCATAATCTGTTCCCCATTCCAGTGCCAAGTTTCTCGTAGTTGCATCAACAGCAGCCTACAACACCACCCACCAAATGACCATGAATGGGGTCAGAAAGGATCAACCAGCCTTGGCTGCAGTAAATTGTAACCTAACCAAAAAGAACATAATGTGAGGACTTGAAGGTAGCACCATGCACAGCTAACCTTGGCTGCAGATACATGAATTTGATACCAAGAAGCTGTGTAATGCAATGTAGCACTTATATTCAATATTAGCCCACCACTGGATGAATTTCTTCCTGGCCCTCCTTTCTTGAGATATATAAGTGCTTCACGACACATAGTGAATGTCCCAACAGAATCAATATCCAACACTGCAGCATGAGAAAAGTGTGCCGTCAGTTAAATAACAATCTCAAAGACATATCATGGATATCCTGAAAATTTTAATGTTACCCCACAAAAAAAGAAAATATTGATCCGCTTGATATTCATGCAAAGAAAATTTAGCATTTGGATAGTTCTTGGCCTGTTAACAATGCGTCTCCCTTATCCATAATTTCAACTTATTAATGAAAGATCCTAGAACATAATCCCCTCAAACTCATCATTGCTTGAATCGAGTAAACAAATTCAAAATTTTAAAATTAAAAAATCCTTACATCAAAAGGTTGGCCTAAATTGTTTCTTTTTCATCGTATTTTATCACCCCAATAAAAGTCATTTAGGAGGCTAATTCTGTGAGAGCACATTGATGGGGTAAAACTCCATGTCAAAAACAGGGAGATGAAAAATATCAATTAGAAGTTTAGAACTATCGTCCCCAGATTACTTGTCAAAATTCCTCTTCAAGCACATAATACAATAAAAGCACATAAATTCTTTTCAGATAAAGAGCAGCAGATAAGTCACATTCCCTTCTTCATTTCCAGAAGTTTTCTGTTTAACTTTGCCATCATGGTATCTCCTCCTCACCCCTTTCTGCACAATGTTTGGTTGCATGGCATTACCTGCATTGTTTGATTGCCGAATGTAGAAGAGAGATAGATGGATTCTAACACTTAATTAGGGAAGCAAATTTAAAAATAACTGATACGATTTCAGTAACCAAAATCAAGCACTACAGCTTGATATAAGTATTTTTAAATCAGAAAAGTTCAACTACTTAAAAAAAGGGAAATTGACAGAGAAGACCAGGACGTTTCCTACAACAGCAAAGTAAAAGGAAGAACTCCTATCACAGTTCACACCTTATAGGGACAAACCACAAAAGATGCTGAAACCACAAGCTCGGAGAGAGGCTAGAAACAATACTCTTACCCTAGAAAGAATCTTGGATAACCTTATTCACTAATCCTTTTGCTCCTCGCCAACACAACATCAATGGTATTGCCTAAAAAGCAGAATGCAGATGGATTTTTTTACCCCCTTATGTCTTCTCATGCTTGATATATAAAATATACAGGTGCTGAAAAAATCATCTACAATTTCAAGATCACACCATAAATAAGTAGCACTCTTGTGCATGGTGTCAAATGATATGATTTTCGAGGCTGTTTCGGACTCTTTTTGTGTTTTGTGCTTTCTGTGGACGAAAGTAAGAAACAAGGGTATGAACAACTCAACCAATCCGGTATGAATTGAACTAGGTTTGAAGAATAAAGCTATCTCGGCTAAATTCAACAGTGTTATTTTGCTATCTCGTCAAAAATAACAATAATTCACAAGGAATCACAATTCTCAAAATCAACTCTTTCCTTTATTCTAGTTAGGCGCCTATATTTATAGAAGAAGAAGCAAGAAGACCTTGCCCTCCAAGCTATTACATCACACGACCAACCCTAAGAATATAAGGAGAGTGCTTCCTTAATTAAAGCCTAGAATCTAGAACAATAGCTTTAAGGAAAGAGGTGCAACACTTTCCTTAAATACTCTAAACCACACACCTAAGCCTAAGCTATTACAACTCAAAATTTCGGCTCTTATTACAACCAAACTAAAATAAAAATGACTCAACGACATTAACTAATTTAACTAACATAATAAAAGACATATTTTTCGTTACATGTAAAACCTTCACTTTAAGAGTAAAGTAAAACCATGCAACAATTCTACGAAAGCAAATAAAGATAGTTGGACTTGCATCATTCTCCCCCTCTTGAAAAAAAACTTGACCTCAAGTTTGATCATCAAAGAATTCTAAGAAATCTTCCAAATCAAGCGTACAACAATATACACCATTAATATGTGGCGTCGTTCATCACCATATTATGCTGCACGAAGTCTTAAGCTTTCCGAACTCCATATTACCATTAGATTCAGATTATCATTCCTAAAAGGAATAACATGAAGGACCATTGAAAGAACAAGATCAACAACCCTAGGAACCAAAGTAAAAGGAACATTAACTAAAGGCACATTTTCCTTTATATCAATGTTAGGTTTCACCTCTTCATCATGAGAACCTGTAAAAATCAAATTTTCATCCTTGGAACAAGATAAAGTTTCGATCTTTTCTTCATCCTCAAAAATAGGAAGTTGTCATTTTACTACACGTTGTCACTCGAGTAGATGTTGAGCCAAATCTTGAAGCTTCTCAAAACTCCTTTCAATTCGTGCTAATCTTTCTTCAAGGGTTGGTGGACATGTAAGATCTTATCGAACTCATTCAAGTCTTTCAAAACTCACTTGTAACTCATGTCTCCATCCACTTGGACTCATAGATTTCAAACTGACAGAAAACTCAAAACTAATAGTTCGAGATCTGTAACCTAAGTAAAACACCTCGAAATTTCATGAAATGTTATCACAAGATAGCCCTATGTGTTTGGAACACTCGACCAAAATTTCATCAACAAATACCCAGCTAATTATTTGCAGTTTCAATTCTCCCAGAACTGGTCTAGAATAGTTCGATTTTGACCAATTATCAAAAACGTGTTCGAATAAATATCAAAAGTTCTTCAAAAATTAGGAAAAAATCCAGTCTTAACTTAGACCAAAAGTAGTCCAATTTTAAGCCAAGAAACACTCAAAAATTCGTTGTATGCTAGGAGAACGAATTGCCCAAAGTTTACCTGAAAACTGCTTGAATCTGCCAGAAAATTAACTCTGAATGTTTCAATTGCTATGACTTCGTTACTGATCGGATTGCCACGAAATTTTGACACAACAAACTTCAAGATGTTTACTATCACCACACAAAATTTCAGCTCAATCTAAGTTCTCGCGCTCCCTCACGCGCCTCAACAACTACACTGCTCTGATACCAACTGATATGATTTTCGTGGCTGTTTCGGACTCTTTTTGTGTTTTGTGCTTTTTGTAGACGAAAGTAAGAAACAAGGGTACGAACAACTCAACTATCTCGGTATGAATTGAACTAGGTTTGAAGAATAAATCTATCTCGGCTAAATTCAACAGTGTTATTTTGCTATCTCGACAAAAACAACAATAATTCACAAGGAATCACAATTCTCAAAATCAACTCTTTCCTTTAGTCTGGTTAGGCGCCTATATTTATAGAAGAAGAAGCGAGAAGACCTTGCCCTCTAAGCTATTACTCCCTCCGTCCCAGAAATATCTGAACACTTGTTGGGACACGTAGTTTAAGGTGATAAGTTGTGTTGTAGTTATCAAATGTTATTTTATTTAAAAAGTAGATGTGATAGGAGTTGGTGGGGCATTTTCTATTAGAGGAGAGAGAAAGTTGGGTAACATTTTTTTGATAAAAGGTAGAGTGTGGGCCAAAGATGTATAAAAGAAATAATATATTAATGGTGGGACCATGCCAATAATGGAAGTGTTCAAACTAATTTGGGACAAACATAAAAGGAAAGTGTTCAGACTATTCTGGGACGGAGGTAGTACATCACACGGCCAACCCTAAGAAAATAAGGAAAGTGATTCCTTAATTAAAGCCTAGAATCTAGCTAGAACTTAAGTAAATAATAGCTTTAAGGAAAGAGGTGCAACACTTTCCTTAAATACGCTAAACCAGACGCCTAAGCCTAAGCTATTACAACTCAGAATTTCGGCTCTTATTACAACCAAACTAAAATAAAAATGACTCAACGACATTAACTAATTTAACTAACAAACATAATAAAAGACATATTTTTCGTTACATGTAAAACCTTCACTTTAAGAGTAAAGTAAAACTATGCAACAATTCTACGAAAGCAAATAAAGATAGTTGGATTTGCATCATCAAAACAAGGCCGCATCGTATCGTATCGCTCGTGTTGTAAAGGTTTTCAAATCTACCAAACCGATATTACCCGCATTGTAAAGGTGTAAAAAAAAACTGCGTGTTAGACGGGTTCTAGGGATATCTCATGGTTTAAGCCGGTATTTGGCGATGCGACAACCGCACCGTGACCGTTACCGCAATCGTGACGAAACCGCATTTTCAAACTATGCTTCTGTGATGCAAGAGTACCCATCTCTTCATTGGCAAGAAACAAAGTACAAACATTTGGCAACAACTCTTCATTGGATCTCAGACTGCAGAATATTATTCGAATTGAGGTTGTTCAATGCAGCTGTCCAGAAAAAAGTGTTCCCTCGCTTTGGAACTTCAGATTTATAACGAATAAGTAGAAGTTGGAAAAGATCGAGGACTAGGTGTTCACCCACGTAAAGATTAACTTCCAAACATAAGTAAAGGTAAAGAAAGAAAAATAGTTCGGAGATTTCTGCATATATTCAAGAATAAATTAGAGCGAAAAACTTTCAGTTTGCTGCAGAATGCAGATACTCCGATCCAGATACTTGGAGAAAGAAACCTGCTGAACAAGTTAGTCAGCCCTTCCCACAGCCAATTTTAGACTCCTTCAAATGAAAAAAATCAAAGAAATATAACCAAAGCTCATCAGAAAGTAGAAGTAGAGGTCCTGAGCAGTGGAGAAGTGATAAAACTGCAGAAAAGGGAGGGGCTAAAAGCCTGAATCCTCTAAAAAAATCAGTTGAGCCCCTGTTACCTACTTCAAGCTGATACCAGGAAAATGGTGAGTCTTGAAGTCGGGTTTTTTTTTGGCACTTGAACAGGCATGCTAAATGCGACACACATGCTATGGTGCAAAGTAGTGAAATACTTGTAGTTTTTGTGCAATTATTTTGCAAAGGATATGCAGATGAAGCTTTCATTACAAGTTTATGAATAATATGATTAAATAATAATGGTAGTATTTCCATCCCTGTGCAAAACATCTCGGATAAATAGTGATGCAACTGAGTTGTCTTTTCAGCTGTGCCTTGGGCTTGTTATATGGGTTATCTGATATCTTCTGTTTCAGATTTGAAGTATGATTGATTGATTGGCATGAAATTTTAGATGAAAAAATGTTGACAGAAGACTATTGTCACTGTAGTAATTTGAATCCAACACTAGATAGATTTATTTTCCTAGTCTAAAAACTCCTCTGAATGCAAATAGAACACACATTACTAGTCGTGCTTCAGAAGCTTATCATATCAGGCCTTTTCCTACTGATAAGCTCCTGTTTCAGAATATAGTCTTCATTCATATATATATATATATAAGTTCATGCCATATTTGTTGTGCTTGAGAGATTCATCATGGCAGCCCCCTCTGTGATTACCGGAAGGGCTAGCCGCTAACCTGTTCGAAATCCATTAGAGGATAGATCCTCTGCGGAAGCCAGAAAATTGCCAGCTGCAGCATTTACAAGAACGTCAATCCCGCCATAATGCTGGAAAGTTGACTCCACTACTCTCCTTGCATCTTCCTGCTTGCGGACATCTCCTACAAACCCAATTGCCTACAGATAAAAAATTTAAAAAATTGAAGGAAAAAAAAAAAAAAATGACGAAGCAACTAAATGAAAACCGCTCAACAAACGAAGGACAGAACCATGAGAACCCTATTTAACCATAAGAGCAGGATGAGCAATGCACTTAGTCTGACTCTGAAGCACAAAGCAGGCACCACATGAATTAAGGTTGTCTAGCACCTTGCAAACAGGGGGACTCTTTTGCAATAGCCAAATTCATTGAGACTGGTTTAACTCAACCCTAAGCACATCTTTATTTTGCAAGTATAGAAACAATTGCATTTCTATAATTATAATTGTCTAAAGGTGAAAATTCTATTGTGCTCCCAGGAGCAGGGTGCACCCAGTAAATTTATTCCAATTTCGATGAGTAAATATTCTATTTCAACAAATGTCCGCTTTAAGCATATTTTTCAGCAAAAAGATATGCTCTATTTTCCGTGACATTTAATCTATTTTCAATAAGCAAATATTCAATTTCGACAAATGTTCATTTTAAGCTTATTTTTCAGCAGAAAATCTGTTTTCCGTAAAAATTGTTTTATTTTCGATCAGCAAATGTTCTATATTCAAAAAATGTTCATTTAAAGCTTGTTTTTCAGCAAAAATTATGTTCTATTTTCTGTGAAAATATGTTCAATATTGATGAGCAAAAGTTCTATTTAAGTAATTTAAGTTTGGTAATGTTCCACTTCAACAGTAAAATGTTCCTTCTCGTAATTGAATTCCGATAATGTTCCACTTCAATGGTAAAATGTTCGTTTTCGTAAATGAATTCTTGTAATGTTCCACTTCAATACTATAATGTTTGTTTTCGTAAGTGAAGTCTTGTAATGTTCCACTTCAATAGTAAAATCTTCGTTTTTATTTTCATAAATGTTCTATTTTGTAGTGTGGGAGCACAGTTCTCATTGTGGTCCTGGAAACACAATGCACGGATTAGTCTAAAGGTTTCATAAGAGAAAATTAATTAAGGAAGCATTCAAGTCTCTCCATATGTTTAGGAACAAGAATCCTACTGAAAAGGAAAGTATAAAATCACACGAAATGAAGGACAAAAGTTACACTCTGTATCTTTGAATTGATCCCTAAAAATACGCTGATGGATGACACCAGGACCACAACTCCAAAAACCACCTACCATCCCTTAGCAAGATATTATCACCTTTTAACTAATTTCCTTCACAGTACATTAGGCAACAGCACAAAATTCCATGAAAAGTTGATTCCTCGAGGTTACAGAAAAAGATCCATAGCATTCTGCTCTCTCTCCTCCTCTAAGAAAGCTGCTATGTGGAAACCCATAAAGTGCCCATGAAAAGGTTGTAGAATTGAGCTCCAGGAAGCCAAACTCAGTCATTATGATATCACATACCAGCATCACAGAGTTCGCATGTACGAAAGCACGAAATACTGAAGCCAAGTATAGGAGACAAAGGGGTATCAGACCTAAATGATACTCCCTCTGTTTCTTTTAATGAAGTGTACAATTATCTAGATTCATTTTTTACCCTTAATTACTCATAATACAAAAAACTTATAAGAACATTATACTACGAGAAGAGTTTTTAAGATCAATGTGATGGTATAATTTTCATCAAGTAATGTCCAGTTAAGGAATAAAGCCCTCTAATATAACTTTCAGAAAACTACCCAAAGTGCCCCATATTATTTATACCTCAAAAAATAAAACCTTTTGGTTCCCAAAAAGCTCCGTGTTATGAGCACAATTTTTTTAAACAGTTCTGAACTAGGCAGCCCTCAACTTTTATCCATCTTATTGAAAGTGAAAGTGATAATAGTGGTCAAAATAAACTTTTGAAAATCGTGCATGCCTTATCAAAAGAAATGGAAGAACTGCGTCCAAATGATTTGACACTTTAGATTGAATGAAAGTTTCCGAGTTAGTGGACATAAATAGGAAAGTAATGAATATTTTCTTAATAAAGCATTTGATTAATTTCCTAATTCAAACCTCCATCCAATGTAAAAGCACAAGGCCAATCAAACAAGGAAGTTCCAATAAACACAATAATAACTAGTACAACTACAACAAAACAAAAAATATAACACTAGCATTCTATCAGTTCAAACAACCAACAGTAACATGCATCAGAAACCCAGTTCAGAAAATAACAACCGAACATGCTAGATCAACAAGAACTATATAAAATCCTTTGTACTTCCACAATTTAACATCATTCCTAATGCAATTCATTTATGCTATACACGCCGGTGTACTGTATACCTAATCTATGTCGCTCCAAATCAAAAAGCAACTAAAAGAATATTACAAAATTTCAATAAAAAAAAAAAACCCAACAAGCTAGATCAACAAGAACTATTTAAAAACATTTATACTTCCACAATTCAACATCAATTGTAATGCAAAATATCAATACTATATACCCAGGTACGAAATCACAATAACAACAGAAAACGCAAAAGAAATTGAAGGTGAGTAAGAGTGTAGAGTACAGGAATGCCAAGGGATGTGAGAGCAGAGACGGCAGAATCAAGAACTTGTTGGCGCCTGCCCATGATTGCAATGGAAGCTCCATGTTTACCAAACTGACTTGAAATTTCAAACCCAATTCCAGAACCACCTCCTGTTAACAGGGCTACTTTTCCCTTGAGCGCATCTTGCTTGAACGGAGAATCCATTGGATATTTGGATGTATGTGCTCAGGTGGTATTCTTCGTCGGTGGAAATTTTAAGGTTCACAACTTCACACCAAACTGGTCTTACTTTTTCCTCTCTCTTACTTTTTAACCAAAAAAAAAAAATCATCTCAACTACTCTTTCCTCTCTCTTACTTTTTAACCCCATCCAACTATTTTTTTTTTTTTTTTTTTTTACTTCTTACTAATATGAAACTAGTTATAGGCCCGGGTTATACCCCGATAAGGAAATCTTTCATTCATTAATACTCTCTTTGTTTTTTTTGTCTCACTTGGAATCTTAACACTATTCATACATAGATATAATCTTCTCAAATTTTTTGCAATTTATAAAAAAAAATATAGTCATGTGGGGTCATGTTTGATTCGTCTCAATTAGTACTTTATTAATATTCAATCGTTATAATTTTTACTAATATATAATGAAATATATGTAAGTTCAAAAAGGCACATTGGGAGCCACATACAGGAAAGTGAGAAGGATAAAAAAAAAGAGGGAGTATTATACTTTAAGATGATAACACTAAATATCACTTGGTCGAATGGTTAGGTCTTTAAGATATAAACTTGAAGTCACGGGATCAAACCCTATACTATGCAACTTCTAATCTTTTTTTCATTGTATGTGGATGATATGGAGTAAAACGCCTTTTTCTTTATTTAGGAACGCCTTTTAATATATTAGTACAGATGTCCATTAATAATTTATAAAAAAATATTAAATTAATAATAATAAAATTATAATGATCATTTCAATAATTAAATTATGTACATACACTAGTGGAAAAAACCTTATCTGTCACTTAGTAACAGATTCGGTTTTGCAAAAACCGCATCCGAAAATCATTAAAAAAATGGGAGGGAAAGCTATGTAGAAAATCTGATCCGGTCCTTTATAGAACCGGATCTGATTTTAGAAACCGCTCCGGTTTTCTTAAATCTGATCCGGTTCAAAAGACCGGATCAGATTTTTCGTTCATTTCTGCCTGCTTGCTCCCTTAGAACGGCCCAAAAGGAACGGCCCAAATGGAACGGCCTGCTTGCTCCCTTAGAACGGCCAAGTTCTCTCTCGCCCAATGTGATAAAAATCCATCTATTCCCCTCACTTCCCTCCATCCTCTACTGAACCTTTATCAGAGTGCGAAATCGAAGCGACGAAAACGAGAGAAAATTCGCAACTGACCTCTCCACAAAGAGGAGAGAGAAAGAAACAGTCGACTACAGCGGAGATGGCGGTGGAGGTGATGAACAGCGGTTTCGCTGCTTATGCAGTTTCTCAAAACGGTGGCGTTGCGAATGGCGATTTGAAGACAAACCCTAAAAAATCGAAGAACAACGAATGTCGTCGCCGACGCCGGAAACAGAAGAAGAAGAGCAAGAATTTGTTGTCCCCAACAGTGATAAGATAGTCGCTTCAGTACTCTTTGAGAGGCTTTCTGTTGTCATCCCCAAAATCGACCCTGTCGTTTACGCTTTTCAGGAATTCTCGTAAGCCCTAAATTTCCCTACTTTTCTTTTAAATTTTTATTTTTTGAAGAAAATGTGGTTTTCATGTTTCATTATGTTCGTTAATTGAGAATCAAATGAGTTGTGAATACAAAAACTGCAACGTGATTCCGCCGATTGAATAATGTTTATGATGAATTTCTGATCTGATATATGATGTAGAATTGATGTGTAAGAACAAAATTGGAGCTCTGATTTGTGATTTTTGGGGATACATTATAGAAAAAGAATGTGATTTTGCAAATATTATGTGACACAGTCCATATTCGAAGTGTCGAAAGATATGGCGTTTTTGAGCTGGTTATGGTTGAACATTTGATTGTTTAAGATCAAATGAATACTGTTATTACTGAAAGATTTTGGGAGAGTGAAATTCTAAAGCAGGATATAGCCATTATACTAGAGTAATGTTTTTAGCTGTTGGAAGTTTGTTTATCAATTATTCTGTTGAAGAGGATGGTAATGAGAGTGATTCTCATGATAATGTTTATGGTCATGTTAGTAATGGCGATTCTGCTCATTCTCAGGTACTTGTTTCGGTGTTGCTTTGATTTCATTTTATTTCGGTTTAGTTTAGTTTAGTAGTTGTTTTGGTTGCTAAATTGTTGCTGATGATAGATTTTAGGGTTTCTAGAGTGTGTTCTTTCGCTTGGATTCTGTTAGATGATTTACGAATTGTTGATTGGATTAGTTATAAGAGAGTTATATTTGTGTTAGAGTTGTAGTTTTCGCGTGTTTGGAGTTGTCGTATCGAGCTGAAGTCATTTTGGTCCTCTGGTTATGCTGTGCAATTACGAATTGTAAGTATTAGTATGAGCTGGTGAAGTATTTATTATAGCTACTTGGTTAGTATAGCTACTTGGTTAGTGTATATGAAGGGAAGGCCTTGACTACTTTATCTTTTATTTTCTTTTTTTCGGGGGGCTGGGGTATGGGGAGCAAAGTTCTGCTGTATTAGACGTTTAAATGCTCAAGTTTGAGGCTCTTTTTTAGTTGGAGCGAAGCCCTTTATCATGATCATCATTTGGCTTTCCTTAATTTTGTAGATAAACATGCTTGATTCTATAGGTAATGTGCTAGAGTATATAGAACCTGCTTTTCTTTGGTAATGATCCTATTTAGCCCGGGATTCTTTGGTATGTTAACGGGGATGTCTGTGGAATCTGAATTGACAGACTGAAATCCCATTGCGTAACATAGTATGGGTAAGATATTCGGGTTGCAATGCTGTTCTTGTGAAGGGGCCTAGTGATTTGAAGCCAACGAAACTGCATGAGATGATAAGATAGTGAATAGGCCAGTTGCAGTTTAGTTAGGCAGTCAAAAAGTACTTCAATATTTAGTTTTCTAAACAAAAGTATCTTTAAGAAGTAAAATTGTAGACTTGCGGGTTATAATCCAATGGATTCTCAGTAGGCTACCTGTTTACATGTGTTGATTGGTGTGCTAATGTCTGTTTTCAACTCTCCCCTTTTGAATGAATAATCTGATGTTATTTCAACTTACATAGTTACCTAGTGTTCTGGGTCATTTCTGTTCCAATTCTAGCACCTTAGCTTATAAAGGGTACCATATACTATATAGGACTACTGATTGTTGGTTTGCCAGCTCATTATGGATTTTATATGATATAGATGGCGTTTCAAACGGTTTAAATTCCCTTTGCAGGTATCTGGTTCACGTTCTAGTAAATTGGATTCTTCTTGTCTTCTTAAATTATAATTTCGGCAATTCCTGAGTTAATTAATTGGTTTTTATATGTTTCAGGATAAGCTCCATGACTATCTAGGGATGATGCTCGTTGTTGACAATGCATTTACTGATAGCTCAAATGCTTTGTTGACCGTCCAAACTCTTGTATCTAAGTTATCTTCCTTGGAGTCACGAGTTGAGAAACTAGAAGTTGCTTCGTCCACAATTTTTTGGTGGTGACAGGTCTAGAATGCAGAAAATTGAAGAACTAAAGGAAACAATGAAAGAGACACAAGATGCTAGATGTTGTGCAGTTAGGGAATACGAAAGAATCAAGGTAAGTTTGGTACCATAGAGTTATTGAGCTGTCAAATCAATTTTCGTGAAGTTTAATTTTTTTTCTCAGGAGAATTGCTAGAATTTTAATTGCTCAAAGCACAAGTCTGTGGGGGCATTATTGATTTATTGTAGCTTCTTTTGGTGCAGTCCCACCACACTCTCTTATTTCACATTTAGATATCTAGCCTTTTTGTAGGTGTCTCCAATATATTTAGGTATCTAGCCTTTTTGGTACTAGGACTTTTTAAGATCTTATAACAAATTGCTTGTGTAGATATATGGATAGAAAAAGAACACGAAGTTTTGCACTTATTCTTTGATAAGAAATGAAGTTGTTAATGTATGAAATTAAATAATGTTTGGATCTTCTTTCTATTTCGACATATATGCAACTATAATATATTAAGATATCTGCATGCTAACGTACTCTTCCTTCTGCAACAGAAGTTTTCTGATGAATTTGTTTGATACAATGAAGATATTTTGTCTTATTCTTGATTTAAGATTTAAGAATATTTTACTCCACACAGGTAGAGCTTGAGAAGAAAGCAAAAGAACTCCATAAAGATATTACAAAACATGTGAGTAATTCTATTACTAATACTGAATGTATTACTAATACTAAATGTACTGTGATAGAAGTGCCAAAAGGAATTTGTATGGTCTAGAAAGCCAAGAATAGACTCTGGTGTATCATATTGGCTGTAGCTGAGATGTGTGTTTTGTTGGCCGCTTTGTCTTGGAACATGGAAACATCTACATATTGTTGTATGAACACAACATTGTTGAGGTGTCATCTACTCATCTGTGGCCCTGCCATCTCCTACGATCGGGCTTTGATCATTGGCCTCAACACTTGGCCGGGGAAGGATATAAGGAAAAACTGTGTTCTTGTTAATAGATTAATTAGTATGTTAATATTTTTATGTATTTAATTATTTATGCTTCAATTGGGCATAATATGCTTAATAAAATGAGTTTATATATATATTATTGATTTTGTATTGATTAATAATGAAAAAATGCAAAAAAAGGAAATTTTTTTTTTTTTGTTTTTGGGGGTTATCTGATCCGGTTTTGGACCGGATCAGTAAATATTTTGGATTTGCTGCGAGCCCATCCGATGCGGACAAAAATCGGATCAGTAAGCCCCGTTTTGACCGCATCGGATGTGCTTTTTTCCACTAGTGATAATTAGCTTTTATTAATTAACTAGCATATGTAATTAGCATTTTTATTAATTAAGTGAATACGAAATTAGCTACCGCTATCTTACATTCATACATAATTAACGATCTAATAATTTATTTAAGAGACATAATTAGCGTTTTTAACATATTACTGTGGATGAGACATACAACTGTTGAAAAATACATAATATGCTCTTAATTAATGTTACGGCCAAACTAATAACTGAATTACGAACGAAATACATAAATTACTACAATGGTGCTACAAATAATAACTTAATTAAGAATGAAATACATAGAAGGCTCTTAATTAGCATTACGGCCAAACTTCCGCCATACATTGGCAACCAAATCACATTTCAAGGATTGATGCACATGTTGATCTTCAATTGCGTCTCTATTCGCCATGTAAATGTTGATATCTACGATCTAATCATGATAGTATTCAAATTGGTCGTCACTATTACTGGTGTGTTTGTAGTAAACTCAGTAGTATATGCGTAGTGTGCAGATCTATCTCGTTCATCTTCCATAATCATGTTGTGCATGATAATGCAAGACAACATGATATCATTGAGAATTTCCTCATCCCATGCGAGGGATGGTTCACGAACTATAGCAAACCGAAATTGCAGCACCCCAAATGCTCTCTCAACATCTTTCGAGCTCCTTCTTGATGTTAGCAAATAACTTGTCCTTGTGAGTCTGAGGACATTTAATCTATTGAATGAATATTGCCCAATTCGGATATATACCATTAGTGAGATAATAACCCTTGTCATATTGGTTACCATTCATTGTAAAGTGCACGGGTGGTGCTCGGCCTTCTAAAACATCCTTAAAAATAGGATATCGATGAAGAACATTCAGGTCATTGCACGAACCTGGTATCCCGAAGAAAGAATGCCAAATCCATAAGTCATGATCAGCAACAGCTTCAAGAACTAAAGTAGCAACACCAGCTCTTCCTTGATATTGTGCTTTCCATGCTATCAGACAATTTTTCCACTCCCAATGCATACAATCTATGCTGCCGATCATGCCCGGAAATCCACGTTCTTCACCGAATCGAAGTAGTCTAGCCAAATCATCTTGAGTTGGGCGTCTCAAGTACTCGACAGCAAATTGGTTGATAACACCCTTCGTGAAAATAATTTGGTTAATTCACTCCAATATTGTTGGATTTTTATAAATATATTTGTTAGATTTAAAATTATTTAGTGTTCAATTTGATTAATCGTTGACATAATTTGTTAACAATTAAAAGATTTGATTTTTTATTTGTTAAATAAATATAATGTTCATAACCCACATAGATTATAATAATATGATAGTTTAAATAATTTAATTATTTTTCCACTAATTTTCTGACTTTTATTATATTATTTGTGAATTTTAGTTAAATTTTATGTTTAATTTGATTATTCATAAATTTTAATGATAACAATTAAAATATTTGATTTTATTTGTTATGCTAATTCTGTAGATCACCCTCAAAATTATTTTCGAAATTTTCATATTTTAATTGTTAATTTTCTGAATTTTTTGGATATAATTTAATTTTTTACCCTAATTTGGAATTTTTGTTAGATTTAATGTTTAATAAAGATTAAGCATTGAAAATCTAATATGAACAAACCTAAAATTTTGTGAGTTTGTTAAGTGATTCAAAATTTTCTGCCCTAATTTTCGGATTATAAAACCTAATTAAATCCTTAATCTTTAAACAATTGTTATATAAAGATTAGTTTAATTTTTATGTAAATTGTTACATTAAATAAAAAGCAAAGCCAACCATGGCTGGGTGGCCTACGGGTAACGGTGGAGCCATGGTGGCTAGCGTAACGGGACCGCAAAGAGGGGAGGAGGGGTGTCGAAGGCGGCGGCGAAGTAGGCGGAGCCCGCGCACGTTTGACGTGCGTTGGGTGTCGCAGCTGTTGCTGCGTGCTGCCACATGCTACTAGCGGTGTTGGTCGCCCTTGTTGCCGGCGTCTGCTGGCGGCTGGCATACCAGCGAGTCCAGTGGTTGACTCGACGTGGGAATAGCTTGCGTTTTGTTTTCTGCTAGGCGGAGCCCGCGCACGTTTGACGTGCGTTGGGTGTTGTAGCGGCTGCTGCGTGCTGACACATGCTACTGGCGATGATGGTCGCCCTTGTTGCCGGCGTCTGCTGGTAGCTGGCATACTAGCGAGTCCGGTGGTCGACTCGACGTGGGAATAGCCGGCATTTTGTTTTCTGCTGTTAGGTGGCACCGGGTGGTAAACTGGTTGGCCTTGCTGCCGGCGTTTGTTAGGTGGCTTTTTTTTGTTAGCTGGCGGCTGGCTAGCCGGTGATGTGAGGCGTGATTTCGGCAGGCAGACCGGCTAGATTATTGTTGTGCACGGGTGGTCGTGTGTGTGGTGTTAGCGTGTAGCTTGAAGTCGACCTTGCTGCTGTGTTGGGTTCTTGACTTCTTGCGAGAAGGTTGTTGACTGGCAACTTTGTGCTGTTGGTCACGACCTTAACACTTAAAAAAAAATCATTTGAAAAATCTAATTTACCAAGTTGAGCATAAATCCAAAAGTTTCCTATTATGCAAATTTGTGAATAACAATAATTGTTGCTAGGGGTATGCACTTTTGGACCGGGACCATAATTTGGACCGGAACCGGACCGGAAAATTCTGGTATGGTCCCCGATCCATGAAATTTTGGGATTCCGGGTTTCCAGTCCGGTCCGAACCCGGAATTTTCCGGTCCGGACAGGCAGACCGGAATTCCTGTTTTTTTTATTAAAAAAAAAGTTTAAAGGTTAAAAAATAGTTTTAAACTTAAGAAAGTTAAGACCTCATATTTATTGCCTTTAACATTATTGATTTTAGAATTATTATATTTTAATGTATTGAATTTATAAATATGTTTAAACCTAATAAAAAGTTTTTTTTTTTATAAAAAAATATAAATTCTGGTCCAACCGGTCCAAAATCGGACCGGAGGGATCGGGGTCCGGTCCTGGTCCAAAAAAAAAATCGATTCCTGTCTGGTTTTGGACCGGTGCACACCCCTAATTGTTGCAATGTTTAATGAGTAAATGAATTACAATAATAAAGTTTCCTAAATAATTTCTAGGTTAAATTTGTTAAGTTTTATAATTATTATGGAAAGTTTTATTTGCTTATTAATTGTTAATAAGTAAATAGTTGTTTTTTTTATTATGATATTATAAATGCGTGGATGTTTAATGTAATATGTATGATATTATATTTTGCATGTTACGACTAGTATGGCCCAAATTAGGATAGTAAATACGATATGTGAATCATTAAATTTGAATGTAAATTAAATACGATATGCGAATCATTTGTATTTTTGTGACTTTAAGTTTTCGTTATTTATTTAATTCAAATTATGTAATCAAGCATGAGGATCCTAGGAGTTTCAAGGATGGTGATCCATGGAGATTCGAGGGAAGATTCATGAAGATTAGTTATTTTACTAAGTTTAGGGGTCATACTACATCATTTTAATTATTGCTTTTATTAGTTTTAGCATTTATTTGTTTAAATGCTTGCATCTAAGTTTGTATGTGGCTAGTTATTTACATGTTCACTATTGATTGACCATATTAGTAAACTTAGGTCCCCAAAAGTCATATTGAATTTTAATTGTTTTTCCAAACAGCACCTTAACTGTAACTAAATTTAATGCTTTAACTTCCTATTAAAATGCAATGCGGCATAGTTCCCCCCCGAGGGATGCCAACTTCTCTAGTTCACCACCGGCCTTAGATCATGAGTAATAGGTTCTGCGAAAGCAGGGTGTTGCTCATAATTCTGGGGACCATAGGGTAGGTTTTTTGAAACTTAGGGCCCGTTCGTTATCGTTTTTTGTTTTCAGTTTTTAGTTTTTTTGAAAACTAAAAACCAAAAACAGGAAACCAGAAAAGGTGGTTTTCACTTTTTAGTTGTCAGTTTTCAAAATCATCATGTTCTCAATAAATTTGACTATTTTTTTATTCATTATAGGACATATATCATATGACTTTGAAAATGAAAAAACCAAAAAACAGAAAACCACAGTAATACCGAACGGGCCCTTACATGTTAATGTTTGGTTTAACTCAACAAAATCATCAAAAGACAAAGTTTTGGGTTTTGAAGCTAAGAGATAGGAGTAAACAATGTGTTGTTAACCTGTCTACCAAGAATTATAATTAGTAAAATGTTTACTTACCTCAACTACTATACATTGAAGGCAGGGCCAAAGTATGTTTGATTGTAGTGGGAGGGAATCTTGGTTATTTCTTTATTCAATGATAAAGGGTAGTAATTGATTAAAGTTTGTTTAATTGCTGCTTTTGATAAACATTGATTGAATCTTGCTTTATTATTCCTTTATTGTAGTAATCATGTCTAGTAACAACAACAACAACACCACCAACAATTCTACTTGTAATTTGCGCTCCGTCCTTTCGAAGGACAAATTGAATGCTCAACGTTTTATTGCAAGTGAAAGGGATATGAGAATCTTTCTCATAACTGAAAAGTTTAAAAGCTTTCACATGATAGGAGAGGAAGCAACCATGCAAGAGATGCATGGAATGCTAACTCAGACTGAGCGAAACATTCCTAACAAACCAGGAAAAGAACATAAGGATGTTCTTATGGTTAGTAAAGGGAAATCGCTCAATAGGATTGGAATTGCTATTGAGAAGGACGAACGCAAACAAGTTGTGATGTGGATTCAAAGTGCTTAGTCTCTCTTAGAAATGAAGGTTGCCAAGTAGTCCTAGTTATGTTAGGACTCTCTATGTAGAGCTCTATGTAGTTCCCTAGTTCTGTTAGGAAACTATGTATTTTGATTGCTTTATAACTCTTATTTTAGGCGTGTGAATGATGAAGGGGATCCCATTATGTTTGTGAGTCTAATTCCCTTAATCATAGGAGTCTTGCTAGTTGTTTTAGATTTTTTAGAGTTTCATGTGCATTAGGACTTTGATTTGCTTAGCCGTGTGGTTTGATAGTTGGCGTGTGATAACATGCTTAGTTGAGTTCTATTAGGACTCTTCATATCTTAGTTGCTTTATGTTTATCTTATTCGTTTTTAATTATCTTTGAGAGTTTTATTTGAGGTATGACTTAGGGGATTGTCCTAAGCATAGTAGGAGTTTGTTTGTTTATTTTCATACATATAGCATAGGTTGTATGTCGTTTTTCAGTTATGTTATGCAAAAGTTTATTTTGTGAGTTTTATACTTGCATATGAGTTAATTGCTTACAAACCATTGAATTTAATTCAGGAGTGAATTGAGTTTAGTGCTTGATTAGTTAAGTTAGGAGTGACTTAATTGAATCAAAACCCTATTTGAGAGTTCAGGAGTGTTCAATCAAATATTTCTATCATTGTGTTCGAGTGTGTTCATAAAGAATTCAACCAAGCAACCATAAAGAACCCATACTTCTTTCAAGATTCTTGGGATTTTGAAAACTTCACTAAAGTGTGGATTCATGTCCATATCAAGTTGCCAAGTCGAAAACTTCTGAAAAGCAAAAGACTACACCCAAACCGAAAGTTGCTGATGAGCACTATTATTACACCTGTAACAAGGTTGGTCATTGGAAAAATAGTTGCCCCAAGTATCTGAAGGATAAGAAGAAAGGAGTTTCTACTTTAAATGGCGTTTCTGAAATAAGAATCGAACTCTACTTGACATGGTTCGATCTATGATGAGTCTTGCTGATCTTCCTATTTCATTCAGGGATTTGCGCTTGAAACATCAGCATTCACACTTAACAGAGCACCATCTAAAGCAGTGGAAAAGACACCATATGAAATGTGGACTGAAAACGTTTCAAAATTGTCTTTTCTAAGGATATGGGTTTTTGAAGCTTATGTAAAACGTTTACTCTCTGATAAGCTTTCACCCAAATCTGATAAATATCTATTTGTGGGTTACCCAAAGAGCCTAAGGGATACTTCTTCTATAACCAAAGTGAAAACAAAGTGTTTGTTGCTCGTAATGGTGTCTTTCTAGAAAAGGAGTTTATTTCCAGAAAAACAAATGGGAGTAATGTATATCTAAAGAAGTTTGAGATGAGCAACAAATGGATGAGGTCAACACCTTATCAGAGGCGGATCGGCATGAAAATGTTTAGGAGGCAGTGCATTCAATTCACGTACCTCCTACCGTCCTACTTGGAGATACTCCATGCGGAGTCCCTCAACCTAATGAGGTAGAAACTTCTTATGTTGTTCCCCAATGTAGGTCTAATAGGACCAGCATTCCGTCAAAGAGATATATTGATTTCCTTTTGACTGAAAGTTCTGAAATAACGATTTTAGAATCAGAAGAACCTACTAGCTACAAAGATGCTTTGGAGAGTTAAGACTCCGAAAGATGGCTTGAGGCCATGAAATCTGAAATGGATTCCATGTCTGAAAATCAAGTATGGGACTTGGTTTATTTGCCTGATGTAGTAAAACCCATTGGATGCAAATGGATTTTCAAGTTGAAAACAGATAAGGATGGAAACATTAGTGTTTTCAAAGCAAGGTTGGTGGCGAAGGTTTCAAACAAATTCACGGTATTGACTATGATGAAAGCTTCTCACCAATAGCCATATTAAAGTCCATTAGGATAATCCTTGTGATTGCTGCCTTTCATGACTATGAAATATGGCTGATGGATGTCAAAACCGCTTTCTTGAACGGGTTCTTGAAAGAGGATGTGTACATGACACAACCTCAAGGTTTTGAAGATCTAGAAAATCCAGGGAAGGTATGCAAGTTTAAGAAGTCCATTTATGGACTAAAGCAAGCATCAAGGAGTTGAAACCTCAGATTTGATGAGGCATCCAAGAATTTGGCTTTCTCAGAAATGAAGAGGAATCTTGTGTATACAAGAAGTTAAGTGGGAGTAGTATTACTTTTATGGTCTTGTATGTGGATAACATACTTCTCATAGGAAATGATAAAACAATGCTTGAGTCAGTCAAGGAATGGCTTAAAAATGGTTTCTCTATGAAAGATCTAGGAGAGGAAGAGTATATATTGGGAATAAAGATATATAGAGATAGATCGAAAAAGCTGATTGGACATAGTCAAGAGACTTATAGAAAAGGTTCTTGCAAGGTTCAAGCTGGAGAACTCCAAAAGAGGTTTCATTCCCATGCAACATGGCATAACACTTGGCAAGACTTAGTGTTCTTCGAGTCCTGATGACGTCAAGCGTATGAGTAATATTCCCTATGCTTCTGCAATAGGATCCATTATGTATGGCATGATATGCACTCGACCGGATGTTGCATATAGTAACACCCTGTATTTTTATACATGTTTAGTACTCCCTCCGTCCCAGAAAGATCTGAACACTTGTTGGGACACGTAGTTTAAGGTGATAAGTTATGGTGTGGTTATCAAATGTTATTTTATTTAAAAAGTAGATATGATAGGAGTTGGTGGGTTATTTTTTATTAGAGGAGAGAGAAAGTTGGGTAACATTTTATTGATAAAAGGTAGAGTGTGGGGCAAAGATGTGTAAAAGAAATAATATATTAATGGTGGGACCATGCCAAGAATGGAAGTGTTCAAATTAATTTGGGACAAACATAAAACTATTTTGGGACGGAGGTAGTAATTATTTATATTATTTTAGTTTATCAAAAAAATAATTTAATATATTATTTTATTAAATATAATTTTTTTATTTGACTTTATCTTAGAAAGGGTCAAAAACTTAATTCCTAGATTTACTAGGTTTAGCTATTAAGTTGCCTAACTAGCATGGAGTAAGTGAAAATAAAAAGAAACAAGGAAAAGAAAACGAGCCACACTCCTCCCTATAATTTCTTAAAACTCTTGCTTGAATACTCCATCAAAGCAACAAAAGAAAAACCAAAAGAATAAATCATCAATCACTATCACGCATCAACTTGATCCATCATATTCATCTTCACTTGGTTAGTGGGTATTTCGAAGAGGAAGAATTGGGTTTCTATTTGCTATTTTCGATCGAAAATCGGATCAAAGTAGTGAAATTTGTATAATTGGTTTATGTTTCATGTTTAATTCGACTTAGTTAATTTATTTTAGAGTTGGGTTTGCGAAATTATTGTTTCCAAAGTATATTCTAAAATTTGTGATATGTGGGATTGTTTGATAATCGCCTGGTTCTATTATAATATTATAGTTTTTGAGCAACAAAATTTATTAGGAATTAATATGAGCTTTATTATAGTCAAGTGTTAAGTTGCCAACTTGCCATTGTTGTAGTATACTGTTGTGATGTCATGTTGTTTTCGAATGTACTGGAAGTGGATGTATAATTGTAAATAAAAATAGCAGGCATGGGTGAAGTGTTGAAGCTAGAACTTTCATTTACAAGTAAAGAGGGATTTCTTTGTTGTTGATGATTCCATATGCTCTAAAATTAAATACTGTGAAAAACATGCTTTATCATATTATTTCTGGTTGTTGATGATTAGAGTTAGCACTAGCTAACTCTAAGCCTGTTAACTATTCTATGTATTTGAGAGGAAATTATTATTAAAGAACTTTGGCATTCATGTTATTATTAATGATTGTGTATCACTCAGTACTTGAACATCTTGTTTTATATAAGTATTTGGGTATTTAATTTGAACTTTGGTTTTCTTATCAAACTTAGTATAATGGACTAAAGAGGACATCGTCATATCCAACTAAGCCAATTAATAGAAGCAGTTGACTAATCAATGTCCAATAGGCCATAAAATCAGTAGCATATCAACATTGATTCAACTAGTTTAACTAGTTTGTATTATAGTTGACTTTCATTGACTCTTGGCCTGCTGATGCTGTGTTCTTTTGAATTGGATTACGTTAAATCGAGTCGTCTGTTTTAAATTAGTCAAAGCTCATAACTAGGTAATACTATTCTTTTAGGTGAATTATGTGAAGTATAGTCAAGTGACTTATACTATATTATTATATTGTAGATTGCGAGTTCATAGAGGAACCTTTTTGACTTGAGATTGAGATTTATTGATTGTGGTTGCTGATAGGGTAAGATTTCTTACCATGCTTGTACATATGAGTTCAGAAATTATTTATGTTGTTTTGGAAATACCTTTTGAAATTGAGATCGTTTTTATAACGTTGTATATTGAAACTCATATTTTGTTTCTTGATATTTATAGTGCAAGAGTTGAGATTATTTATGAGATTTATATTGGAAACGAGGAAGTTCCTCATTGTGACCAAGTTTAATTAAATTGTGGGGTTGTCGGTAAGCGGTATTCCTCGAGTATGGAAGTATCTTGACTTAACAGTGTCTCAACAATTTATTTTAGTAGTTGGGAGTATATTGATCAATACTCTTGTCATTCGTCTTCCTTCTTGGTACGTTATCATGTTAGGGGTATGCATACTAGGGACTTTGGTGTTTACTTTATCTAGTGAGCCTAGCTAGCTCATTGGATTATATTACTTCCTACTCACAGATTATGAAAGGTTATATTTGAAAGTTTTACAGAATGGTTAAGATAGAAACAAAGATTGGATCTGAGGTTGTTAGAAAGTTAACATATTATATATATAATCTGTACAGCTTTTAAATGAATTTGTAAGATATTTCTATATATCTTACCTGCACATTGAATAGTTTTGTTTTATTACAGTATTAAATCTTGCTCAGCCTTTGGCTGATATTACAGTGTTTAATGTGCAGGGACGTGAAGATTGTTAGCTTCTGGTTGGGTTAAAAAGAGTGCGTTGGACTCCTTTAGCTTAATAAACGTTAATAAGACTTCGGCTGTTAGTTATATGATTTATAACTTATATCGGTTTGTAATAATTAATTTACATTCTATTTAGTTGGTCTGTAATAATTATTTAAAACTTATCGTTTATTATTTTTAGTTACAATCATTATTAGCCTTGCTGTTATTATTATTAATTATCGCGGCGTAGCACCTTTGGATTTCCGATTTTATTTATTATAAGAGTTTTAGAAGTATCGGAATTTCAGGGTTGTTACAGTTGGTATCAGAGCCAGGTTACTAAGATTTCTTTAAGACGACTTTAAACAAGAATTGGTAAATAAACTTATTAAACTTGAGAAGCCGTTGTGAGGAAGTGATATGGGAAAACAAGGGATTATATTGTTATGTGCTCGTGATATATACTTCTCTTTTCATTTTCTTGCTTGATTTATTGGAGATTAGAAAGTAATAAGATTGTGAACTACTCCCTCCGTCCCAGAAAGATCTGAACACTTGTTGGGACACATAGTTTAAAGTGATAAGTTGTGGTGTGATTATCAAATATTATTTTATTTAAAAAGTAGATGTGATATGAGTTGGTGGGGTATTTTTTATTAGAGGAGAGAGAAAGTTGGGTAACTTTTTATTGATAAAAGGTAGAGTGTGGGCCAAAGATGTGTAAAAGAAATAATATATTAATGGTGGGACCATGCCAAGAATGGAAGTGTTCAAACTAATTTGGGACAAACATAAAAGGAAAGTGTTCAGACAATTCTGGGACGGAGGTAGTATTTGAATGCTCATATTTTTTTTCTTTCTCTCCTTTTTCGTTAAGAATTATTTGCTAAGGGTGAATCATTTTTGGTTTATCTTTGTTTCTATTGTGCTTTTAAGATGTTGTGTAGACATGCGCGTGCTCGAAGCTCAAGTTCGAATCGTATGATGCGCGAGATAGCTTAATCCACTCGAGCCTTAACTTATGCTATGGAGAAACTTGTTGAGGCTCAAGTTGCTGCCCTTAATACTCCTGTTACTCCTGTTGCTGGCAATGTTATTCTAAGACTGCTGTAATTTCTATAGCAATTGACCAAAAGAAACCTTCTTCTTTTGATGGTAAGGGTGATCCTACCAAGACGGAGAACTGGATTAGAGAAAAATCTTTACCACTCTCCAAGTCCCTGATGAGATGAAGGTTGATTCTATTGCTTACTATCTGGTTGAGGATGCTGATATTTGGTGGACTCACACAACAAGTTTGATCTGACTACTAAGGTGACTGTGGATGAGGAAGAAGAAGAGCTCATGGAGGAGAGAGAGAGTTTGGTTGGACCGAGTTCAAGAAGGCGATCCGTGATGAGTTCTTTCCAACCCATATGAGGAAGAAGAAGAGGACGGAGTTTAATGATCTCGTGCAGGGAGATATGACCGTTCATGAGTTCTATGTGAAATTTCAGGAGTTGGCTCGTTTTGCTAAGGGGTTAGTTCCCGATGAGCAAGAGAGAAGCAAGTGAAATTCGAGGAGATGTTAGACCCCGATCTTCATTCTAGGATGGGAGCTGGTGAGTATACTACAGTGAAGGAGGTGTACACTCATGCTTTTAATGCTGAGAGGATTGAGGAAAAGAGGCAAGCTGCAAAGAAGCTGAAATCCACTCCAGCAGGGTCTACTCAGGTGGCAGAAAAGGGTGATGCATCTGGTTTCACTAGTCGCGTCACAACAAAGGTAGAGGGGGACTTCAATTGAAACCGAAACTTTGGGAACCGTGAATCTGGTGGTAATTAAAACAAGGGGGTTCCAGTCAGCAGTATTCTAAGGACAATAAGAATTCCGCTCCTTCCCGCAGCCCGGCCCCAAGGTCGGAACCGGGAGGACGGATCGGATTTTCTACTGAAAACGTTGTAGTGAGAACCACCCTAGCAAGGATTGTGATGGTAATTTGGTGGAGTGTAATCACTGTGGGAGGAAGGGTCATCATGATTATGCATGAATGCTTTACTGATCCAAAGTCTAGCCCACTTAAAGGCTATTTGGCTCATGAACCGGTGGCACTTGTCTTAGAAGCTCTTGGTTTTTCTCCATTTGTTCATAAGCCCAAATTTGTTACTTGTTTAACTTGGATGGTGGATTGAAAGAGGCGTGCATTAACAGTTGAAGAGCCCAAGTTCTGTTTGGCCTGGGTTTCAAGCATGGTTGTAAAGAAAGCCCAAGTTCTGTTTGGGTTTCTCTTTTAGTTTCTATTTGCTTTTGTTGTTATTTTTGGATTGTAATAAACCATGAGATTACTCATAAAGTAATCCATGATTCGGAGTGTATTTTGCTGGTGTTAGGCATGTAATTAGGTTACTTAGGCTCCTTAGTTGCTGATTGTAACAACTCCTTAAATGAGGCTTTAGACGAGGCTTGATTTAAGGGAATTTGTAACTCCTAAAACCTATCCAAAGGAGGACGGTTTTCTAGGATTTTAAGCCTCATTTTTGCTGCTCCTATACCCTATTTAAGGAGAGCATATGGTATGAGAGGTTCAGCTTTTGATTGATATAAAAAAACCTTGTGTTTCTAGTTTATGCTTTGAGTTTGTCTCAAGTGTTTGCTACCCTTATTATTTTAAGTGAGTTCTTGAGTGATAAGCCTAGGAGAGAGTGAATGATCCTTATCTCAGGCCTAGAACCCCAAGCCATTGAGTTTTTCCTTGTGGTTTGGCAACTATCCTGAATTTCGAGTGTTTCTTTGTGTAAGTGAGTGTTCAATGTTCCTAGAGTTTAGATTCATCATCCAACACTTTGGAGGGTGTTTTTAGACTTATATCATCTGGTATCAGAGTCTTGGTCGAGAGATTCATCGGAAGAATCGAGTTTTGGAGAAGAAACGAAACTGCAAGAATTCAACCAGTTTTTCATTCGACTTTGAAGGACGATTTCACAACCTACAGGAGTCCAAATTGGTTGATTCTTTTTTTTATTCTGCATAACTCTTTGTCTAAAATACTCACAGAAGTTTTTAGATTTTTCTGAATTTTTTAGATATTAAACTGGGCACGTTTTTCGCAACTGCGCCAAAAAGGAGCAAATCCAGCGCACAGAACTTCAAACGACGATTACTCCTTCAGCCGGAAAGCTTTTCAAGAGTTTCTTTTTTTGATTCTGCTTGAAATTTCCTGAATATTATTAATTTTTAAGTGTTTGAGAGCGTTAAGGCCATTTGCAGTTTCATTTTTTTGTTCAAAGTTACGACAGTTTTACCCCTTGTAATTGTAATAGTCTAGCAAAATAGTGAAATCATGGCTGATGGTGAGCTTGCTAGGATGTTACAAATTATAACACAAAAATTAGAAAATCTAGAGAGAAAATCAGAAGCAAAGGATGAAGATAAGGCTCAACAAAAGACTTGGTTAGATGCTATGTCCGAAATGTTGATGCAAGCAAGTAAAAAACTGAGTTTTCTTGACAATAAGGAGGGTGAGATTAATACACCTAGAAATTTTGATGAAGATAGGGGTTTGAAAATTGAGATGCCCGAATTTGATGGGGGGGCATGATAGTGAGGCTTTTCTTGATTGGATGAGCAAATTGAAACCGTTTTTGACCATAAGGGGTATGATGATAGAAAAAGGTTTAAACTTGCTGTCCTAAAACTCACTAAACTTGCTGCCTTGTGGTATGAAAACCTCAAGTCAAATAGAAGGAGAGAAGGAAAAGAGAAGATTGACTCATGGGTTAGATTGAAGAAGAAAATGAGGGATAATTGGGTTAGTAAGGAGTATGAGCAAGAACAATACTTAAAACTTACCCACCTTTCACAAGATAATGACATGAGTATGGAAGAATGCATGAAAGAGTTTGAAAAACTGTGCTTGATTTGTGATTTGCAAGAGAAAGAAACCTTTAAAATTGCTCGATTTGTTAAAGGTTTGTCAAAAGGAATAAGTAAGAAAGTGGAAGAGACTCTATTCTTCTTTTAGTGATGTTTGTAAACTTGCTTTGAAATATGAGGCACAAGCTAAGGAGGAAAAGGAGAAAGAGAAGCCCAAAACTTCTTCTTCTTCTTTCAAGGGTACTTCGAAATTTACTCCTTTCAACTCTAAAGGGAGTACTTTTCAAAGTAAAGCCTTCCCATCTAGTTCATCCGGTTCTAAATTTGATAAGGGGAAAGAAAAACAAGTGAGCTTGCAACTAGGCGAAAATATTTCAAATGCCATGGGAAGGGTCATATTGCTAGTGAATGTCCTAGTAAAACTGTTTTGACCGCCACTCAATGTGCTATAATGGATGAAGAAGAACAAATGTATAACTTTGTAGTGAAAGAAGAAGATGGCTATGTAGAAGATGACTTTGATGAAGAGATAGAACCCGAGGGTGAGTACAATATGATGGTTGTGAGGAAAGTGTTGTTTAGTGAGCCTCAAGTTGATGAGAGACAAAGAAACAACTTGTTTCATACTAGATGTAAGATTGGAGAGAAGACTTGCAATGTGACAGTAGATGGTGGTGCTCAAACGGATGTTATTTCATCCGAAGCGGTGAGTAAGTTGAAACTTACCACTAGAGATCATGATGAGCCTTATAAGCTTAATTGGTTGAATGATGGCAATGGTATTAGGGTGAAGAAGCAAGCTTTGGTTTCTTACTCTATTGGCAAGTTTGAAGATGGGAGATGGTGTGACATTCTTCCTATGGATGCTTGTCACTTGTTACTTGGAAGGTCATGGCAATTTGACCATGATTCGGAGCACAAAAGCAAATCTAATGTTTATCTTGTAACTACCAAAGATGGTACAAAAGTTAAATTGCTTCTCCTACCCCCTAAAGTTGCTAAGAAAGACAAAGAAAAGAGCAACTATCTTGTATCTTGTAATGAGTTCGAGAAAATAGTAGAAGAAAATGGTGGGGGTATGCTTTGGTTGTGAGGACCAAAGATGAGAATGAGACTACTTGCAATAACTCACCACTTTTGGATGAGTTGTTGGAATAGTTCAAAGATGTGTTTCCCAATGACTTGCCCAAGGGCCTCCCTCCAATAAGGGGCATTGAGCATGCCATTGACTTGATTCCAGGATCACCTTTGCCCAACAAGGCTATCTATAAGTGTAATCCGAAAGAGAGTAAGGAACTTGAAAGGCAAGTGAATGAATTAATTGAAAGAGGCTATGTGAGAGAGAGCCTTAGTCCTTGCGCGGTTCCTGCCCTCTTAGTACCAAAGAAAGATGGTACTTGGAGAATGTGTGTTGATAATCGTTCCATTAACAACATAACCATCAAATATCGTTTCCCAATGCCTCGTTTGTAAGATATGCTAGATGAATTGAGTGGTTCCTTAGTCTTTTCCGAAATTGACTTAAGGAGTGGATACCATCAAATGAGAATAAGGGAGGGAGATGAGTGGAAAACGACTTTCAAAACAAAGCAAGGGTTATATGAGTGGTTAGTTATGCCATTTGGGCTTTGCGACGCCCCAAGCTCCTTCATGAGATTGATGAATGAAGTCCTCCGTCCTTTCCTTAATGATTTTATTGTTGTTTACTTAGATGACATACTTGTGTATAGTAAAAACAATGAAGATCATGTAATTCAATTGAGGAGGTTGTTTGCAAAATTGAGGGAGATGAAGTTGTATGGCAAGCTTGAGAAATGTGTATTCATGACTCCTAGTGTTGTATTCTTAGGATGCATTGTAACAGGGGAGGGGGTGCATGTAGATCCGGAAAAAGTAAAGGCCATGCAATCATGGTTGGCTCCAACCAATGTACATGAAGTAAGAAGCTTCCATGGACTCGCCTCCTTCTATAGGCGGTTCATCAAGAACTTCTCTACTATCATGGCTCCTATCACCGAGTTAACAAAGAAAGGTGAGTTTGAGTGGGGCGAGAATGCGCAAAAGGCCTTTGAGAAGGTCAAACATATGCTTTGCAAAGCTCCCATACTTTTACTTCCCAAATTTAATAAGGTGTTTAAGGTGGAGTGTGATGCAAGTGGGATTGGGATTGGTCTTGTTTTAATCCAAGAGAGAAAGCCCGTGAGTTACTTTAGTGAGAAGTTAAATGGTGCTAAGCTTAACTATTCCACTTATGATCGTGAGTTCTATGCCATTGTGAGAGCTCTTGATCATTAGTCTCATTACTTAAGGCCTAAACCATTTGTCCTTCATTCGGACCATGAGGCACTTAAGTTCATCCATGGGCAACAAAAGTTGAACCAAAGGCATGCTAAATGGGTGGAGTTTCTCCAAGTGGCCGATGCTTAGTCTCGTCGGAACTACTTGCTTTCTATGGTTGATGCTAAGATTTTAGGTTTTGAACAACTCAAAGAGGGTTATAAAGACGATCCTGATTTTGCAAGTGAGTTTGAGAGTCCATAAAAAGAGTTTGTGCAACAAGATGGTCACCTCATCAAAGGTAACAAGCTATGTGTCCCAAAGAGTGGTGTGAGGGAGTTGTTGGTGAGAGAAGTGCATGGTGGTGGTTTGGCGGGTCATTTTGGGATCCAAAAGACTCTTGATATTCTTGGTGAGCATTTCTATTGGCCAAGAATGATCAAGAATGTGACTTTGGTTATGGAGAGATGTGCTACATCTCAAAAGGCAAAAGGGTCACTTCACAAAGGGTCTCACACTCCTCTTCCAGTTCCGGATGCTCCATGGGAGAGTGTTAGCATGGACTTCATTGTGGGTTTGTCAAGAACTCAAAGGGGAAGGGATAGCATAATGGTTGTTGTAGATAGATTCTCTAAAATGGCTCACTTCATAGCTTGTAATAAAAATGATGATGCTGTTAAAGTAGCGGAATTGTACTTCAAGGAAATTGTCAAGCTTCATGGCATTCCTCAAAGTATAGTTTCGGATAGGAACTCCAAGTTTCTTAGTCACTTTTGGAGGACCCTTTGGAAATTTGTTGGTACCAAGTTGCTATTTAGCACATCTCATCATCCCCAAACTGATGGGCAAACGGAGGTGACAAATAGAACTTAAGGTACATTGTTGAGAGGACTTGTAAGCAAAACACAAAAAGATTGGGACATGAAACTAGCCCATGCGCAGTTTGCTTACAATCGACCTCATTCCTTAACTACTTCTCGCTCGCCATTTGAAGTAGTTTATGGAGTGAATCCCTTTGTGCCTATTGATCTTGTTCCTATGGTTAAGGGAGATATTGTGGAGAAAGATGCAAAAAAGAGGGTGGAAGCCTTTCAAAAAACCTGTGAGCAAGTGAATAAAAGAATTGAGGAGATGAATAAGAGATACCAACAGGGAGCAAACAAGAAAAGAAGACAACCCATCTTTCACCCAGGGGATTTGGTTTGGCTTCATTTGAGGAAAGAGAGATTTCCTCAACTTCGCAAAAACAAACTCATGCCTCGTTCTGATGGTCCATGTAGAGTGCTTGGGTGGGTGAATGATAGTGCGTACAAAATTGAGCTTCCTGATGAGTTGATGGGTGTTAGTGCTACTTTCAATGTGGGAGATTTGTCACCATACTTAGATGATTCAAGTTTGAGGGCAAACTCTTCAAAAGAAGGGGGGAATGATCCAAAGTCTAGCCCACTTAAAGGCTCTTTGGCTCATGAACCAGCTCTTGGTTTTTCTCCATTTGTTCATAACCCCGAATTTGTTACTTGTTTAACTTGGATGGTGGATTGAAAGAGGCGTGCATTAACATTTGAAGAGCCCTAGTTCTGTTTGGGTTTCAAGCATGGTTGTAAAGAAAGCCCAAATTTTATTTGGGTTTCTATTTTAGTTTATATTTGCTTTTGTTGTTATTTTTGGGTTGTAATAAACCATGAGATTACTCATAAAGCAATCCATGATTAGGAGAGTGTTTTGTTAGTGTTAGCCATGTAATTAGGAGTTACTTAGGCTCCTTAGTTGCTGATTGTAACGGCTCCTTAAATGAGGCTTTATATGAGGCTTGATTTAAGGGAATTTGTAACTCCTAAAACCTATCCAAAGGAGGACATTTTCTAGGGTTTTAAGCCTCATTTTTGCTGCTTCTATACCCTATTTAAGGAGAGCGAGATGGTATGAGAAGTCGCTTTTGATTGATATAAAAAAACCTTGTGTTTCTAGTTTATGCTTTGAGTTTGTCTCAAATGTTTGCTACCCTTATTACTTTGAGTGAGTTCTTGAGTGATAAGCCTAGGAGAGATTGAGCGAGTCTTATCTCTAGCCTAGAACCCCAAGCCATTGAGTTTGTCCTTGTGGTTTGGCAACTATCCTGAATTTCGAGTGTTTCTTTGTGTAAGTGAGTGTTCTATGTTCCTAAAGTTTAGATTCATCATCCAACACTTTGGAGGGTATTTTTAGACTTATATCATTTACTAACCTAAGATCTAGGAACTTCAGGCCTGAGATGAGTTCAAGGAATGGGGGACAAGCAGATAAGAGACCCCATAGTGGAAACAACACTCATCCTGCTCCTTCTACTTCAGGGAATGCTGCACCTAATCACAATGGAGGGACTGCTAATGCTACTCAGGCACGCAGAGTTGATGTGAAGAGGAACACTAAGCAGGTTCATGTGATGAACGAGACTGAGGCAAACACCAAGGGCAATATGGTCACCGGTACTTTTTCTATTCATTCGATGTCTGTTTATGTGCTATTTGATTATGGTGCTTCTCATTCTTTTGTGTCTGAACCCCTTGTGAAAAAGTTAGGCTTAGAGAACTCTAGAACTTCTGATGTAGACATCTCTACTCCTTTTGGTGTGATCATAACTTGTAATAATTTGTATCCAGATGTCCCTATTATGTGTGGTAGTACCACCCTAGTAGCTGATTTGATAGCTTTTCCTTTGCATGATTTTGATGTAATTCTAGGGATGGATTGGCTTATTAAGCATAAAGCCAAGAAATTTTGTGAGAAACAAAAGGTGTCTATAGTTTGTCCTAGTGGAGTTCATGAGTTTTATAGAAGGTCTTCTTTGAAAATCAATTATGTCTTGACTTTGAAATCCTATTTGAGGAAGGGATGTCCTATGTACTTGTGCCATGTTCATGATACTAGTAAGGAAGTGCCATGTGTTGAAGATGTTCGAATTGCCAATGAGTTTGTAGATGTCTTTCCTGATGATATTCCCGGCATGCCTCCGAGACGTGATGTTGAGTTCAGTGTTGACTTGATGCCTGGAACTGGACCTATTTATAAGCCTCCTTACAGAACGGTGCTTGCTGAAATGAAAGAACTTAAGGTTCAGTTAGAAGAGTTGCTTGATAAGGGCTATATTCGGCCTAGTGTATCTCCATGGGGTGCTCCTGTTTTGTTTGTGAAAAAGAAGGATGGGAGTCTTCTCCTGTGTATTGATTACAGAAAGCTCAACAATGTTACAGTGAAAAACAAGTACCCCTTGCCAAGAATAGATGATCTGTTCGATCAGTTAGTGGGAGCTGGAGTTTTCTCGAAGATTGATATGAGATCTTGATACCATCAACTTCGTATGGCAGAGAAGGATATTCCTAAGATGGCTTTTAGAACTCGCTATGGCACTATGAGTTTACTGTTATGCCCTTTGGTTGACTAATGCTCTAGCTATGTTCATGGATATGATTAATCGAGTCTTCAGGCCATACCTGGATAAGTTTGTGGTGGTGTTCATATATGATAGATTGATTTATTCAAAGGATGCTGGTGAGCATGAAGAGCATCTTCGCACTGTTCTACAGGTCCTGAGGGAGAATAAGTTGTATGCTTAGTTCTCGAAATGTGAATTCTAGCTGGAGAAAGTTGATTTTCTTGGTCATATCATTTCTAGAGAGGGCGTCTCAGTTGACCCAACAAAGATCCAAGCTGTTTCTGAATGACCTACTCCAAAGAGTGTGACTGAGATTCGCAGTTTCCTTGGCTTGGCGGGTTATTATAGGAGGTTTGTGACTGCATTGATGAGGAAGGATACTCAGTATCGTTCGGATGATGATCGTGGAGAACGCATTTCGGATTTTGAAGGAGCGTCTCACCACAGCTCCTGTGTTGACTTTACCTGATGGAAACCTTGAGTACGAAGTGTTCACGGATGCTTCGAAGAATGGTCTTGGTTGTGTGCTTATGCAAGATAAAAAGGTTGTTGCTTACGCTTCTAGGCAACTGAAGACCAATGAGTTGAATTATTCGACGCATGATCTAGAGTTGGTTGTTGTTGTTTTTACACTTAAGATATGGCGTCATTATCTGCTTGGCACATCATTCAAGATATTTTCGGACCATAAGAGTCTGTAATACATCTTCACTCAGAGAGAGCTGAACATGAGGCAGAGGAGATGGTTAGAACTGATCAAGGATTATGATATGGAGATTCAGTACTGATGAGGATCACGAGGTGCCAAGTGTTACTAGGAGTGGAAAAGCCCAAGACAACTAGTGAAGAGCTTGATATAGAAGACTTTGGCGCATTAGAGCTTGGATTGTCATTTGGACAAGGTCCAAGTTGTTCTTGTGTTACTTGGACTGGTTTATAGTAGGCGTGTTACACTAGTTGTTTATTTCATGTTTTTATATTGTTTTGTTTTAGTAGGAATCATGGTTTTGCCTACGTTCTTAAAACGATGGTGTAGACACAAAATCGTGTCTCCCCATTTAAGGATCCGATGATGAAACATACCACGGTCTTAATTGGTCCGACCCAAGGGCAGAGCAGTCTGAAAAGCCATTCAAAACCATTTCGGAAAGTGTTAAAGTCCTATTTTAAAGCCCAATTAATTATTCATGATAATTAATTGTATTTTGAGCCCAATTCTTTGAGAAGCCCAATTAATTGATAATTAATTAATATATTTTAATAAATAAATATTTTCAAAAGATATTTTTTTATAAGTCAAAATCGGATTTTATCCCGTAAAAGCAGATTTCCGGAGTTAAAAGATAAAAGAAAATTTTTAAAATGCATTTATATAAAAAAAACTATCAAAACGTGTCAAAAACAAGGCGGTGCGCTGAGCGCAGCTGACTGTGTTGAGCGCAGTGTCCTGCCACGTGGACTTCCACCGTTCCACGTAAGCTGCGCCTAGCGCACAGACTGTGCTACGCACACCAGAACGGCCACATAGACTTCTGTTTCATGTAGAGTCCTACGTCAAGCGCAGTTCCTTGCTTGAGACGCGGAATTTCTTTCTTATCTTTTTCAAAAGCGTGTACCACGTGTACGCTTTTTACAGGTCATGCCGCGTCATGTGTTTGCCACGTCAGCTGCGCCTGGCGCAGTCAGCGCGTGAGGCGCAGTGTCGTTTTCCCTATAAATAGGCCTGATATCCGAACAGATGGAAAAAACGAATTTTTCACATAACGCTCGACGAATACTTTACGAATCTCTCTACAAACTAAGAAATTTCCCTACAAAACTCATACCTTTCAAACACAAAACACATTCAATCTACATACTTTCATACATTGAGATTTTTAGGTTTCACGATTGCTCGTCCCGAAGGTTGTCAATCTTGTAGACCCAAGCCACCGGTATAATCCTAAGGGTCCTTGAATAAATTATTTTTATATTGAAGTTACTAACAATTTGTTTCATGATGTATATCCGTAAGTAATAATCGTTTTACTGTATATTATAACCCCTTTTTTATATTTAATTTTATATTATTATTATTCATGCCTTTGTATATTATTTGTTTGCCTGATTGTCATATTATATGATTATCCTGCTTTACTGCTTTTATCACCCACATGTTATTTTTGCTAGTCAAAGACCTAAAGAACTGTTCTAATATTAATCAGATTAATTTGGACAATTTGCTAGGTTCCCTGTAATACTGATTGCCTAATAACATGTCACTAAAAATTAGTCTTTTTATGTGTTTCCTTAACCAACTTAGACTAAATATTTTCAGGGTGTTTAAAACATTATTTTATTATTCTTTGCATAAAATCTGTAATGAATCGATATTTAGTAGAGGCCAGCAATGGGCAATATGGTTCCTGACTGTATTGTACCCTTACCCCCAAACTCAATCTTTGGTTCATTTTGACCATCTATGGAATCAGGACAGGGAAATCTACATTGGATAATTTGTCCCTACGGTTTTCCCATATCCAATTAGGTTTATGATTCTTCCTAAAAAGAATTGTTGGTAACTTCTTTCAATACAAAACAATTTTTAATAAAACCTTAACAATGGGGTAGTCAAATATAATACGCGCTCAGACCACGTAGGCGAAATAAAAACACGCCTACAATTTGGCGACTTCACTGGGGAGGATTTAAAAAAAAAAAATTTTTAAAAAAATGAGTGGGTGAAACTTGAAAAATACGATTCATTCTTATTTTTATGCCTTTGAATAATATACAGTTTTGCATATGCATGGCTATTGTTCAGCCACCATAAGGACAATCTATCTTGCCTCATTAGCACATGTTCTATGTGTGAGGTCACCCCCGGGGGTGTAACAGCCCGCACATCCGAGCTGCTAGCTAATCACAATTAAAATTTACAAATCTCACTTAACATTAATTAATCCTCAATTTGACACCGGCAACGGAACATAACTCAAACGCGATCCTAGGCCGTTTATGGTCCACACTACAACAATCCAAAATAGTTCATATAACCTTCTAAGCTGAACTAATACAATCTTCAATTAATACCATAATACATCATAAGATTATTTCTAAACAACAATATAATCTCCATTTTGAGTTAAACGAAAAACCTCTCTGATAACAAACTTACGATCCCAATCTCTTCTATCTGAAGCGCACTATACCTGCAAAATAACTAAGAATGAACTTTGCCCCCACCAGGACAGGTTCAAAGAACAAAATCAGTGAAACTGAGTACACACTATCCAACCTGAAAATATCTTTGGTGGCTTAAAACTTATTTACAGAGTTAAGGTCATTTCTCGAGACATTTGAAATCAAGATAAAAATCATAATGAAAGAATCACATAACAAATACTTTACCCAATTCACACTGATACTTGGCTTAAAATACTAATACGAATGTCTCACGAAATAAATAGTATTTACTTTCAATTAGAGGAACCATAACAATTCCATAGAATAATATAATTTCCAAAATCAACTCTAGTTATAATTTAATACATAGTAATATCTCTCGCTTTTGTATTTCAAATTTAATAAGCATTGATCCAAATATGAATAACATAATTAACTTATTCATAAATTCCTAACGAGTTCCTTATTAATACATTCTCATAATCATCCCATAAATATAATTCCATATACTTGGGAGGGTTACTTCGGAAAGAAAAATAACTTCCATTTGCATATCCAAACACATATCCCATTTTCTTTCAGAAACTATCTTTCAGAAATCATCATATTATACTAGGGAAGAGAACACGAATAGAGTTGCCATCTAGGCGCATTCTCTAAACTTTTACAAGGGACGTCTCCCTCTTCTATTATGTACTGCTTGCAAGACTTTTCAGTTTATGTCCCCAGAATATACAGAATACAGATTATAGAAGGTTGTTCATCACCGCTCCAGCGGCTTCTCCCCCTTACAGAAATAAATCATAATACATAATTTATAATTTCATATTTTCTGAAATTTAAGTTCATAATTCTCAAATACGATATACCCAAATCTCATAATGCAAATGCATTATGATATTTCATAACAAAACTTAGATTACTTGTATAAACATGGTATAGTATACTAGAGTAACTTAATATAAATCAACATTTTATACAAACCATTTGACAAAAATTACTTAAATACAAACCTTAAAAGAAATTCAATTCAATTCAATAGGTTCCTTATAATTATAGTCCAAAATATAGCTTACCAATCAGAATACCAAATTAGAATGTAAGTCTTATATACTTTATACTTTTGTTACAAAGGTTCCGTATCAAGAATTATCTTTCCCTTTAACCTGATTAAATAACCTATACAACTCATAACTTGAGCAAACCTCGATATTCATACTTATGTGTCAGACTAAATATAATATTCTTGATATATATTTTAGTAGAACATTAACCTTTTGAATAATCATTATAAAATTAAAATATAATAATACCAAATTGTAAATCGCTCATATCCATAGATTTCAAGGTTCATATCCTGTATACCCAAGCTCATGATGTAAAACATCTTCGAACCCATTTCTGTAATCCCCCATAATTTTAAAGGATTTTATAAATATATTTTAGTATTTATATATTTATATTTAAACATAATTTAGTTTAAATGATTTGATTATTTAAAGAAGGTTGACTATTTTAAAAGTCAAAGAAATTATTTTAAGGAAGTTAAAATGTTTTGTTAAGCATGCTTTGAAAAATGTTTGAAATACTAATTTGATTTGGAAAAGAAGTTTAAATGGGCTTGAGGAACCCGAAATTCTAAGTGGATTAGGAAAATGATTTCTATTGATGTTAGGAGTTCTAATTCATTAATCTTATTCATCATCAAACTTTATTTGAACCCAATCTCCTTTTCCTAAGCCCAAAAGGAAAAGCCTCTTTATAAACACCTTAGACCCAATTATTTTACCACACAAAAATTTATTCTCTCTCTCCTCACACAAACAGCCGGCCACTTATTCTCTCTTCCACGTGAGTTTTGTTTTTTTTTCTTCCTCTCAAGTTTTCTTTCTTCTTCTTCAAGTAATGCTTTCTTTTTCGACAAGAAACGTCACCACACCTCCATAATCACAATTGCCCTTTGTGCGCCACTGCTGCAGGCGTGTTGTTCTTTCCGGCGCCTCTTCCTTCTTCTTTGTTCTTTGATTTGTTGGTTAATTTCTTTTCTTCTTCCTCAAGTTTCAATTAAAGATCATATTTTTATGCTTTATTTTGGTACTAATCATGATTAATAACTTTAATTTACTGTTTTAATGATTAATCATGGATTATATATATTGAGTATTAAAAGAATAAAATTTCAGATTTGATTATTATCTTTAGATTGAAGTTTTAATCATTAAAGCATGTATTTTTAGGGTGTTAATTATTAGAAAACCATAGTAGCATGTTGTATACTATGAGATTGGTTTAGATTATGAGTTTAAATATGTTTGCATATGTTTAAAGAGGGTTTTATGATTCTATAAGTTGCTGGAATTTCAGAAAAGATTTTATTTAGGGAGTTTTAAGAATTTTAATTACTAGTATGGTAGTACTATGCTAGGAATTAAAAGTAATTGAAGTTTTGATAGTAAAGTCATCTTTTGAATATGTTTAAAGGGGATTTTAAATATTTTAGAGTTGCTGTATTTTTATTTAAGAGTATTAATTTTAGTTTATATTGATTTCTAGGTGGAGAATATTACGTAGGAGACTTTTAATGAGTTAGAAGTGGCCTACCGACTAGTCTACACAAGGTACGTACATACCTGTGTGCTATGTGATTAGTTTCATGATTTAAGGAGGAAAAAGGGTTGTAGTATCATGTATAGGAACTTTATAAGTTCATATGTGATTTCTAGTATGATTGATTTCTACATGTTTTATGCATGTGAGCAAGCATGTTAATTATGAGATTTATTATGAGTAAAGAATTGTCATGTTTGTATGGATTTATTGATGCAAGCATGTGGATGGGAACTTTATTTATTAATTCACATGGGGGAATTAATATGTTATTAAGATTGATTCATGTTATACATGTGTTCCCTTACAAGTATTATTTTCACTACTTTATGAGGACTGTGGGCCTTATTTGGTAAGTTGATAAGTATGCCTTTTAAAGATAAGTTTGATTGTTGGCTGGGTTCAACAAATAAGAAAGTTGAGATTAAAAGAAAGTAAGTCTTGGGTTGTAAGTTGTGATCACTTATTAAATCCTAAGATAAAAGAAGTTCAGTTGTGAATGTTTGCGTTGTATTTATGTGTTGCTGGTATGTGTGTCATAACAATTAATAATTTGTAAAGAACGTAAAGTGTAACGAGGATAGTTATAGACTTTAGACTGGTGCACTTCTAGAGTTGGACATTAGGAGTTGGGGTACATGGTGAGCGAGCCATGGCTTTTTACAGGAGATGGATTGATCACCATCCCTATTACAGTTAGCAAAGGTTCCTCGATATCGCAGGTCATTTCTGGAGTACGTAGTAGCTCCCGTATTTCGTCTTCTAAACAACTAAACACATTCAAGTTGTAATAGGGGTTTTGATACAACTAAACAAGACACACTCAAAGACTATAGGATCTTGATACAACTAAACAAGACACACTCAATTTAGTCTATCAATCCTAAACAACCAAGACACATTCAAGTTGTAATAGGGGTTTTGAGACACACTCAAGAAAGTTTTTCAAAGAAACACTTTTTTTCATTCAACTTCAAATTTGATCTTCACTCATCATTTGCTCTCCTTATATAGAGGAATAGAGCAGCGAAATAACACAAAGAAGCACACCAAAATCCCCTAGGAAAACCGTCAAACTTTGGGCAGTTTTAGGAGTTACAAACTCCCTTAATTTACGCCCCTACTTGATGCTTCAATCAATATGTTGTTACATGTTTTTAAACCAGCAAATGATAAGCCTAAAGCGACGCCAACACACTCCTATTGCGTAAGTGTTACAAAATAATCACTAGGCTTCATTTTAATCTTGAAAATAAAACAACAAAATAAATAGGAACCCAAACAAAACTCGGGCTTCCTTTACAACCATGGCTCTCGCGATTACGTGCTTTGTTTGTGATTGTGATCATGGCTTTGCCTT
Organism: Beta lomatogona; assembly: GCA_947646795.1. Taxonomy (NCBI): domain Eukaryota; kingdom Viridiplantae; phylum Streptophyta; class Magnoliopsida; order Caryophyllales; family Amaranthaceae; genus Beta; species Beta lomatogona. Next base: position 4,126,760 of record CANSNZ010000942.1, read on the forward strand.
ATTGATTATGTGATGACCCATTTTTGGTGAGCAGATTCTTTGAAGCATTGACATTACAGATGATGAATCATTGGGAACCCGGGAGTGGAGAGAATGTGTAATCTTGTATATTTTATTTTCTCGCATTAGTAGGAACGTACTTTGTTAAGATTATTTGAGTAGACTTATTTAGAATGTTTGATTTCAAGGTACTTACTTAATTATTTATTTATAATAAAGTTTAATGGTTAGCTATTTGTTTTCCATTGCAAAATTCTGAATAAGCCAATACGTTATCACACAGGCGATAATACTTGGGTAATTCTCTAAGTTTTATATTATAAAGGTATTTTCGAAAAGAGAGAATTATCGGGGTGTTACAATTTACGTAGGTGAAAGCTTATAACTTGTAAAGTTCATACTTATATCCTACATGTGTAGTTAATACTTCCTTTAACGTGACTCTATGGTTAATCCTACATCTTGATGATTCTAACCCCTCACACTTGAACTTCCGATCTTCGAGTAACCCAAGTAGAAACAACTTTATTACCTCGAATTCGATATCGCACGAATGTTATATGAACTCCCCACTTAATTCCTTTTATGTAACTTAGTTATTTGTTTGAACTTTGTAATCCCAAATTAATTAAACTTACATCCATATTAATCTTATGTGTGTATTCCCCTCATTATCGAATCATGTCACTAATTTTACAATATTTCCATCACATGAAATTCATACTAACTCTTATGACACCGACAATACAATATCAAATGACTATCTGATATTCCTTCAACACTCAAATGTTTAATTCTTATTTTACCATTGTGATATTCTCGTCTTTAACCTTACTTAACTCGATGTTTGTTATTCATGGCATACTATTAATAGTTACCTCATCTTTTGGACTCATTAATTTCTCATACAATTTTCTTATTAACCCATTATTAGGTACTTAAACTCTAGAACTCGTTCCCCAACTACAACTTTAATCATCAACTCAACTATCTCACACAATAATTTATATCCCCTTCGTTATAAAAGATCCATAATTCTTCAACTTCCCACTTTAATCTTAATCTTCCTATCTCTATAATCCTTACATTTCAAGTTAATAGTGAAGCCTCTAACCTCTAATATTTATCTCATTCCAGTACCCATGCATATAGTTGGAGATTCTCCATCTCATATTATAATCCAAAACATATAACTTAAATTTACTATTTGTTACTCCTTAAAATCTTGAGCCTTTATATTACTAATATGATGTTCACATTTCTAAATATTACTTCCCAATATGCGATTTTTCTCATCTCCAAGATACCATAATTTAGTCAACTCACCTTTAGGAATGATAAAATACAAGTAACAACCTTTATTAACTCCTTAAGAGAGGATTAAATTCCAAAGCATCCAAACTCAGCTTTCTCGCATAATAGAAATGTATTCCTAAATAGAGTTCTCTAGTATTTCATACTATCAACCTATTCACCCCACAACGATTCCAACCTATATTTCTTCTATAAAAACAAATTCCTCAAAAGATTCTCTGAAGATATATAACTTATGTCACGAAACTTTACAATTAGTGTTACATGAACTCAAATCAATGATCCTCAAACTCATATTAAACATATTCCAAAATTTCTATATCATAATCAGAACATCAAACTTATATCTTCTAAACCTCAAATTCATATTTCTCAAGTTGGTAAATACTCATATTTTATTATTCTATACCACGAGACATTTTCAAGTTCATACACAAATCGCGGATTAAACATGATATACTCGGATTCTCAATTCATTAATATAAGCAAATTCCTTGTAGGAAGAAAAATATACATCTTAAAACTATAAACATATGAATTCCATTGGAACCATAAGTAAGTTCCATAAGCTTATTACTTGTCTCGCAATATAACTCGTCACTTCTCAATTCAGAAAGTTACACTCATCATTACATTGAAAAGTATGTTGAGAACTCTCACTTAAATACTCATAACTCAAATATCCATATCTCTCATATAAGATCTTAACGCATGGTTTATCAAACAAATTTATACCAGTAAATCTCAAAAACAAAATATATATACTTATCACAATTCACAATTTGAATGTTCAACTTAATAAAACTCAATGCACAAGCAATACAATATTTGTCAATAAAACACACCCTTACATATGCGATCAACCACAAAATAGTTCAAAATTACACTTTCTATCATTTCCAACTTTAACATAACAAGAACAAGCTTGAGACAAAAGTCTAATTACTTTATATAAATCATGAAAATTTATGTAAAACACCAGTTCCACGCAGACAAGCGGAAGGACAATGTGTACCTTTACCCGACTCTGAATATTTCTCCACTAGTCTGATATCCTTGTTTATGAATCGATACATGAACTCCATAATAATCATAAAAATAACAACTACCATTAGTAACTATTTTCAATGCAAAATGTATATATATATATAGAATCCGATTAACATTCCTAGCATACATTCCTTCTCTTAATTAACTGAAATCCATAACTGAATTATGGACTAATCTTATAACTCATAAGCTCAATTCTAATATCATCTCCATTCATAATAACTGTAACAATACCACATATCTCATAGAGAAACTTGATTGCAGTGATTTTCTCAATTCCTAATCTGAATTCCTTAGCCTTAAGATCAATAAACAAATATTGCATCCGATAAAAGAAACTCATGAAGCCAAGTCGATAATTCCTAAAATCAACTTGATATCAACTCCAACAAACTGATTACTAAGAATAATAATCACTAATAATTTCTCAAAACGAGTACACAAATCTACTAGTTAATTACAAAATATAAAGCTTTGATTGAATTCAAGAAAACATAATTAAACAAAGTTTATACCTTTGATTTGTAATGACCCAAGTCTGAATTGGGTTTTTCTCAAAACAATGAGAACAAAGATCAAATCATGTGTTTGAGCCACAGTACACCAAAACTTCTCAAGAGAGAGAAGAAAGAAGCGGAGGATAGCATCAATTGAACAAGAACGCTCCAACAACTTGCACGAGGACATGCAACGACACCAACAACATGGCGGCTGCAGCGCACCGTACAGGGGTTGTGCAAATAGAGTGGGGAGAGAGAATCGAAGGGAGAATATGCAGAGGTACAAAGAAGAATAGAACCACATATGCAGTAGAAGAACACAACAACTCCCACAACAAGAAGCTAAAACACGACGACGACTAAGGCGTCGGCAGGCAAGGACGCCGGATACTGGCGAGTGCCACGAGCAGCTAAGGAGAGAGAAGACAGAGCATCAACCACAACACCACAGGGCCCAAATTAAAGACGCAGGAGCGTCGACCACACCGAATTCAAGCGGCGCATCACCGTGGAAATCGCCGGCGGAAAGGAGGACAGAGAGATGCGGGAGGAGAGAGAGAGAGAGAGAATGGGAATTTTGAAGGGGGTTTTGTTTGTTTACTTTGAGATCTTCCTCCTTCCAGAATTTTGGGGTTCCTATTATTTTGAAACCTTAGGCCTAAGAGAGTTGGATTGAAATTCTTACAAGAGGGATGAAGTATGGTGAAACTTTTAGGTCCTTCAAGAAGCCACGAGAGAGGAAAAAATTTGTTTACTTTCTTTTCTCTCTTTTTTTTTTTCCAAATTGGGGGTAAAACTGTAATTTCAGAATCATGCCTTAAAATTTTAGAGCTTCAAGTTAAAATCTAGACTTTGCTTGTTGTTATAAAACCAATTTAGAAAGAGATTATCAAATTACTAAACATAGTTATCGTTAATTAAACAAGTTTAGAGATGCGGCTATTACAGGGGGGTTTGCGCTTTGTCCTTCCAAAAAGCTTCCTGAACGATAGTGTTGGATCTTAGTCATAAGCAAACCTACCCAACCATGGCATTGTTCTCTTGTTCCTGACTTGAGACTGAAGTGCGTTTTACACGTGGCCACCTCTTTAAGCAGGGGTACGAAGCGTGGGATCAATCTCTTAGTCATGGACCTTTTCAGCCTTAACCTAAACATGACCAATAGTTGAATGTAGAACTGGACTTTAGGTTGAGAACTTTTGCATCCATGTTACCTGACATTTATGTGTGATTGCAATTTTTGCCTGCTAATATGATTTACGCCCGAAATTATTGCAAATCGCGTCTAAAACAAATCGTCGAGCCGAACATTCGTCAATTTATCAATACGCATGCCGCAGAGCATTGCGCTAAGCGCATTAAGTTGCGCCTGGCGCAATGCACCTGCGCCAGACGCATAGGATGTGCGCCGTGCGCACCAGTTGCGTGGCACGCAACCTATTCTTCCCATGCTTATTGGTTGATCTTTGTTTGAGTCTAAGATATCAAGTTTGCATCAGTATAATATTCGGAAAAAAAGGGTCAGTCTTTTCATGCAAGGTCGAGTCTGTCCCAAAAAGTGCATCTAGAAAAATTTGTCATTATAGAGTTAGAGTTGTCATGCATGTCTACCTCTTCCCATTTCCTCCCTGCTATTCAACTAATCTTCCCTGTTAATCCTACCTTTCTATATGCACCAATTTCAAAAAACTTACATTTTTCAAAATCAATCCTACACCATATTTTATTCTACCTTTTTCAAAAACATTTACTAATCATCATCATACTACGACATTTCAAAAAAAAAAAATTCTTCAAAATTAATCCATCATCTTTTCCGAACAAAAGATAAAACAAGCGGTTCCTTTCGAAAATGAATTTCGAAAATCCTAAGCCAATTCCAAACACCTTCAATCCAATTCAATCCAATCCACCCAATTCACTTGCATTCATTCTAGGCCCATATCCATTAGAGTCCATTTTGCATTCATGTAGGGTCCATCTAATTCGAGTCCATGCATTCATATTAGGCCCGCTAGCATTAGAGTCCATCTTAGGCCCATATAAGTCTAGAACCTGTCAAAATCTACGCCCATTTGCATCTTTATATGAACCCTAGTCTATGTCAATCCCAGTCCAAGTCTAATCCAACTCTATTCCAATCCAATGTCAAGCCCATGTGCATTTTCAAGTCTAACTTCAAACCAATATAGGACTAAGTCCAGAATTAGGTCCACATAAAGCCCAACTCATTTCCAAGTCAATCCAGTCCAATTCCAAACCCATGTAGGATGAAGTCCAAACCATTAATCCTAGCGAAGCTAGCATCCCTGTAAGACCATAACGGCACCCCTTTGACTTAGCTAAGCAAGTCATCCCTGTAAGATCATAACGGCACCCCTTTGACTTAGTTATGCTAGTCACCCGTAAGACCATAACAGCACCCCTTTGACCTAGCTAAGCTAGTCATCCCTATGAGACCATAATGGCACCCCTTTGACCTATCTAAGCTAGTAATCCCTGTGAGACCATAACGACACCCCTTTGATTTAGCAAAGCTAGTCACCCGTAAGACCATAACAACACCCATTGATTTAGTGAAGCTAGTCACGCCTAAGACCATAAAGGCACCCTCCGAGTTTAGCGATGCTACTCTTATCTTACATCTATAGCAATACCAAATCATCAAGTTGTAGACACCAAATTTCGAACCCCTTCTTCGGACAGAACCCCTTTTTTTGGGTAAATAAAGGTTTTGAAAAATAAAAATAACAAAATCGTCATGCATCATGGGGCGCGCGTTCCGGAGTGCAAGTTTCATTCCGTCGCACGATTTTCCCACTTTTTGTGTATTAGTCATGCAGTTTCGGCTATGAAGTATAATTTTCATGAGTCGTAGTCAATAACTACTACCACCGTCTTAATAAAATGATTCATAGTATAATCATGCTCGTCTTTATTAATTTAACAAGTTTTTGTTAATTGTCTTAAGTTAGTCTTTCGGAAAAATAAAAACGAGTCGCGATTAGGCGTCGGAATTTTAGTCGTTTATCAAAACCGGTATTAATCAGTTTTTTTTGATGGTCAAGTCATTGGATAAAGAATAAGAATATATTCTTTATTCACTAAACCCATCCTTTAACCATTAGTTAGAGAATAAGAATCATGAAAAGATGTGAGAATAAGAATCAAATCCCATGTGTAAGAGGGGGAAATCTAGATTCTTTCCGGAAGAATCGAGTGTGCGCCAAGCACACAATCATGCGCTAGACGCATGATTGTGCGCCTAGCACACAAGCTCACTTTGCGCCAGACGCAGAGCCTTGCGCCTAGCGCAAGGTGCTGTGCCTAGCACAGGCGCAACACCTTAATCAGTTGGTTTTACACGTTTTTTAATGCTTTTTTTTTTACGTATTAGGATGTTTTAGGAAGAATATTTTCTGAAAATCTGATCTTGCCTCATTAATGAGCAAATCTAAAAAGAATAAGAATATTTGTGTTTCCAAAGAGATTTAATGATGTCATTAGGGTGAGGTCATTAGAGTGATGTCATTAGGGTGATTAAGGATGAGGAAAATCAGATTTTTTGGGTGAAAAATCTGATTTTCTACCTCTTTGAAACCCTAATTCCCCTCCTTCATTTCTCTGTAAATACCCTCCAAAATTCACTTCAAAACGAAGTTGAAAAAAACACAATTCAACTTCACTCTCATCTTCTCTACTACTCTTCTCCTCCTTAATCTTTCCATCTAAGCAAAAGTCTTAATAAGTAAGTAAAAGAAGTTCATCAAAATAAAAAAACACAAAAAAGAGTTTAAAGTTAGTAATTAAGAGAATTTAGAAACACACCTAGAAATTAAGAAAATCACAAAAAAGTAGAAAAATTTGCAAAAGGAAGTGCATCATTGGGCTAGCAAGGTAAAGTTGAAATTCTTGTTTATTTTGATTATCTTCTTAATCATCTACTAACCTTCTTTCTTGTTTTCTTCTTATCATTTTTTAATTTTTGGAGTGATTTGGGTATGTGGAAGTCCTAATAGGTTCCCAACCTTAAATCACCCCACCTAGAATAGTCACCTCTAATGGGGTGACTCTTAGGAAACATTGTGATTATGTGATTTTCCTTAATCAAGTTGTTATTTATAACCAAAAATGTTTTCATAAAAAAATTCAAGATAAGTTGTGCATAAACATCTCCATAAAAAGAAAATGTGATGCTGTAGTTATAGTCAGTTTTACTTTCCTATCTTATTTAATTTTTTCGTCTGCATTAACTAATTAGTTCGTGGGATTTAATATTTTTCCTATGAAGTGCAAGATGTTTTCAGCAACTGGGCTTTGGAATTTCTAAAAAACGAATTTTGTGTAAATAATTCAAAATCATACAACTTTATTGTGCAAAACTGATTTTGTTCAGTACCACCTAGGATTGTTCTGTCAATGAAAAAAAAAAACTAAAGTCATTTAGATAAAACTAATAATATCAAGTTTGAAGAAAACATCAGTAGCTTTTTAAAAATATAAAAATCATGTTCATATGAATTTTATACAATTTTACATCAATTTTACAAAAATGTTCATGCAAATAACTAAATTCCAGAAAACTGATTTTCTTTTCAGTTAAGAAAATAAATAAAAAATGGTCTTAAAAATGTTAAATTCAAGTAAAAATTTTCAGTCTCATCTTTCAAAGTGTCTAGAATGTTCATACCAAATTTTACTTCAAAATAAGTTCAATAAGTTAGGTTTCAAAGAACAAATTGAATAAAGGTCCTGTTTTGACCAGTTTTGACACAAAATTCACCACAATTCAAGTGATCACTAAAGACTTGTGAACTTTTGATACAACATAAAGAACTCTGATCTATCCATAGATGTATCATATGCTCAATTTAACACTTTGTACAGAAAGTTATGAATTTTGTAAGTCAATATAAGAACAAAAAGGCTAGCTGGAAAATGAAATAAAGTGATTAATTAAACTTTTATAAAAAATATTTTCTTCATATGGAAATGTGAATAAAAATCATGAATTTTTTAAGTTTATCTTAAAATGACTCATTTTATCATGAAAATAAAAGAAAATAAAAATTGTCATAAAAAATCAAAATCAAAGAAGTTAATCTTTAACTTTCACAAATTCACAAATAAACATGAATTCCAAAGCCCATTCAAGGAAATGAAGATCAAGGAGCATCATGGTGAAGACCAAGATTGAAGATTTGTATAGATCATAGATTTTGTACATATTGTTGTAATAATAGTTTCTTTGTAAATAATTATTGCATCACTCAATTGATAAAAAAACATGGAGATGTTTATGCATAATTTTCAAAAATAATTCCACAACTCTTTTTAGTAAAATGAGCAACCAATACAAATATTGCATGTTGGGCCAATATAACATAGTATATGAATCAAATGACCCAATCTCAATCAAGAGGAAAAATTGCAAATCTAACTAAGTTAAATTGTATGATGATCCATCTTACATTTTAAAAATGTGCTCTCCATATTCAAATGGATTAATCATATAATTTGACATAATTAGATTGGTAATTATGATCTCCGACTTGATTTTAGGCCGTTTCACGTGTCTCACTTTAAATGGCCAAATTCCAATTAGCCAAACACAAATCTCCAAATTTAATCTCAAATTGATCATTTCTCTCCAAATGACTTAATAATCTTTTAATTAAGATAATTTCTCAAAAGCCTTCAATTAGGAAACAAACCTTCTAAGACCTCTCGAAAATCATAAACGTGATCACTATTAAGGTGGTTATTTCAATCCGCGATTAATCGCTAATTAGGGCGGTTGACACAAACTTCTTTTAATCACTAATTGGAGTGATTACCTTAAAACCCTAATAGTCCTTAATTAAGACGATTATTCTTCTCATTTTTAATCACTAATTAGAGTGATTATTTCAAACCCTAATAATCGTTAATTAGGACGATTATTTTCCTCGTTTAATCACTAATTAGGGTGATTATCTTAAAACTTGGTTAACCACCAATTAGGGTGATTAGATTAACCTTTCATCATATTTAATCACTAATTAGAGTGATTATCTTAAACCTCAATAATCATCAATTAGGGTGATAATTTCCTAATCTTCATTGTTAATCACCAATCAAGGTGATTATCTTTCCTTGAATAATCACTAATTAGGGTGATTACTTATTTCCTTCCTTACTAATCACTAATTAAGGTGGTTATCTTAACCCTTCATATTTAATCACTAATTATGGTGATTATCTTAACCTCATTTCAATCATTAATTGGAGTGATTACCTCATTTTAAATAGATTTGTTTAATTCTAAAAGTGAATTATTCATAATTTGTTCCCCCCTCTTCTTTCCCCAGTGGAATTGGCCATTTAGGGAGAGACATATGCTCGAACTACGACGGTTTTGATCCATGAGTGGATTCCAATCCCACAATGAGTGGTACGTAGTGCAACTTCAGTGCTCAAACCTACCATGTACAAATGATATATTGGTCCTAAATAAAAGTGGTTAATGTGTATATGTGCAAATTATGTGATTTTCTTTCTTTTTAATAGCCATGATTACTTTAAAATGGAAAATAACGCATTTCGTAAGAGCCCGTTCTTTAGAACGGAAGAGGAGACGAGTTCCAGACGTTCGCACCTCTTAACCTAAATCCCGAACCCTATCTCATGGTATGAAAGACTAATTTTCAAAAAAGCCTTATCCATATGAAGTCATCATTGTTTAAAATGATTTTTCATGAAATTGATTTTAAAACGATTTATTAATTAAATTTGTTCCCATTAAGATATTAATAGGGTGGTGACTTCCAAGTTTTTAAAAACTCAAAGTCCAATGAGAGACTTTTGTGGGATTTAGACCGTTAATTAAGACAGTCAAAAATCGAATATCACGGCTGGCAACTTCACTGGGGACGGAAGATACTTCCACTAGAAGTATATGAGGTTTAAACCTGAACAATGCGTTATTTTCCATATGTATATATAATAAGGAAAGTTAATCATGGCTATTCATAATTTAATTTTTGTATATAGCATGCTTATGTGAAAATTACGTGTGCTTGGTAGTTTGTCGATTTATACACGTGCACTCTTTTTAACCATTATCTTATTAGATCTGATACCTCTGTCTATTGGCAAGGGTCAGAACTTTAGAATGACAAATCAATGAATTAAGGGCGTAAAACCTGCATCCGCGAGCTATTGCGACCGGCTCTGTTAGGAGCGTCCACCCTCGATGGAGACAATGGAAGTGACTCGAGGCCACTTTAACATAATCTCTCCTCAAATGAATCACCCTTTAGTTGACTTTTAGGACACAAGGATCAATGCACAAATAATGTCATTTATTTAATTCAGTTATTGAATAATGTGAAAAACTTTTAAAAAAAAATAATAATAATTCCTCAGTCCGTTTTCAGTCGATCGATATTTCAGTAATCATTAAGTGTAGCTGAATTTAAAAAAAGAAGAAGAAAAAATGAAAAATGAAAAGAGTCATAATCACGAGTTCAAAACGCGTCATGTCTAGGAATTAGAATGTAATTAAAACTGTATAGTTTAAAACAAGAAAAGTGTAGTCTAAAAAAATTTTGACTATAAAAAAACGTGTCCAAACGATAAAATCAAAAGGGATAATCATTTTCCAAAAAAAAGGATTCTTCCATTTCCTGCTAAAAACATATAAAGAAAAATTCATCATTCACTGACCAACATTGTTAGTGTGGACATTTCAGCTACTTCAAATTAGTTTAATCCTAAGAGGTGGAACAAACGTATTCAAACAGGAGAATACATGGTCTGGCGCCTAGCAGACTGAACTCGAAAAAGGTTGAGAAGAACCCGAGTACTTCACATTTGTCTAATCTTAAGAGGTGGAATAGAGGTATTCAAACAGGAGAATACATGGCTTGGCGCTTGGTAAACTAAAGCCCGAAAAGTTTAGAAAGTACCTGATTCATTTAATCGCTTTTATATTATACTTTGTAGGTAGAGCTACGTGCAACTTGATCCCCTAAAAAAAAAATTTCAATGTTGTAATGCATCTATTTTAGCTTTCTCTACTATGTAATGTACTCAAAGGGGTACGTAGGCAACTCATTATTGAGTGCAGCTGCACCCCAAAAAAAAAAGGAAAAATTATGTAAAATTTCATGTCTCAGAACTACGTTGGGTCTGATTCTCCATTCAAAAAATAAATCATCACCGGAAAAATTTCTTCCCCAAATCCAAGTCCACTTATGGAGATACGTAGGCAACCTTCAGGTGCGGCCTTTTTTGCATTTAATACTTTCTTTTGTGGTTTCAACACTTAGAAGCAATCAATAGATGCAAACCACTACATAAAAGAACGATATATGGGGCATTATAATTTGCCAAAATGAGGACACAGGCCTCGTTATACCTCTTTTCTTTTATTTCTATAGTAGCAGGTAATGGAAGGATATTATCAAATTGATTTTAAAAAATGTTTGTATATTATCCCAAAACAAAAAAAAAATAATAAGTCCAAGAGTGGCAGTTTAAAATGTAAATAAAAGTTCAAGTTTTATAAAAAAGAAAATAACAAGTCAAAGAAATTTATGAAAAATCTCAAAACAAATGATAGAGTCAAGGTTTTACACCTTTTAATAAATGATAACTGAAATTGGGGTAAAAAAAACAAAGAGGGATAGAATTTTCAAAAATGTCATTTCTTTCATTCCCTACAAAAAAGAATGGAAAAAAAAAGAAACAAAGTCTGGACAAACTTCCGTGTTAACTTTTCATCTCATTTCACAGGAACTCTACCTGGGCCCGCTCAGGATCTAGGCTGATTCGCCGAAGTTCTGACCATAGTGAACGTTCTCTGTCAGTAATACTGTCGTCCTTGTCTACACCAGCTGTATTCTCTGCTACAAGTCTCAACAACATGTCTGAAATTCCAAACAACGAGCACCAACAGAACTCTACCCCTCCATTTGATCCAATGACTGAGCTCCGAGGACTTGTTCAGGCCATGCATGACCGACAGGATAATATTGAGCAAACTGTGTTAGGCATAATGCGTCAAAGCGCCCAGATTCCTCCTCCTCCTCCTCCGAAGTTGGAAGTAGCTTCGCCTTTTCATCTTGAGCCTCTGAACAATGAGAGAGAAATTCCCACTAAACTCGAGGAAGAAGTAGTCAAGCTTAAAGAGGTCTTAAAAAGCATGACTAAGGCTGAACCATGGATGGATTTTCATGGATTAACTCTTTTCCCGAAGGCACGATTACCCCATGGTTTCAAAATGCCTAATTTGACAAGGTTTTATGGGACAGGTAGCCCCACTAATTTCCTGAAAATGTATGTAGGGGCAATGAGTCCCTGGGGAGTGGAGGAATCCTTGATGGCCCAACTGTTTCAACAATATTTAGATGGTGCTGCAGCACATTGGTTCCTCAACCTTGAAAATACAAAGAAATTCACTTGGGCTGACATAGTCAGAGAGTTCTCAAACCAATACAAGTATAATGAAGAAATTGATGTTACTAGAAGGGATGTGGAGACCACTTCTCAAAACCTTAATGAGACATTTTGTTCATTCATCACTCGATGGAGAAACAAGGCTTCCAAAATGATGAGTAGGCCTAATGAGGAAGAACAGCTGCAAATGGTTGTGAAGAACCTTCTTCCTGTTTATCAGAAGCATATGGCATACCAGTATTTCCCGACTTTCAAAGCTTTGATTGCTACAGGAACGCTAGTTGAGGACGCTGTGAAAAGGGGACGACACATCAAGAAAGATGAACCTACTAGCAACGCCCCTTATAATGCAAAATTTGGAAATAACAAAAGAGCCCCAAACAATAATTCAGCAGCTCCTAAGACAACTAATGCGATCCATGCCATTGGCGCATCGTCTGCATTCCAGTTGCGACCACAAAGGAACTTTACTCCTTTGAGCATGACTTATTCCCAAGCTCTCTCCAAGTTAAAAAAGGCCAATCTCATTCAACCCTTGAATCCACGCCCACTTCCTAAAAATCCTTACCCTGGTTATAACCCAAATCAAAACTGTGAATACCATAACTGTGAATACCATCAAAGCTTGGGGCATAATACTGAAAACTGCACGGCTCTAAAGCATCAAATTCAAAACCTTGTGGATGATGAAAAACTTTATCTGGGATCCATCTCCAATAAACCACATGACTCTCAGCCTAACATCACAAAAATACCTTTTCCCAATCATAAACCCTCATTCGCCATTAATGCCATCTCTGCTGCTTCGGACAGATGCGATCTAGTTCAGTTAATCCGCAAGACAGTTCCTCAAATGTATGAAATGCTGATAGCCGTAGGTTACAAGTGCATAGTGTATGACTATTCCACTCAAGAAAACGTCAAAATGATGCCTTGTAAAGACCCCAGCTTCACTCTCAACAAGGATCCATTCTCTGACATGTGTGGAAGTTTGGATTATGATGGTGCCTTCTTCATTTTGAACTCTGATGCTGATGAAGATGCCTCTTCGGTCTTAACAATTGTGGAGAACACTAGAGGACATTCCACCACTCCAAATACATATCGGCACCCCATCTGTCTCGATGATCTTAGTGATGAGGAGTATGTGGATATCTCTCATTTGACTAGAGCTGGCCGCCATTTTAAACCATCCCATTTGGAGGATGAAAATCCTTTGGAGGTATTGAGAAGGAAGGAAAAGGGCAAAGAGCCAATGATAGAGGAAAGTAACAAGGAAGATGATGCTATCAAGTGCATGAAAGAAGTAAATGCTAATGTTTCCATCTAGAAATTGTTAATGCATTCCTAGCCTCACAGGGAAGCTGTTCCAAAGCATCTTAATGAAGCCTCTATAAGCTCTTCTATAACACCTGACCAAATGGTGGGGCTCATTCATGGGGTAGATTGAACTCTCATGTTCACAGACAATGATCTCCCTGACAATATCAACCACAACAATTCATTACACATCACTATACGCTGTAATGGATGGGAGATACCTAGGGTGTTGATCGACAACGGCTTCGTAATCAATGTTTGCCCTCTGCGTGTGCTAACAATGCTTGGGTACTCAAAAGAGGATCTGGTACCATCCAACCAGGTGGTCAGAGCATATGATAATGCTAAGAGAGAAGTATTGGGTCTGATATTGAATGTGGTCCCGTGGCAAGGAAGGTGGAATTCATGGTCATTGACATACAAGCCTGTTTTAACTTCTTATTAGGAAGACCATGGCTTCATGAAAATAGAGCAGTAGCCTCTACTCTACATCAAAAGGTAAAACTTCTCACTGATCAGGGTGCTGTGACTATTCCTGGTGATCCAGAAATTATGACCATCTCCAACGCTGGAAAATCGATGTTGTATCTGAACGAAGTGGAGGGCACTAGGTTGGATGGTTACACTATCACTGTATTCTAGCAGCACCTGAAAATTACGGGATGAACGAGGTCCCAGCTGCCACAACCAGATGCAAGCGCTGAAGAAACGGAGCCAGAGTATAGTGACGATGACGAGGAAGAAGTGGGAGCTCCAAGCATTGACACTCATGATACGTCAATTGAAGCACAAGAGGAATCCTGTATTGGCAATCCTCAAGACAATGATGATCATGACTCAAAGAAGAGATCTAGTACCGACGATTTTGACCTGGACTTTAATGTGGTATGCCCTGTTCGAGAGGTTCACACTGAGTCACTGATTCTCTTTCCAGGATATCAACATGAAGATCATTATCGTGAATTACCCCAATTCAGAAAATTTGATGGGAACGGTGATCCTTTTGTCCACTTTGTGGGATTTGTGAATGCCTTGCATCCATGGGGCATACTAGAGGAAGATAATCCCATGCTGTTTGACAAGAGTTTAGAAGGACCAGCTCTGGACTGGTACTATTCTTCAGATTGTGTAGATATGGCTAACTGGGAAAATGCTAGCCAAGCCTTTGTTAATTAGGCTCTCGAGCATAAACAAACTAATGTCAAGAAGTTCAAGCTAGTCACTTTGCGTCAAGGCGGCTTGGAAACTTTTTCGCACTTTTGTTCAAGATGCGCTTACATTCGCGCCCAGCTTCGTATCCCTATTACTGATTGGGAATTCATGCTTATATTGCTACAAAACCTGAATGATTTCTATTATCGTCACATGGTTACTATCAAATACACATCCCTCAACCACATGGAACAGTATGGTTTTGACATCGATGCTCTGAAATTGCAAGAAAAACAACCTCGGGAAGATTTTGAAACTCCCAATACGAATCCAAGGGTATATGCTAAGATGGATGAACCATTGAGTATGGTGTATGATCGTCTTCGAAGGCAAGGCATACTTCAAGTTCCAGCGCATGTGCACTGTTTACCCCTTCCTGGAACAGACATGAGCAAACTCTGCGCTTATTGTCGTCAATTTGGGCATGAAACTGATCGATGCCATGACCTTTACTACAAAGTGCAAAGCCTGATTGATCGAGGCATCATTAGTCCAACCCACAAAGAAATACCTTCCGCGACCACAATCCCAAGTCGATATCTTTTGCAAACTGGTTGAACAAGGTAAGATTCATCCACTTCCTATACGTACAGGGGCAGGTCCTATAGGGTCAAGTCTTCACAAGTACTGCCAATATCATCAGTTGCATGGTCACGACACAAACCAATGTCATGCTCTCAGCTATCGCATTAAGCAAATCACCAACATAGCTCTTGTCTACCGCAAAGCTACTTGATCGTCTTTCAGAAAGAGAAAAGTCTTCGGTAAAAGTCCTGTAGAGGGTTAGCCTATCAAAAAAAAAAAAACTTTTAGCCCGTTAGTATCAGAGAACTACGTGCAACTTGATTCCCCATTATCACTTACGCTTGCACTGCGAGATCACTCCACCTATGTAACACTTGGGGTACGTAGGTAGCTCAATATGAGTGCAGCTGCTTTATTAAATAAAAAACTTTAGTTCTTTCTAAAATAACGAACTATGCTGAGTCTGATTCCCTATAAAATGCACTTGGAGCAATGGGGATATGTAGGCAACCTTCGGATTCGACTCAAATATATTAACCATTGTATTTCAGGCAATATGATTAGAATTCAAGATGCCAGTCATCACAAGAGCAATTTCAAAATGCTGAATTGACGCATCAATGGGGATACAGGCCCTAATCTCTATATTTTCTGTCTTTGTTCAAATATTAAGCAGGGAATGGAAGAATGAAAAAATTTGTTTTCAACCCCAAGGACAGTTTAATCATTTAAAAAGGTCAAAATAAACTAAAAAAAATGAATAATAAAAAAGCAAATTGCGAAGGTGGACCATTCCAGTCAAAGTATGGCAAAGTTGTTTTAATAAATTTTCTTTACTCTGCAATGCATTCTGCAATATGTAGCCTTCTTTTCCTTTCTTTTAATTCTTTTTCTTAACCTTTAGGTCCAAAAAGAAGAAATTTGTCCCTTCTCTAAGGATGGCCAATTACCGTCAGAAAACAAACACCTCAACCCTACCCACGAATGCGGTCAAAGAGCCTGTAGGGATTGCCATGCAACCTCTGTCCAAAGGATTTCGAATTATGATGAAGATGGGTTATACTCAAGGAGCCGGATTAGGGCGTGATGGTAGGGGAGTGAAGCAACCAATTCCCGTAGTAGACAAGCAGAACCGACATGGATTAGGATATGATCCGAGCAGCACTTCTCAAAAGACCAAAAACCCTTCTTTTACCCTCAATGGTCAGTTTAACCTGCAAGGATATACTGAGCCATACTACAAATTTCCAGAACTTTGGCTTAGTAAAAAAGAACAGAAGATTTTACTGAGATTGGAGATATTCTTCAATGAAGCTAGGAATTTGGACTTAATCAAAAGTTGGTTTGTCGAGAACAAAACATGAAAAAAGAAAATGACTGGGTGGATAATTTGGAACATGGAGTCCTTAAGAAGCTTTTCACTTCTGAGTCCTCTAGAGATGGGGATTTTGACCCGATGTCTTTGATGATACCTTTTGGCGAAAACATTGAACATAAGTGGAGTATTTAGTGTCAGGCAAAAGACGGGCCTATAGAATTTAAAATGTTTTTAGAAAACCATCCTCCACATCCATCTCATGAAAATACCTTTTCACCTCCTTCAGATGGATATCATACCGATAGCTTATCTTCCAGCCAATCTACCTTTCATACCCAGTCAGAAGACTCTGATTGTGGGGAAATTGAATGTGAACCTTTATCTAAATACATTTGCATGCAAGATGTTATTTCTGACAGTGAATTAAATAATGATGAATCACTTGATACAACTGAAACATACATAAAACCCATGGAAGAATCCACTGTAAATAATATTGGTATAGAAAATGCTGTAAAAGAAGTGAAAATAGGATCATCCCTCTCCCCAACTGAACAGTCTATGTTTATTGCATTATTAAAAGAGTATGTAGATGTGTTCGCATGTTCTTATGCTGATATGCCTGGTGTTAATAGAGAAATTGCGGAACATCGCATTCCGTTACATCCTGAAAGCAAGCCTAAGCAGCAAAAGCTCCGCCGAATGAAGCCAGAGGTTAGTTTGAAAGTGAAAGAAGAAATCCAGAAACAGCTTGATGCCAAATTCATCCAATCTGTAAAACATCCAAGTTGGCTCGCCAATATAGTGGTTGTACCCAAAAAGGATGGGAGAGTTCGGGTATGCATTGATTTTCGAGATTTGAATGTTGCGTCACCAAAAAATTGCTTTCCTCTACCCCACATCGATGTTCTTGTTGATAGTACGGCTGATCATGCAATGTTTACCTTCATGGATGGATTCTCAGGGTATAATCAAATACTCATGGCTCAGGAAGACACGACAAAGACATCTTTCATCACTCCATGGGGCACTTTTTGCTACCGAGTTATGCCTTTTGGTCTCAAGAATGCCGGAGCCACATATCAAAGGGCTGCAACCACTATCCTTCATGACCTCATCCACGACATTGTGGAGGTTTATGTAGATGACATGATTGTGAAAAGTGAAGATCGTGGGTGGCATATTCCTGCATTAAGGTCCTTCTTTGAAAGAATCAGAAAATACAATTTAAGGCTGAACCCTCAAAAATGTGTGTTTGGCGTCACTTCGAGGAAGTTGTTGGGATTCATTGTCAGTCAAGACGACATCAAAGTGGACTCTGAAAAGGTAAAAGTTATTCAAGGGCTACCTCCTCCAAGAACAGAAAAAGAAGTAAGAGGATTTCTCGGCAGAATTCAATACATTAGCAGGTGCATCTCACAACTCACTATGAGATGTGAACCTATATTTTAAGCTGCTCAGAAAAGGGGCATCCCATGAGTGGAATGAAGAATGTCAGGAAGCTTTTGATTCTATGAAAGAATACCTTTCAAATCCACCTGTTCTAATGCCACTTAGACCAGGAGAACCTCTGATTTTGTACCTCACTATCACAGAAACGGCTATGGGAGCTCTCTTAGCCCAATATCAAGAGGGAACAAAGAAAGAGGTCGACATATACTATCTCAGCAAGAAATTCCTTGAGTATGAGACAAGATATACCCCACTGGAAAAAGCATGTATCTCCTTGGTCTATGCCACGAAGAAGTTGAGGCATCACCTTTAAGCTCATACTACCTATCTGATCTCAAGACTTGATCCAATCAAGTATCTGTTTGAAAAACCCATTCTTAGTGAAAGATTGGCAAGATGGCATGCTATGCTTTCTGAGTTTGATATTCAATGTGTCAGCCAGAAGTATGATGATGCATTCACTGATGAGTACTTATGCTTCATTGACAATCCACAATGATGCATGTACTTTGATGGAGCTTCTAATAGGAGAGGTAATGG
Organism: Beta lomatogona; assembly: GCA_947646795.1. NCBI lineage: Eukaryota > Viridiplantae > Streptophyta > Magnoliopsida > Caryophyllales > Amaranthaceae > Beta > Beta lomatogona. Next base: position 4,145,432 of record CANSNZ010000942.1, read on the forward strand.
AGCAGGGGTTTTGTTAGTAGATCCTGATGGAGTCCATATTCCATTTGCTGTCAAGCTGGATTTCCCAACAATAAACAATACAGCCGAGTATGAAGCCTGTATATATGGAGTAAAGGCCGCCTTGGTAGCAGGGGCGAGACATCTCACTGTGTATGGAGATTCTAATCTCATCATATCTTAAACAATAGGAATTTGGAAGGTTAGAGATGATAGACTTCAGCTCTACACTGAGTACCTTCAAGAGTTGATCCCTTATTTTGATGATATCAACTTCAAACATCTTCCTCGAGAACAAAATAGTTTCACTGATGCTTTAGCCAATCTCGCTGTTAATTTAACATGGGAAAAGGGTACAAAGATCCAGTCAGTTTTAATTAAAGAATGGAAGGGACCAACAGTGACAGTAGCACAAATTGTCTTTGCGCTGGTTCAACAAGATGATGATGATGATGTTTGTTTCAAGGATATCAAGAATTTTCTGGAAACAATGCAATATCTAGAGGGAAGTGGCAAGAAGGACCGCATAGCCATCAGAAGGCTAGTTGCTCATTTTCTCATATTGAAAGGCAGACTGTATCACAAAGGGTTTGATGGTACTCTACAACTCTGCGTAAATGATAGCGAAAAGTAAGTCATCATGGAGGAAGTTCATGGAGGGGAATGTGGACCCCATATGAATGGAAGAATGTTGGCTCGTAAAATTTTGCGATCAAATTTTTATTCGAGCACTCTAGAAGGTGATTGCATCAGCTTTGTCCGCGCCTGCAAGCAGTGTCAAGTATTTGCTAACCTCAATCATATGCCACCTGTGTCATTACATAATATGATTTCTCCTTGGCCGTTTTCAAGTTGGGGCATAGACATAATCGGACAAATTCATCCAAAGGCTTCAGATGGGCATCAGTATATTCTTGTAACAATTGATCACTTTTCAAAGTGGATTGAAGCTGCATCATTTTCAAAGCTAGGGGCAAAGCAAGTCTCGAAATTTGTGATTAACAACATCATCTGTCGGTATGGCATACCTTTTGAAATCATCTCTGATAATGGATTACAATTTGAGGGTCATCTGAAGACCACTCTTGCAAAATATGCAATCAAGCATCATCAGTCCTCACCTTATCGTCCCCAAACAAATGGAGCGGTGGAAGCAGCCAATAAGACAATCAAGACTATTGTTGCCAAAATGACTGAAAAGACTAGGGAATGACATGACAAACTACCATATGCCCTTTGGGGATATAGGATATTAATTAGGACTCCAACAGGAACCCCGTATTCTTTGGTTTATGGGATGGAGCCAATCCTACCAGTTGAGGTGGAGATACAATCTCTCAGGGTCGTAGCAGAAAGTGAAATCTCGGAAGACCAGTGGCACAAAACTCGCTATGATGAACTTGCATTCGCAGATGAGCGCTGACTACAAGCATTGCATAAAATACAACTCTATCAACGGAGAATTGCTCGTGCATTTAACAAAAGGGTTCGAAATAGAGACATTCAAGAAGGTGATCTAGTTTTAAAGGAAAATAGAGCTCCGTTGCATGATCCTCGAGGAAAATTCAAGCCTAACTAGTCTGGACCATTCCTGGTCAAGCATGTCACCACGGCTGGAGCAGTGAAGCTAATGGATTTTGATGGAAATGAGTTCACCCATTTCACTAATCTTGATCAGTTGAAGAAATACTACGCTTAGGCATCAAAGTAATTGTAATTGTCATGATCAAGTAACCAAGCAGTTTTTGGGTTTTGTATCCTATCTGGTTATTCTTAATAAACATGCCATGAGTTTCTAAGATGTTCATATGATGATGTATGCAAAAAAAAAAAAAAAAAAAAAAAAAAAAAAAAAAAAAAAAAAAAAAAAACGAAAAAGGAAAAGAGGAAAAAAAAGGAAAAAGGAAGATGATGAAACATGTCTTTGACTGTTAATGTTTATATGCTATGCTTTTATGTGTCATATGATTAGTAAATTATGATTTGCATGTCATATTTACTGATGTTAAAGTGTGCACGTGTCTAGAATTGTGTTCCCATTGAATTTGTCACAAGCAGATAATTCCAACAAACAGATATTTTATTCATCCCAACTGGGGTACTTCATTTCATACATAAAAAGACATAAAGCCTTCATTTCCTACAAACTCAAAGGAAAAAAAAAAGGGAAAAAGCTAAAAAGAAAAAAAAAAACAACATAGAAAATAAACATGACAATTCTCTCAAACCCTTCTCCTCTTCATGGTAGGCCCGTCTGAATCTTTGTCTTGACCAATATCCGCTAGAAGCCATTGTAGGTAATCTTCATCAATCAGTGGAAAGGAAGGTTCCGGTAGCGCTGATATAATTTTAGCCCCCTGCCATATAGTAGGCATTCTCTGAATACCACTCATATCAGCCTCATAAGTGGTACAAGATGGAAGAACCTGAAGGGCAGGAATGTGCTCTTGCTTCCAACCAATTTGCCTTAGACATCTCCATGGAAGGTAGAAAGTGACTTGGCAAAGCCCGGGTAATTGTACACCTCTGCGACTAGAATTGCAATATTCAATTGCACTAATGCCAAGGTGGCTTGTGACCCACTTTATGTCTTGATGTAGGAAAAAAATCCTCCCACCCACCATTTTTGCTCAGTTGATGAAAGAAAGGAAGAAGGCCTCTCTCCCGGAAATGACTAGTTTTGTAAGTAAGACTCTTGTGGGGTTTCATGAGAGAAAATTTTTGAAGGGCTAATGGACATCCCTTCACAAAGCTTTGAGGGGTTCTTTTGAGTTCATCTAAGCCAAGGAACATTTCCCCCAAAATAAGTGGTCCAAGACGACCCCCGCTAACAATTTGAGGAATAAGTGAAAGACACCGAACGTGGCATGTATTTAAAGACCATTTAGTGAGGATACTTCCCAAAATCATAAGAATGCAAGCATTTTCGCTAGCAATCATATAGTTGGCATTGTTAGAAAATTGTCAGGTGCCAAATTGGAAAGTCAATAATAAGTTGACAAGCAATACCTCACCTTATTGTAGGTAGTTTCCATGAAGATTTTCGGAAAGATGTAAAATCGTTGATAAATCTCCGGAGATCCTGGTAGGAGATCTAGGTGTGAGAACTGGACCATTTGATGGTAAGCCTAGTAAACCTTCGACCTCTTCAACAAGAGGCACAATCTCCCTATCTCCAAAGCGGAAGATATGGCGAGTTTCATCCCAAATTTTGGAAGCAGCATGAATCATGTCATAACAAATCGAAAGTAAAAGCAAAGGCATAAGCACCTTAGTGAAACGGGAAGAGGAAAAGGATTGCCTTGGTTGCTCCAAGTTTCTTGTGATCCCCGAGAGTTGTTTTTTCTCCTCACTCCGCATTTCATTAGCTTCCTCATAAGTAAGAACCATTTTTGTGAAAGGAAAATTTAGAGAAAAGATTGGAGTATTGGAAGTGGTGCATTTGGAAATGAAGAACTATGCCCCTTTTATAGATGGAGAGGATGATCATCCATGATTCATGCCATGGACAATAGGTTTGAGTATTGTCCATAGGATAATAAAGAGCATCCTTCACAATGCTTAATGACCAAGCATTTGTGGTATGGTGATTTTTACTAAAGCCGAACATAAAAAAAAAAAAAAACGTGTCAATGATGAATCAAGAATGTTGATACAATCCCTTTTGCTAATGGTCATCCAAAATAAATGATTTTGATCAATCTATTTTATATAGTGATCATCATTTTTCGATAAAGCAAATAAGCATTATGCATGAAAAATTTTCTGAAAGACATCGGAAAAAGCAGATAAAATTTTGCCAAATGAGGTTTGGTCCACCATAGAAGATAATAACCTTTTGTCAGCCCTTTTAGGTGACATGACCTTACAATGCATCACTCTAAGGTGACATGACCTGACAATGTCCTAATTTAAGGTGACATGATAACACATGGAGTCATAAAAAGTAAGTAATGGTGACTTGACAATTGGTTTCTCATCAAGACCATGAAAAACTGTAAAAAACTAGAATCGACCTGTTAATTGTAGGAGTTTCTCACATTAACGAAAGACAAGTTCAGAAGACTAAAAAAAAGACGATGATGAAATCGCATTTTAAATTTTAGAAAATTAATTGGGATTTTCTATTTAAGACGATGATAAAGTCGCATTTTCAAATTTTAGATTATTAATTGGGATTTTCTACCTAAGACGACATTAAAGTCGCAATTAAAACTTTTAGAAAATTAATTCGGATTTTCTTCTTATGATGACGATAAAGTCGCATTTTCAAAATTTAGAAAATTAATTGGGATTTTCTATCTATGACGACAATAAAGTCGCATTTTCAATTTTAGGAAATTAATTGGGATTTTCTATTTAAAGACGACGTCAAAGTCGCATCTCCTATTTTATAAAATTAACTGGAATTTTCTACTTAAATGCGTCAATAGAAGTCGCAAGTCATATTTTCAAAATAGCACTGTTGATAACTATTTTATACGGAGAACATGTTATCTCAAAAGAAATTTTCTATCAAAATTTTGTGTCTTTTCAAACATTAGCCATCATTTTCTCCAAAATTCTACCATTGTGGGGCATTCTGTAGACACCAATTTTCGAACCCCTTCTTTGGATAGAACCCCTTTTTTCGGATAAATAAAGGTTTTGAAAAATAAAAATAACAAAATCGTCATGCATCGTGGGGCTCGCGCCCCAGAGCGCAAGTTTCATTCCGTCGCACGATTTTCCCTATTTTTGTGTATTAGTCCTACAGTTTCGGCTATGAAGTATAATTTTCGTGAGTCGTAGTCAATAACTATGAACACCGTCTTAATAAAATGATTCATAGTATAATCATACTCGTCTTTCTTAATTTAACAAGTTTTTGTTAATAGTCTTAAGTTAGTCTTTCGGAAAAATAAAAACGAGTCGTGATTAGGCGTCGGGATTTTAGTCTTATCCCAACACCGGCATTAATCAGTTTTCGTGATGGTCAAGTAATTGGATAAAGAATAAGAATATATTCTTTATTCACTAAACCCATCCTTTAACCATTAGTTAGAGAATAAGAATCATGAAAAGATGTGAGAATAAGAATCAAATCCCATGTGTAAGAGGGGGAAATCCGGATTCTTTCTGGAAGAATCGAGTGTGCGCCAAGCACACAATTATGCGCTAGACGCATGATTGTGCGCCTAGCGCACAAGCTCACTTTGCACCAGACGCAGAGCCTTGCGCCTAGCGCAAGGTGCTGTGCCTAGCCCAGCTTCCTATGCTAGGCGCAACACCTTAATCAGTTGGTTTTGCACGTTTTTCAATGCATTTTTTTTACGTATTAGGATGTTTTAGGAAGAATATTTTCTGAAAATCTGATCTTGCCTCATTAATGAGCAAATCTGAAAAGAATAAGAATATTTGTGTTTCCAAATAGATTTAATGAAGTCATTAGGGTGAGGTCATTAGAGTGATGTCATTATGGTGATTAAGGATGAGGTAAATCATTTTTTTTGGGTGAAAAATATGATTTTCTACCTCTTTGAAACCCTAATTCCCCTCCTTCATTTCTCTATAAATACCCTCCAAAATTCACTTCAAAACGAAGTTGAAAAAAACACAATTCAACTTCACTCTCATCTTCTCTACTACTCTTCTCATCCTTAATCTTTCCATCTAAGCAAAAGTCTTAATAAGTAAGTAAAAAAAGTTCATCAAAAGAAAAAAAAACACAAAAAAGAGTTTAAAGTTAGTAATTAAGAGAATTTAGAAACACACCTAGAAATTAAGAAAATCACAAGAAAGTAGAAAAATTTGCAAAAGGAAGTGCATCATTGGGCTAGCAAGGTAAAGTTGAAATTCTTGTTTATTTTGATTATCTTCTTAATCATCTACTAACCTTCTTTCTTGTTTCTTCTTATCATTTTTTAATCTTTGGAGTGATTTGGGTGTGTGGAAGTCCTAATAGGTTCCCAACCTTAAATCACCCCACCTAGAATAGTCACCTCTAATGGGGTGACTCTTAGGAAACAATGTGATTATGTGATTTTCCTTAATCAAGTTGTTATTTATAACCAAAAATGTTTTCATAAACAAATTCAAGATAAGTTGTGCATAAACATCTCCATAAAAAGAAAATGTGATGCTTTAATTATAGTCAGTTTTACTTTCCTATCTTATTTAATTTTTTCGTCTGCATTAACTAATTAGTTCATGGGATTTAATATTTTTCCTATGAAGTGCATGATGTTGTCAGCAACGAGGCTTTGGAATTTCTAAAAAACGAATTTTGTGTAAATAATTAAAAATCATACAACGTTATTGTGCAAAACTCATTTTGTTCAGTACCACCTAGGATTGTTCTATCAATAAAATAAAAAACTAAAGTCATTTAGATAAAACTAATAATATCAAGTTTGAAGAAAACATCAGTAGATTTTCAAAAATATAAAAATCATGTTCATATGAATTTTATACAATTTTACATCAATTTTACAAAAATGTTCTTGTAAATCACAAAATTCCAGAAAACTGATTTTCTTTTCAGTTAAGAAAATAAATAAAAAATGGACTTAAAAATGTTAAATTTATGTAAACATTTCCAATCTAGTCTTACAAAGTGTCTAGAATGTTCATACCAAATTTCACTTCAAAATAAGTTCAATAAGTTAGGTTTTAAAGAACAAATTTAATAAAGGTCATGTTTTGACCAGTTTTGACATAAAATTCACCACAACACTAAAAACTTGTGAAATTTTGACACAACATCAAGTTATGAATTTTGTAAGTCAGTATAAGAATAAAAAGGAAATCTGGAAAATGAAATAAAGTGATGAATTCAAATTTTATAAAAAATATTTTCTTCATACGAAAATGTGAATAAAAATCATGAATTTTTTAAGTTTATCTTAAAATGACTCATTTTATCATGAAAATAAAAATCAATAAAAATTATCATAAAAAATCAAAATCAAATTCACAAATTCACAAATAAACATGAATTCGAAAGCCCATTCAAGGAAATGAAGATCAAGGAGCATCATGGTGAAGACCAAGATTGAAGATTTGTATAGATCATAGATTTTATACATATTGTTGTAATAATAGTTTCTTTGTAAATAATCATTGCATCACTCGATTAATAAAAAAAATGGAGATATTTATGCATAATTTTCATAAATAATTCCACAACTCTTTTAATAAAATGAGCAACCAATGTTACAAATATTGCATGTTGGGCCAATATATCATAGTATATGAATCAAATGACCCAAACTCAATTAAGAGGAAAAATTGCAAATCTAACTAAAGTAAATTGTATGATTATCCATCTTACATTTTAAAAATGTGTTCTCCATATTCAAATGGATTAATCATATAATTTGACATAATTATATTGGTAATTATGATATCCGAATTGATTTTAGGCCGTTTCACGTGTCTCACTTTAAATGGCCAAATTCCAATTAGCCAAACACAAATCTCCAAATTTAATCTCAAATCGTTCATTTCTCCCTAAATGACTTAATAATCTTTAATTAAGATTATTTCTCAAAAGCCTTCAATTAGGAAGCAAACCTTCTAAAACCTCTTGAAAATCATAAACGTGATCACTATTAAGGTGGTTATTTCAATCCGCGATTAATCGCTAATTAGGGTGGTTGACACAAACTTCTTTTAATCGCTAATTGGAGTGCTTACCTTAAAACCCTAATAATCCTTAATTAAGACGATTATTCTTCTCATTTTTAATCACTAATTAGAGTGATTATTTCAAACCCTAATAATCGTTAATTAGGACGATTATTTTCCTCGTTTAATCACTAATTAGGGTGATTATCTTAAAACTTGGTTAACCACCAATTAGGGTGATTAGCTTAACCTTCCATCATATTTAATCAGTAATTAGAGTGATTATCTTAAACCTCAATAATCATCAATTAGGGTGATTATTTCCTAATCTTCATTGTTAATCACCAATCAAGGTGATTATCTTTCCTTGAATAATCACTAATTAGGGTGATTACTTATTTACTTCCTTACTAATCACTAATTAAGGTGGTTATCTTAATCCTTCATATTTAATCACTAATTAAGGTGATTATCTTAACCTCATTTTAATCACTAATTGGAGTGATTACCTCATTTTAAATAGATTTGTTTAATTCTAAAAGTGAATTATTCATAATTTGTCCCCCCCCTGTTCTTTCCCCAGTGGAATTGGCCATTTAGGGAGAGACATATGCTCGAACTACGACGGTTTTGATCCATGAGTGGATTCCAATCCCACAATGTGTGGTACGTAGTGCAACTTCAGTGCTCAAATGTACGAATGATATATTGGTCCTAAATAAAAATGGTTAATGTGTATATGTGCAAATTATGTGATTTTCTTTCTTTTTAATAGCCATGATTACTTTATAATGGAAAATAACGCATTTAGTAAGAGCCCGTTCTTTAGAACGGAAGAGGAGACGAGTTCCAGACGTTCACACCTCTTAACCTAAACCCCGAACCCTATCTCATGGTATGAAAGACCAATTTTCAAAAAAGCCTTATCCATATGAAGTCATCATTGTTTTAAATGATTTTTCTTGAAATTGATTTTAAAACGATTTATTTAATAAATTTGTCCCTATTTAGATATTAATAGGGTGGCGACTTCCAATTTTTCAAAAACTCAAAGTCCAATGAGAGACTTTCGTGGGATTCAGACCGTTAATTAAAACAGTCCAAAATCGGATACACAAGTCTGGCGAAGCCAATTCCTTCCTAAGCCTAGCGAAGCTAGCATAAACAATCCTGTTGAGCCTAGTCTATTTACCAAGTCTAGTCCCACCGCTCGCATAGTCTAGTCCGGTCCAGGTCATTTGCATCTCGCCTAAGTTAGGCCCATGTCATCATCGTAGCCATAATCATACCCATTTCTAATCATTCCCCATTCCCATTTCCACTTTCATCTTCATTTCTTATCTCTCACTTCCATTTCCATTTTTCTAGTCCTTATTTCCATTTCTCATTTCGAACTGCATTTCTAGAATCTTACAAGCGAGGTCCACTCGATTATGTTCATGACCGGTCGAGAGATTACAACTTAGGAGTGCCTAATGAAGAAACAAACAGTTGAGCCTACTCTAAAGCTCATCAATCGCACTATCACCACCCCGACTTCATATAGATTCATGAAGATTACTTTTTGACCGCCTTCACCATAGAGGCGCAATCACTTCCATAGGGTCTACCGCCTCCACATTAGAGGCGCGATCACTTCTATAGGGTTTACTCCGAACCTTGTACCTAAAAGAAAATTCAAAAGGTGCGACCTACGTTTCTACCGCAAATTCCAACGGAATAGTTCCACCTGACATGTAGTGTCAAATACAAATGCACTGCTACACATGGTCGATGACAATATGCTACTAATACTTGCTATAACGAGAATCAACATCACCAAAGAACCCTTTCTTGCGTAGTGCATCGACAATTCAACAAGCTTAGTCTTTTGTTTCTGGTTTCCTAGGATGAGTCGAGAGTCCTTACCCCGAGCCACTTCTATCTTTTCCCATCGAGTATATGTCAATATAGGACTTCATTTATTATAGCCTTTCCATTTTCATTTTTTTTGTTTTCATTTTCATTGGCCTTCCATCATTTTATTTATGCTTCTAATTCAATGATGAAACTTAAATCAACTAATGAACTTGACTAATAATAAAAAGAGATAAAAAAAAACTAAAAAAAGGACATACTTTGGATTAGGAGTTATTTCCCTCTTCCCTCCATCATCTATAAACCATCATCTTCATTAGCCAAATAACTCTTCAAATCAAAACTCCACAAATAACCTTCAAGCCTCCAATATCCTAAGCCAAAAACTTGTGTGCAAGCCTTACAACATACAAAAAAAATCAATGCCAGGCAAAAATATAAAAATGAAAAAGATCAAAGTGCGAAAAAAAAAAAGAATAAAAAGACAAAAAAAAGAAACAAAAGAAAATGCACAGGACAAAAAGAAAAAAATGCAAAAGAGAAAAAGCCAAAGGCAAGATAAAAAGTCTAGGTAGGGGACTTGAACACAAGTTCTACCCCTCGTTCAAACCCTAGATCCATCAAAGCTTTAACCCCATATAATCCAAATCCATGATCCTTACCTTATTCCAAACCAATTAAACATTCATCAAGCCTTAAACCTTTCAACCTTTCATCAACCCTAACTTCTTATTCAAGGTATGTCCAAGCCCGCTAGGTTGAAAACCCGAAAGGGCGGCCTAGGCAAAAGTTAGGGCACACAAAAAATGATAATAAAAAAAATGAGATCGAGAACTACGAATGGTCTGATTCCGCAAGGATACGTAGGAATCCTCATCTCGAGGTCCGACCGCTTCAATAGAATAAAAATTAGTCATGGTCTAATGATTTGACTTTCTAGAGTTCAGGAGCATAATTTCTTTCTAGATCCCGACATAGACTCGAGTCTAAACCAAACCTTGTTAAAGCCTTTCCCACCTACATTCATTTGAGTCACAAATTTAAACTTTTATTTTTCAATCCAAGCTCTCCTTGTCCCTGAAGGACTCTCAGATGATTTCATGGTTTCTGGCGATATTTAACTTTGCCTATATTAACTTCCCAATAAACAATCCCCAGCAACAACTTTCAAAGTTCAAGACAGAGCAACTACATTTCAATATCAAATCAAGTACATTTCAATTAAGGCTCAAGCCTAATTCAGGCAAGCTCACCCAAAGTGGGGGCTTCCTATATGTGGTGGTTCCTCCAAATCAAGTCAAACTCATAAAAAATTGTAATCTGCGGACCTCGTTTACGAACCCCGATCATTTACAAAAGCAATTTTCGAAAATCATTCTATGCATTTCTAATCAATTTATCATTCTACACATCTTCTAGCCTTGCATTGCAGCCTTGCATTTAATACATTCTAGTCTTGCATAACCCCCGACCTTGCATGACGTGTCATCCCTTAGCTTTGCATAACCTTAATCCTTGCATAGCGTCTCATGCATCCATAGAGAGTCCGAGTTTGCATCTTTGCATCATTATGTGCTTATCTATGTTGTTTGCACCTATCTCGCTAACATCTTCCTTCGCAGGTAATCGATTGCTTGTAATTATTGTCCCGCATACTAACTTTGTTTTACAAAGACCGGCGTATATAGATCGGCTCTAAACTGCAGCGTTTAGAAACGTTTTCGTCCCGACACCGTATACTTGACTTTCGGTTTCCTGAACATCAGTCAAAGTGGGGGCTTCTGTAGACACATAATCGTGTCTCCCCATTTAAGGATCCGATGATGAACATACCGCGGTCTTAATTGGTCCAACCCAAGGGCAAAGCAGTCTGAAAAACCATTCAAAATCATTTCGGAAAGTGCTAAAGTCCTATTTTGAAGACCAATTAATTATTCATGATAATTAATTGCATTTTGAGCCGAATTCTTTAAAAAACCCAATTAATTGATATACTTTAATAAAAAAATATTTTCAAAAGACATTTTTTATAAGTCAAAATCGGATTTTATCCCGTAAAAGCATATTTTCGGAGTTAAAAGATAAAAGAAAATCTTTAAAAAGCGTTTATATCAAAAAATTATCAAAACGTGTCAAAAACAAGGCGGTGCGCTGAGCGCAGCTGACTGTGCTGAGCGTAGTGTCCTGCCACGTGGACTTCCATGTAAGCTGCGCCTAGCACACAGACTGTGCTAAGCGCATCATAATTGCCACGTAGACTTCTGTTTCATGTAGAGTCCTGCGTCAAGCGCAGTTCTCTGCTTGAGACGCGGAATTTCTTTCTTATCTTTTTCAAAAGCGCGTACCACGTGTATGCTTTATACTGGTCATGCCGCGTCATGTGCTTGCCACGTCGCCTGCGCTGGCGCGCAACGCCGCGTGAGGCGCAAGGGCCGTTTTCCCTATAAATAGGCCTAATTTCCGAACATATGGAAAAAAAAGATTTTTCACATAACACTCGACGAATACTTTACGAATCTCTCTACAAACTACGAAACTTCCCTACAAAACTCATACCTTTCAAACACAAAACACATTCAATCTACATACTTTCATACATTCAGATTTTCAGGCTTCACGATTGCTCGTCCCGAAGGTTGTCAATCTTGTAGACCCAAGCCACAGTATAATCCTGAGGGTCCTTGAATAAATTATTTTTATATTGAAGTTACTAACAATTTGTTTCATGATGTAGATCTTTAAGTAATAATCGTTTTACTGTATATTCTGACCCCTTTTCTATATCTTATTTTATATTATTATTATTCATGCCTTTGTATATTATATGTTTGCTTGATCGTCATATTATATGATTGTCCTGCTTTACTGCTTTTATCACCCACATGTTATTTTTGCTAGTCAAAGTCCTAAAAAACTGTTCTAATATTAATCATATTAATTTGGACAATTTGCTAGGTTCCCTGTAATACTGATTGCCTAATAACATGTCACTAAAAATTAGTCTTTTTATGTGTTTCCTGAACCAACTTAGACTAAATATTTTCAAAGTGTTTTAAACATTCTTTGATTATTCTTTGGCATAAAATCTGTAATGAATCGATATTTAGTAGAGGCCAGCAATGGGCAATATGGTTCCTGACTGTATTGTACCCTCACCCCCGAACTCAATCTTTGGTTCATTTTGACCATCTCTGGAGTCAGGACGGGGAAATCTACATTGGATAATTTGTCCCTAAGGTTTTCCCATATCCAATTATGTTTATGATTCTTCCTAAAAAGAATTGTTGTCGACTTCTTTCAATACAAAACAATTTTTAATAAAACCTTAACAATGGAGTAGTCAACTATAATACGCGCTCACACCGCGTAGGCAAAATAAAAACACGCCTACAGATGGGTTTTACATGATTTAAGTTGTTTAGTAGTCGTTGTAACTAATCCAATGTGGATTAGTGATACAAGTCAAGATCAAGATCAAGCTTCAAAGTCAACTAATGAAAGCGAACCTATTTGCCTAGTCCTTGAAGTATTCAGATTCAAGCTTAATTCAAACTCCTCATTTGTGTGAATGCTTAAGTGGGATGATGATTTGATTAATGAAGCATGAGGTGCACCCTTTTCTAGAGTCTTAGTTATTTTAATTAAGTCTTTTAATTTCAGCAAATAAAGGTCCGAAAATCTCTTGTGATGATTCGGCCATATTGGAGTATTTTAGGAAAGTCCTTGTGTTCCAAGTTGTTAGTTGTCATGGAGTTGTAATCCCTTAGTTTCCTTATCTCCTTGTTTCCTTAAATGGTTGGGCGTGTAAAGGGATTTAGGGGCTGATTTGGTAGTTTCCTTAAGTTCTCCTTTATTCTCTCCTAGAATCAATGGATTAGTATGCAAGGTGTTAGGGTGTTTCCTAAACTACTTGGCTGCTGATTTTCGGCTATTGTAGTCCTTGGAGGGAAAGTTTATTCTTTTCATGAATAATATAAATAGTCATGTCATGCTACCTTACAAGAGCATGAGTGTTTTACACAAAAACCTTGTTATTGAAATTAATTGTGCTTTCAATTATTTTCGGCCATTGAGTAATTTTTTAGGAGTGATAATTTACATAGTGTTTAATCTACTTAATTCCAGGAGTGGTTTGAGTGAGATTAAGAGTTAATTAAAATATTTAGGAGTGTTTATTTTAATTATCATATCCGGGTACTTTGATCAGTTGTTCGGACTTAACAACTTGTTCTAGTTCGTTCCTTTGCTTGGATTTCTTGGTTGCTCATTCAACATTTGTACGTGTAATCATATCAGTTGGTATTAGATTTTTTTTCCAGGAGGGTGAGGATAGAAGGGATTCTATTTTCATTGGTAAGTGTTTCTTCTATTTAATTCTAGTTGTTGTTTCGATCTTTTGTTGGGGTTTGTGTGGTTGTTGGCTTGCTATTTCTTCTATGGCGTAGTATATTACTTTTGTTATCATGTCTGAATTAGCGGAATTGAAAAGTCTTATTGAGCAAATACATAAATCACAATTAGAGGCAAAAGATAGGGCGGAGAAATTGGAAAAAGCTCATAAAATTCTTGCTGATAAAGTGATGAAAAAGAACGAACCTAATCACATTGATTATAAATCCGACGTTGAGGAGGTAAAATGTGCTAAACCAACTTATGATATTGATAGGGGTATTAAACTAGATGATTTTACTGGTGATTCTAGTCCCGAGGATTTACTTGAATGGATTCGTTAACTTGAGAAAATTTGTGATTATAAACGGTTTGATGATAAGAAGAAATTGAATGAAAAGTTTATTCCGAGTGATTTCATTCAAAGGCAATACTTGGGAAAGAATTCGTTGACTCAAGATGTGTTAAGTGTGCATGATTACATCATTGAATTTGATAAGTTGTGTTTGATTTGTGATGTTGAGGAAGTCGAACAAGAGAATATTGCTAGGTTTGTTAATGGACTTAATAAATCTATTGCTAGAAAGGTTGATGTTGCAAATTACAAAGCACTTTTGATGATGTGTGTCGTTTAGCTTTAAAATTTGAACGTCATGAATTGGAGGAAAAGAAATCATATGGGGGAAAAACCGGCAAAGCAACAAAGCCACTTCTTCATCTTTTTACCCTTCTTCTTCTTCTTCTTCTTCTTCTTCTTCTAAACCCTTTGAAAAGAAAGATAGTCCTTCTAAAAGGTTATCCATGAGGGGGAAACCAATTTGTACTCGCTTTGATGGGATCTAAAAGGATTCGGTTGGTACCTTTGTCACCTAGTTCCATGGCACCCAAGAAGGTGGTTGAGAGCAAACAAAACTTGTTTCTTTCGGCTAAAGAGCTCGAAAAAGAGGTAGAATTGGAAGGACATTGTTATGCTTTATGTATTAAACCTCGCTTTGATAAATGATGTTTCTTCTAGAGATCCGAAACTTGCAGCACTCTTGAACGAGTTTGGTGATGTGTTTTTGAAAGAGTTACCTCAAGGGTCGCTACCTTTGAGAGGCATTGGACATGCCATTGATCTTGTACCGGGCGCACCTTTGCCAAACAAACCAACATGTAGGTGTGATCCCGTAGCTTCTAAACAGCCTACAAAAGTAAATTGAAGAGTTGATTGCACTAGTGGAAAAAACGGAAGGGCTGCGGTCAAAAGAGCCCTAAGGGCTGCGTTTTTGGCCAGCAGCCCTTTTCGTAGCAGCCCTTCACTAAAAGTGAAGGTTGGAAGGGCTGCGGTTTTGGGCCTAAACCGCAGCCCTTCTCTGTACAAAGGGCTGCGGTTTTGACCATAACCGCAGCCCTTTTGACCCAAAAAAAACAAAAAAAAAAAAAATTTGGCATCCAGATCATCCAAATTCCAAAGAACATAAAATCCAAAGAACCAAATTCACAAAAATCATCCAGATTAAACCTAAATAATGATTCTCATAACAATATCAAGACAAAATTTGAACAGAAATCTCTCTCAAACGAATCAACAACATAAAATCAAATTAATTCCACAAAATAAAATAAAAAAAAATTAAAATACGAAAAAATAAATTGATAAAAAACCGAGTAAATCTCGAACCCTAGATCTCAAATTAATCTCAAGCCAATCTCAAATTAATTCCATAAAACTAAAAAGCCTAAAATTAACAAAAAAAATACGAAAAATACCATCAAAAACCAACAAATACAAAAAAAAAATTAAAAATGACAAACTAAAATAAAAAACGAACCAACCCTAGATCTGGTGTGAGCAACGGCAGAGGAGACGCGAGTGGTTTGTGCGAATGCCGGCGAGGTGGTGTGAGACGAGCGATTTGTGCGAATACCGACGAGGTTGTGTGAGCGATGGCAGAGGAGACGCGAATGGTGCGCGCGAGAAGAGGGGGTGTGGTGGTGTGAGCGACAGTAAGAGGAGACGCGAGGAGCGATTTGTCTGAATGCCGGCAAGGTGGTGTGAGCGACGGCAAAGGAGACGCGAGTGGTGCGCGCGAGTGGTGGTGTGAGCGACGGTTAGAGGAGACATGAGGACAGCCCAGAGACGAGAGAATGAGAGACAGATCTGTGGTGGTGGTGTGAAGATTTGTGGTAGTGGGGTGAAGATTTGTGCGTGAGAGACAGATCGACGAGGGAGATTTGTGAGAGAGGATGAGAGAGAGGAGAGAGAATGAGGGTTTAATAAGGAGCACTGAATATTTAAAATGCCCGCCCACTGAATTCCTTCCAAAATATTCAAAAGCCCATTGAAATAATATTTTCAGGGTGGGTAAAGGGTTGCGGTTAGCCCAAAAACCGCAGCCCTTCGTAAATGAAGGGCCGCGGTTTTGGGCTAACCGCAGCCCTTCATTTACGAAGGGTCGCGGATTTTGGGCTAACCGCAGCCCTTCACTATTAAGGGCTGCGTTTTTAAAAAACGCAGCCCTTGCACCGCAGCCCTTCCTTTTTTTTCCCCTAGTGTTGACCAAGGCTATGTAAGAGAAAGCATGAGTCCATGCGCCGTTCCCACTTTGCTTGTTCCAAAGAAAAATGGCACTTGGAGGATGTGTATTAATAGTAGAGCCGTCAACAACATCACAATGAAGTATCGTTTTCCCATGCCTAGATTGGAAGACATGCTTGATGAGTTACATGGAGCTTCGATATTTTCAAAGATAGACTTGAGGAGTGGCTACCATCAAATGAAAATTCGTGAAGGAGATGAATGGAAAACAGCTTTCAAGACCAAACAAGGTCTATATGAATTGATGGTAATGCCCTTTGGTCTTTGCATTGCTCCTAGTTCTTTTATGAGACTTATGAATAAGGTAGTACGTCCCTTTCTTAACAAGTTTATTGTTGTCTATTTAGATGATATTCTTGTATATAGTACTAGTGTTGAGTCTCATTTGCTGCATTTAAGAGCTTTATTCGAAAAATTAAGAGAGCAAAAGTTGTATGGAAAAATGGAAAGGTGTGATTTTCTTGTTCCTAGTATTGCTTTTCTTGGTTATATTGTGTCTAGGGATGGAGTTCATGTGGATCCCGAAAAAGTCAAGGCCATTTCTTCATGGTTGGCGCCTACAAGTGCTCATGAATGCCGAAGCTTCCATGGTCTAGCTTCCTTCTATCGAAGATTCATCCGGAATTTCTCAACCATAATGGCGCCTATTACTAATTTGATGAAGAAAGGAGATTTTTCATGGAACTCTCATGCTCAAAAAGCTTTTGATTAAGTAAAGGGGTTGCTATGCAACGCTCCTATACTTGCCTTACCGGATTTCAACAAATTGTTCGAGGTTGAATGTGATGCTAGTGGTCTTGGTGTTGGGTTCAAGAAAGGAGGTCCATTGCCTACTTTAGTGAGAAATTGAGTGGCGCCAAACTCAATTACTCCAACTATGATCGTGAACTCTATGCAATTGTGAGGGCTTTGGATCATTGGTCGCATTACTTGAGGCCCAAGCCTTTCATTCCTCATTCGGACCATGAAGCACTTAAGAACATCCATGGACAGCAAAAGCTCAACCATAGGCACACCAAGTGGGTTGAATTCCTACAAGCCTTTACTTTTTCGTCCAAATACAAGGAAGGTAAGAGTAATATTGTTACTGATGCTCTTTCGAGGTGTTCCTATCTTCTAGCTATGGTTGATGCAAGGGTTTTGGGGTTTGAACACTTAAAGGATTTATATATTGATGATGCTGATTTTGGTGAATCCTTTAAGAACCCTAGTGGCTTGTTTGTGTTACAAGAAGGATTTTTGTTTAAGGGGAACCCTAGTGGCTTGTTTGTGAATCCTTTAAGAACCCTAGTGGCTTGTTTGGTGTTCAAAAGACTTTAGACACTTTGAATGTGAGTTTTTATTGGCCCAACATGATGAAAGATGTTCATATTGTGGTTACTAAATGTGCTACTTGTCAAAGGTCTAAAAGCATTTTTCATAAAGGCCTTTATACTCCATTGCCCGTACCTGATTCACCTTGGGATAGTGTGAGTATGGATTTTATTGTTGGGTTGCCACAGACTCAAAGAGGAAAGGATGCTATTATGGTGGTAGTGGACCGATTTTCTAAAATGGCTCACTTTGTTCCCATGCATAAAACTGATGATTCTTTGCATGTTGCAGATTTGTACTTTCGGAAAATCATTCGTTTGCACGGTATTCCTAGAAGTATTGTTAGTGATCGTGATACTAAGTTCCTTAGTCACTTTTGGAGGAGCTTATGGAAGATGGTGGGAACTAAGTTACTCTTTAGTGTTTAATCTACTTAATTCCAGGAGTGGTTTGAGTGAGATTAAGAGTTAATGAAAATATTCAGGAGTGTTTATTTTAATTATCATATCCGGGCACTTTGATCAGTTGTTCGGACAACTTGTTCTAGTTCGTTCCTTTGCTCGGATTTCTTGGTTGCTCATTAAACATTTGGACGTGCAATCATATTAATTAGGAGTCTAGTTGTTCTAATTCTAGTTGGATTAGGCTTGTTCTAACTCTAGTTGGATTAGGACTTAGGATGTATTATATATTCAGTTGTTTTCATAATAAAACATAGACGTTGTTGATTTTTATTAAGAAATATCGAGAGTATTGTAGTGCATGCTTTTGTTTAAGTTTAGAGACAAGCTTGACTAGTGGACCAAAGTCGTTGTCTTTGGGCCAAACTTGAAGTTGTTGCCTTCAAGATTCACTCCACAACCACCTTTTAAACACATCCAAAAAACCGTTTCTATTAATCAAGAAACTTCCATATTCATCTGGAACACATAGTTCCACATTAAGTGGTATCAGAGCTTTGCCCAAGATCCCAGGGCGACGCTTGTTTTTACTGCCCGAATTCATCCCGAATTTTCAGTAACTTTGGAGGATTTGTTCTCCCAAAAGACTTTGACTTTTTTGGAGTTTTTTTTTCCTAAACTGGACTACATCTTGTCTAGTTTATTGTGTTAAAATTTCACGAAGATCCGAGGAGTTTTGATATAGTTTCAAGATCGTTCTTTGAAGGCGTGCAAGAATCGCTGGAATCAAGAACAGCGGTAGTAAAACGAAGATTACAAGCGTTGAGAACGAATTTTGCCACAAAATTTTAACTGGAGTCTTACAACATATAATTCTAGATTGTATCCAAATTTCCTAATTTTTGGCCGTGTTTTGAAGAAGTTACGAATTTCCTAAGTCGAGTCGGTTTGTTGAGACTTTCTTGATCATGGGGACTCCTATGACTCGAGAAGAATTGCAGGTATGATGGCGAGTATGACAAAGGATTTTATTGAAAGTTTTACCTCCATGAATGAATCCATACAAATTACCAACCAAAGGGTTGAATCATTGGCCTGAAATCTAGAAGAACAAGGAGGAAGAGGGCGTCCAACTAGGGAGCCACCAATAAGGACTCATGTACAGAGTGATAGAGACTTCAAACTCATGGCCTTGAAGGAGTTTATTGGTGAAGGAGACGTTGAGGATCTCCAAGAGTGCATTCGACAGTTTGAGAAGCTAATGGACTATAAAGGCTTCGATGAACAGAAAGCTTTCAAAGTTGCACACTTGAAGATTACTAGGTATGCTAGTATATGGTTCGAAGGTTTGAGGAACAAGAGAATAAGAGATGGTGATCCAAAGATTGATACTTGGTCCGAGTTAAAGAGGCAACTCAAAAAGAGATTCATCCTTCGTGAATATCTTCAAGAGTAGTTCCTAAAGCTTAACCAAATACAACAAACCTCCAAGAGCGTGGCTGATTATACTAAGGAGTTTGAGAAGTTGTGTATTTTGTGTGAGTTGGACGAGAAAGAGGAGATGAAGATTGGACGATTCATCACTGGTTTGAGGCCCTCCATAGCCAATAAGGTAGAAACGTCTAATTACATTTTCTTTGATGATGTGCTTAGGTTGGCCGAGAGATTTGAGAAGCAAGAGAAGGAGGTGAGCAAGGGGAAGGATAAAACGTACTCTAGCAGCTCCTATCCCACTTCCTACAAAAATAAGCCTACCTATAACAGCTCTACACAACCATCATCTTCCTCATCTAAATTCGAACCTAAACCAAAGCCAAAAAAAAATATTAGCCCGAACATGTTGCCTTGGCTAAGAAACAATGCTATAAATGTCAAGGTTTTTGCCATATCTCATGTGATTGTCCACAAAAAATTACTACTTCCTCTAAATACCATAGAACCCTAGTTAATTTCCTTGCTCAACAAAGGGAAGAGGAGGAATGTGCATGTCTTGAGGAAGAGATGGAATGATCAAGAGATACAAGAGGCTGCTTCGGATAAGGATACATTGATTTTGAGGAGATTGCTTAGGGTAGAATCCTAACCATTAAAGGAAGAAGAGGAGCAAAAGGAGAATTGTTTTATACAAGGGCCTTGGTGAATGGTAGGGCGTGCAACCTTATCATTGATAGTGGTTCATGTGCGAATGTGGCTTCTTCCAAAATGGTAAACATCCTCAAACTGCCTACAAGGGAGCATCCAAAGCCTTATGCTTTGAATTGACTTAATGATCATACGCCAATCAAGGTGAAGAAACAAGCACTTGTAGCCTTTTCTATTAGAGATTACAAGGATTAATTATGGTGCGATATTATTCCCATGGATGCTTGTTCTATTTTGTTGGGAAGGCCATGGCATTGGGCTAGGAATGTTAATCATGCTGGAAAACGCAATATTTACTCTGTTAGGGTGGGAAATAAGCGTTATAGGTTGAAACCACTTCCTCCTAAAGTGGCGTCAACCAAACCAGCAAGCAAGGCCAATCTATTCTTAACTGGAGCTGAGTTTGAGAAGTAGATTAAGGATGGTTGTACAGGGTATGTGTTGTACCTTAGAGAGGTAGCACCATCCAAGGATCCCCCACAAGACCCTACTTGGCTGCTCTTCTAAAGCATTTGAAGATGTATTTTCGGATGAACTTCCACCGGGACTCCCACCTATTAGAGGCATTGAGCATGCCATTGATTTTGTTTCAGGAGCCACTCTCCCCAATAAGGCTATTTATAGATGCAATCCTGAAGAGTCTAAGGAGCTACAAAGGCAAGTACAAGAGCTAATTGATCGAGGGAATGTTCGAGAAAGTAAAAGCACTTGTGCTGTTCCAGCTTTGTTAGTGCCTAAAAAGGATGGTACTTGGCGTATGTGTGTGGATAGTAGAGTTGTAAATAACATCACCATCAAGTATAGGTTTCCTATGCCTAAACTAGATGATGTGTTAGATGAGTTACATGGCGCAAAAATCTTCTCCAAAATCGATTTGAGGAGTGAATACCACCAAATGAGAGTGCGAGAAGGGGATGAATTTAAGATTGCCTTTAAAACCAAGCAAGGGTTATATGAGTGGATGGTTATGCCCTTTGGATTATGCAATGCACCAAGCTCTTTCATGAGGCTAATGAACGAGGTATTGCGCCCCTTCATTAACTCTTTTGTTGTTGTTTATTTAGATGACATCCTGATTTATAGCCAAACAAAAGAGTTGCATTTTCATCACTTAAAACAAGTTTTTGAAGCCTTGCATGCACAACAGCTATATGGTAAGATGGAAAAGTGTACGTTTTTGGTTCCTAGTCTTGTTTTCTTGGGGTACATTGTCTCGAGTGATGGTGTAAGGGTTGATCCTTCTACGGTAGAGGTCATTTCTTCTTGGCCAGAACCGAAGAATGCACATGATGTGAGGAGTTTTCATGGGATGGCAAATTTTTATAGGCGTTTTATACTTAATTTTAGCACTATTGCAGCCCTCTTTACCGAGCTTACAAAAAAGGGTGAGTTTGCTTGGACTTACAATACAAACAAGGCTTTTCAAGAGTTGAAAACTAGCCTATGTAATGCACTCGGTTCGCTTTACTAGATTTTTCCAAATTGGTTGAAGTAGAAACGGATGCTAGTGGTTTAGGAATAAGTGTTGTGCTTCTACAAGAAAGACGTCCCATATCTTTTTTTTAGTGAGAAATTGAATGGGGCTAATCTTAATTATTCCACTTATGATAAGGGTTTTATGCCATTACTCGTGCACTTGAGCATTGGTCTCATTATCTTCGTCCTAAACCTTTTGCGCTACATTCAGATCATGAGAGTTTGAAACATATACATGGGCAACAAAAGCTTAATGTGAGACATGCTAAGTGGGTGGAATTTTTGCAATCCTTCGCATTTTCTTCTAAGTATAAAGAAGGCAAGGAGAATGTTGTGGCGGATACATTTTCTAGGAGGGGGTATTTGTTGGCAGTCATGGAAGCTCGTATACTTGGGTTTGAGATTCTCAAACAACATTATGGTGATGATGATGACTTCAAGGAGTTGATTGCTGCTCCCCAAGGCTCCTATACTGTTCAAGATAGGTTTTTATTCAAGGAGAATCGCCTATGTGTACCTAACTGCTTAATGTGTACCTAATGTTCCTGATTTGAAGGAAAAAATCTTAGAAGAAGCTCATTCAGCGCAGTATTCAGTTCATCCAGGAGGGGATAAGATGTACAAGGATCTCAAGCAGACTTTTTGGTGGCCTCATATGAAGACGGATGTTGCTAAGTACGTCTCGAGATGTTTGACTTGTCAGAAGGTCAAGAGTGAGCATAAGAGGCCTCAGGGGATGATTCAGCCTTTATAGGTTCCTGCATGGAAATGGGACTCGATCTCAGCGGATTTCATTTGTGGACTTTCGAGAACACCGAAGGGGAATAATATGATTTGGGTTATCGTGGATCGTCTTACCAAGTCTGCTCATTTTGTTCCCATGAAGGATACTTGGAAGCATGAATGATTGGATACTGCTTATAGAGAGCACGTGATTAGACTTCATTGTATTCCGAGCGATATTGTTTCAGATAGGGATCGTAGATTCTTGTCTAATTTTTAGCCGAAGCTCGGGAAGCTTTGGGGACTAAATTCAAGATGAGTACTGACTTTTCATCCCGCTACAGATGGCCGACGGAGCGCACTATTCAAACATTGGAGGATATGTTGAGAGCTTCGGGCCTTAGAGTTCCAAGGCTCTTGGGAGGATAAGCTTGATTTGATTGACTTCTCATATAATAACACACTACCATTCTACCATTCGATGGCACCATTTGAAGCTT
Source organism: Beta lomatogona (assembly GCA_947646795.1). Taxonomy (NCBI): domain Eukaryota; kingdom Viridiplantae; phylum Streptophyta; class Magnoliopsida; order Caryophyllales; family Amaranthaceae; genus Beta; species Beta lomatogona. Next base: position 4,168,420 of record CANSNZ010000942.1, read on the forward strand.
TGTATGGTCGGCATTGTCGTACTCCTTTGTGTTGGAGTGATATTGGCGAGTCTGTTGTGATGGGCCCGGAGATGATTCAAGAGACCCGTTGAAAGGTGTAAAGCTCATCCAGCAGAAAAAGAAGGCGGCACAAGATAGATAGAAGAGCTATGGTGATAAGCAGCGTCGCCATGAGGAGTTTCAGGTGGGAGAGAAGGTGTTGCTTGAGTTTCTCCTATGAAAGGAGTAATGAGATTTGGGAAGAAGGGCAAGCTTTGATGTGTTCCATGCCTGCTTGTTATAGTATGAACATTCATATGATAGTAGAAAGTTTATGATTTTTTTTATGTGTTAGACTATGAGAAATGTGAAATGCAAGTTGAGGTTATATTTCAAGTGATAGTAGTTGGCTGACCTATAGAGTTAATGAGCTGTTTTTAGAAACAGAATATTATTTTGATCATTTGAGTAATACTATATGTTTCAGGACGAAACTTATTTTAAGGGGGGTAGATTGTAACACCCCGTATTTTTATACCTATTTAGTAATTATTTATATTATTTTAGTTTATCAAAAATATAATTTAATAAATTATTTTATTAAATATATTTTTTTGTCATTTATTTGACTTTATCTTATAAAGGGTCAAAAACTTAAATCCTAGATTTACTAGGTTTAGCTATTAAGTTGCCTAATTAGCATAAAGTAAGTAGAAATAAAAAGAAACAAGGAAAAGAAAACGAGCTTCCATCTCCTCTAAACCCACGAGCCACACACCTCCCTTTAATTTCTTAAAGCTCTTGCTTGAATACTCCATCAAAGCTACAAAAGAAAAGATCATCAATCACTATCACGCATCAACTTGATCTATCATCTTCACTTGGTTAGTGGGTATTTCGAAGAGGAAGAATTGGGTTTTTATTTGCTATTTTCGATCGAAAATCGGATCAAAGTATTCATTTCGGGTATCTTATTGTGTAATTTTACCTTCTCCATTCAAGTAAGCTATAATCTTAAACTTCAATTTCGTATTTGATTGATTTTTCTAAATTTAGGATTTATGTTAACTTAGGGTATTTAACAAAAATCGAATTGGGGGAAATTCCTATTATGTGAAATTTGTATAATTGGTTTATGTTTCATGTTTAATTCGACTTAGTTAATGTATTTTCGAGTTGGGTTTGTGAAATTATTGTTTCCAAAGTATATTCTAAAATTTGTGATATGTAGGATTGTTTGTTAATCGTCTGGTTCGAATTATAATATTATAGTTGTTGAGCAACAAAATTTATCAGGAATTAATATGAGCTTTATTATAGTCAAGTGTTAAGTTGCCAACTTGCCATTGTTGTAGTATACTGTTGTGATGTCAAGTTGTTGTCGAATGTACTGGAAGTGGATGTATAATTGTAAATAAAAATAGCAGGCATGGGTGAAGTGTTGAAGCTAGATCTTTCATTTACATGTAAAGAGGGATCTTCTTGTTGTTGATGATTCTATATGCTCTAACATTAAATACTCTGAAAAACATGCTTTATCATATTATTTCTGGTTGTTGATGATTAGAGTTAGAACTAGCTAAATATATGTCTGTTAACTATTCTATGTATTTGAGAGAAAATTATTGTTAAAGAACTTTGGCATTCATGCTATTATTAATGATTGTGTATCACTCAGTACTTGAACATCTTGTTTTATATAAGTATTTGGGTATTTATTTTGAACTTTGGTTGTCTTATCAAACTTAGTATAATGGACTAAAGAGGACATCGTTATATCCAACTAAGCCAATTAATAGAAGCAGTTGACTAATCACTAACAAATAGGCCATAAAATCAGTAACATATCAATATTGATTCAACTAGTTTAACTAGTTTGTATTATACTTGACTTTCATTGACTCTTGGCCTGCTGATGTTGTGTTCTTTTGAATTCGATTATGTTAAATCGAGTCGTCTGTTTTAAATTAGTCAAAGCTCATTAACTAGGTAATACTCTTCTTTTAGGTGAATTATGTGAAGTATAGTCAAGTGACTTATACTATACTATTATATTGTAGATTGCGGGTTCGTATTTTGGACTTGAGATTGAGATTTATTGACTGTGGTTATTGATAAGGTAAGATTTCTTACTATGCTTGTACAGATGAGTTTAGAAATTATTTATGCTGTTTTGGAAATACTTTTTGAAATTGAGATCGTTTTTATAACGTTATATATTGAAACTCATATTTTGTTTCTCGATATTTATAGTGAAAGAGTTGAGATTATTTATGAGATTTATATTGGAAACGAGGAAGTTCCTCATTGTGACCAAGTTTAATTAAATTGTGGGGTTGTCGGTAAGCGGTATTCCTCGAGTATGGAAGTATCTTGACTTAACAGTGTCTCAACAATTTATTTTAGTAGTTGGGAGTATATTGATCAATACTCTTGTCATTCGTCTTCCTTCTTGGTACGTTATCATGTTAGGGGTATGCATACTAGGGACTTTGGTGTTTACTTTATCTAGTGAGCCTAGCTAGCTCATTGGATTATATTACTTCCTACTCACAGATTACAAAAGGTTATATTTGAAAGTTTTACAGATTGGTTCAGAAAGAAAGAAAGATTAAATATGAGGCTGTTAGAAAGTTAATATATTATATATATAATTTGTACAGCTTTTAAATGAATTTGTAAGATATTCCTATATACCTTACCTGCACATTGAATAGTTTTGTTTTATTACAGTATTAAATCTTGCTCAGCCTTTGGCTGGTATCACAATGTTTAATGTGCAGGGATGTGAAGATTGTTAGCTTCTGGTTGGGTTAAAAAGAGTGCGTTGGATCTCCTTTAGCTTAATAGACGTTAATAAGACTTCCGCTGTTATTTATATGATTTAGAACTTATATTGGTTTGTAATAACTAATTTACATTCTATTTAGTTGGTCTGTAATAATTATTTGAAACTTATCGTTTATTATTTTTAGTTAGAACCATTATTAGCCTTACGGTTATTATTATTAATTGTCGCGGCGTAGCACCTTTGGATTTCCGTTTTTATTTATTACAAGATGTTTTAGAATTATCGGAATTCCAGGGTTGTTACACATATGATTTGAGTATATGCAGCAGATACCAGTCAAATCCAGGAGATGCGCACTGGATGGCAGCGAAAAACATCCTTAAGTACTTTCGAAGGACTAAGGATAATTTTTTATTTTATGGTGGAGATGATGAGTTGGTTGTTACTAGATACACCGACACAAGCTTCTAGAGTGACAAAGATGATTTCCTATCCCAATCTGGTTTCATATTTTGACTCAACGGAGGAGCTGTAAGCTGGAAGAGCTCTAAGCAGAGTACCATTGCGGATTCTTCAACAGAGGCCGAGTATATTGCAGCAGCCAGATGCAAAGAAAGGAAGCCGTTTGGATTAAAATGTTCATTAGTGAGCTTGGCGTAGTTCCTGGAATTGAGAATGACATTGAGTTGTATTGTGACAAAATTGGTGCCATTGCTCAGTCTACGGAACCCAGATCCCATCAAAGGTCTAAACACGTGCTCAGGAAATTCCATCTCATTCGAGAGATCGTTGGAAGAGAGGATGTGAAAGTAAGCAAGGTTCATACCGAGGATAATGTAGCAGATCCTCTAACTAAACCGCTTGCTCAAACCTAAGCATGAGTGTCATAATAGGTCTATGTGGCTTAAGCATATGGGATAATGGCTTTAGGTTGTTTATTCCATGTTTACAATTATAAGGACATTTATTATATTTTGAATGTTTATCAATAAAAATTAATTTCTTATTCAATTGTTTGGTTTAGTATTAAATAAAATGTCCAATAATTTATTTTTTCAAATAGGATTATCAAAAAAGTTTTGATTAATGGAACCCTATAAAGTGAACTGAAATCACAATTTATTTAAAGTCCCTAATCTGAATCACTAAATTAGACATAAGTGATTTATTAAAAGACTAGTATATAATTAATTGATAGCGCAGTTCCATGGGCTATGGAGACATCGAAATGTCTAATTGATTATATGGATGTATATTTGATACATTGAGACTTGACCTAATTAGATTCTAAAAGTAGAATCAAACTACTATATTTAGTGGATTCCTTAGACATGAATATGTCTTAATAACCACAATATAATTAGTTTAACCTTGATACTGTTAAACGCGACGCCGTAAAAGGAGGTTATAAAGGAAGTGATCAAGTGGGCTAAGAATTGAGTTGGAGTTATGGTCATACAAGAGTGGATAAAGTCCTCCTATTAAATAGGAATGGTGTTTGGGCCTCTTGATGAGCGAGAACTGAAAAATTGCATGGCCATGCGGAATAGAATTAAAGAGTATGTCCTTATTTGAACAGTTCGAACTCAGCGATCAAGGAACAAAAATTTGAGAATAACATGGTGTTACCAAATTTGGCATTAAGTGACTTAAGGAATTTAACATTGCGTTCTTATCTTTGGACAAGTGGGAGATTGAAGGAATATGTCCTTAGACATCTCGGCAATTACTAAATATAAATAGGAAAATTATGAAGATAATGAAGTTAATTATTGTAGTAATCATATTTTTTGCTAGAGAATAAATATGATGAATAGGATAATAATGATTGGGCCTATAACTAAAATATATTAATCTATGAGGTCACACATTGTAGCACAAGTTGGATAAAGCAATCTAAATCCATTTAGGATTAGGGTTGGCCGGCCCATATAGGGAATAGGAGGAGGACTAGTTCTCCTAACTTGCCTATGACTCTTCTATTATATATAGGATGTAATATTAGGGTTTAGGCGATCACTTCATTAATCAGTTTCTTTCCACAAGAGAGAGAGAGCAAGTGAAACCCTAAACTATTCCCTATGAATCGGCGCCTCTACCACCTAAAAGCAAGAGAATTCTTCTCTTCCGTTCTAGCAGACGTTGGTGTTCGCGGATTGATTAGATAAGCAACACTTGGGGCACTCAGATCTTCGAAGCTTGCATACAATAGGGAAATCACGCTACAAAGGTTTTATATCTAATCGTTATTGAATGATTCATGTGTTTGATTATGTTTGCAATCCTATGATAGATGTTAAGAAATTGTTTCTAGAAATTCCGCTATATATGCATCTATATGTTCCTACATGGCCTTCCTCCCTGCCTCGAATAGGGTGGTGATGATCCTCATTCTCATCAGTCACTTTTGTTCTTCTATTCATTGGTGTTGGAGTAACATTTGATATAAGAGTTGGAAGAGTTGGTTGAACGACATTGATTAAGAAATCATCTATTTCTTGATCACATCTTGCTCGGGATGATCTTCTTTCTTCCTCAGAACCAGAGGAACTTGAAGCGCTAAAGTTTAAGTTGAAGGAGTTCATTCTACAAATTTGCTTATGTGTTTAGTTTTTTTGTGAGTAAATGGTGAACAAGTATGCTCGATTCATATAGTGTAAGCAATAATGTAAAAAGCAAAACAATAATATAAAAAGCAGAACAATAATGCAAAAAGCAGAACAATAATGCAAAAAGTAGAACAATAATGCAAAAAGCAGAATAATAATGTAAAAAGCAAAACAATAATGCAAAAGGCAGAACAATAATGTAAAAAGCAACACAAATGTAAAAAACAGAACAATAATGTAAAAAGCATAACAAAATTTTTATTTATTAAACTTTTAATTGAACTTAAAGATACAAATAAATATAAACTTAAACTTAAGGGAAATTCTACATGGTGGCCTCCTATTTTCAATTTTTCCATTTGGTAGCAGGTCAAAAAAATATTTATACAAGTGACATCCTACTTTAAGCAATTATACTTAGTGACTGTAATCCGCTTAAAACATAGCTAATCACCCAATTAAAGGTGAATTACTTATCTGCCTCTAAGTTAATTGTCTGGCTCTGCTCTTGAGGCTTTTCCCTCTCCAGAACATGCTGCAAGAACACAAATTAGACAAATCATATGAAGTACATTTTTTTACAGTCTCGAATTAAAAATACTAGCAAAAAACGATGAACTTGTAAAACCACAATCAGATAGAGCACTGATGAGGAAGGAGCTTGATTACAACAACGTGCAATCTTATATGCATCGATAGCAAAACCTTTCAGAATATTAGACATACATATCACTAACGGAAAAAAGCCCATCGGCTCCGGTCAAAATCGGACTTACAGATCCGGTTTTGATCCGGATCGGGTGGGCCCGCAACAGTTGAGCAAAAATAACAAATCCGGTTGTTAACCGGATCAGTTTTCACTCAACTGATGCGGTTGTTTGAAGAAAACCGGACCAGTTTGTGCACTTACCGGTCCGATTTTCTTCAAACAACTGCATCAGTTAGAAAGAATATGGGCATAAAAGAAAATTCAGAGAGAAAGAGAGGCAGGCCTCTCCTTCTCTCTTAGCTCGTCCTTATTATATTCGGTTTTTTCACCAAATACCCCTGACAAATTAAAAAATTCATGATATTCCCTCAATGTTCTAAAAATTCACCATATACCCCTGACATTTCAAAACTGTTCACAACTTACCCTTTTTGTTAACGTCCGTTAACTGGGCGTGAGTTTGAAACTTAATGCACCATATACCCTTTAATGTAAACTTATTGCACCAAATACCCTTTGATGCTACAACAGCTATTTTTCCAGATTTAAAAAACTAGCCGTTGGGTTTTAGCTTATAAATACAGCAGGTTTTCTGGCTGTTTAGCATCCCCTTTTTTTAATAAGCAATTGCATCACTTTAATGTAATGAGTTCACATACTAAAAGCTCCTCTTCTTCTCATGAATTTCCATATGTTAAGGTCCCTAACTCATTATCGTAGTTGTAGAAGAAGATTTAGCATTCAAGTTCGTAGACAAAGAATAAATCCAAGCAAAGCTATACTATAAGTGCGATGATTGCAACAACTTCAAATGGTGCAAAGGTACATTTGAGCAGAATTACAACACCCAACAAGAATATATGAGCAGGGGCAAAGCAGACTTATGTCCGGACGAGAATCAGAGGAAGCAGATATGAAGAGGAAGAAGACAAAGGCACCAAGTAGCCGATTGAGAGAAGAAGTGAAGCAACTTAGGAAGAAAGTTAAACAACAAAAATTAATGACAACAACAATTAAAATAGGGCTAATCATGTTTGTGGTGCTGATATTTGTAATCTTCAAGTGAAGCACATAGTTGTAATGTTTAGTTCAAAAAGATAACTGCCACCTATTTACATAGTTGGCCTCTAGCATTATAATCCTATTTGCAACTTAATGCGCAAAAAATTCATGTTTTAGCTTGCTTGCATATGTAATGAGTGCTATACAAAAAGTTATATTGTCAAACTCTAACCCCAAAAACCGTGCAAAAGGACAAGAATCACTTATCGCCCTCTTAGGTGGTGCTTGACCTGGTGGAAGCTCCATCTCGCCTTGGAAGTCTTCTTGGCCCTCTTAGGTGGTGCTTGGCTTCAGAAGCCGCAGCCGCCTTTCTGGTGCCTTTCCCCTTCCTTTTATCGGTTCCACAAGTCCCGGAATTGTGGCCCGCTTCCTTGCATTTTTTGCACCTAACCGAGCCGTGCCTCTTCCCTTTCTTAGCTTCATTAGGCCCTCTCCTCCTTTGCTTTGTAGGTCCGCCAAGTGGTCTCTTGATATCGTGGGGGCAATGTGAGGGAGGCCGAACTCAAGCCACCGAGTGGGGTCGTGCATAGGGTGGATATGATCACCATAAGTGAGCTTGTATGCTGCCCCCCTTGAAGAATGGAGAAACAAAATCAGCAGGCTCAAGCCTTTGATTGAATATGACCCTTAGAGCATGTTTGCAAGGGATGCCTGAGCCTTGCCATTTCCCATACCCACATTTAGAAGTTGTAAGCTTAATAGGAAAGTTCACATTGGCATCCCTCACCTCATACTCACCACCTCCACATGCCGTGGCATACAGTAACCTTGACTCATCACTCCTTACTTCCAAAATCCTCTTTGCATACTCGTGAGTTCATTTGGACCCATGTCCACAGCCTTTATCAAACCTTGCTCCAAGTCCTCCTCATGCACCATGTTCTTATTTCGCAAAAAACCAAGGGGATAAACCATGTCATTGATTTAGTGGAAGATTTAAAAGCAAGAAAATGCAAACAAAAAAACCAATACCTTCAAGTAGGGTCAGACATGTAAGTCCCCGTATGGCTTAGTGCATTGAAAGATTCCACAAAATTTGTGGTGTTGTGATCACAACAAACACCACTCGCCAAAGAATGCTCGCTCCACCGCTCCGTACACTTCTCCAAATACTCAACAGCTTTGGCATTGTACTTGGCTATCTTTTCCATGGCCTTAGTGTACACATAGTGGTTGTAAGCATCAGCTGCAGTCCATAAAAGTTTATGGAAGGCTGTCCCACTGAAGCCTTCATTCTTGCAATTGCTGTAGAGGTGTTGACAACAAATTCTCCTTGTTGCCTGAGGGAACACATCTAGCAATGCTGACTCAACACCCTGCAAATAAGAAAACAAGCTAATGTCATGAAATTAACAAAACAAGTAAATTAATGTCATGAAATTAACAGAATAAGTTAATGATGTTACCCTCATCCTATCACTGATGAAGGTCCAGTCAGTCCTCTTGCACCCTTCTTGCAAAAAAACCAATTCTAGATTACTGAAGAAGTAACTCCATGAAGCAATGCTCTCAGTTGGCACAATAGCATAGGCAATGACAAAAATTTCATTGTTGCCATCTATGCTAACTGCTGTCAACAAAATCCCCTTGTAGTTGCCACTCAGATGAGCTCCATCTATCCCAATAATGGGTCTGCATCCTCTAATGAAGCCCTTAAACCTGAGCACTGAAGGCTATGAAGCAAGACTTGAACTTGGGGTCACTTTGGGTTGTGTCTCCCCGTCCAACCGATGAGGGCATAACTTTCTCGGGTTTGTCTCCTTAATCACCTCAAAGATACCTAGGAAGCATACTATATGCCTCCTCAAAGCCCACATAAATTTCCACCCTTGCCAAACTCTTAACCTTGTACAACAACCTTTTTTTTACCCTTAACCTAAACCTATTCATGCACACAGTTTGGAGGGACTCAACAGGAATGTCTGGGTTTCCTCTCACCTCATTAGCCAACTTTGTGCAAAGCCACTTAGAACTCACCATGGGGTTCTCCTCCAGTCTCCCACAAGTTGTATGCTCACCCCTTAGTGTCTTAATTGCCCAAGATACATTATCACTCAACACTGATGCACGTATCCTCCATTCACAGCATTCCATAATGCAAGTGTCTGTGAATCTCTTCTTATCAGCCTTTTCTATGTTCAATCCAAAACCCTCCCTGTTTACAAAAATCCCTCAAAACATCTAGGAACTCCTCTTTGTTGGGGAAGATAAGCCAAGGGTGCAATTTGATTGATCCAAAGGGTGCATCACACCAAATTGTCCCATTTTTATATAACTTGTCTGGTTGATGCACTACCATCAAGGTGATCCTCAAAAGTTTTGTCACCTATATCATCCTCTACATCAATATTGATTTCATCCTCAATGAAATCAATTCCAAAAATTTCGTCCCCACTCGCTCTCATCATCATCCTTCACTTCAAAATCATCATCACTCTCATCCTCGTAGACTCCTCACTCACCCGAGGTTGACTTTCGCTAGCTTCCCCTTCCCCCGCCTATTCCTTACATCGCCTTTCATCTTAGGCCTTGGGATCCCAAATTTAACAAAGAATACTCTTAAGTATCCTAAACCCAAGCAGGCCTACTCCTTTTGGCTTTGAGGGGGCTTGTGATGTCGGGCTGGGATGATCGCCCTTTTGGCTTACAAAGCAGGTTGTGTCGAGGGTGGTTGTGTGTGAGGGGGGTTGTGTTGAGTGGTGTTGTAACACCCCAAAACTTTGGTTCATAAACTTTATATAACATTCACTTTTCATTTGAATATCTGACCAAACCTTTAGGGTGTTGCCGCCGCATCTATTGTTAAAAATAAATGCAAGGCTAATTACTAATATAAAATTTAACTTACAATCCAAATTGTTAAAATAAAACCAATCTAAATTGTCTAACTTAAACCAATTAAAAACTAAACAATCCCAAATAACAGTACTATAATACTTATTAAACTCTGTGAACTTAAAACTATAAGTTCGCTCATTCCTGCAACATAGTCCCTTTCACCAACCTGCAAAATATAAATAGGAAAAGAACAAAGAAAAACAAATACACAAAAATTAGCGAAAGCTAAGTAATTACAACTCCATCCCGTAAAATAATAATAAATATATTTTAAAAATAGTTTTTATAACATACAGACAAGTATAATATAATACAATACAGACAAGTATATAACACACTTAACCAATTTAATACTCCAAGTTTATATGATTCACACAAAATCAAATTTAATTATTAAAGGGGAATCAAACGTCAGTAGGCCGGGACTAATCCCAGTAACCACCTACTTCAACATGGGTCGTCACCCAAATAAATTAAGAGTAATGGAAAATATCGTTTTGCATAATGTCCCTAGTGTGCACACCCCTCACTAATCTAATGGGTATCCGCAACGCGCACCAATAGTATTAGGAGGAAGACGATAACATAGTTGTAACAAAATAAAAATCAAGTATTGTTCATCACCTATGGAGGATCCAAGTCTACAGGATAATTCCCTCAATAATTTTTCCACTTTACGTGATTAATAGATTTTAATAGTTATAACACATCAAATATCACAATAAATGCTACACATGAACATCTTTAGTTCAATAAATATTTTTCCCAACTTAATCATTTTATAGAATCATCATAACCAACGTTTATAATTCATAACAACCAATAAGTCCATCATTACAGCCTCATATATAGAGTCACAATGTCAACTTATAATATCATTCGTAACATCATTAATTCACCTGTTGTACCCATTAAATTACATTATCCATACTAGTATAATTTTAATATGACGGTACGATAGTTAAACTAATAAGTCCAACATGAATAATCATACTAGTAAATACATATATTTTTATAGTACGTAGAGAAAATAGTACCGATAATAGTAATAATAATAACTTTAATCATACGGGTACTATTATTATTCATGTCATGTAATATATATCAACTTAACATATAATCACATAGTTACATCCATTACACATAGCACACAAAATTCCTAACGGGATTCTAAGTGTTGATGGACATTGTGAATTACCTCGAACGCGTCCCAAGTATAGCAATATCAACTAAAAGTCGCCTTCTACGAAGTTTCCGTCAACAACAAATAATATTACTTAAAGTTAGTCACTTGATATAATATCTCTAAAATAAAACTTTTTAACATAAATTAGTACAAAAGTCAAATATCCAAATCTGGAATAAATAACATTATTTGCAAGATTAAAGAGTATAAGAAAATTTTTTTTTTAAAAAAAAAACTATATTTTTCGTAAAAACCCGTGACTTGCCATGCGTATGAATTCACCATAATTCATACAATTTGTTTCCTACCTATTACACTAAAGACAAAACTCCCTTTACTTTTTTCCTTTTTTTTTTATAACAAAAAAAAATAAAATCAAACAATAGCTTAAAAAAAAGAAAGTCAGGAACTTTTCCCTGTACTTGCACTCGGCATAGAAAACAGAGGAAGGTAAACAAAGAAGAAACTAGAAGGAAGAAGGAGGAAAGGAGAATTAAAAGACCGGGTAGTCGGCCGGAGCTCCGATGAAGCACCGACGTCACAAACACGGTGTTGGTTCCCTCTTTCTTTTGAACCTCGAATAGCAACAGTGGTGGGTAATACAGATCTGAAATTGGAACTTACCAAAGAGATGAAGAAAGACTGAAATACGTGAGAAATTTTTGAGTGATATGGGGTATATATAGGCAAGTGAATTTAGGGTTTCTTTCAAAAGATAATAATTCGAAAATTTGATTTCCTCTTTTTTTTTTTTCCAAAACCAATTCATAATATACTACTCAGAATTTTTGTTTTCTATTTTCGAAAAAAAAATCTGATTTACTAAAATCCGAATTTCGAATTTTTAATTTTTTTTCAAACTTAAAAACGAAAATATAGCCAATTATCTAAAAAAAATTTTCAAAAAAAATTTTAGTATTATAATTTTTTTTTTTTTTTTGAAACTCGATAAAATAACTTGTAAAAATTTGGGATATTACATATACTCCCCTTAAAAAGAAAGTTCGTCCTCAAACTTTAATGTTAGCTCTAGCTACTAATACAAAAACAGATTGTTAGTATTATATTCTACCCCCCTTAAGGAGTTTCGTCCCCGAAACTCAAGCGTACCTGCTGAAAAAGTTCGGGATATCGATTTTTCATATCATCTTCGGCTTCCCATGTAGCCTCTTCAGAAGTTTGACTTGACCATAACACCTTGACTAATTTTACCACCTTGTTCCGGGTACTTCTCGTTTTGGTATCAAGGATCCTAACTGGACGTTGCTCAAAGGATAAGGTATCATCTAGTTCAATGGTTTCAGGTTGAATGATATGGGTAGGATCATGGACATATTTTCGAAGTTGAGACACATGAAAAACATTATGGACATTGGCTAACTCCATTGGTAAGGCTAATCTATAGGCTACTTCCCGATTCGCTCCAAGATCTCATATGGTCCAATATAACGCGGATCGAACTTCCTTTTCCTACCAAATCTCATGACTCCCTTTGTTGGTGACACTTTCAAAGCAAAGCCTTCTCCCCGTCTCAAATTCCATCTCCCTTCTATTCTGATCTGCATAAGACTTTTGTCGATCTTGAGCTACCCTCATATGCTCCTGAATAAGCCTAACTTGCTTCGTTGTTTCTTCAATCATCTCTGGCCCTAAAGTCATCGTCTCACTTATGTCACTCCAACACAAAGGACTCCTACATTTCCGCCCATACAATGCTTCATAAGGTGCCATCTTTATGCTTGAGTGATAACTGTTGTTATACGAAAACTCTATAGTTGGCAAATGATCATCCCAAGATCATCCAAAGTCTATCAAGCATGCTCTCAACATATCCTCCAAAGTTTGAATTGTTCTCTCTGTCCGCCCATCTGTTGCAGGGTGAAAAGTTGTACTAAACTTGAGTAGTGTCCCAAATGCTTGTTGTAACTTCTCCCAGAACTTGGACAAAAATCTCGAGTCTCTATCTGAAACAATATCCTTTGGTACTCCATGCAGTCTCACAACCTCCCGCACATATGCACTAGCCAATTGCTGCATACTCCAAGTATCCTTCATTGCTATGAACCTGGCCGACTTTGTCAAGCGATCCACTATAACCCATATGGCATTCTTTGTTGACTTAGTAAGTGGTAATCCCATCACAAAATCCATTGAAATAGACTCCCATTTCCAACTCGGCACTTCTAAAGGTTGCATCATTCCACCAGGTCTCATATGCTGAATCTTCACTTTCTGACACGTCAAACACTTTGCAACAAACTCGGCAACTTCACGCTTCATGTTTTTCCACCAAAAATGCTGCTTCAAATCCTTATAGAGCTTATCTCCTCCAGGATACACATAATATGGCGTATTATGAGCTTCTTCCAAAATCTTTCTTCTTAACTCCTCATCCTTAGGAACACACCATCTTACCTTGTACTTCACAACACCATTCTCATCGATGTCAAACTCCGTGGCAACTACATCTTCTTTCATTTTCCTGATCTTCACCATCCACTCATCATTACCTTGCTTCCCACGAATCTCATCGAATAAGGTGGGTTGCACACATAGTGCATTCAATTGAGCTTTCACTTGCCCTTGCTTCATGACTTCTAAACTCATTCTCCTGAATTCTTCACACAATCTCTCAGACAACACCATCATGTTCATCATATGACTAGTCTTCCTACTCAATGCATCAGCAACTTTATTCGCTTTACCCTCATGATACAATATCTCCAAATCATAATCCTTAATGAGTTCAAGCCATCTCCTCTCGTCTCATGTTCAACTCTTTCGAGTAAATATATACTTCGGACTTTTATGATCATTGAAAATCTTACATGAAACACCATAAAAATAATGCCTCCAAATTTTCAATGCAAACACTACCGCAGCCTAACTCTAAATCATGAGTAGGGTAATTCCGTTCATAAGGCTTAAGTTGTCTCGAAGCATATGCCACCACCTTACCATGTTGCATTAATACACATCCTAACCCATTCTTAGAAGCGTCACTATACACCTCAAAACCTTCTAATCCGGATGGTAACGTCAAAACTAGTGTCAAGTAAGTCTCGCTTTAATTCTTGGAAAGCTTTCTCACACTTCTCATCCCACCGAAATCGAGTTGTTTTCTTCATCAAATTTGTCAAAGGTCGAGCTACTTTTGAGAAATCTCGCACGAACCTCCTATAGTAGCAAAGCAAGTCCTAAGAAACTTCTAATCTTCGTCACATTACTAGGTCTTGCCCACTCGTCACCGCTTGTATCTTTGATGGATCTACCGCAACGCCTTCTTTTGAAATCACATGACCCAAAAATGCTACTTTCTCAAGCCAAAACTCACATTTGGATAACTTAGCATATAATTTTTTCTCTCGAAGTATCTCCAAAACTCTCCTTAAATGACCCTCATGCTCTTTCTTTGTCCTTCGAATACACCAATATATCATCAATGAACACCACCACAAACCTATCCAAATACGGCTGAAATGTCCTATTCATAAAATCCATAAACGCCGCAGTGCATTAGTAAGTCCAAATGGCATCACTCGTGAACTCATAATGCCCATACCTCGTACGAAATGTCGTCTTTGGTATATCTTCCTCCGCAATTCTCAATTGGTGATACCCGCATCCTCAAATCAATCTTAGAGAAAATTCCAAAGACCCCTTAAGTTGATCAAATAAATCCTCAATTCTAGGCAATGGGTACTTATTCTTTATTGTCACATTATTCAACTCTCTGTAATCAATACACAACCTCAAGGTTCCATCCTTCTTTCGAACAAACAACACTGGTGCTCCCCAAGGTGAAACACTTGGCCTAATGTACCCTTTCTCCAACAATTCCTCCAATTGTACTTTCAACTCTTGCATCTCTGCAGGTGCCATCCTATATGGTGCCTTAGAAATAGCTCCAGTCCCAGGCACTAGATCAATTTTCAAATCCATTTCTCTCATTGGCGGCATCCCCGGAATTTCTTCTGGAAAAACATCTTGGAATTCTCTCACCACGTGTATCCGAGATATTTCTCCATCCTCCACACTCACATCTTTCACATGGCACAAATAGATGCGGTAGCCCTTCCAAATATAGGTTTTGAATGACATGGCTGACACAATACATAATCCAGGTTTAGAAACAATTCCTTGATAAGATATTCTATTTCCCTTTGGCCCCCTAAGAGACACCTTTTGGGTATGACACTCTATCCGAGCCCTATACTTAGCAAGCCAATCCATCCCTAATATTACATCAAAGTCGGGTAGGTCAAACTGAATAAGATCAGCAGGCAAATCATATCCTAATATGGTAATGGGTATGTCTTGGTATAGGAAACTACAAGGAACTACTTCTCCTGAAGGTATGGTTATGAAAGTTTGCCATAAGGTTGAGGGTTTTAGACCTAACTTTTCAACAAATGAACTAGCTATGAAAGAATGAGACGCCCCCGTAATCAAAAAGCAAATAAGCGGGGTTAGAGTTTACGAGGAAAGTACCCGTCACAACATTGGCGTTGGTATCTCGCTTCAAGCCGGTTCATAACATAGATTCTTCCATTGTCGCCTCGAGCGCCATTTCCATTGCCATTCCCGATTGTTGTTCCCTCCATTTGCTCGGTTGTTATTTCGGCCATTATGCCGAGTATTGTTCCCTCCTTGAGCATTCGAAACTCGACCCCGGGAGTTGTTATTGTTATAGGGACGGTTGTTGTCGATATGGTTCCGACTAGGCCCATGACCATTCTTATTCCCCCCATTGTTCCCATTCTCGTCCATTATTCTCGACGTTTAGGACACCGATTAGCCTTATGCCCTTTCTCTCCACAAGCATAGCAAGTTATTGGGTCTCCTTGACGAGTAAATCATGGGTGGCTTTTATTACACTTCCTACAAGTAGGGTTCCGGGTACGGGATCCTTGCTGGTTTGATCTCCCTTGACCTTCGTAATTGCTACAATTTCCTTGATAATTACCACCACCATTATTGTGATTATCGCCCCCATTATTGTTATTGTTACCCCCATATCGAGGTTTCTTGTCATTCCCATGGTCATTTTGGTTGTTAGGTGGGTCTTTTCTCTTATTCCTCCCCATAACTTCCTCTTCACGCCTTAGAATTCTCTCAATATTAGAAGCCTTAGCATAAGCCTCCCGAAAAGTTGCGAAGTTGCTCCTCCAAGTCCGGGTCTCGAATTCTAAATGCTAACCCATCCTCAAACTTTTGAGCCTTGGCTCTCTCATATCCGGCACAACAAGTAGGACAAAATCTAGCCAACTCATTGAACTTTTGGGCATACTCTTGCACGTACATAGTACCTCCCCGGTTAAATCTAGTGAACTCATTGTATTTCGCCTCCTAATATGTTCGGGGAAAAATCTATCCTTAATAGCAACCTTAAAAGCATCCCAATTAAAGTTTTCCCGAGCTCTAACAATAGGTCCTTGACTCTCCCACCAAGTGTCTACATCCTCCCTCAAATAAAAGGTAGCTTGGTCTACTTTTTGAGCTTCGTGTGTCCCAAAAGCAGTTGAATAACTTATCAAAGTCTCTTAGCCGCTTCTCTAAGAGTAAGGGGGTCTTCCTTTCCTACAAAAATTGGAGGTTTAAGGGTTGCTAATTTTTTTGCCATAGCAGCTTGTGGGTCCTCTCCACCATTATTCCCTAACTGGTTTTGTAACACTAAACCCATACGTTGTGAAAGTTGTTCAAGAGATCTCAGCCTCTCAAGCAGTTGTTCAGGGGTTTCAGCCATTTGTTCAAAAGTTCTCCTACGAGATCTAGTGTATACTTGATAGGTTTGCATACAAGTCCTGCACATTAGCATTGGTATTACTACAACTATTCATCCATACAAGTTTTGCACATAAGTTTTATTCTTGCAAAGTGAGTCAACATCTTGCCATCTAAACACATACGTAAAAAATAAAGACAAGAAAATAAACAATTAATAAGCACCTTAAATAAGTGCTCTCACATTAAAACACATAAATCCTTTTCGATCCCACTCTCACAATTTATTTTAATGTTTATTATTTAATTCCTATATTATTTAACCTTAGACTTATAATTATGTAAAACATTTTATTACTTCCTAATTTATATTAATTTATTATAACCTAAGCTCTGAATACCAATCTGTAACACCCCAAAACTTTGGTTCATAATCTATATATAACATTCACTTTTCATTTGAATATCTGACCAAACCTTTAGGGTGTTGCCGCCGCATCTATTGTTAAAAATAAATGCAAGGCTAATTACTAATATAAAATTTAACTTACAATCCAAATTGTTAAAATAAAACCAATCTAAATTGTCTAACTTAAACCAATAAAAAACTAAACAATCCCAAATAACAGTACTATAATACTTATTAAACTATGCGAACTTAAAACTATAAGTTCGCTCATTCCTGCAACGTAGTCCCTTTCACCAACCTGCAAAATATAAATAGGAAAAGAACAAAGAAAAATAAATACACAAAAATTAGCGAAAGCTAAGTAATTACAACTCCATCCCGTAAAATAATAATAGATATATTTTAAAAATAGTTTTTATAACATACGTACATGTATAATATAATACAATACGCATAAGTATATAACACATTAACCAATTTAATACTTCAAGTTTATATGATTCACACAAAATCAAATTTAATTATTAAAGGGGAATCGAACGTCGCAGGGGCCGGGACTAATCCCAAGAACCACCTACTTCAACATGGGTCGTCACCCAAATAAATTAAGAGTAATGGCCAATATCGTTTTGCATAATGTCCCTAGTGTGCACACCCCTCACTAATCTAATGGGTATCCGCAACGCGCACCAATAGTATTAGGAGGAAGACGATAACATAGTTGTAACAAAATAAAAATCAAGTACTGTTCATCACCTATGGAGGATCCAAGTCCACAGGATAATTCCCTCAATAATATTTCCACTTTACGTGATTAATAGATTTTAATAGTTATAACGCATCAAATATCACAATAAATGCTACACATGAACATCTTTAGTTCAATAAATATTTTTCCCAACTTAATCATTTTTATAGAATCATAATAACCAACGTTTATAATTCATAACAACCAATAAGTCCATCATTACAGCCTCATATATAGAGTCACAATGTCAACTTATAATATCATTCGTAACATCATTAATTCACTTGTTGTACCCATTAAATTACATTATCCATACTAGTATAATTTTAATATGACGGTACGATAGTTAAACTAATAAGTCCAACAGGAATAATCATACTAGTAAATACATATATTTTTATAGTACGTAGAGAAAATAGTACCGAAAATAGTAATAATAATAATAACTTTAATCGTACGAGTACTATTATTATTCATGTCATGTAATATATATCAACTTAACATATAATCACATAGTTACATCCATTACACATAGCACACAAAATTCATAACGGGATTCTAAGTGTTGATGGACATTGTGAATTACCTCGAACGCGTCCCAAGTATAGCAATATCAACTAAAAGTCGCCTTCTACAAAGTTTCCGTCTACAACAAATAATATTTCTTAAAGTTAGTCACTTGATATAATATCTCTAAAATAAAACTTTTTACAGTAAATTAGTACAAAAGTCAAATATCCAAATCTGGAATAAATAACATTATTTGCAAGATTAAAGAGTATAAGAAAACTTTTTTTTAAAAAAAAAAACTATATTTTTCGTAAAAACCCGTGACTTGCCATGCATATGAATTCACCATAATTCATACAACTTGTTTCCTACCTATTGCACTAAAGACAAAACTCCCTTTACTTTTTTCCTTTTTTTTTTATAACCAAAAAAAATAAAATCAAACAATAACTTAAAAAAAGAAAGTCAGGGACTTTTCCCTGTACTTGCACACGGCATAGAAAACAGAGGAAGGTAAACAAAGAAGAAACTAGAAGGAAGGAGGAAAGGAGAATTAAAAGACCGGGTAGTCGGCCGGAGCTCCGATGAAGCCCCGACGTCACAAACACGGTGTTGGTTTCCTCTTTCTTTTGAACCTCGAATAGCAACAGTGGTGGGTAATACAGATCTGAAATTGGAACTTACCAAAGAGATGAAGAAAGACTGAAAAACGTGAGAAATTTTTGAGTGATATGGGGTATATATAGGCAAGTGAATTTAGGGTTTCTTTCAAAAGATAATAATTCGAAAATTTGATTTCCTCTTTTTTTTTCCAAAACCAATTCATAATATATTACTCAGAATTTTTGTTTTCTATTTTCGAAAAAAAAATCTGATTTACTAAAATCCGAATTTCGAAATTTTTATATTTTTTTTCAAACTTAAAAACAAAAATATAGCCAATTATCTAAAATAAATTTTCAAAAAAAAATTTAGTATTATAATTTTTTTTTTTTTTGAAACTCGATAAAATAACTTGTAAAAATTTGGGATATTACAAGTGTGGTGAATCCGGTGGTGAGTAAAGTGGTGGTGATTCAGTTAGGGGGCTAGCTGGTGGAGGTGAGGGAGGTTGTTGTGGTTGTGAGGGTGTGGCAGTTCGAGGTGAAAGAGGTGCTGGTGAGGGGTTAGGTGGTGTGGCAGGTGGTGGTGAGTGGTTTGGAGAAGTAGGTGGTGTGGCAGGTGATGGTGAAGGCTCATTTTGTTAGTCTTGTGATGGTGGGGGTTGTGAATCCCCTGGAAATTCCTCAACATGGTCATGTGAGGAGTAAACCCTCATGTACTCACAGACAACCTCAGGTTGCTCTGCATCCCTAACTGGGACCTCCACAGCCAATAGGAGCCTCCTTAACTACTATTCTTCCCTTTCAACCTCCTCCTGTTTTCTCAATCTTTCTTCCTCTTCAGCCTGTTTTTTCAATTCCTCCTCCCTCTCCTTCCTTAACCTCTCTTCAAAAAGTCTCCTCTCGTTCCTTGACCTCTCTCTCGCCTTGTTCCTTCAAAGCTAAATATGACCTAAACACTATCTCAGACCGTTTGTTTCCTCAACCCACGCTCTATGGTGTCACTACCCACATACATATCCCACAACCTTGTCAAGTCCATGTCAGATGCAAGCTCTGTTTTCCTATTTGTTCTAGGCCCTCTGAATAACAACCTAAATGCTTTGGGTGAGTACATTTTGCTTCTCAGACTCAGTAACTATTTCCTCAAACAACCCAATCAAATGACACAAGTCAGTGTCACTAACCCTAACATCAAAGTCATGAGAACCATAGTGCATCAACAACCAAACAAACTACGATCCTAACACATGCACATCGAATCAAACAACAAAAAAATTTGTCTTTTAGCAAAATGGACACTTCAAAGCATATCAAACAAACACATAAACCCGTAAATTAACCCTAAACATAATGCGAACCAACTTTAACTAACCCGAGTTCAAATTTTGTTCAAAAAATTGAAATTTGCCCTCTCGCGAACTTTCCAAATTGCTTCCTCTCGCTTCGTTATTCTTCAACACCACCAACAATTGCGTCTTCGCGTTCAGTAGTCCAAGATGAATCACTCTTTAACTTCGTTCACTTCGAAAATTTGTAGGGTTTTTTTTTCGTGATTTGGGGTGAACAAAGATTAGGAGAGAAGAAGATGAAGGGCCTAATTTGTTTCTTTCATAAACTGCAAGAACATGACGTGTCCAGAAATAAATGCCGCCAAAACACTTAACACTAAGTAGGGGCAAACTTGTAAATACATGGTAACGGCGACTTAACGGACGTTAAAAAAGGGTAAGTTGTGAACAGCTTTGAAATGTCGTGGGTATATGGTGAATTTTTGGAACATTGAGGGTATATCATGAATTTTTTAATTTGTCAGGGGTATTTGGTGAAAAAACCGTATTATATTTACATTGAGAATCTGGCACAATATCACCAACCAAATAACGAAGAAATCAGCAAAAAAAAGCCATAAATCAGTCATAAGGCCATAAATCAGCCAAATTTACAGCCAACGAAACAAATATATAAAGAAACGAAATACTCCCTCCGTCCTGAATAGCTCGAACACTTTCCTTTTGTGTTTGTCCCAAATTAGTTTGAACACTTCCATTTTTGACATGGTCCCACTATTAAAATATTATTTCTTTTACACATCTTTGGCCCACGCTCTACCTTTTATCAATAAAAAGTTGCCTAACTTTCTCTCTCATCAAATAAAAAATACCCCACTAACTCCTATCACATCAACTTTTTAAATAAAATAACATTTGATAACCACACTACAACTTATCACCTTAAACTACATGTCCCAACAAGTGTTCGGATCTTTTCGGAACGGAGAGAGTATAAAAACAGACGAAATTACAATTACAATAACGAAACCAAAATTTATGCCAACAAAACCAAAACAGATAAAACCAAATTTACAGCAAACGAAACCAAATTTATCCATATCTATTTAAACATGCGAAAAACCAATTACAAAGATGAAATATTAAGATAAACTAATTATTAAAAAAGAAATTAAAACGTGAAGACATTCTAGATCTGAAATTACATGAAATTCAATCAAAAAAATAACAAATTGAAGTAAAAATAAAAAACCAACAGAGATTGTTGGCGTTGGTTCTTTAAAGAAGAGAACACGATCTTCATTCGAAGAGCAATCGCGAACCACTTAACTCCTCTATTGGCGACGGCGCAAGAAGAAACGGTGGGAGATGGTGGCGACGGTGCGAGAAGACACGGTGATGATGACGATGAGAGATGAGAACCAAACCCTAATAAAAGGGGAAGAGAGAAATGCGAATGAAGAGGAGAGCGATGATGGCGATGGAGTTCAAAGAGAAGACACTACAGTTGTCTTTGCAACGGCACAAGTAGAGTTGTTAGAGGAGAGGGTCAAGAGGTTTATGAGAGGAGAGAGAGAGGGGCTGAGAAGGTGAGAGAAGATGAGAAATGGAGCGAAGAGGAGAGAGGGGAGTTAGTGTTTGGGGGTTGAGAGGAGAGGCGTGTGAGGAGGAGATCGAAGCGGATGGAGGGGAGCAGGGGAAGACAGAGAGGGAGTTAGGGTTTGTTGGGAGCTTTGAGTGAGTGAGAGTTAAATGGGTCACGCTTTGTATAGCATTTCAAGCCCAAACGATCCGGTTCCTTTTATGGACCGGATTAATTTATTTTTGATAATTTTCGCTCCAAAACCAAATAATAACTTATCCAGGTTTTAAATAACCGGATCGCTTTTATTTGTAACGGATCCGGCTTTTAAAGAACCGGATCGCTTAACTTGTGACATATAAGTTTTTTCCAAAATCGACATCATCGCAAATGCCATCCAGTGCTCCATCCATTGCAACTTGTCATTTATTTTTGAAATTCTTCATTTCATTTCAAATTCCAGGAAATTTAGTTTGCATAGATAGTTCTCCATGAATCACTTTTTTTTCATTTTCTCAAAATCCCAACCCCCACGTCTCATCATTAAAACAAAAGTAAATCCTTCCCCAGAGACAATGAACTCCAGTCTTTGTATTATCATCATTAGTGACAATGTTTTTTAAAGTGCCTTATCCTTTTAGTATATAGGCAGAAAAAGAATTTCATATGATATGTTGGAATGAAGGTGTAGTGGGATCAATGGGATGGAAGACGGGAACCAACCTTGGTAACATAATTGCCATATTGGTCTAATTGGGCAAGGGTTTTGTGTTAGGATAATTAAATTAGGGGCAGATTAGGAATTCACCTTTCATTGGGTGGTTAGCCAGGTTTTAAGTGGATTAGGGTCACCAAGTATAATTGCTTGAAGTAGGATGTCACTTGGTACAAATCTTTTTTTGGCCTGCCACCAAATAGAAATATTGAAAGTTGAACGTAAACTAAACTCAAACATGAACTACACTTAAACATAAACTTAACTTTAAACATAAATATAAACTCAAAACATTTGATTATTCTCAAACCATGTTGTTAGTTTCTCATTCATTGCCTCCTCTCAAATGGTGCTCGATTTCCCTTCATATACAAAGTGCTTGTAGCAAATCCCAATTCTTATGATACTCTTGGAAGTTCAAGCTCCCTGGTTTACAACTCCATCCGTTGTTCCTTTAAAGCAATCTTCTTTTTTTCGACCTCCAACCTCTCCGTTTCTCTTTTAACATCTCCACTCCTACCCTCTGAATGGAGCCGAAGTCTTTCATTAAATGAATTGAAACACTCAATTGTTTGACCAGCTACCTCTTTTAGCTTGGATTTCGCCTTCTTTACACCATAGGATCGTGGCTCCACTTCACTCCTTCACCACTGCTGGTAGGTGTCTCGGGCATTGAGTCACTTCCATCAACTCTCGACCTTTTACCGCTACTTTTGCTTCCAGGTGAACCCACATGTCCTTGTGGATTTTTGGGGCTACCACGTGGAGTTTCCAATGATTTTTTTAACTACGGACCTCCATTAGCGAAACATCCTCAACATTGTTCAAGCATGTTCGAGAATGAACCTACCATGTTTCCTATTATGCAATAATCGGTTTGGCCACTCTTCTTTCTTGCCAGAGCTTCATCATAAAATGTAGCCCACCTTAAAATCGGTCGAGAACCTCTACTCCAACGACCTTTCACCATATCCACATTTCTTGGAGCAAGTTCTCGCTAGGTTGGCCATTCTTCCTATCTCGAAAGCTTCCCATACTTTTCCCTAGAAAACGCCTTTCTTTTAGCTCATCCTAGTCACCTTATCAAGAGAAGTTTTCATAAATGCTAAGATAAGATTTTCATCTTCAACATGATCCCAAACCCTCTTACCACCACAACTTGTTTTTTGCAAGAGGTGGGTTTTGTGATTGAGTGGGTAGTGGTTGTGAGGGAGGTGGTTGCTCAGAGAGAGTAGATGATAGTAATTGTGAAAAGGATTGAATTGGTTGAACAAACTCATCATAACCACCAGAATCATCACCTTCTTGATATTGACCACCATCATCATCACCTTCTTCGTATTGACCACCATCATCATCACCGTCGACCTCATTGTTTGGAGATGAATCTTGGTATTGAGAAATTCCATAATTAGAATCGATTGACGATATGAAAAGTTGGCATTTTGAGATGGAGATTCACAAAGAAAATTTATCATATTGAGGAGAATAATTTTGAAAATTTTCACCCCTTTGATTCGTAATTATTTGAGAGGGTTGATGATAATTTTAGTAATTTTGAGAGGGTTGACGATAATTTTAGTGATTTTGAGAGGGTTGACGATAATTTTAGTGATTTTAAGAGGTATTTGAGTGATTTTAAGAGGTATTTCGAGCGATTTTGTTGTCTAGGCATTTGGTTTTTTGAGCGGTTTTGG
This sequence comes from Beta lomatogona, assembly GCA_947646795.1. Classification (NCBI taxonomy): domain Eukaryota; kingdom Viridiplantae; phylum Streptophyta; class Magnoliopsida; order Caryophyllales; family Amaranthaceae; genus Beta; species Beta lomatogona. Next base: position 4,192,873 of record CANSNZ010000942.1, read on the forward strand.
TTTTGATCTATATAAATATATATAACAAAATCCTAGAGGCTAATGAAGGGTGCCACATAGGACTGAAATGTATTCATCTATGCCATGTGCAAAATATGGCTAATTGATCATCTCTTAATTTGGGACATAATTATAGGATCAACAACAAAGGAAAGTTTTTGAAACTCTCTAATATCTCATTATTTCAAGAATCAAAATCAGTACAATAAAGGAAATGAATCATTTGTAATTGTTCTCATAATATTCTTTCAGTTAGAGACTAGAATTTCGGAATCTATTAGGGAAGTTGCAATAACATAATCAATCTAGGATAATAATCACGTGATTGATATCATATAAATATCAAACTTTGCATAAATAAGGGAAGCAATGCAAGTAAGTTTTCAATTTCAAAATCAAAAGGAGTATTGAATATTAAGTATAAATACGCGTTTTATGTGGTGTTCTCCTCCACCAAATTCATCGTATTCTTCCTCGATACATTTTCGTTTCATCACCTTGCTATCTCCCCGTTAGGCTGAAAATTTTCCTTTGCAAGTTGCTGATGTGGATGCGGATGTACTTTAGTTGAGTTTTACGGAAATCCAAGAATCTTGAAAGAAAGACTGGATCTTTAGGGTTTTCTTGAAGTATAAAGGATAGAACAATTCGATCAAACACAAAGTAATTCACGAATTGGGTCTTGATTCACTCTCAAACACAAAGTAATTAAGCAATCAATCTTAAATCTCAAACACAAAGTAATTGATTCAAGGTTTGGAAATCACAAAGAAGTCCGAAAATTTTCACAAAGAAAATTAAAACTCTAATCTCATAAATCTGTCTATCAAAATAACGTACACCCTAAGCTATTTATAAGCAAAATATACTTACTCCTACTATGCTTAGGACAAGTCCCTAAGTCATACTCCTAATAAAACTCTCAAAGATAACTTTAAACAAAACAAGATAACAAAGAAATAATAAACTCCTAAACCAAGTAGAACAAGCTCAACTTGGCGCCTTCTAACTAGACTCCTATTAAAGATATAACTCTATTCCAATTAGAATCATAATCCAACTAGGATTTGGATCTATAATTCAACTAGAATTCATAAGCTATTAGACTCCTAACAAAACTAGGAGTTCTAATTCTACTAGGATTAGGATATTAAGAGTCCTATTCCTACTAGAACTAGGAAAACAACACAAATCCTATCATAACTATGATTTGTAGAAAATGACCATCTCCCATATGGATCATTAACAAATAAAATTAACATCAAAACACTATTCACAACCTTCAATTGTAAGATGATCCAAGCCCAATAATTCATAAGATCCACTAATTTAGTTATCTTCAATCTTCTCATCGGATCCATATCAGTTGCATCGGCTACAAACAGAAATTATTATGGCGAACTCTAACTAATTGCATCATTTATTCCTCCAATATCCAATTAATTGAAGGGACAAAAGCAAATACAGCAACATAAGCTACCAAGTACCAAGCACTCTGACTCAAATATGCAACAGAGAAGAAAAAAAAATCAGTTTCGAATATTGAATCAGAATATCTGAGTGCATTAAAAAAAATTAATGCTAAGAAACGTATATTTTGTTCATCAAGCCATAATCTCCATCCAATAATTTGAAGCAAAATTTGAGCGCAACACCTGTTGTACAAGCAAAAAAAAGAAGAGAAGAGAAGCAATTGGATGTCGGTAGTGGCGGCATCACTTTCTTGCTACCCCCGATTTTTTGAAAATAAATTTAGTTTCTTTAAAAAAACAGAGGAAGAGAGGAAAGAACAAAGAATTTGAAGAAACAACCTCAAACAAAATGAAGCTACCTACCGATAACTAGGTTCAAGAATTAGATTCCATGATTGATGGCATACAAAGGAGTGAAAACATACCCGTATCTCTGTTGTCTTATTGTTGCGTGTAAATATAACAAGCAAAAGTTGTGTACTACATCTCGTTCAACATCTTTAGCACGATATAGAACACAAATATTTATGAACTCGACAAAAGTTAATTGCTATTTTCGCAAATTACATCTAAAATTCCTCATTTGAGATGAAAGATAAGGAAGTGGAGGAGAGTTAGATCAAGTGATGAAGGAGATAATGATGAATTGGAAGAGGTGAGAGAAAGAGAGGAGGATGAAAGAGATTAGAATATCCTAGAAGTGAGCTAGAACTAAGTTACGTTAAAAAATGAGTTTGTTGTTTCTAATTTTTTCTTCTTTTTTTTTTTTTTTTTTTGAAGAATGTATCTCATATTATTTACTCCTACTTAATTATAATATAACTAATAGATTATAAGAATATTGTAAATATTTTGCCAATATTAGTCACCTTGATTATAGCCTTTATATTTGGTATGTAGTTATAGTATACTGATTCTTAACCTATAGCTTAGCTAATTGATAGTAGCTTAGTTTGTATATATAGTTGTTTGACATGAATAATATTCTTCATGGAATTATATTCTTTCACTAACTTTTCAAAAAAGAAATTATAATACTAGCCTAGAGTAACTCAAAAAGTGTCTTAAACTCGATTGGTTAACAACAACTAATAATAAACAATGTTAACAAAAAAATTACTGCTTTTCATACAAGGTAAGAAGGAAGGCAAAGTCAACAACTATTTAAAAAAGCTTTTTTTTAATGTAGCTCTTTTTGGATCTTAAAACTGGATAGATGATTACAATGAAGTAATAAAAAGATACCTGAACTTACAGTAGTCATAATGTATTATCTTCAAATTATCAATTGGAGATGCAAATAAGACTTAATCGCGTTGGAAGAAACACGAGAAAGATGAAAGTATATCTATAGTACAGTACATGTAGATTGTTGCTTCATATTCATCAGAAAGTTGGGTTGGCAATTTGACAAGAACAACTAATCTAAGAAAAATACCATTTTTGTTTGGAGGATTTATTTGGCAAATTAATTTTTGGTTTTCACAATATGTAATTCGGATCATTTGAAAATAAATCCCAATATTGATTTTAAAATGCCAATTTGATGGCATGATTTGTTGAAACATTTGGGTAGGAGCGATTGTGGGTGGTTTGTTGTGGAAGCTAAATTCTAGAGAATGGAGTGTGAAGGGTGAGTATGTAGTATATCCTGGGAGGAGGAAAGATGATGGGGTGTGTTGGAAGAGGATATAGGATGGGTAATATTTTAGAGAGACAAAACAATCTAATAATTGGTTTTAGAAACTTACATAAAAGAACAACCAAATTAGTACCCTACACAATATGGCTCTGTTTTCCTCAAATTTTTTAGCCCTTATTAGAAAAATAAGTTATGTTAAGTTCTAATAAGTTCCGGTAAAGTCTAATAAGAATTAATAATTTCGGACAAGTTCGATAAGTTTAGACAAGTTCAATTCAGTAAAAAATAAGGTTTAACATACTCACAAAAAAAGGTCTAATATATTAAGATAAGTTCTAATAAGTTTATTTAACGTCTAATAATGACTCGATATTTTTCAAAAAACATTATGCGCTTAAGTTCGGATAAGTTAGATATTAGTAACACTAATATTAAGAATTAAATTATACCCATGTACAAATTTTCAATTAAGTCGTTCAAAATTGAGTCGTAATTGTTAGCTCCTCGCTAATTAACATATAAGCTCATTAATAATTTAGAAAATCAAAATGATAAATGAAATTAAAGAACATGGTAGCTTTTGAGATATTTAAGGTATATCATTCATGAACAAGTATTTAGGCTTTGTGGGCCGATATGGATGCGACAAGGAGATTCAAGATAATCAAATTAGTTGATCTATTTAATTATTGGGTTTGGATAATCTTACAATTCAAGGTCATAAGTAGTGTTTTAGTGTTGGTTTTAAATTCGGTTCTTAATTTGTTTTTATTAGAAGTATTATTAGAAATCCTAGTTCGTTAGGATTTGTGTAGTCGTAGTCCTATTTGGATTAGTAGTCCTAGGTAGTAGTCATAGTTCTACTTGGATTAATAATCTTAAGTGTGTTAGGATTATAGTTGAGTTAGAATTCTCTTGTTAGTCGATGTCTAATAGATGTAGGAATTCCGTTGTTTTCCTTTTCCTAGTTTATTTAGTATTCCTAAACCTAGTAGAGGTTGGAATCAGGTTTTGTAAGCCTATATATATGGCTCGTTTTTCATTAATAAAGAATAGACAGACTTATGATATTAGAGTTTTAATTTTCTTTGTGAAAATTTTCGGACTTCTTTGTGATTTACAAACCTTGAATTGATTACTTTGTGTTTGAGATTAAATATTGATTGCTTAATTACTTTGTGATTGAGAGTGAATCAAGACCCAATTCGTGAATTACTTTGTGTCTGATCGAATTGTTCTATCCATAATACTTAAAGAAAACCTTAATGATCTAGTCTTTCTTTCAAGATTCTTGGATTTCCGTAAAACTCAACTAAAGTACATCAAGCATCCACATCGGTAGCGGCATTGAGAACTAAAATTTTATGAGAAATAAAAAATACTTGAGTTATAGGCAGGAAAATGACAAAAAGAAAGAGTAAAATATTGGTACTTTTTTGTAGATTATAGTTATCAAATAAAGAATTATAGGAATTAAAAAGAGACTTTCATTTATGAAAAAATGTAGCGAGTAAAAAAAGATGAAGGAATATATATGATTTTTAATATTGTATATTGTCGACTACCTAATTTTATAAACAAAAGACAATTCTTCTATTTTCTTGAGTTTCTCTCTCTTATTTTCATTTCCTTGCAATTTTCAAAAACAATCAATAATTGAGGCCATGTGACTACTCATGTCTCTATTCCCCATCGTATAACAAAGTCTTTCTTGTAGGCTTAAGAACGAAAAAAATAAAAAATAAATTTTGCCAGTGCAAATTTTTAGTGGAAATCAAGAATAGTCGAGATAAATACAGGATTTTATGAAAAATAAAAACTATGAATTTGATGGTGTTGGATAGTTTTATTCATGGTTCTAATGTCTTTGTTCTTAATTATCTTTTTAGGGGCAACATACGTGGTACACCATGATTCCCGATGATCAAAAGCTCAGATTCTAAATAGCTCCGGTCAGAATGTAGAACAAGACGTTATAAACGTTGTGTCCAAATTTGAAGACGATCCAACGGTTAGATCTCCGGCTACGGTTATTTTCGTGAAGGTGCGACAGGAAAAACCGGGTTGAACCTTTCTATTCTTTTCCTCTTCCTTTTCTCTCTTCCTTTTCTTGAAAAACGGTGAGGGTTTAATGCAAATGATGCTGAAGTCTTTGAATAAAAATTAGAATTTTATGGATGTTTAATGGTTGAAATAAAGGGTTTTAATGAAGGAGAATGATTAGGGGGTTATAGGAGTTACAAAGCCTACAAAGAGTCACAAGGAAAAATAAAAAGAAAAGAAAGAAGAGGAGCTCTCCTTCTCCATCTCCTTGGCCGGCTGTCAAGCCCAACACACCAACAAAAATTTCGGCCTAAATCAACAAGGGTCCATGCTTCAAAAGCCCGCTACGCGATAAATCGATAAATTCTTAAATCGCGCCTAAACTTTGAAAATACTTAATAATGAAAATAATTCTAATAAATTATATTATAAATATAAATATAATTCACACATTAACACACCATATAATAAAATAATAATTCGGCTCCCAAATTATAAAGAATAAAAAATCATTGATCTAGAGAAAATAATAAATTATTTATTTTTTTACGAAAAGAATATCATTTTAAAATAAACTAACACCAAAAATAAGGGTGAAAAATTACGGGGTGTTACAATCACTCCCCCTTAAAAGAGTTTCGTCCTCGAAACTTCAAAACAACCAAGAGACAAAAGAAAATACTCCAGATAAAGAACATTAAGAAAACAGAAATCGATGGATTTTAGTTAAGAACTAAACAACTTTGCAGGTATAAAATTTGATAACTCAAAGAATATACATTTTATTTTGGAAGACCAAAAATAGTTGTACAGTAAAGAAGCACGGTAACAACCATCATTTATACAATGTGAAAGAACCAAAGAAAAGAGAAAATTTAAGGTAAAAACGTTTGCACAATAAACTATATGTAATTTTGTAAAAGAAGCAAGAATAAATATTTACGTAAAATTATAAAAGAATAAATCCGACCATACATAAATATTTTTAGAAAAGAAACGAAGAAGAAAAAGTTCGTAAATAGATAGCCAAACCAATTTAAATAGAGGTAACCACATGGGCTTATACTCCACTTAAAGAGATAAGTGCATTTTAATAAAGAGTAGCTAGCTGCTTTATTAAAATAGCACTTACGAACACAAGTCATGACATATGTTATAAGAGCGTACGCCTCCTAAACATATATATGAAAATTAAAGTTCGCAAAAGAAAATGAAAACTTTAAAATAAATTTCACAACGACGAAACACTAATAATAAATAGGCGATAAAATAATAAATTATTAACAACAATTATAAAATTTGCCAAGTCGACACAAATGTGCATGGAACCACCCATTGCAACCCAGTATCAACAAAACAATATTTGAAAGCCAACTTATCAAATCGACATTAGAGTTCTTTGGAATCACCCAATATAAACTTAATATCAACTGAAAAAGGAAATTAAATCAAAACAGATAAAATGCGTCAACTTATCGAATTGACATACAAGTCAAAGGAATCACCCATTATGACTCAATATCAACTCAAACAAGTTTAAAATTTAGACTTATCAAATTGACATACAAGTCAAAGGAATCACCCATTATGACTTAATATCAACTCAAACAAGTTTAAAATTTAGACTGAGTATATAAATTTCATTTTCAAAGAATATAAGACAGATCAGTCAAAATCGAGAGAATTAAATAAGAAGTAATGAAAACAACCAAAATTTTGATATGAAATGAGAAAGCATTAAATATTTAAATAAGAAACAATAAATAGTAAACGAGATCCTTTCACGCATTTGAGTTTGAAAAAAAAAATAAAGCTAATAAGAAAAGTAAATTAGTAAGTAAAATAAAAGTTGTTGAATGCTAACCCCTAAAACAAAATAGTTTACATCTACTTTTCAAACTAACACCAAAACAACTCATTAAAGTACTTTTATTTTCAAAGACTACAAAACTTATTACCATAATTAAAAGCTAAACAAGGATTAGCATGAAAAATAAAAATATTAAAAGGAAAATATTTATAAATATAGATGGTCAAAAACGGTAAGAGAAATTTGAAGACAATTGAAATTAAACGTTTTTCAAAAGAGTATGTCAAAATATTAACAATAACAAAATTTGAATGTCAGAAAATAACTCTAACATAAGTATTTTTATTAAGTTCAAAGATCTAAAATATCATTTGGAATATAAATTCAAATTAGAAAGTTTTGTAAATAATAAAACAGATACGTAGTACTCACATAATAAACAACACTTAATTGAAAAAGAACAGAAAGTATATATTGTCTCACATAATAATATATACTATCAAGCAACTACCAAATAAAATAAAAGCAATGCAACACATAAGACTATATTAAAATAAAATTAAAGTTTATCTTTAAATTGCAAAAAACACAAAATAAATTAAACACACAACTAAACCGAGAAGGCTATAAATTACTTCGCTTTCGCTGCGCACTCTGATAAAAGAGAAAATAAATTACATGTAAGAGGCCCTGCAAATAAGATTAGCAAACTTGGTAGACTAATTCCACCAATAATACAAATAACTATACATATGACATATGCTCCATAAGCATGAGAGCACATCACATTCCCATAAGGCTTCCCTTTACTTACTCTACCCATAACACTCTCATTATAGTGAAACAACTAAACTTAATTCTAAACAAATTTTATATCCTATGGCTAACTAATAATTCTAAAGAATTATTAGCAACTCTTTTTCAGAGTTTAGGAGCGTTTTGCTCTGATACCAACTGTAACACCCCAGAATTTCAAAGGCGGAAAAAAAAGAAATAATAATATATTTAATAGGACGATGGCGGAAACATCGTCTTCTGGGAATGTCACTACTACAAGAATAGTGTTTAAATAACTAAGTGATAAAAATAAACATAAGTAAATACTATAAGTAAATTAATTACTTATATTAAAATCGAATGAGAAAACTATCTCAAACTAAATAGAAGTCTAGAACTAAAACCCCTAATAGATTATTTCTCGCATCTCAACCCGAGCCCAAAATCAAAGAAAATCCCCATCAACAAAACCTGCAAAATATACAACAAATATCCACAATCAGTGGGGAGTAACTAGCAGTTCTCCCAGAACAATAGCAATCAAAGCACGATTCAGAAGAAGATTATTAAGAAAGGAATAACATGCAATCATTACATCAATAGCATGCACATAGAAATCATAAAGCTCATAGATGAAACAAGTGATCATCAACAATAAGTAAACATGATAGAGTGAGTGACATAATTCTAATATATATAAATAATAATAAATTAAGAATTCAACAAGTTTTTGAGTCAGAAACCGAACGCCAGTGATTCGCAAATCACTTCCTAAGGTTTGTCAGATCGCAATCTCCAGGTCAGTCTATGGGCTTACGTTCCCCACTGCCTGTGTCTAAGAATGGCCAAACCCCCGATGCAGGGTAGAACACGCAGAACTCTCTGACTCTCGGACGACAACAATTAACCCAGGTGTACCCCCTAGTTCGCAAACCAGTTGGTTGGCATGTTCTTCACCGGGGACTACATCTATCCCACCAGATATTCTTATCTCAAAATACAATCATGCATACAATCCAAGTATCATTCATCACAATATTCATCAAAAAGGGATGCCACCCGGCCTTATACCCACAGTTCATCAAAACAGTTCTTCATAATTCCTCAAAATAAATCACTTATAAATTTTCAACAAATATCTCTCATAATAACACTTGAACATCTCCAAACATCATCAATGATAATATACTGGTTTTTACAGCAACCACAATTCAATCAAAATTACATCACCAATTAACTCCAAATCATATTCATTAAAAGAGTAGTAACAATTAATCATTTCCTTTCATAAATCAAACATAAACATATGGTTACCCAATGATACACACTGTATACTACTGAAAATCAGCAACCCAGAATATATTAAATTATGAATTATTTCTGATTTACAAGTCCTCAAATAATTTAAAAGTGTATCCTCAATTTCACAACAAAAACACCATAATAATTATTAAACTGATAATTTCGAGCAGTAAAATCATACAAAAATTATCATACGACCCTAATGGCTCTACTGACATGATACAATTTTTATTTATAATTTTCAGACTCCAAAAGTATTTTTAACAGTTAATATACAGATTCCTCAAATAAGCTATTATAATAATTAAAAATATAAAAAGACGCCCAAAAATTACCAAAACTTTACATAACATGTAAAAACTCACGGAAATACATAATATTCAAATAAATTAATTTTTCTACCTATACAAATAATTTTCATGATTAATATACTGACAGAACCGAAATTACAGAAACAGATATATCAATCAAATAAAATAGTAAACAGTAGAAAAAAATTATTCTAAGGCATGGATTACATACTACGCATGTAACATGATCTAAGAAAAATAAGTTCATCAATTTTATCAGTCGTTCCATAATTATTATACAATTTAGCCAAAAACGCACAAAACACCAATTAAATCAAATAAATACTAAAAATCATGCGAAAATTATTTTTATCTACACAGTATTAACATAGCATGTATCAAGTATATTCATGTCAAATTTCGTCAAAAATTTCATTCAAAAAGTATTTTAAATAATTCCTAGCGTAGTAATCTAATACCGAATAATACCCTAATCACTATGGTTCTAAGATAACAACTAGTTACCTGGATCGTCGGGAGGAGAGCTGAGTCTAAAGAGACAATCACGAGTTAAGCATGCAATCCAAATCCTCTTCTAACCCCAAGGCATAACGAACGAGAATTGTAGCAACAAAGAGTCACAAGAATTAATGCAAATGATGCTGAACTTCTTTGAATAAAAATCAGAATTTTATGGATGTTTAATGGTTGAAATAAAGGATTTTAATGAAGGAGAATGATTAGGGGGTTATAGGAGTTACAAAGCTACAAAGAGTCACAAGGAAAAATAAAAAGAAAAGAAAGAAGAGGAGCTCTCCTTCTCCATCTCCTTGGCCGACTGTCAAGCCCAACACACCAACAAAAATTTCGGCCCAAATCAACAAGGGTCCATGCTTCAAAAGCCCACTACGCGATAAATCGATAAATTCTTAAATCGCGCCTAAACTTTGAAAATACATAATAATGAAAATAATTCTAATAAATTATATTATAAATATAAATATAATGCACACATTAACACACCATATAATAAAATAATAATTCGGCTCCCAAATTATAAAGAATAAAAAATCATTGATCTAGAGAAAATAATAAATTATTTATTTTTTTACGAAAAGAATATCATTTTAAAATAAACTAACACCAAAAATAAGGGTGAAATTACGGGGTGTTTCAAATGTGGCGTGCAAAGAGTAGCCCAAAGTTCTGTTTTGGGCAATGATGTTTTATTTGATTTTGTTGTTATTTTTAGCTTGTAATAAAGCCAAGTGATTACTCCTAAAGTAACTCACTATTTGGCCATGTGTTTTAGCTGAATAAGCGTATGATTAGGAGCCTAATCAGCTCATCATTGATGTAGAGAGCTTGGTTGTAACAGCTCATTAATGGAGATTAATTAGGGCGTGAATTAAGGAAGATTTGTAACTCCCAAACTTGTCCAAGTTTGGACGGTTATTAGGGTAAGCTTTTGAAGAGTTTTTGCTTCCTTTTGCTACTCCTTCACTCTATATAAGGAGAGCTCATAAGCAATAGAAATCAACTTTTGATTGATTAAAAAAACCTTGTGCTTCTGGTTTATGCTTTGAGTTTGTCTCAAGTGTTTGATACCCTTATTACTTTGAGTGAGTTCTTGAGTGATAAGCCTAGGAGGGATTGAGTGAGTCTTATCTCTGGCCTAGAACCCCATACCATTGAGTTTGTCCTTGTGGTTTGGCAACTATCCTTAGTTTCGTGAGTTTCAAGTGTGAAAGTGAGTGTTCTATGTTCCTTAAGTTTAGATTCATCATCCAACACTTTGGAGGGTGTATTTAGACTTACATCAATTCGAGTGACTAAAAAACATGTCATTCGTGTAGTTGTCAATGCACCAATTACAGTTTAATATGCTAATAATAAGTGTGACGTCATTATTTTCTTCTTTTGTGGTTTATTTTAGTTTGTGTTCACTTCTTTTTCCATATAGTTCAAAGTATATTAATTAGTAGGAAATTTTGACAATAGCAGTCCCAACTATGGGCGCTCTGCCATTAAAGATCCGAACTATGGAATATCCCACAGCAGAACCAACTTTGTTATCCATTTGACACGCGTGGTCCCAGTAGATAAATGACCTGATATAGTAGGTAATATGGTCACATGATCCAGCTGTATAACCCCTTCCCTCGTGGTTATTGTTTGTTCTTCACACTAATCTCTCTTTCATCCAACAACATAAAAATTGTCACCGTCAAGTTTGCCGGAAGAACCTAAGGTAAGAATTTCAGCTTGAAGTGGACCAAAATCATCAAATTAAGTAAAAAATAACAATTAAATTACAAGCAAAGTATCACGTCTGAAGAATATTCGTAAACCCAATTGCCAAAATTTGAAAAATTATTAAAACAACGGTTACCCAGAATAGAAAAGACAGAGAAGAGGGAAGAAAATTCACTAGAACTATGGTGAGCAACTGCCGAACCAAGAAATGGGGGGAAATGCGGCTAATATAAATTTAATTATAGAAATATCAAAAGAAAAAAGTATGTGAGCAGAAAGTGCAAAAAAGACGTGGTATTTCCATGGGGTTCAAGACAAATTGGTGAAAAGTCGACTACAAGTAAGAAATTTTTTTCAATCCTTACGAATAAAGATGGAAGTATGATTAGTGGTTATGGTAAAAGGACATAGTTTGAGAATACTCTAGTGAATTGCAAGTTGAAAAACGTTATATTCAATGGCTTGTAGCTATGGTTGAACTAAGAAAATACCAATTTGTCTCTCCTCTCCACATCTTCTTCTTTATATTTTTCTTTCAGAAAATTTGTGTTCGATTTTATGTGGTTGTTTGCCCCGCCATAGATGCTACGGCCACTGGAGGTTGCTTTTGTTACAGCACCACCACCACCAATATACTACTTCCCCTACTCGATGTTACGTGTTTCCATTAACTACAAAGACGTGATATTTAATGGCGTAAATGAAATGGAACAAAGAAAAGGATTAAAGGTTTTTACAGCTTCAACCAATCAACTAGGACCGCGAGTGTCAAACGGGTAATAAAGTTGGGTCTGCTATGGGATATTCCATAGTTGGGACCTATTATGGCAGGACGCCCATAGTTGGAACTGTTCTTGTCAATTTTTCCTAATTAGTATTCTAAAATTTACAAATATAATTTGGACCATTTTTTATCGTATAAAAAAGAATCACTCATAGTGCATGCCAAATTGAGAAGGATTCTTAATGGGATAAGAGTCACAGTTTTGGAAAACATTAACGACCCTTTTGGTTAGTGGTCATTAATGGTAGTAATGGTGATGCATTATATTGTGAATTTGTAAAGGAAATCTCAAGTAATGCTACTTCATCTCAAATATCTATTTTCTTCCTAAATTTTCATTACCAACTATTACCATTTGGGAATGTGGTATTGAATGGTAATGAAATTTATAAAGAAAAACTCATGTTTTGAAATGAAGTTTAAGAGGATAATTTGATGTAAGTTTTAATCAATTTGTTTACATTGTGGTCGGTCCTAAAAGTACCTTAAAATACCGCAAGTGTACAGGTCAATTAAAGTAAATATAGGGTAAGCAAGATATCGTTTCCCACAAGGAGGTATAATCAACTACCAAATTAAGAGACACTAATGTTATCTAGACGATCCGGAAATAGTGATTGGTGGTGATAACTAAACTACTAAAATAAAACTATACTAATACTAACAACTAAAATCGTCGGACAATAGGTATAAATCAAGTATAAGAAATAGTTCTAGGACTTAGATTTCGCCAATTACCTTCTACAATGAAATCAAACTAGTTGTCGGATTTAAACTATTGTATTGCAATGATCGAATTTCCTATAATATATTATCTCCTCTTCCAAGGTAGAAAACGTGTATTTATAATAATCTTACGCCTACTTCCGTGATCATAACAATTAATATAAACCCATTACGAATAATAAATTCATATAAGAGACCACCCCAAGTGTATAACTATTCCTAAAATTATACTACTTGACGTTTAATAATCTCACGAACTAATATTGAACTTTCACTTCCGCTAATAATCCAATATCTTAAACATATAATCAACTGGCCAAATCAATTATATGAAAACAAACCAAGATTATCAAATTGCAATTATAATAATCAAATCCAAACAACAAATTCAAATCATTGACAGAAAATAAAAGACTACATCTAGTCCTAGAATAAATAAATTTAGCTAGACATTGAAACTAAATTAACCCAACTAATTAAAAGTTAAAATCTGAAATTGAGCATAATAATAACAAAATTAAATAACATAAACTAAGAGAAAAGAGAAAGAAACTCCAGATTCAGATGAAGAATCATATGAACGACGCTTCGTCTTCTTCGTCTGGCGTCTCCAATCTCCTCGTCTCTCTGTTGTGCTACTGCCTTCTGTTCTGCCTCCTTCGTGTTCTGTTCAGTCTTCCTTTTATACCTCTCTCTGTTCTGCGTTTCTAGTGTTAGGTTTTACTTTCTTTCTTTTCATTTTTCTTGAAGTTGCTTTGGTGGGCTTTAGTTGAATGAATCTTCTAAATCTATGTGGAGTACTCCCACTTAAGAACTTATTTTCTTGTACTTTAGGATGTGGAATCATGATAAGCTATCTTCCTTTTTTTTTTTCATTTGCAAATGTAACCTACAAAACAAATCAATAAAGTGATAAAAGTAAAATGGCTCTAAAACAAAATATTTGTATAGTAAAAACACACTACTATTATAAATTATTAAATAAACCAAATTAGCATGAATAAATAATAGTAGAATCAAGCAAGTAATTTATTGAGTATACTTTTCATATTTTAAATCAACTTTGTTACTCAAGTAACTCAACTGTCATAACATTAAGATATCATATAAAAAACCTATTATAAGCCTCAAAATTTATACCAAAACGTAATATAACAAGCCAAAACATGTGTAAAATATAGCCTTATCACATTGCTATCTATACTAAATTTTTGTAGATAATTTATACCTTTTTAAAATTCTTTTAGGAGTTACCTTAGAAACAATGTTTTTAATATTTTTATTTTATATTTTCACATAATGATTCTAATTTATATATGACAACAATTTAATTTTTGCGAAATATTATTATATCGCCATCTAAATTATATTTATAACTTTAGAGTTTAGACTTGATAGTTTTTAAAATTTAGAGGCCACGTGGTGATGAGGATCATGAAGCGCCAAGTGTTACTAGGAGTGGCAAAGCATTTGGCAAGATATTGTTGGCCAAGACAACTAATGAAGAGTTTGACATGGAAGACTTAGGCGCATTAGAGCTTGGATTGTCATTTGGACAAGGACCAAGTTGTTCTTGTGTTACTAGGACTGGTTTAGAGTAGGCGTGTTACTCTATTATGTTATTTCATGTTTTACATTGTGTTTTTGTTTTAGTAGGAATCATGGTTTTGCCTACGTTCTTAAAACGATGGATTTTACATGATTCAAGTTGGATTAGGAGCCTAGTTGTTCTAATTCTAGTTGTTCTAATTCTAGTTGTATTAGTCTAGTTGTTCTAATTCTAGTTGGATTAGGACTTAGGATGTATTATATATTTCGTTGTTTCCGTAATAATACATAGACGTTGATTTTGATTAAAGAATATTGAGAGTATTGCTTTGCATGCTTTTGTTTATGTTAAGAGACTAGCTTGACTAGTGGTACAAAGTCGTTGCCTTTGTTCCAAACTTGAAGTCGTTGCCTTCAAGATTCACTCCACATCCACCCTTCAAACACATCCATAACCGTTTATTTTAATCAAGAAACCGCCATAATCATCTGGAACCCCAAGTTCCAAGTGGTATCAGAGCTTTGCCCAAGATCCCAGGGCGACGCTTGTTTTTGCGGTCAGTATTCACCCCGAACTTGCAGTAACTTTGGAGGACTCGTTCTCCAAGCATACTTCGAATTTTTCGAATATTTTTTATCCTCAACTGAACTACATCTTGTCTAGTTTATTGTGTTAAAAGTTCACGAGATTTGGAGGAGTTTTGATATAGTTTCGAGACAATTCTTTGAAGGCATGCAAGAATCACTGGAATCAAGAACATCGGTTGTAAAACGAAGATTACTAGTGTTTGAGAACGAATTTTGCTGCGAAATTTTAACTGGAGTCTTTCAATATCTGAGGCTAGATTGTGTACAAATTTCACATGATTTGGTCGTGTTTTGAGGAAGTTACGAATTTCCAAAGTTGAGTCGGTTTGTTGAGACTTTCTTGATCATGGGGACTCATATGACTCGAGAGGAGTTGCATGCGATGATGGAAAATATGATGAAGGACTTTAATGAAAGTTTTGCCTCCATTAATGAGAAGTTAACCAAAAGCACGAATGCTATCACTCAAGCCAACGAAGCCATACATATTACCAACCAAAGGGATGAATTGTTTGTGGAAGATCAAGGAGGAGAAAGGCGTCCTACTAGGGAGCCACCAACAAGGCCTCCTGTAGAGAGTGATAGAGACTTTAAACTCATGGAGTTGAAGGAGTTTACGGGTGAAGGAGACGTTGAGGATCTCCAAGAGTGGATTCGACCGCTTGAGAAGCTAATGGACTATAAAGGCTTCGATGAACACAAGGCTTTTAAAGTTGCAAACTTGAAGATAACTAGATATGCTAGTATATGGTTTGAGAGCTTGAGGAACAAGAGGATGCGAGATTGGGATCCAAGGATTGATACTTGGTCCGAATTGAAGAGGCAGCTCAAGAAGAGATTCATCCCTCGAGAGTACCTTCAAGAGTAGTTTTTAAAGCTCAACCAAATTCAACAAAACTCCAAGAGCGTGGCTGAGTATACTAAGGAGTTTGAGAAGTTGTGTATTTTGTATGAGTTGGACGAGAAAGATGAGATGAAGATTGGACGATTTATCAATGGTTTGAGGCCCTCCATAGCCAACAAGGTGGATACGTCCAACTACATTTTTTTTTGATGATGTGCTTAGGTTGGCCAAGAGATTTGAGAAGCAAGAAGGAGGTGAGTAAGGGTAAGGATAAAATGTACTCTAGCAGCTCGTATTCCATTTCTTACAAAAATAAGCCTACCTATAACTACTCCACACAACCATCATCTTCCTCATCCAAATCCAAACCTAAACCAAAGCCTAAAAATTTTATTAGCCCGGAACATGCTACCTTGGCTAAGAAACAATGCTATAAATGTCAAGGTTTTGGCCATATCTCACGTGATTGTCCACAAAACATTAATATCACCTCTAAAGACCATAGAACCCTACTTAATTTCCTTGCTCAACAATGGGAAGAGGAGGAATGTGCATGCTTGAGGAAGAAGGAGAAGCTAAAGAAGGGGAGTCATATTTTGAGGATGATGAAAAGTGGGATGATCGGGGAGATATAAGAGGTCGCTTCGGATAAGGATACATTGATTTTGAGGAGATTGCTTAGGGTAGAATCACAGCCATTGAAGGAAGAAGAAAAGCAAAAGGAGAATTTGTTTTATACAAGGGCCTTGGTGAATGGTAGGGCGTGCAACCTTATTATTGATAGTGGTTCATGTGCAATGTGGCTTCGCCAAAATGGTGAACATCCTCAAACCGCCAACTAGGGAGCATCCAAATCCATATGCTTTGAATTGGCTCAATGATCATACGCCCATTGAGGTAAAGAAACAAGCACTTGTAGCCTTTTCCATTGGAGATTACAAGGATGAATTGTTGTGTGATGTTATACCCATGGATGCTTGTTCTATTTTATTGGAAAGGCCATGGCAATGGGCTAGGAATGTTAATCATCTTTGGAAAACGTAATATTTACTCTATTAGGGTGGGAAACAAACGTTATAGGTTGAAACCACTTCCTCCTAAAGTGGTGCCAACAAAAGAAGCAAACAAGGCCAATTTATTTCTATTTGGGGCTGAGTTTGAGAAGGAGATTAAGGATGGTTGCACGGGGTATGTATTGTACATTAGAGAGGCAGCACCATCCAAAGATCCACCATAAGATTCCACCTTGGTCGCTCTTCTAAAGAAGTTTGAAGACGTATTCTGGGATAACCTTCCACCTGGGGCTTCCACCTATTAAAGGCATTGAACATGCCATTGATTTGGTTCCACGAGCACTCTCCCCAACAAGGCTGCTTATAGATGCAGCCTTGAAGAGTTTAAGGAGCTACAAAGGCACATGCAAGAGCTAATTGATCGAGGGTATGTTCGAGAAAGTAAAAGCCCTTGTGCTGTTCCAGCTTTGTTAGTGCCTAAAAAGGATGGTACTTGGCGCATGTGTGTGGATAGTAGAGTCTGTAAATAACATCACCATCAAGTATAGGTTTCCTATGCCTAGACTAGATGATATGTTGGACGAGTTACATGGTGCCAAAATCTTCTCCAAAATTGATTTGAGGAGTGGATACCACCAAATGAGGGTGAGAGAAGGGGATGAGTGGAAAATTGCATTTAAGACCAAGCAAGGGTTATATGAGTGGATGGTTATGCCCTTTGGGTTATGCAATGCACCAAACTCTTTCATGCGACTACTGAACAAGGTACTACGCCCCTTTATTAACTATTTTGTTGTTGTGTATTTAGATGACATCCTAATTTATAGCCAAACAAAAGAGTTGCACTTTGAGCATTTAAAACAAGTATTTGAAGCCTTGCATGCACAACAACTATATGGTAAGATGAAAAAGTGTATGTTTTTGGTTCCTAGCCTTTTTTTATTTAGGTACATTGTCTCGAGTGATGGTGTAAGGGTTGATCCTTCTAAGGTAGAAGCCATTTCTTCTTGGCCAGAACCAAAGAATGTGCATGATGTGAGGAGTTTTCATGGGTTGGCAAGTTTTTATAGGCATTTTATACGTAATTTTAGCACCATTGTAGCCCCTCTTACTGAGCTTACAAAGAAGGGTGAGTTTGCTTGGCCTCACAATGCAAAGAAGGCCTTTGAAGAGTTGAAAGCTAGCCTATGTAATGCAAGCGGTTCTTGCTTTGCCGATTTTTCCAAATTGTTTGAGGTTGAAACATATGCTAGTGGTTTGGGAATATGTGTTGTGCTTCTATAAGAAAAACGTCCCATAGCATTTTTAGTGAGAAATTGAGTAGGGCAAGACTCAATTATTCCACTTATGATAAGGAGTTTTACGCCATTATTCGTGCACTTGAGCATTGGTCTCATTATCTTCATCCTAAACCTTTTGTGCTCCATTCGGATCATGAGAGTCTAAAACATATACATGGGCAACAAAAGCTTAATGTGAGACATGCTAAGTGGGTGGAATTTTTGCAATCCTTCACGTTTTCTTCTAAGTATAAGGAAGGCAAGGAGAATGTTGTGGTGGATGCATTGTCTAGGAGGGGGTATTTGTTGGCAATCATGGAAGCTCGTATACTTCGGTTTGAAATTCTCAAACAACATTATGGTGATGATGATGACTTCAAGGAGTTGATTCGTTGCTCTCCAAGGCTCCTATACTTGTTCAAGATGGGTTTTTATTCAAGGAGAATCATCTATGTGTGCCTAAGTGTAGTGTGCGTGAGTTGTTTGTGAGGGAGATGCATCTTTGGAGGTATTCTTTGGTTACTTTGGGGTGCATAAGACATATGATTTGTTGTGTGAACACTTCTATTGGCCTAAGTTGCTCAAAGATGTTCATCAAGTTATTGAGAGATTCGCCACTTGCCAAAGGCCATGAACACTTTCCACAAGGGTTTGTACACTCCACCGCCTGTTCCTAGTATTCCTTGGGATAGTGTAAGCATGGATTTCCTTGTTGGATTGCCACGCACCGCAAGAGGTAAGGATTCTATTATGGTAGTGGTTGATCGTTTTAGCAAGATGGCTCATTTTATACCTTGCTATAAAACGAATGATGCTAGCAATGTGGCTGATTTGCATTACAAAGAAGTAGTGCTTCTTCATGGTATTCCCAAGAGTATAGTATCGTATAGGGATACTAAGTTCCTTAGCTACTTTTGGAAGACTCTTTGGAAGCTTGTGGGAATTAAACTACTATTTAGTACTTCGCATCACCCACAAACTGATGGGCAAACCGAAGTCACTAATAGAACCTTAGGTACATTGCTACGAGGTTTGGTGAGTAAGACCACAAAGGATTGGGATGTGTGTTTGGCTCATGCGGAGTTTGCCTATAATAGGGCGCCTTCATCTACAATAGGTTCATTTCCATTCCTTATTGTTTATGGTGCTAATCCACATATTCATGTTGATCTTATTGATTTGCCACGAGATCTTATTAATTTTGATGCTCACGCTCGTCAACAAGCATTTATGAAGACTTGTAAGGAAGTTAAGTTGCAAATTGAGAAGATGAATGCACGTTATAAGCAGCAAGGTAACAAGCACCACAAGTCACAAGAGTTTCAAGTAGGTGATCTAGTGTGGTTGAACCTACGCAAAGAGAGGTTTCCTGAGAAACGCAAGAACAAGTTCATGCCAAGAGCTAATGGTCCATTTCGTGTGCTAGGGCGTATTGGAGACAATGCATATAAGCTAGAACTTCCTGATTCATATGGTGGTGTAAGTTCTACATTTAATGTTGGTGATTTAGCTCCATATGTACTTGACGGGAATTTGGGGACAAATTCTTTTCAAGAAGGGGAGAATGATGAGGATCATTAGGCGCCAAGTGTTACTAGGAGTGGCAAAGCATTTGGCAAGACATTGTTGGCCAAGACAACTAATGAAGAGTTTGACATGGAAGACTTAGGCGCATTAGAGCTTGGATTGTCATTTGGACAAGGACCAAGTTGTTCTTGTGTTACTTGGACTGGTTTAGAGTAGGCGTGTTACTCTATTATGTTATTTCATGTTTTACATTGTGTTTTTGTTTTAGTAGGAATCATGGTTTTGCCTACGTTCTTAAAACGATGGATTTTACATGATTCAAGTTGGATTAGGAGCCTAGTTGTTCTAATTATAGTTGGATTAGGACTTAGGATGTATTATATATTTCGTTGTTTCCGTAATAATACATAGACGTTGATTTTGATTAAAGAATATTGAGCGTATTGCTTTACATGATTTTGTTTATGTTAAGAGACTAGCTTGACTAGTGGTACAAAGTCGTTGCCTTTGTTCCAGACTTAAAGTCGTTGCCTTCAAGATTCACTCCACATCCACCCTTCAAACACATCCATAACTGTTTCTTTTAATCAAGAAACCTCCATATTCATCTGGAACACCAAGTTCCACATCACGTGGCGATTAGGAAATTGACTTCACAAATGAATGTGGCACATAGGATAGAAAGACATTGAACTATGCCATGTAAGGATGAATGGTTTGCGCTGAATATGAGAGTTGCCTCAATTATCATTTCAATTTGCAATTAATTCGTTTCAGTTGATGGAAGAAATGATCTATGTTATCTTCTCAAATAAACATCTACAAAAATTGTTAAAAGGAGAAACATATCATACCCTATCAAATATCAATCATTCATAAACATCTAAAAAAATTGTTAAAATGAGAAATAACCCTTCATAACATGATAAAAGGATTTTAAAACTGGATCAACATGTTTTCTATTTATCAAATCTCTAAGTTACTTAATCAATATAAGGGATTTGCTGTTAATTGACAAATAAATAAAGAAGCTATTTTATTTCATTATAATATGTTGTTTTTTCATTAGATGAGTGACACTTTTTTTTCGTCTCTTATCCAAGTGAGTAAGGTACTTCCTCTTCTGTTTTATTAGAATACATTATTAAATGTATTAATAATTTTATGTCAATACTTAATGTTTTTAGTATATCATTCACTTTGATACTTTTATGTAAGTATTGTCCACACTAATAATTTAAGGGTATGTAGCATTAATTATGGGGTACGATTTACTATTTACCACCTATAATTTTATGCATATTTTCATACATTTTTTTTTTTACTTTCTTTACCTCAAAAATATTAAATCTTCATAAATTTTTAGCAGGAATTGAGCCAATTTTTCGTCTCCACCATGGTCGAACATACCGTTTTTTCCAGCTACACAATGGTAGAACTGAAATTTGAAAAGGGGGCTTGGGGCTGCGAAGGGGGAGGCCTGGGGCTGGGAAGGTGGGCGACGGCGGGCGGGGGAAGGGATGAAGGGATAGGAGAAGGGGAGGGGCGAGAGGGCAGGGGCGAAAGGGGGAAGGGGGAGAGGAGTGGGCTGGAGGGTGGGGAGACTGATGGTGGGGGATGGGATGGGGTATTGGTGGGGCGTGGTGGTAGTGGTGGCTAGGTGGCGATGTTTATGGAGGAAGAAGAATTTGAGGAGGGAGAAAGAAGGAAAAAGATACTGCATAAATAAGGATGATACACGGTAAATACAGGCAGCAAAATGCATGGAGGTTAATTATTCAATTTATTATCTTATTGTTTATCAACTTTTGACACAATCTTGAAATATTTTTACGCATTTAGTAACGTTGAAATATAAAGTCTTATTAAACAAAAAAATTCTTAGGCATCATGAACGGGTCTGAAAGCTAGTTTTTTTATAAGAACCTTGTCGTAAGATTGTGTTGACCACTTCATCCACAGTCCATAGCATCTATGCGATACTCCCTGTGACTATGAGCAAGTGCCAACAAAAAATTCACTTAGATTATCGTCATATTATCTAACATAGTATATGTCTCTTGGCGTCTTAGGAGTTAGGACTACATTGATCATTGTTGTATTATGGAGGTACAATCATCTATACTAATATATCAAAAAGGTTTCTAAGTAAGTCTACGCGCCACGTGGCACTCTCCGTCTAGGTACAATCATCATTATGCACACTAAAAAAATTAGAAACATGCTCCATATAAGATTCGACCACGTGACCTCAAGTTAATATACTAATGTTCTAACCAATAAGCTATGCAACATTAGATGAAATTTTTTAACATGTAAATGTTAATAACCTGGGGCATAGCCCGAGACTAAAAACTAGTTTCTTATATAATTAGGATGATTAGGATCCATAATTATAAGAATTTTAAAAAAGAGTAATGGAAGAAGAGTAATGAAATAAATTAGAACCAATAGAAGAAATTAGTGAAGATGGAGAAAATTAAGTGTGTCCAAAATATAGCAAAATGGGTCTCTATTTATAGAGCTCGGAAAAATAGAGTCATTGGTATTCTTTTTTTTTGTAATTTTTAAAATATAACCACATTGCAAAAATTTACAACGGTTATATTTTTTATAACCAGTTTCCGCGTGACATGTGGTTGGCATGACAAATGTCACGCTGCAACTGGCGCTGACATGCATGTCAGCTGCCAGCTGCAGCTTGTCATAAAGCTAATTTTTTGCTTTTCCGCCAGCCAAAACGATGGAGCTTCTCTCACAGCTCCAGCCAAAACGCGTCGTTTTGACTAAGGGAAAAGCAAAAAAAAGATTTTACCGGATCAAGCAGCGGGTCCCACGCCTAATCTTAAAACCAATTGTCCCAGCATTATTTTTCACTCCAATCATTCCCCAATCCTTTTTCCACTCATGGTTAACTCCCCAAAATTTTAAAATGCTTAATCACCCTTATTTCTCAATCATGAACAAGGTTTCTCTTAGAGGTTGAATTTTAGTCTACGTGGCAGCACATTAATTGTGTTGCTTGTGTTAGTTCGCGGGTCCCGGTGGCAGCATATAACAGGGTAAGGCAAGAAGAATGCGGATAGCTGACTTGGCAAGTCAATTGAAGACCCCCTACAAGTTAGGAGATAATGTTGAAGTGAGGAGGAAGTGGGGCGGATAATAACCCACCTTGCTGAAGATCTCCGGAAGATCCCCTCAAAATAGGACCAGACGCCAACCACAACAAAGGGAATAAACAGCTATAATGGGCAACGTGCATATTATTTTACTATAAATAGAGTTTAGAAGCTCACTTTGTAACACATCATCCACTATTATCTCTCTAGCTCAATCACTCTCTTGTATTAAAAGACAATGTACTTGTAGTACAAACTGCTACATAGTGAATTGGCAAGATATCATCCTCCCGTGGTTTTCCCTGTTTGCCAAGGGTTTCCACGTAAAATTATCTTGTGTTCTTTTCTATAATTGGCACTTTACTTTGCATATTTATTTTACTCATACTGCAAGTTAATTGTCAACACTCTCTCCAATCAAATTGATCCTTGTGTGAAATTTTCCTAAAACACTAGGCATAGTTGAAATGGTTGAGTAATATTTTACTGATTTTTGATGAAAAATGCCAAAATTTGTCATCCTCGTTCCATTAAGCACTAACGGTTGGCTCGTAGGATGTCAGTTGCGAGTTGGGACACACAATTAGGCTTTCAGTACTTATCAAGTTGAGTTGAAACTGTTCAATACTCAATTTGACTTGTTGAGTTGGTTCGATTACAGTCAAGGTTACTCAGGCATCAGGATTGGTTAAAACGACTCAATTTGACATGTTGGATTGGGTGGGATCATGTTTTGTTCGGGTCAATTATTAGGATTCAAACGAGTTATCTAGATTTAGGTTGACTTCTGCTCGGGTCATAATCGGTTACAATGCCATCTTGGATTGGGTCATTTTGGGTTCAAATTGAATTCACGTCGAATCAGAATTTGTTTCCGGTTACTAGGAGTTGGATTATTTCATGTTCAAGTGAAATTTGGATCTTTACGTATTAGATTGATTTATATTCCGATCATATCGTTCTCGAAACGGGTCATAAATAGGTTCGGGTTTACTTCGGGACGATAAACAAGTTCGTGAATGACACTTTATCCTAGCCCTATACTTAGCAAGCCAATCCATCCCCAATATTACATCAAAGTCGGGTAGGGCAAACTGAATAAGATCAGCAGGCAAGTCGGATCCTAATATGGTAATAGATATGTCTTTGTATAGGGAACTACAAGGAATTACTTCACCTGATGTATGGTTATGAATGTTTGACATAATGTTGAGGGTTTTAGACCTAACTTTCTAGCAAAGGAATTAGCTATGAAAGAATGAGACGCCCCAGAATAAAAAACTAAGTAAGCAGGGTTAGAGTTTACGAGGAAAGTACCCGTCACAATATTGGCGTTGGTGTCTGCTTCATTCTAGTTCATAACATAGATTCTTCCAATGCCGTTCTGATTGCTGTTCCCTTCATTTGCTCCATTGTTATTCTGACCATGATGCTGAAAATCGTTTCCTCCTTGAGTATTCGAAGCTTGACCCTGAGAGTTGTTATTGTTATAGGTGTGGTTGTTGTTATTCTGGTTCCGACTAGGTCCACAATCACTCTTATTCCCTCTATTGTTCCTATTATGTCCATTATTCTAACCCTTGGGACACTGACTGGCCTTATGTCCTTGCTCTCCACAAGCATAGCATGTTATTGGGTCTCCTTGACAGGTAAATCCTGGGTGGTTTTTATTACGCTTCCTACAAGTAGGGTTCTGGCTACGGGATCCTTGCTGGTTTGATCTCCCCTTACCTTCGTAATTGCTATGATTACCTTGATAATTACCACCACCATTATTGTGATTATTACCCCCATTATTGTTATTATTCTCTCCATATAGAGGTTTCTTGCCGTTCCCACGGCCATTTTGGTTGCTAGGTGGGTCATTCCTCCCCATGACTTCCTCTTCACGCCTCAAAATTCTCTCACTGTTAGAAGCCTTAGCATAAGCCTCCTGAAAAGTTGCAGAATTTGCTCCCCCAAGTCTGGTCTAGATTCTAAATGCTAACTCATCCTCAAAATTTTAAGCCTTGGCTCTCTCATCTGGCACAACATTAGGATAGAATCTAGCTAACTCATCAAAATTTTGTGCATACTCTTGCACAGATGTAATACCTCCTTGATTAAATCTAGTGAATTTATTGTACTTTTGTCTCCTCGTGTGTTGAGGGAAAAATCTAGCCTAAATAGCAACTTTGAAGTCATCCCAATTAAAGTTTTCCTGAGCTCTAATGATAGGTCATTGGCTCTCCCACCAATGTCTGCATCCTCGCTCCCTTCAAATAAAATGTAGCTTGGTCTACTTTTTGAGTTTCAGGTATCCCAATAGCAGTAAACAACTTATCAAAGTCTCTTATCTAGTTCTCTAAGAGTAAAGGTTCTTCCTTTCCTACAAAGATTAGAGGTTTAAGGGTTGCTAACTTCTTTGCCATAGCAGCTTGTGAGTCCTCTCCACCATTATTCCATAATTGGTTTTTGCAAGACTAAACCCATGCATTGGGAAAGTTGTTCAAGAGATCTTGGCCTTACAAGTAGTTGTTCAGGGGTTACAGCCATTTGTTCAAAAGTTCTCCTACGATATCTAGTGTATACTTTATAGTTTTGCATACAATTCCTGTGCATTAGCAGTGGTATTACTACAACTATTCATCCATACATGGTCTTGCACAAAAGCAATGGGTGATGGTAGAGAAAAGCATGCTAGGAAGAAGGGGAAGTCTACAATGGTCAACAAGGAAAATCAACTAGGTGGCTATATAAAAAAGGTACACTTGAACCCATTTATTTAGAACTCTCAGCCTACAAACAAAATTTCATTTCTCTAACCTATAATTTCATTTTTTTATTGTTGTGAAATACTGAGAAGATGTTGGTTATATGTTTTTTCCTTTGAGTGATAATACAGACCTAAGTAGTACATAATAGCTAATCATTATTTTCCTATATTATATAGATTTAAAGATTCAAATTCTTAAATGCTCTATGTGTAACGCCCATCATTATTAAGTTAATTAAAGAGTTATTAGCAGCGGAATCTAGACGGTCGGTGCGTCACTGTCGTACTTTCCAATCGGAAAGTACAAGGCAAACATAAATTCATAAACTTAAACATATTATAACTTGAAAACGTCATAATTATCCATTATTGAACTTAAGCTGAAACTTAGCGACTAATATAGTCCAACATAAACTTAAACTATGAACATAAGTGTTTTTAAGAAAGCTTAAAACTAAGAAACTCCTCACATCTACGCTATCTCGTTATCATCATCAGTACCTAAAATAGAAAACAAAACGTCATGAGTCGAGGCCCAGTAACATACTACTCTAACATCGTAAAAGCATTTCAATTCATTTTGTTAGCAATCAGGGAGGAGAGAAATAGTAAAATCATTACATAAACATATCAGATCATTTCATATCATATAATATATTTCATCATTATCTTTCCATTTTACTTAAATTATATTGGTAACTTGGCGAGTACGACATAAGGTAAGCCACGGAGAACCTTAATTCGCCAACACAAGGGGCATAACCGATTGCAAGTGCCACGGGAGACTATTGTCCCCCAACAGAAGTGGCTAACGAAATACGGGTGCCACGTAAGATATTATCCCCTAACAGAAGGTAGCATTGCCGTATGCGGGAGTCACGGAAGATTATGTCCCCCAACAGAAGGTGACAAGAACAGCCGGGATGGAAGGTGCACGACCAACATAACAGAATACTGCCAAGAACCGTCTTTCACTTTCATTTATCATGTTTCATGACTTTTAAGTAACTTTCAGAATTCATAGCAGATTCATAACATAACGTCATCATATTCCATTCAGGTAGAAAGGCGTGCTTTCCATATTATTAGGATCCCATAAAATATTTCATAATAACATTTCATATCCAGCAAACCATAAAAACATCAACGTAAATCATATCATAAAATATATTCAGAAAGGGAATGCGGGTGCTAGCAGTAGATGTTACCTGGTATCGTGGTTAAGTTTCTTGATAGCCGAGGGAGGCTTGTAATATTCCTTCCTTTAACCTAATCAAGAATTAAATTATAAAATTTATTACTAAGTAATCAGATTTAGACTTTTCGTACATATTCTTGCATTAGGCCGTTATAGTACTTATGTTGTTACTAATAAAGTTTCCTTATTCAAACAAGTTATACTTAGGTGTAAATAGTCCAAGTCTTGATTTAATAATTCATTTTATTACTCTTGGCATCTCTTAAACATAAAAGCTATATTTAGGTGATAATGCAAAATAAATAATTAATCTTGATTTATAATTCATGTTTAATGATTTGTAGCCATGACCTTTATAATCTAATCATTTCTTTAATAAATTATAAGTACACGAAGAGTATTTCATTAACAAACGTTATAACAACATTAGAATTCCAACTTTAAATACAAATCACAAACCTAAACTGATGAGTAAAGTTTATATTATCGTTAATACAATACCTGCTTATGTTCAACTACTAAATTCGGCAAGATTATTACTAAACTAGTTGGATTATTATCATTAATTTAATTATCCAAAAACATTAACACTCATATGTTATAATAGTCGTCATTGAGCTTACGAACCAAATATGAAGTCAATTATATAAACTAAAGTGTTTCAAATGCTCATTTATAATTTCATATTATAAGATTAAACTAACTAACTAGTTGTATCAAACAAAATCAGTTTAGTCCTTAATATAAGGTTAACCCAACTCATTAACTAAGTGTTTTCAACTAACACAAAATCAGATTAAGGCCCAGTGATTGTTTAACACATTAATCTAGCATGGGTTGGTGAAACTAAATAGTTTATGGGCCCAACTTCAAACTAATGCTAAATCAGTTTTCTAATTGGTCTCCATTAGCCCAACAAACGGAAGAAATAACTTCAATTAAATAATTTAACTCAACAAATCTGATTTAGGCCCAAACTTAAACAAACTAACAAGACTAAGGCTCTGTTCTTTTGGACTGAATTAATGAAAATTCTGTTCAATTCAGACAAATTCAATTCAGTTCACTTCAGGTTTATTCAGTTCACTTCAGTTCGAGTTTATTCAATTCACTTCAGTTACTTTCCTCTCACAGTTTTCATTCACTTCAGTTCAGTTCAGGTTTATTCAGTTCAGTTCAGGTTTATTCAGTTCAGTTTACAAATTCAGTCCAAAAGAACATAGCCTAATTATCTTGGGCTTAATTTCTAAATGAACATCTGATTTCATTTGACAAAAAAAACAAAGGAGGTAGGTTTCACCTATGCTTCAAGAGCAAGGACGCACAATAGGGGTGGGTTTTCGACTAGCTCCGGCGATGTTAGTCGGCTGGTGGTGCGGCGTGGGACTAGCGACGCAACGGCAACAGATGGATGGTGCGAGCGAGGCAGTTGGTGGTGCGACACTATGGCAGCAGCGAGCAGCACGAACAGGGGAAAAGCAGGGGAGGGCAAACAAAGGAGAACGAAAGAAGAAAGAGGGAGCAGCGACACGGTTGCAGCAGCGGCGTAGGGTCACCGGCGAGGGTGACTGATGATCGGACGAGTTCGCTGCACTAGGATGTTGTGGTGGTGCGGTGGTATCGAGGGAGGGAAGTGAGTGAATGAGTTTTTGAGAAACTTTGTGATTTTTTGTTGTGTTTGAGTTGTGAATTCAATACTCAACTCTTTTGGGCAATTTATTGATGAAATTACGGAGAAAAGATGGAGAAATCTTGATGTAGGGAAGCTAGAATGGTAGAGTAGGACACCAAGAGGAGAAATAGGGAGATGACTAAGAAGCTTTTGTTTTGTGGTGGAAGCTTGTAGTTTCCTCCCTCTTTTTTTTTAAAAAAAAAATTCTTTTATTTCTTGTAAATATTAAACCAAGTCATTGTTATATTTCCAATACAATCAACTTACTATCCTATTTCATAAATTTTAGTTTCTTCTTTAATAACACAAAATTCATTAAACGATTATTGAACTAATAACTATTATTAAATAAATTTTAACCTCTTTTAATTACTTAATTAATCAAGTTTATAATTTCAGGATATTACATTCTCACCCCCTTAGAAAAAGTATCATCGTCGAAACTTAATAAACATAGTCACGTGCAGAACGTCATGCATATTATTCCTAAAATTTTAACATCACATATTCACATATATCTAGCAGCATATAGCACACACTCATAACTTTGCGTAATTGTAACAAGGTCAATCAAGCAAACATGTGAGGGTATTTTGATTTCATTTGATACTCAACTTCTCATGTTGCTTCGGATGACGAATGATTAGCCCATAAAATCTTAAACCATAGGAATTACTTTGTTCCTCAGTTGCTTTTTGTACGATCGAGAATCTCAATTGGTTTCTCTTCATATGTCAAGTCATTTCTTAGCTATAGGGGCTCGTGTCTAATAACATGGCTAGGACCTAGTATGTACTTTCGTAACATTGACACATGGAAAACATTATGCACTTTCTCTAGGTCTGTCGGTAGTGCTAAACAATAAGCAACTTCATTAACCGTTCGAGAATCTCATATGGACCAATATACCTTGGACTTAGCTTGCCTGTTTGACCAAACTCATAACACCTTTGATAGGTGAAACTTTCAAGAAAACATGGTCTCCTACCATAAATTCTAGTGGTCTTCTTCTATGATCCGCATAATTCTTTTGTCTGTCTTGTGTAGCTTTGATTCTAGCTTGAATCAAACGTACTTTTTCTGTTGTCTCCTGTATCAATTCAAGTCCAATCATTCGAGTTTGATCAATATCACTCCAACAAAGAGGTGTTCTACACCTTTTACCATAGAGTGCTTCATATGGTGCCATTTTGATACTGGCCTGATATCTATAGTTGTAAGAAAATTCAACCAAGGGTAAATATTTCTCCCTACTTCCTTGAAAATCCAATATACATGCTCTTAACATATCTTCTAGGGTCTGAATTGTTCGTTCTGTTTAACCATCACTTGCTGGATGAAAAGCAGTGCTAAAATCCAGCCTCGTGCCAAGAGCCTTTTGCAACTCTTTCCAAAACTTTGCTTGGAATCTCGAGTCGCGATCTGATACAATGGAACATCGCACTCCATGTAATCTGACAATTGTGCTTACATACAATTCTGCTAGTTTGTCCAAACTCCAATTTTTTTTGATGGACAAGAAATGGTGCCTCGAAATGATGGCGGTAATCCCATGATGAAATCCATCCCAATCGAATCCCATTTCCACGTTGGCACATCTAGTGGATGTAGGAATCCTGCGGGCCTTTGATGTTCAATCTTTATCCTTTGACAAGTCAAACATCTTGCCACAAATTCTGCAACTTCTTGCTTCATATTACTCCACCAAAATGTTTGTTTTAAATCCTTGTACAACTTATTTCCACCAGGGTGAATAGAGAAAGAACTGTTGTGAGCTTCCTCTAGAATCTTCTTCTTTAATGCTTCAATATTAGGAGCACAGTTTCTTCCTTGAAATGTTATGTGCCGTCATCTTGAATTACAAATCCTGGTGATTTTCCCTTTTTCACGTCATTCTTTATCTTCTCTAATTCCAAGTCTTCATTTTGTGCCTCCTTTATTTCTTCCAACCATGTTGGCCGCAATTCCAATGCGTTCAAACATGCATCTCCTACACGTTGAATGATTTCCACTTCCATGTTCCTTAGATCATCATTGATTTCTTTGGGAAGAGTTAAGGTTGTGCTTAAGTAGGACTTTTGACTTAAAGCATCAGCTACAACATTGGCTTTGCCAGGGTGGTATTGGATGTCAAGATCATAATCTTTCAAGAGTTCTAGCCACCTACGTTGTCTCAAGTTCAACTCTTTTTGTGTGAAGATGTATTTAAGACTTTTGTGATAAGTAAAGACCTTGCCCGGAACACCATAGAGATAGTGTCGCCATATCTTTAGAGCAAATACGACTGCGGCTAATTTGAGGTCGTGAGTTGGGTAATTATGGTAATCGGGTTTGAGTTGTCGGGAAGCATAAGCTATGACTTTTTCCTTTTTGCATCAAAACACATCCCATTCCATGTTTAGATGCATCGCTATACACAACAAATCCATCTTTGTCAGAAGGGAGTGCAAGAACAGGGGCAAAGGTAAGACGCTTCTTTAACTCCTGATAAGATGATCACATTCATCATTCCATTCGAATTTGATAGACCTCTTCACCAATCGGGTTATAGGTAGAGCTATCTTCAAAACGATTCATTCTTTGACGATCTGTGGCCACAAGATCAGGAGCAAATCGAGCTAACTCATTGAATTTCACAGCATACTCCAGTACAGTCATATTCCTTTGTCTCAGATGGATAAACTCATATTCCATCTGGAGCTACAGAGATTGGGGGTAGAATTGATTCCTCATAGCTCCTTCAGGCCTTCCCATCCAAACCCAGGCTGATTTTGCATCACCTTGGCAGTCTTCCACCAAAGATCTGCTTGCCCTTGTAGGTACAATACCACAAAATTAACTTTCCATTGTCTGGGCACTGGGCAGCATCGAAGAGTTTTTCCATGCTATTTATCTATTCCTCAAATTCAGTAGAATCTGGTATTCCGTCATAGCTTGGCGGCTTGTGAGCAGAGAACCTTTTAAACGTGTTTGAGCACTCTTCCTGCTCTGTTTTGGCTTTTTGTCAGTTTCCTTGCAGAAGTTAATCATTAACTTCATTAAGTCCATCTGATTGCCATTTGCATTCCCGGGCATATCTATATCAACTCTTGCTCTCATTCCTTTTAATGAGACATTGGACTCATGGGTTCCATTTCCTCCATTCATTGGCTCATTCTCACTTGTTGCCATTTTCTAGCACATCAAACACTTCATGCTTATTGGCATATTCATACGATAAGCAACATATTCATAAAAGCATAGAATTAAAATATTCCCTTCCCCGATCCTATCACTCAGACTCGTCCACATATAAGACAACCTATGACTTACTTAATCGTATTTTAATATTGCAACCTTAAAAGTCAACGTCTTAATCCATGATCATATCTACACTTGAACTATTAACTAGACCTTTGATTTTGTTTTAATAATTTACTTTAACCTATTAGCTAATAATTAATGTAAAACCGTGAAGGTTAAACTAAAGATACTGAAACCTTGGCTTTGATACCAACCTGTAACGCCCCGACCTCTAGACCTCATTATTAAGTTAATTAAAGAGTCATTAGCAGCGAAACCTAGACGGTCGGTGCATCATTGTCGTACTTTCCGATTGGAAAGTACAAGGCAAACATAAATTCATAAACTTAAACATATTATAACTTGAAAACGTCATAATCATCCATTATTGAACTTAAGCTGAAACTTAGCGACTAATATAGTCCGACATAAACTTAAACTATGAACATAAGTATTTTTAAGAAAGCTTAAAACTAAACAACTCATCACATCTACGCCATCCCGTTATCATCATCAGTACCTAAAACATAAAACAAAATGTCATGAGCCGAGGCCCAATAACATACTACTCTAACATCGTAAAAGCATTTCAATTCATTTTGTTAGCAATCAGGGAGGAGAGAAATAGTAAAATCATTTCATAAACGTATCAGATCATTTCATATCATATTATATATCAGCGAGTACTGCAGAAGGTAAGCCACCAAGAACCTTATTCGCCAACAGAAGGGGCATAACCGACTGCAAGTGCCACGGGAGACTATTGTCCCCCAAGAGAAGGTGGCTAACGGAATACGGGTGCCACAGTAGATATTATCCCCCAACAGAAGGTAGCATAGCCGTATGCGGGAGTCACGGGAGACTATGTCCCTCAACAGAAGGTGACAAGAACCGCCGGGATGGAACGTGCACGACCAACAGAACATAATACTGCTAAGAACCTTTTCACTTTTATTTATCATGTTTCATGACTTTTAAGTAAATTTCATAATTCAGAGCAGAGTCATAACATAACGTCATCATATTCCTTTCAGGTAGAAAGCCGTACTTTTCATATTATCAAGATTCCATAAAATATTTCATAATAACATATCATATCCCGCAAACCATAAAAACATCAACGTAAATCATATCATAAAACATATTCAGAAAGGGAATGCGGGTGCTAGCAGTAGACGTTACCTGGTATCGTAGTTAAGTTTCTTGATAGCCGGGGGAGGCTTGTAATATTCCTTCCTTTAATCTAATTAAGAATGAAATTATAAAAGCTATTACTAATTAATTAGATTTAGACTTTTCGTACATATTCTTGCATTAGGCCGTTGTAGTACTTATGTTGTTACTAATAAAGTTTCCTTAATCAAACAAGTTATACTTAGCTGTAAGTAGTCCTAGTCTTGATTTAATAATTCATTTTATTACTCTTGGCATCTCTTAAACATAAAAGCTATATTGAGGTGATAATGCAAAATAAATAATTAATCTTGATTTATAATTCACGTTTAATGATTTGTAACCATGACCTTTATAATCTAATCATTTCTTTAATAAATTATAAGTACACGAAGAGTATTTCATTAACAAGCGTTATAACAACATTAGAATTCCATCTTTGAATACGAATCACAAACCTAAACTGATGAGTAAAGTTTATATTATCGTTAATACAATACCTGCTTATGTTCAACTACTAAATTCGGCATGATTATTCCTAAACTAGTTGGATTATTATCATTAATTTAATTATCCAAAAACATTAACACTCATATGTTATAATAGTCGTCGTTGAGCTTATGAACCAAATATGAAGTCAATTATATCTATACCCATTAAAAAGCCACAAGTCTGGTTACTGTTCTTAAGAACATTGATTTGACGGTTTAGCCCTTCCCACTTCACAGAACCCACTCCCATGCCCTTCCTTTGCCACGCGCTTTTTTTTTCCTCCCATTTTTCCTCTCCACCCTCCATCTTCATCCTCCTCAGTCCTCCTACTCTCCCCTCCATTCTCACTTTCTCAATCTTCTTCGTCTCTCTCCTCTTTTCCCTGTTCCTCACAATCTTCCTCGAGCATCCATTTTTCTTTTTTCTCTGCTTTTTTTCGTCACAATTTACCCCAGAATTATCGCATTGCTATTTCGATTTGATCTCAATTGCAGTTTTCTTGAATTTAAAACCCTAATTAATCGAACTTTGTGCAAAATGTTTAACGGAATAATGGATCATGTAGTTGTTTCAACTTGCGCAGGAGCAGATGAATCGCATGTCTCCAACTGAGTGGCGAAATTGAGAGATACCGCCGGCAACAACTCCGCGTATTTCTCCGGCTGCAAGATCGAAACAAAATGTTGAAGTTATTGCTTTTGCCAGCTCAACATGCCAACTCGACAACAACATAACAGAATTCGGTTGAAGGTTGTTAGAAAGCCAGAGCTGGAGAGCTGTAGTTAGTTGTTAGACCCTTGTATATATATATATAGCTTAGCTTAGATTATTTCCCTCAATAAATTCATTACAATCAATTCTTTTGTAAATGATTCAAATCATTCTCTCTCAAAGAGTTAATTCTCTCTCTCTATAAAATTCTGAATGAACAACTCAATAATTGAGTATGTTTTCTATATGATTCTACAAATTCTAAGTTCATAAAATCTTACATTTCCACATGGTATCAGAGCAGCATTCCTGGAGCTGCCATTTAATTCCGCAAATTTTCAATTCAACTGAAGAAAGTTGAAGAAATGCGATTCAAAATTCCAGATTATCAAAATTTCAGTTGATTCAAACTGAAAATTCTGCTGTAAGTTCTGCAAATTTTAGTTGAAATCTAAACTTCTTTTAAGATCAAATTCTCTTTTCTTCTTCACAATGACAAGAAATTCATCTGAATCTCAAACTCGTAATAATCTAGAAATTACTCAAGATCCTAGCAGTGCTTATTTCCTCTGTTCATCTGATCTTAACACAACAAAGCTTGTTCCTATTGTTTTCTCTGGCAGTGGATTTTCTGATTGGAAAAGATCTATGATCATAGCCTTGTCAGCTAGAAATAAGCTTGGATTTGGGGATGGATCCTTGTCCAAACCAACTGGAAATGCAAATTTGTTGAAAATTTGGACTAGATGCAATGATTTGGTAATTTCTTGGTTTCTAACTTCAATAGATCAGGTAATTGCTAGATCAATTCTCTATTTTAAAACCGCTAGAGAAATCTGGCTTAATCTTGAAGAGCGATTTGGTACTTTTTCTACAACTGAATTGTATGGACTGCAGCAACAATTATCTGATATCATACAAGAAGAAGATGAAAGTATATCTGAATTCTTCACAAGAATCAAGTCCATTTGGGACATGATTGATGGATTGGATCCAATACCTTCTTGTGTTTGTTCTAATTGCACTTGTAATTTGACTAAGCAGATTCTGAAGTCTCAGCAAGACACAAGGCTATTGCATTTTCTGATGAATGTTAATAGAAAATATGCATTAGTTAAGAGCACTATTTTGATGATGCATCCTTTGCCTCATATTACACAAGCATATAGGCTGTTATGTCAGAAAGATAGTCACAAGAATCTTAGTGAATCTGTTAAGGATGGAAATGAAGGTGTTGCTTTCACTGCAAAGTCTTATTCAGATTCAAGGAATTACAAGCCTAGAGTTACTTTTCACAATCAGACTGGCAACACAAATGCTGGCAGAAGCAATAACTTCAACACACAGCAAAACCCTAATAAAGCTCCTTCACGAATCAGCTACTGAGGTATGTATTTTCTGTTCATCCCATTTTAATTGTCGAATTTTAGGGTTTTTTGTTTCATTTTTGCTTATATTTATGGATCTGGAAGTTTTTGGATTAAAAGCTTGAAATTTGTGACTGATTCTTTATGTTTTTAGGGTTTCATTTTAATATAAAAAGTGAGATTTGATTAAAGCAGATGATCACACCCTTTTTTGTTTATTTTCGGGTTCATGAATTCCTTTTGATGAAGTGCGACTGAGAAGAATCAGAGGGAAGTCCAAACCGGGAACCAACCAGAGGGCTTTGATCCGAATTAAAGCAAAGTGGTACTCTTCTAATTTGATATTTTTACTTGCATTAACTGTCTCTCGTAATTTGATAGATCTATTGATTTAAAAGCCTTAATTTTTCATGGTTTAGAGTCTAATTTAATTTCCTTTCCTTTTGATATGTGTATGTACACAATATACACCCAACCACTCTAAGGAGGGAAGAGACTGCTATTATTGTTCTTAATATCAAGCACTGCTTCTATGATGTTGAAAGACGAAGCATTGTAAGTCTCTCTTTCTTATTACTGATATTTATCCAAATATTCAAATATTCATACTTTGGTGTAGAATTTACCTCACGAATCATCTGAAGTGCTCTTTTTTCAATCATTTTTCTAGTTAAATTAAGTGGTGATTCTGCATCTTTTCAGGTTAATGGATAATGAGTTTATATATGTGTGTAAACTAGCTATTGTGAGTTTGTGCAGTTTGACAACATAAGGTTAATTTTGTTGTTTGTCATGGAAGAAGGGTTTATGGTGAAAGGTGATAAGAATTAGTCTGAGTGGAAGCACTATGAGGTCCAAGTGAGGGATAGTAGGTTTACAAGAGTACTGGAGTCTGGAAGAGACTGTGAACATAAGGGTTAGAAGAGGGGAACTGTGTCTTTTTTATTAGAGAGATATTTTGCTGAAGATAGAGAAGAGATTTTCAAGAGACACGAGAAAGAGTAAGGCAAGATGGTTAAGTGGCATAGGAGGGAGTTTGAAGGAGGAGAGAGCGAAAGAGGCACACCGTGATGGACGCAACAATGACGATGACAACGATAATGTCAACAATGACAACAACAACTCTCAGTCGATCGAAGAATGTTCTAGATTCTCTTGGGCGCAGGTTAGCAACACAAACTTCTGTTGTAAATTGTACTTGATGTGAGGAGTATTATTGTATATCTAGATTTTTATCGTGGAGTTGACTAAAATGCACAGTAGTGTCCGGGGAACAAGATAACTATCAAAGTGATCAGCATAATTCTTCTTATACTGATAATCATAATTATCAAAGTCAAACTTATTCTCATAAATATGAAGGTGCTGAAAATTCTCATGTCCCTAAATCAAGATATCATCAGTTTTTTTTTCCATTTATATTCTTGAGTTGTATGATTACATAATTATCTTATTTAATCTTGGATGAAATATAATCACTAAAATTACTTAGCCATGAGATAACGAAATTTATGATTACATGACAGCTTGGGATATGTTGTCGCTCCTTCGGAGCATGTGACTGCCTTTATAATTTCAGATATACGATCGAGTCTTATAGGAAGAGAGGGGTAAATACAAAAATTATGAGTCTACTGGAAGCAAGCGAAACCCATCGGTTAATGTTTGGGTGGTTGCATTTCCTACATTTGGCGAGTGATTGACAAGTGTTCTGATCAGTCAATGTGGTGCGGGAGGATGTTAGTGAGAAGGAGGGAATAAGTAATTTATTTTACTATGCAAGTGAACAATCTTACCTTCAACATATCTCCAGTAAATACCAATAACGTCATCTGTATATTTGAAACTTGAAAGAGAGGTCATAAAATTGTGGTGGGTCAGCGTATGTCTTTCTCATCCATGTTGGAGGTCGCGGGTCTGTTACTTTGTATTGATAATGTTTATTTCATGGATTGGATTTAATGTGGTAGGAGGACTACTCCAAGAGGGTGAGTGTCCTGTGGCATATGTACTCTATTGTCAATACCTTTTTACATAATAGGTATTGCTGGTCTTGTACTGTGCATTTGGATTTTATCTTCACCAATATAAACTTTCTTCTATGTAAAATGTACTAGATATATTATATGATTCCACTATATATGGGGACAAAGCATCATCTTTATTCATGGATGGGTTAAGTGGAATTTGGATGAATAGTCCTCATCCGTACTTATTAAGTGCACTCTATGTGTTTTCTCTGGTTTAGAACTACAACTTATGGTTTTACTTTGTAAGAGTCCCTTCTCTTCCCCCCCACACCCCCCAACCCTTTCACTGCCAAACTTATTGTAATTTTTCCATATGTATGGAGCATAATGTTGTGTAATGATACTGCTTTCATGACTGAACTGGGTTGGTAATATGTTTTCATTTCACCTTTGTAGAATGTTTAATAATACCTTTCGAATTTACAGGTCACGGATCTTGTGGTGAAGGAACGTTTTGCCTTAGAAGAGCGGCGAGTTAGCCTATCAGAGTTCCATACAACAGATGAGGTCTAATTTTCACTTTGCAAAAGGACTTTTTTTTACATTCTTATTCACTTTTCATTTTTTTTATCAGCCCTAATGCTTCCATATCCTCTGTTCTAACTTTCTTCCCAGTAAGATTTGCACTGTTTTGTGTGAATTAATTGACCAGAAGCTTCACCAGTCGATGATATTCTTGAAAGTACTCTTTAGGACATGCCCTAAACTTCTTATTTGAACATAGGCAATTTTCTGTTCCTAAAACTGGTTCTGCATTTTAGTCTCTGCATGATTGCAGAAAATTTGGGCCATTCTAATAAATGGTGATTCTGTAACATTATCATTGTCTTCAATTGATTTATGTATCTGCTGGAGTGATAGAATCTGCAGTCTACTTTTTACTCATTTTGATGTCTGTTTTTTGGAGGCATATGGCAACTGGTTTAAATTGAATATTGTAAATGCGTGAACTATTAGTTATTCCAATCATTCAGCACAGAGATGTCTTTTAGGTCAATGAGTAACTAACTGATCTGGTGCTCACTAGAATCTTTGCCTAGCCAAATCTAACTTAGATAAACTCAATAGTATACTCAATATATACCAAATAGATCCAACCCTCTGGTCTCAGCCTTTCAAGACTAAGTGAATCATCTTCTATACATCCTAATGCAAAAATTAGGACCATAATAAAACAAAATCTTAATACAAGCTAGGAAATTAAAGGAAAAATGACTCTTCTACTCCACTGTGTAGATCTACTCTAAAGATTCCACACTCACCATTCTATCATTGCTCATACAAACTCGAGTTGGGTAGTTAAGCTTATATTATGCTTAGGTTTAGAGTTAGAGTTAGAGTTATAGTTAGAGAGTTAGAGTTAGAGTTAGAGTTAGAGAGTTAGAATTAGAGTTAGAGAGAGAGTTAGAGTGAGAGAGAGGGGGAGGGAGAGAGAGAGTTAGAGTTAGAGAGAGAGTTGGAGTTAAAGAGTTAGAGTTAGAGAGAAAGAGTTAAATTAGAGTTAGAGTTAGAGTTAGAGTGAGAGTGAGAGTGAGTTAGTGAGTGAGAGTTAGAGAGTTAGTGTTAGAGTGAGAGTGAGTTAGAGAATTAGAGTTAGAGTTAGAGTTAGAGAGAGAGTGAGAGTGAGAGTTAGAGAGTTAGAGAGTTAGAGTTAGAGAGAGAGTGAGAGATAGAGAGCGAGGGGAGGGAGATAGAAAGAGGGGGGATGGAGAGAGGGGGGGAAGGGGGAGGGAGATAGAGGGGGAAAAGGGGGGAGAGGGAGGGAGAGAGAGAGAGACATAGAGAGAGAGAGAGAGAGAAAGAGTTAGAGTTAGAGTTAGAGTAAGAGTTAGAGAGAGAGAGTTAGAGTTAGAGTTAGAGAGAGATAAATTAGAGTAAGAGCTAGAGTGAGAGTGAGACAGAGAGTGAGCTTGAGTCAGTGAGTGAGCGTTAGAGAGTTAGAGTTAGAGTTAGAGAGTTAGAGTTAGAGTGAGAGTGAGAGTGAGTTAGAGAGGTAGAGAGGTAGAGTTAAAGGGAGAGAGAGAGTTAGAGTGAGAGAGAAGGGGAGGGAGAGAGAGAGAGATGGGGAAAAAAGGGGAGAGAGAGAGAGAGAGAGAGAGAGAGAGAGAGAGAGAGACTTAGAGATAGAGTTAGGGAGTTAGAGTTAGCATTAGAGAGAGAGTTAAATTAGAGTTAGAGTTAGAGTTAGAGTTAGAGTTAGAGTGAGAGTGAGAGTGAGAGTGAGTTAGTGAGAGTGAGTTAGTGAGTGAGAGTTAGAGTCAGAGTGAAAGTGAGTTAGTTAGTGAGTGAGAGTTAGAGGTAGAGTTAGAGTTAGAGTTAGAGAGTTAGAGAGAGAGAGTTAGAGTTATAGAGAGAGTTAAAGAGTTAAAGTTATAGTTAAATTAGAGTGAGAGTGAGAGTGAGAGTTAGAGTTAGAGTTAAATTAGAGTTAGAGTGTGAGTTAGTTAGTAAGTGAGTTAGAGTTAGAGTTAGAGAGTTAGAGAGTTAGAGTTAGAGCATAGTTCGAAAATGCGGTTTCGGTAACGATCGCGGTAACGGTCACGGTGATACGGGAACGGGGATGATGCGGTTGTCGTATCGCCAAATATCGGCTTAGACCATGAGATATCTCTAGAACTTGCTTACGCGGATTTTTTACACCTTTACTATGCGGGTAATATCGGTTCGGTAGATTTGAAAACCTTTACGACACGGGCGATACGAAAATGCGGCCTTGTTTTGACACCATGAGTTAGAGTGAGAGTTAGAGTTAGAGTTGAGAGTGAGTTAGTGAGTGAAAGATTTCAATTAGAGTTAGAGTGAGAATGAGTTAGTTAGTGAGTATGAGTTAGAGTTAGAGTGAGTCAGTGAGTGACAGATGGATAGTTAGAGTGAGAGTGAGAGTGTTAGAGTTAGAAAGAGAGTGAGAGATAAAGAGCGAGGGGGAGGGAGATAGAGAGAGAGAGGGGGGGAGGGAGAGAGGGGGGAGGGAGAGAGGGAGACATAGAGATAGAGATAGAGAGAGAGAGAGAGAGAAAGAGTTAGAGTTAGCATTAGAGAGATAGTTAAATCAGAGTTAGAGTGAAAGTGAGAGTGAGAGTGAGAGTGAGCGTGAGTTAGTGAGTGAGAGTTAGGGAGTTAGAGTTAGAGTTAGAGAGTTAGAGTGAGAGTGAAAGTGAGTTAGTGAGTGAGAGTTAGAGTGAGAGTGAGAGTGAGAGTGAGAGTGAGTGTGAGAGTAGGGGGGAGAGAGAGAGAAAGAATTAGAGTTAGAGTTAGCGTTAGAGAGAGAGTTAAATGAGAGTGAGAGTGAGAGTGAGAGTGAGAGTGAAATAGAGTTAGAGTTAGAGTTAGAGAGTGAGAGTGAGAGTGAGTTAGAGTTATAGTTTGAGAGTTAGAGTTAGAGTCAGAGTTGATAGTGAGAGTGAGTGAGAGAGTGAGAGAGTTAAACTAGAGTTAGAGTTAGAGTTAAAGTTAGAGCGATTGAGAGTTAGAGAGTTAGAGTTAGAGTGGGTTAGTGAGTGAGAGTTGGAGAGTTAGAGTGAGAGTGAGTTAGTGAGTTAGAGTTAGAGTGAGAGTGAGAGATAGAGGGGGGGGGGGAGAGAGAGGGGGAGGAAGGGGGAGGGAGAGGGGGGAAGGGGAGAGAGAGAGAGAGATAGAGAGAGAAAGGGTAAAAGTTAGAGTTAGAGTTAGAGAGAGAGTTAAATTAGAGTTAGAGTGAAAGTGAGCGTGAGTTATTGAGTTAGAGTTAAGGAGTGAGAGTGAGAGTGAGGGGTAGGGGTAGGGGTAGAGAGTTAGAGAGTTAGAGTTAAAGTGAGAGTGAGAGTGAGAGATAAGGGGAGGGGGAGAGAGAGGGGAAAAAAGGGGGAGAGAGAGAGTTAGAGTTAGAGTTAGCGTTAGAGAGAAAGAGTTAAATGAGAGTGAGAGTGAGAGTGAGTGAGTTAGTGAGAGTGAGTTAGTGAGTTAGAGAGTTAGGGTTAGAGTTAGAGAGTGAGAGTGAGAGTGAGAGTGAGTTAGAGAGTTAGAGAGTTAGAGTTAGAGTTAGAGTTAGAGTTAGAGAGAGAGTTAAGAGTTATAGAGAGAGTTAAAGAGTTAGAGAGAAAGTTAAATTAGAGTGAGAGTTAGAGGGTTAAATTAAAGTTAGCGTGAGAGTGAGAGTGTGTTAGAGTTAGAGAGTTAGAGTTAAAAGAGAGAGTGAGAGTGAGAGTGAGTGAGTTAGTGAGTGAGGGTTAGAGAGTTAGATTTAGAGTTAGAGTTAGAGTTAGAGTTAGTGTTAGTGTTAGAGAGGTAGAGTTAGATAGAAAGTTAAAGCGTTAGAGAGAAAATTCAATTAGAGTTAGAGTGAGAGTTTGAGTTAGAGTTAGAGTTTGAGTTAAATTAAAGTCAGAGTGAGAGTGAGTTAGAGAGTTAGAGTTAGAGTTAGAGTTAAAGAGAGAGAGAGAGAGAGAGAGAGTGAGTGAGTGAGAGTGAGAGTGAGAGTGAGAGTGAGAATGAGTTAGTGAGTGAGTTAGAGTTAGTGTTAGTGTTAGTGTTAGAGTTAGAGTTAGAGTTAGAGTTAGAGAGGTAGAGTTAGAGAAAGTTAGAGTGAGAGGAAAAGTGAGAGTGAGACTGAGAGAGAGGGGAGGGGGGGAGAGGGGGGAAAAAGGGGGGAGGGAGAGAGAGTTAGAGTTAAATTAGAGTGAGAGTGAGAGTGAGAGTGAGAGTGAGAGTTAGAGTTAGAGTTAGAGTTAGAGTTAGAGTTAGAGTTAGAGAGAGTTTAAAATTATTTGTAGATCATGGTTTCATACATTCTTAGTTGGGTATTTACACCTTTTATAGTTTTCTATATATTGCGGCCTTTTCCCTTAATTCCAATATAG
The DNA here is from genome assembly GCA_947646795.1 of Beta lomatogona. Classification (NCBI taxonomy): domain Eukaryota; kingdom Viridiplantae; phylum Streptophyta; class Magnoliopsida; order Caryophyllales; family Amaranthaceae; genus Beta; species Beta lomatogona. The sequence goes on from CANSNZ010000942.1 coordinate 4,235,409, forward strand.
AGATCCTTGGTCAATCATGAGACGTAAATGATAAAGGAATAATAGAGAGATGAAAAGGATGCTTATATTATCAGGAGGAAGAAAGATATTAGAAAAACCATTTGCCGGAAAAGGTATGTACTGTTGTTTTCTAAGCATCCACAAAAGGAGAGGTTGCAATATGAAGGGGGGGGGGTAAATAGCATTAACACAGGGTTCTTGCCTATTATCTGCTTAACTACTTCATATTAATCATTTTCTATTAAATACATATAAGTAAAGCTACAGTTAAATCTGCAACTTTTAGATTGATTTGGGCTCCTTAGGATGAAGTCTTAGCTTTGTCCTTGTTAACTGGTACACCCTTTCTTGAGTTAATTGGGTAGGTAGCTTCCTTGGAGAGTATTGATTGTTAACGTGTGGAGTACAATGTGGTAAAGATATGGGATTGAGAAGATTGGATTAGTGAAAGGAGAAGATTTAGGAAACAATTTTTTTTCGGCAATAGTGATGGTATGAGGTTTCAAGGTTTAGATTAGCCGAGTGGGATGAATATAAGAGTTGCAATGCTAAGATCAGGTGATGCCATATTTTGTTTAGAGAGTGTAATTTGACAGATTGAAGTGATGGAGTTTGAGCACCTTAAGAGTGATCCTGCGATAGTTATGTAATAGTCTCAGGTTTATTTTCTGTTATCTTCTTCTAATTGGGGAAGAATGGGGTCCTCATTCAATCTCTAATTTTCAAGTGACTTTTGCAAGCAATCCATTTTCGTTTTTTTAGTGTAGGAGGAAGACTGGAAGAGATTAGCACCAAATAAAGAATTATGATGATGGAAAGGGTGTGTGCACCGCACTTGCTATTTGAATAATCAAATGCAGTCATCTTAGTATGATTACACAAATTCCAAATACCACTACCTGATTTTTGGAGGTCTTAATTCCATTTTGGTGAAAGTTATCTCATTTTTCGTCTTTTTTAGGAGTTTGATTTCAGTTAATTTTGGGAATAAACTTAGCTTATATCTCTATTGGGTCAAAGAAAGATCGTAATATATCATGTTTATGAATATTTTCAAGCCAAGAGTGATGCAAGTGGAGAACATGCCCTATCTTTTCAGTCTGTTGGGCATCATCATTTTCCTATAAACCATGGTTTCACTTCAAATTATAGTGTTGAGTCTTATATGTTATTTTTTTACAAGTTTCATCACATTGATAAACTATTCCCTTAAGTGATGATTACAAATTCTGAAAATATCATTTGATCAGGCTCATGCTCATACCAGAGTCACATAATTCATATGCTGTCATCTCTTATGTGTTTCCGCTGGTGGATGGAATAGATCTCAACATTCTTAAAGTGTTTTATAGAATTGATTATAAATAGGGTTGGATGGAATAGATCTCAACATGTCTGCTGATTATATCCAATAACTTTGCTTACAATGTATAAAATTTATGGTCTCTTCATCTTTGAGTCACTTTATTTTGGCATTACCTATATACCTTTACTCTGTATAAGTTTTTTTTTTGTTAGTATAGGTTTTATGTTAATAATAGTGTTTATGCTGACGGTTGGCTTGGTTTCAAGTTTTCATTGATTGTCTTTTGTATGAATTTATCCTAATTTCTTTGCCTGATCTATTTTCAACATGTGTATACTATCGCAAATATGCACGAGTTCTTGAAAATTTACTACATCACTATAAGGCCAGTAACATATTTGCGATAGTATATACATGTTGAAAATAGAGAAGAGGTAAAGAGGTCGTCAAAGTTCTCCAGTATTTATTTACATTTGTAGGATCTTGATCATAATTTTCATAAGCTCTGTTTGCAGACATTGCTGTAGCTCAAAATGTATGTGAGATAGTTAATTTATTTCCATGATTTAGCTAAGGAAGGTTGAAATTGAGAAGTGGCGATTGTAAAGAGGCTGTCAAAGCTCTCTTGATAATGTTTCTTTTTTCATTGGTAACATAACTTCGTTTATTTCTTTTCAGATTGGTGGAGTACAAGAAATGCTAGCTTTCTTCTACCTCTTATCTCAGGGATGGCCGGATGGGACATTGATACTTATTTTCTTTTTTTGTATCCTTTGGTTCAGTAATAGAATATCTTCTTCCCCGTGGTGTGAGGACCAAGGAGAAAGTACTACCTTAAAGCCAGAAAGAGAGAAGCAAAGCAGAAAAATCATCCACATGAAGAAAGAAAAAGAGCTATATGAGAGTAAGGTTTGTTCAGCTTCTTTTAATTATCACTTAATTGCAAATGTTTTAACAGCTGTTAAAACATTATATTTACATCCCTTAGTGCATGTGCAAGAATGCATCTGTGTGCATTAGTGATTAGTCCATGTTTAGTATTAAAAAATACTGCAACTTTCCATTTCCATCTACTGGAAATAGTTGAACTTTCATAATTACTCATATGGCCAAGTAAATAAAATTTTCTTGTCTGATCAAATAGCTATAACTCTTAGGAATATTCTAGAAGTTGACCATAACGCTAATCCCTCTCTCTTCCTTTACAACTAAATAGTGGTTTTGAGCACCAATTATCCTCGTTTAACAGTTCTTTAAAGTGGTGAAATAAGTTCCACCAGCCAAACTCATGAACATAACCTAATTTTCTCAATTTCTATCTTCCCAATACTTTGAACGCAAAATCAGCTTTAATACATACTGCGACCCAAAAAAGGAATGAAGAAAAAAACTACTGAAACGATGACAACAACAGACCATAAATAGTTCATTAGTTTGCTGCTTAGAATTTATTTCGCTTTATATCTGTTGTGCATTCTAGAATTTCTTTGTATATATACATATATAGTTCATTATGTTGCATTATTTGATGTATAGATTAAGGAAACCTAGAGGGTTTGAATTCAAGGGCAACATTTAGCAGCGACCCTAGGAAAATTAATTAAAGCTAAAAATTCATCTCTTTGACAAGTGTAAAGAGAAGTTTTAGATGAGACCATCTCACACGAATGTATTTTGAAACATTTTAATCGGACTTCATAGTGCTGGCCACTAAAGTTGACCGCATATCCAAGAAGTGATCAGTTTCATTGTTTCATGGAATGTCTTTGCCAACATGATATGTAATAAAGCCAGCCTTTTGAATTATGCATCCAGAATGAATAATATTAATGTTGTTGCATGCATTAATTAGTACACCTATTAATATGATTATTATGATCAGGAGAATTGGGTAAACTTCTCTTGGCACCATAAAAAGGGTCTTTTTTAGAAGTCTGCATTATAAGAATAGATTTCCGCATGCTTTTCAGTTTCAATGAGATATTAAGATAGACTCGGACAATATAGGACTTTCTGATTTCTAAGTTAGATATTCATGTGGCATTTTTCTTGATTTTGGAAATTAAAAGTGATAGATGTTTTAGGGATTATGCGGAAAGGAGTAGTTTAGTTTAGGAATGTTCATGGAGATGTTCAACAAAAAAGTATGTATTCTTTTAACTTGTCTCATATATTGAGAATCAAAGTATGCATGCTTTTGAAGGTGAAGGTATCATCATGACACATTTAGGGATCATTTGGTTCAAGGTATGAAATGGAAAGGGAATGAAAACAAATAGAGGAGAGGAATGGTAACAAAAATGGTTAGCTTTATTAGGTGTTAGGTGTTTGGTTCAAGCCATGGAATGGAAATCAATTGTGAGCTTCAACACCCCCCAATCTTTTCTAAGAAATCAATTGTGAACGGTCAGAAATAGCAACTTTTTTAGACTAGAAACACACCTTTGTTATTTTTATTCAAGTAGTTGGCTCATTAATACAACCGTTATTTAACTACATATAGTATCTGATTTGTCTGCTTTTGCTTGAACAAGCCAATTTGTTGATGGCAATTCTTAGTTTATCTGCCTCTGCTCAAATTTCATTCGAGATCTGGATGTGCGTGCAGGAATTGAGTTGGTCTTGAGCACAAAAATGTGAAAGCTGTAATTTTTTCCAAGTCATGGAAGAGTGCAGGGAAAATTTTCAAATTTGACGTAGTAATCATTGCAAGAGAGTGATTACATTTGGTCCTACATTTAAAACGCCTCATTCTCCATTGTATGAGCCTTTACGCCTTTTATAATCTATCTATATAATCTATAATTGAACAATATGATGTTTGAGCTCGGCTTGTATGGCACATAATTTTGAAACTTGCTTATGTATTTTATTTACTTATTCAATGAGTTTTGATTTTGTTTGTGGATGTATTTGACTCACTTGCAACACATTATTGTGGATAAAAATCACAGTAGCGAAGAATTACTCCTTTCCTTTTATTTGTTTACCCATTTTTTTGGCACAAAGTTTAAGGACACATTTTAGGTGGTTCATAGAAGGGAAAGAAATAGGGAAAGAGTTCGACACTTAATTGAAGGTTTTGTGTGGGCCAAGAGAAGGAATATGCCTGGTTTTATGCTAAATAAGGAAAGGGCTGAAATTCTGTAATAGATAACCTAATCCTATTATACTAAAAGTGAAATAGAACAATATCTTATTAGATTGGGTTTATTAAAGTTACCTAACTCAGATATATGTACATTAAGTCGTTTTATGATGAAATGAAGTTTTTTCCCAGGATTATTGCAAGGAACATACGCAACTGATCATTGGTCCAACGTCTTCATTGTCAAGTAGTAAGATTCTGATCTTGGAGCTAATGTTTAAGAAATATTTCGGACAAGATTGTATGAATGAATTTTCCAGTCCTATCTGAATGTTATTTATGCAACTACGTGTTGTCATCGTTTACTCTCACTATTCATGCATGTGTATAATTTTATATTATAAATTGGAGATTGCAAATAGTGAATATTGATTTATGTTGATTTGTTATTGCTATAACAAATAGAGGATATATTTTGATTAAAAATAATAAATATTGATTTTTTTAAAAACAAGGAAGTATGTATAATGATTTTACTATTATTTTTCTGGAAATAAGTATGAGCAAGTAGCTTTTCAACTAATTGAAAGTATATTTTGATTCAATAAGGAATCTAATTGTAGATTATGAGAGAAGATCTCAAAAGTGTTTTTTTTCCTGAAATAGTGTATTAATCTCATAAATGCATTAAATAATATAGAATAATAAGGGAAATCAAACTTGCATCGTAAGCTTTGAAGTAGAGGTGATCAAAAAAGCCCGGCCCGCGGACCCGACCCGATTTTTTTTTGCCTAGGGACGGGCTTTGGGCAAGCCAAAAATGACTTTTTAGTTTATTTTTTAGCCCAGCCCAATTTTGACCAGAAAAGCCCGCTTTTTTTTTGCCCGAAATAGCGAGCTTTGGGCACATAATTTCGGCCCGAATTCCGGTCCGACCCGGCATGGCCCGACCAATGGGCAATTTTTTTGAGGCTTGGCCCTGCCCATGATCACCTCTACTTTGAAGGTTATAGGTTATAACGAAGTTGATCTCTTTTTAAATTTTGTGCTATCAACGTGCATTATTATTTAGATAACTTGAAAGACTATGGTAGTGTACCCGAGTATAATAAAGATTATGGTTTTTCAAAGCTCTGGTAGTTTAGCAGCTTGTAGAGGAGAGTCATTCCTTCGGGTACTCTAGCAAATTTGGTCCCTATGGTGCACGATTTAGTAATGCTTATTTTCACAAGCATTAACTTTTTTTTTTTCATTTAGAGAGATAATTGGGCTAACGACTAATCCCTGCTAGACTACTAGCTTTCAGGGTACACCAACTTAAAGACTGGGTATAAGGTTTAACAACCAGAAGACAACAAGCCTAAAGACCGACAAGAGAAATTCCCTGACTTATTGTTGGGATGAGAATTCAAACACTAGCAAAGTCCTGAAATTTGTAGGGATACTCCACTGAGTTACGACCTCTTCCTCCAACAAGCATTAGTTATAGTAAGACAATGATGCACTTAGGATTTGTTAGTTACGAATAACATAAAGTCTTAAACAATATGCTTTAATTCACAAATATAAACTAAAATAACATTGATCAATGTTAATTGATATAATTTTGCTAAAATAATTAAACTATTAATTGATTAATTAATTTTTACTACCTTGGGGGATCGTGCGCGATAGCGCACGGGCCAACAACTAGTAAACTAAAGTGTTTCAAATGTTCATGTATAATTCAGATTATAAGAGTAATCATAACTAACTAGTTGTATCAAACAAAATGATACATGAGTAGTTGATGCTATGTTCTTTTGGACTGAATTAATACAAATTTAGTTCAGACAAATTCAGTTCAGTTAGTTTCCTCTCAGAGTTTTCATTTATTTGAGTTCAGTTCAATTCAGACAAATTCAGTTCAGTTCAATTCACACAAATTCAGTTCTTCTCTCTGTCGCTAAAGCAGAACCACACGCAAACCCTAAGCTCTAATGGAACAAACTAGAGGTGATCATGGGCCGGGCCGAGCCAAAAAAAATTTGCCCATTGACCGGGCCGAGCCCAAATCCGGGCCAAAAATTTGTGCCCAAAGCCCGGTATTTCGGGCCGGGCCGAGCGGGCTTTTGCGGGCTAAAACGGTCGGACCTAAAATTTAGACTAAAAAATGTTTTTTGGCTTGTCTAAAGCCTGCCCAAAAAAAAAAAAAAAACGGGCCGGGCCGCCCCGCCCGTGGGCCCAAAAAAACTGCCCAAGCCCGGCGGGCTAGAGTTGATCAGCTCTAGAACAAACCAAAACTCACGCCGCGTTTCCCTAACCCTAACTCCCTATAAGTCCTTCTCGCCACGACGGCACGAGTCACGACCAGTTGACCACAGGCCTTCGTCGTCGGTGACGGCGCCGTTGTCCTTGAAGTCTGAAGAAGTCGAACCCTAGCCTCCGCCTCCCCAGCGAACCAAACGGCGACCAGGTAAGTTTTTGAAATCAAAATTTCTTCAACCTTCCAGTTTCTTTATTGATTTAAATTCATTAAAATCATTGATTCTTGATTGATTCGATTCAAAATCATGATTCCATTTTCCTCCTTTTTATAATCCTGAAAATTAATTGTTAAAGAAGGTATAATTGACACTGGTTCAGCGAAGTGTTATTTTACTTGTAACCTGGAAAGAGTTTCAGAATTACAAAAAAGAAAAGAAAAGAAATGAGATAAGTAGCTCCTAAGTTGATGGTGGTGAACTGGTGACTTTGGTGATTGGAAAAGATTAATGTTGATGGCTTTGTCTGATGAAACCAAATTGATTCTCCTCGGCATCCTACTAGTGTATATTTCCTTTATCCTTTTGATAACCCTGAAATGAGATATGGAGCTGCTAATTTTGATGATGGTGGTTTTGGTTATCGTATATGATCAATGTTGTTAGTGTTGTCTTGTAAGTATATCCAAATTAAGTATTATTGCTGATGCTTCCTACCAGGGTCACATTACTCACATACCACTTTGTCTAATTTTAGATTGAGGAAGAAGTGCAACAAGATGATTATTGAGGGTTTCTATTGATCGTAAGATTGTTAAAACAAGAAGTGTATTATACAATAGATTAACTGTCATTTTTGTTACCTCAAAGATTGTTAAAGAACTCTCTTTTATATGCATTTAAGGAAAATGTGGTTTGGTTTTGGCTTGTTTAGAGGATGAATTCTGAGGCTTATTTGTGTTTGTGTGAGTGTATATAGATTTAGGAGGTTAGGATGATAAATTGTGATTTAGAAATCATTATTTTGAATGATGTATGATGTGCTTGATAGTTTATTGTATTGTGATGGCCTTTTCAATCGATTTGTTTGATCTCATTCAAATAATTAATTTAATTTTCAGAATGAAAAGAAAAATGATAGGGATATTTCAATTTTTTTGGCTAAAAGAACGCCACTCAAAATCTACCTCCTCCATCCCCTCACCTTTCCTTCTTCTGTTCTGCTTTTGTTCTCCTTATCCTCTTGTTAGAATTTTTTTTATAAAAAATAGTTAAGTTTTATTACAATAGGTAGCCTACGAGATGCGTGCGCCTTCGCCTTGCGCCTCCCTTTGCCTTGCACCTCCCTTCGCCTTGCCCCTCCTTCGCCATGCCCCTCCCTTCGCCTTGCGCTTGGCGCCTCGGTGCGCCTTGCGCCTCTTAAAACTAAGATTGGTCATTGGTTGTATTGCGGATTTGCGTTAGTGTGACCAACCATCTTAGTTTTAAAAGGCGCTAGGCGCATCGAGGCCCAAAGCGCACCGAGGCGCACGCATCTCGCACATGAGGCGCACTTTTAATCATTATTATTTTGGTTTTTAATATTTTTATATTTTTTCTGTTTTTCTATTTTATTTTTATTTTTCGGTTTATTCACCAAATACCCCTGAGTTTTCGGTTTATTCACGAGGTACCCTCGCACTTTTGAAAATACACCTAGTACCCCTTAGTTTTATGATAATACACTCAAATGCCCTTAATGACTAATGGCGGTTAACTCTGTTAGTCTTAATCTTAATTAACCCCTAATTAAACCCTAATGAACCTAACTAAACCCTAAACCTTAACCCCTAACCCTAACCTTAACCTTAACCCCCTAACCCTAACCTCCACCACCTCCACCACCACCACCACCCAGGCCCCCTCCCCCCCCCCCCCAGCCCCCCTCTCCCCCCCCCCAGCCCCCCCTCCCCCCCCCCGGCCCCTCCCCACCTCACCACCCCCGCAGCCCACCCTCCCCACCACATCGGCCCCCTCCTCGCCAAAGAACCCCCTCCTTAGCCCTCCTCCCCGCCACAGCCCCCTCCCCAGCCCCACTCCCGATTTCGCCCCACCCCCTCTTACGGGCTGTTCCACTTCCACGAAAAACACCCCCAGCGATTTCCGACCAACCCCTTATGGGTTGTTCTACTTCCACGAAAAACACACCAACCCCTTCGATTTCCGCGAAAAAAAGCAAGTGTATATGAAGCCGTCGCAACACGGGTGAAAAGCACCGCAAGTTTCCCCGTGCAAAACGAGAAATCCGAGCCTCGGATTTGCCTAGAATTGCTTGAGGGGGTGGGGAGGGATGCGGAAATTCGCGGAGGTGGGGGGCTGCGTGGGTTGTTTGGGGGGCTGCGAGGGGTAGGGGTGCGGGAGGGGGGGAGGCTGGGGAGGGTCGACGGGGGTGGGGGGAGCTGGCTGAGGGGGAAGGGGTGGGGGGTGGGGAGGGGGAGGTTTAGGGTTTAGGGTTTAGGGTTAGTGTTTAGGGTTAGGGTTAGGGTTAGGGTTAAATTTTAGGTTAATTAGAGTTTAAATCAGAAAATTAGTGTTAATGACTAACGCCGTTAGTCATTAAGGGCATTTGGGTGTATTATGTTGAATCTAAGGGGTACCAGGTGTATTTTCAAAAGTGCGAGGGTACCTGGTGAATTTCATGAAAACTCGGGGGCATTTGGTGAAAAAACCGTTTATTTTTTCTCTGGATATTATTTTTATTTAAAAGAAACTAAAACTGACCTGTTCATAAAAAAGAGTAAACATATCACAAAAACTGCATCCTTCCAAAAAGAAAAAGGGAAATAGAAGAAATTGGTAGTTTTTTAAAAAAAAATAGTGTTTAAAGAAAGAGGAAAGTATTAGAGAGAAAGAACAAAGTATCAGAGAGAAAGAAATTACATGAAGAAGATCGAAGATCGAAAAGAGAGAAAAGGAAAGAAGAGTAGATCGAAGAAGCAGATCGAAGAGAGAGAAAAACGAAAGAAGAGAAGATCGAAGAGAGAGAGAAAGAAGAGCACATCGAAGAGAGAGAAAACCAAACTAACTTGAAAAGCTCTGCCGCCGGCCACCGTTCACCCATAAAGTGCCGTCGGCGACCGGAGATGGCTCGCCGATAACTTCTGTTGAATCTAGAACCACCAATTTGGGTATTGGTTCACAGTTCGCGAATTAGGGTTTTCACAATTAGGGATTTCAATTTGTGGGTTGAATGAAGTAAATTCGTGTAATCAAATGAGGGCTTTTGCTCGATTTTGTATAATAAAGACGGGGTAAGTTTTAGTTTTAAGAAATTTTGCTTATTTAAAGGTTTTTAGCATGATCTTCTTCCCTTCTCACGCATCTAGCTTGAAAGCGACTAAGGCGCGCGCCTAGCTGCGCCCATCGTAGATCGCCTCGCCTAGGTCTTCCAAGGCGATTTTCCTTGCGCCTAAGGCCGCCTAGTCAAGGCGCGCTTTTTAAAACTAAGCCAACCATTAGGGCTCCTATTGACTAAAGGTTGCTAGAAAGTCTTGAGTGGATTGGGTTCCTAATTATTATGAACCCGAATTGACTATATCACACAAAAACTGAATGATAAGTGACTATATCAGAATATCGATTATAGCTGACAAAAACTGACTATACAAGGTGATTATATTATACAAAAACTGACTACATCAGATAGAAATTGACTATATCAAATAAAAACCGACTATATCATACAATACCCGGTGCACAATAAGTTGTTGTGAATCGGGTCCATTCAAGGTTTTTAAAAGGTTGCTTCTTCGGTTTCCGGACTTTTTTTTCATGTGTTGGTCTGTTTGTTTTGATAATATACATGTCTATTTGCTTGATTTATTCATTGTAGTGGTGTATTGGTCTGATTTTATTATAGTTGTGGTTGTATGAAACAGGTGCAATCATTGAGGTTGAAACAAATATAATCGTGGTTGATTCCCTCCTGTGAGAACCAACAATCACAAAGGAAATAAGGTGTATATCATTTCCTATATAGGTTAGAACCAAGGGAATTTAGGCTTATTCCTTTCTTTTCCCCTTGTATCTTGGGTTCCTTTCCATTGACCTCGCGCGAACCAAACACCCTTTTAGAGTTAAAATTAGGTAAATGTTTTTAAACCCTAGACACTGTATCAAATTTAAGCACTTCCATCACTAGTAATCAGTTATTTTAGCACAAAAATGGAGGAAGAAGCGTTGATTGATAACAACTTCCCTTTATTTTCAAAGAGAAAAAAAACTTCTCCCAGACAGCCTCAACTCCCTCAACAATCACTAACTGAAATCGCACTACAAAATCCCCTAATATCTGATGAACGTCAACAAATTGAGAAGCATACACCCTGTATTGATGAAGCATCTTGCACATTCACTGATTTAGGGCTTCCGGAATGGGCCACGAAAACCTGCTTTGAGCTTGGAATGAAAATTCCAACGAAAGTGCAACAACATTGCATACCCAAAATTCTTGATGGCGATGATGTGTTGGGTTTAGCGCATACAGGAAGTGGGAAGACTGCTGTATATGCCCTCCCAATTCTTCACCGTTTAGCAGAGAACCCATACGGGGTATTTGCCCTGGTCATTACACCCACTCGGGAATTGGCATATCAGTTGGCTGACCAGTTTCGTGCCCTCGGCTCGTCGTTGCATGTCCGGTGTACTGTTGTTGTTGGGGGAATGAATATGATCACACAGGCAAAAACGTTAATGCAAAGGCCTCATGTCGTTATTTCTACTCCTGGAAGAATTAAGGTGCTGCTTCAAGATAACCCAGATATACCTTCAGTCTTTTCCAGAACTAAGGTCATCATCACTACTTTATCTTTTTTTTTATGTTTTTTTTATGATATCTCATTGAGAAATTTCTAATTCCAAAACGTTCTAAATGAAATTTTGTTCAGAATAATTAGTTCATGTAAAAATTCAACCTCAAATGTTATATCTTGAACCATTAATGTTGTATATAGAATCATGAAAGTTGTATGTGGAAATCACATATCAGTATCATCTACTAGTTATATAAGATGGTGATATTTTATATGAAACATTTGTGATTTGAATCATTTGATATACAACATTTAGAATTGTATAATCAACATTTGTATATGTTAAGAGCAAAAAAATTTCGTAACAGTTTGAATTTGGGCAAAGCTCTATCTCATGCTTAAATGTTGATTAATAGTTTACACACTGCCAGACTGCTTTTGTTGGTAATACTCTTCCTTAGAATTTTGACATGAGGAGAAATCCTCAAGAGTGGGATTTAGGCGATTTGACCTATATAAGGTGTTGAATAGCTTGGTTTCCCCTGCTCACTAGATAAAAGGGGTCTTGTTGGGTTTCTCTTTGGGTCTTTACTTGTAAATCTTTCTAATTTCTTTTACAAAAATCTACAGCCTCATTCAGTTTGAAGGCCAAAACTTGTTGAAGGTTAAAGCCTGTGTGCATATTGTGAGGTAGCCATGTAGTTTTGGAGTAAATTGTTGATCATGGGCCTCATCACCTGTTCACCATCAATTTTGATACATTTCCAGCAATTATGTGAGCTTTGGAATGAATAAGATATGAACGTCCTTGGCATGCCTATCTATTCTATAGGTTATGATGTAGCTGATTGCAATGTTTGAGGCTATCAGCGTGCGAGATTTTGTGGAGTGGAGGGGTCTCTCTTTAGTTCCCCTCTATGGGATATTCCAGGATACCTTTTAAAATAATGTTAGTGGTGAAAGGCATGCCCTTTTCTTGTATTAAAATAAGAGTCTTAGAGGAATGATTTTGCTCTGTGGTTGTACAGCTTTTTGTTTAAGAGATTTTCCTCTTTTAAAGAAAAATTCATATAACCTGTTTTTGTTGCATTTTTGTGGAGCTATGCATCAAGACTGTAATAATGTAGTTTCTTATAGAACTGCTTATATCAAGATAACCTCCTAAAGGAAGCCATTCATCTCAGGCTTCCACTTAGAGAAATGTTCATCTTGGAAGGATGTACAATCTCATTGACTTTTCTTGAATGACTCATAATACAATAGCAAAGAAGTTGTTGCTTAAGGTAACTTTACCTTGCTTAAGGGTGATGCATTTCCTGCCATGTGTCTGTCCAACTTGCTCAAATCTTTTAAAAAACTCAATTGTCAGTTACCTTTGCTAGTGGCTTTCTTACAGCATCTCTTGGACTTAGTTGGTTCTTTTGTACTCCTTTCTAAAGATCTAAAGCCCACTGCAGTTATTGACCTTCTTGTTTATAGGCCAATTTTGCTGTGGGTTGTCGTATAATAATAGAATCATTACCTGCGAAGCTGAATTGAGAATGGATGAGGTCATCCAGCTCTTCCAGTCAGGAATGACAATGCTAATCAACCATGCGTGTTCTGAAGGAGAAGTCGATGTAGTGGCTTAAGTGAGTCTTATTACATGTCCTGCTCTATACTAAAACTGCTATTATATAGAGCATTTAAGAATTCTATTGAATGGTGCTTTCTGCCCTATTCCTTTCTTGCTTAAAACTTATTTGCATGAATGACATAAAGAGGATTACCTTCCAGCATTTATGTGGAATTCTATAGCTCATTCGACCATTATCAGGCCCCAAATGTGATTTGCTGTATACTCCTCTGGCTGTGTTGAGGAGTTTATGAGAGTTCACTTGATCTTCAGGTCATTGATGAACTTGGCCATGGATGGTTTAGGAATTGCGCCTGCTATTCTGGTTGTGCACAGATTGTAAACCCTGAGATTTTTTATTAATACCTTTTGGCATCATTTATGTCAGTTTCTCTCAACGTGTATAAGATCATCTCTGTATTTTACAATTTTTGTGTGCTTTAGTAAAACTCTGGCAAATAAAGCTGTAATGTCAATGCGTAAAAATTCTGTTAATACAACAGCAGTGTATTTCCATTTCTCCTTCAGTTACTGAACTCTGCAGCTTCTATGTGCTTTGAATTTACATAATGTACTACTGTAAGTAGGGCAACACATATTCAGGAGTACTACTGGTTGAGGGTTGCCCATAATTGTCTGATTTGTTTGTATGTTCGATGGTTTTCTAGTTGGAGTTGGTGGAACTGATTAGTGTTCTGTAAAGTGAAAAAAAACTAGTCAAATGTGATATATGATATGGTTTCTCTTATCACTTACAAATAGACTCCACATCTGCGAACTTATGGAATCTTTTTTTTTCTTTTTAATTTATAATTGCAGTTTCTTGTGTTAGACGAAGCAGATAGAATTCTTGATGTTGGGTTTGAGGAGGAGCTGAGAGTTATATTCAAGTGCTTGCCTAAAAAACGGCAAACTTTATTATTTTCTGCAACGATGACCAAAGACCTAACAACACTGCATGAGCTTTCTGCTAAAAAGGCATTCTTCTATGAGGCATATGCAGGCCTTGAGACCGTTGAATCTCTTAGACAACAGTATCTTCTTCTCGCTGAAAATGTGAAGGATGTATATCTTCTACATATTTTATCAAAGATTGAAGAGATGGGTGTACGCTCAGTCATTATATTCGTCTCTGAAATCAGGTATGTACCGAGGTGAAATGATTGTGTCCTGCTCTGTTCTTATTCTGTCTAATTCATTCATTTTGAAGAACATTTCATATACTTTGTTTTTTTTAAATTGCACCATTTGGTTTGAAAACAAGAAAAGAGGAGAGAGAGTGAAAATGGACATACATGCCCTTAATTACTATGGGTAGGTTGGATAATTAAATGGGTTGGATGTAGGGGTGTAAATGATGCGAGTCGAGTTCGAGTTCAGCCAAACTCGACTCGAACTCGTGAGCCATTAGCCGAGCTCGACTCGACTCGACTCGTAAACTCGCGAGCTCGAGATTTTGAAGTGAGCTCGAGCTCGAACTCAAGCTCGAGCTCGAGCTCCTCGAACTCGAGCTCGAAACTTTTTTTTTTTTTTTTTTTCCTTATTTGTTACCTTATACTTTGCTCTTGAGCATGCGTTAATGATAATACAAAATACATGGCATTTTTTCCGGTACATCACTGTTTTGAACTAAGAGAATATATAATAAAGAGTCTAAATCCACCATAAAAAATTACAACCCAAAGTCTAATGAAGATAAAATCAGTTTACTACAAGTTCAAAGCCATTGAACAAATAAAGATTACATCATATATGATTAGTTGATAACATTAGGCTCCATCACACAAAGCCATACATCAAACCAACCTATTTCCACAAATCTGCCAAAAACATAAAAACAAACATTAAGACATATTAACTTGAAAAAAAAAACAAATTACACTCTTAAATTTCATTGATTATTATACCTATGAGTTGTCACTTTGTTGGTTCATCGGAATTCACTGGAATGAAGATCTCCTTTGGTTGTTTTTCATTCTCCTAAAATATGATTAAAACAAAGTAAGCATACATATCAAAATGTAAAGGTAACAAATTAGTAAGTGCTAATGAGTATGATTTTACCTTATACTTCCTTTTTACCCCATGGAGTGATCTACACCAATCACCCGTACACATCAACATTTGCACTGTTTCAGGAGCAAGAGAAGCCCGATAGGGATCTATAACACGACTCCCTGCGCTAAAAGTTGCCTCAGAAGCTACAGTAGTGATAGGATCAGCCAAAATATTCACCGCCATCCTAGACAAAATTCGATATTTGTTTGATTGTCCCTTCCACCAAAGTAAGACATCAAAGTTGTGATCTTGACTAAAGAAGCAACCCTCATCAAAATACATATCAAGTTCGGAAACCACACGAGAAACTGATGTCTCCCCACTATAAACATCTTGCAATAGTTCAAATAACCCACTAGAACCACCAGCATTACCACCTTCATTTGCATTTAAAGTGAATTCACATCTAAGTAGCACGGATACGGATACGGATACGGGGACGGGTACGGATACGGGTACGGGGACGGAAAACGGCAAAATCAAAATTTTTAAAAACGGGTACGGCTTGGATTCGGCAAAAAAAAATTTTTTTTAACAAAAATAATATGTGTAGTGTGTTTTTATGATTAGTATTGTAATTTTATAGTAATAATAATTATTATAAAAAAAAATCAATATATATAGTTTTAAACGAAAAAGAGAAGTACAAATTTAATAAAGGAAAGTGATAACAATAAAGAGAGAAAAGTGGACAAGTAGTGGTCTTTTCCTAGAAAAATAATAGTCATATATGACAGCTGTAAAGAAGGGAGGGGAATATAAAAAACAAAAAGTAACTTCAGTTGCATGTGTACTGAACATGAACAGTGGCCAGTAAACTACTATTTTCACTCTGTTTTCGTTTTCTTCTTCCTCTGTTTTCGTCTTCTTCATTTTTTTCTTCTTCCTCTCTTCTCTTCTTCTTCAATTAAATAATTCTGGATTTCTAGGCTCAAATTTCTTGAGCAATCGAGAAGAATAAATGACAAGAACACGAGGGGCGGCGACAAACTTCGAAACGGCCGGCGAGAAGAGGCGGCGACGAATCCCAGGAGTTCGCCCTTTTCGCAGGTGAGTAGAGAGAGAATTTGGGGATTTCGAAAATGAAACCCTAGCTTGTGAAATGTGATTTTGGGCCTCTGAAATTTATTTCATTAAGCCAGAAAGACGTTGGGTACGTGGGTTTGGTATGAAATACGTACCCAGCCCGTCCCCGCGTTCGAGTTCCCCGTACCCAACAACAGCCCGCGTACCCAGCCCAACGGATTCGTTCTGGGTACGAATCCCAGGCGAATCCGTACCGTACCCGTACCGTACCCGTACCCGGTACGGGAAACGGCCCCTGGGAGGTGTACCCAGGCTTCATAGATTCACATTCTCCTCATTCATCCGAGGTAGAAGAATAAATCCTCACATATTTATCAAAAAGTTGGTACATGAGCTCTTTGACCTTACAAATATTATCCTGAACTACGTGTTGAGGAAACATTTTGGGAAATGCAATCTTTACTGCCCTCATTTTTAATCTAGGGTCTAACACAGTTCCTATTGCCATCAACATATTGCATTCACCCCAATACTTATCAAACCTATCTTTCATGTTTTTTACCATACTTTTAACAAAATCATCAGGAGACTCAGACTTTTTATCCAACAACACTTTAATCCTTTGCACCTCAGCAAGAAACAAGTTGGAAGTTGGATACTCAGAACCCGATAATGAGTTAGTAGTATCTTTGAACACTTTTAAGATATCAAGCAATTTTTCAATTTTTTCCCACTCACTTTCATCAGGACAATAATCATAATTATGATCATGCAAAGCATATCTAGGGAATACCTTTCTGAACTTGATAGCACAATCAAGCATGTCATATGTCGAATCCCAACGTGTCTTGCACTCCAAAACTAGTTTCCGATGTTGCAAATTGTACTGGCTAACAAGTTCTCCAAACCGTTTGAGACGAGCATCACTGGAGTTCAAGAAATCAACTGTGTCATGGACTTTCTCTATAATGCTCTTCACTTGTTGAAGACCATGTTGCACCATAATGTTGAGAATATGTGCGCAACATCAGACATGAAATAATTTCCCATTAGCAATAAGTCTGCCACCATTTGATGCAAAATTATCTTTCAAAATTTGGAGGCAAGAATCATTTGCAGATGCATTATCTACATAAATTGTGAAAATCTAACATAAATATAAAGAATATGGATCATTAGTTCACAAATCATAAATAAAAAAACTAATACATAAAGATATTAAACAAATCAAAACTTACTTTATCTTCAATTTCCCACTCTTTCAAACATGTCAAGATGCAATCGGCTATGTTAGCACCTTTACGTGGAGGAGGCAAATGGACAAAGTTAAGCACTCTTTTTTGAAGCTTCCAATCATAATCCACAAAGTGAGCTGTAAGCACCATGTATACAATTCTTTGTGGCTTTGACTTCCATAAATCTGTGGTCAAACTTATTCGTTCCACCTTCTTCAACAAATCTTTTAGTTTCTTTTTCTCAAACTCATAAACTTTGAAAGAATCTGCTCTTATAGTAATTCGAGATACACTATTCCATTGTGGCAATCCTCTTTTCATCATCAAGTTAAATCCTTCCTCCTCAACAATAGTAAAAGGATGCTCATGCATAGTGATCCAATGTGCTATCCCCTCTCCCATCTTTAACATGTCAAGTTTGCCATTATGTAAAGCACTAACAAATCCATATTGATTTGTACCGGTACTTGAATCAGATGGCATAAAATTAATCAATTTTTGTTGCTTGATGTGTTTTGTTTTCATCAAACAAGAATCCAAATGTCGGTGCATATGAGTAGTGCTTTTAGATTTCAAGATAGAAAGAGGATTTTTACAATATTTGCACCTTACTTTCCATTGATTTTTTATCTCTTCAGGTTTAAGAAATTCATCCCACTTTTGATCTTCTTGGTCTCTTAAAGTTATTAAAAGGGTTTTCAACCTCAGCTTCTAAATGTCAGGGGGTTCATCATTAACATCTTCTAGTTCAACTTCATTGATTTCATCACCTCCTCCATTATATTCATCATCAACATTCACAAAAAACTCCTCAACCCTTGAAACACCAACTGGTGTAGAAGATCCTTGTGGTCCACTAGACATCTCTAAGAATATAAATAACATAACTGAATTAAATTGACATCATGCATGCGTTTATTAATATAGAAAATAACAGTAGTACACATGAAGTGATGACATCTTCTATAGAAAATAACAGTAGGCATTAAAGCATTAGCTAAAAACGAATTCTTTCACTATCGTGTAAAAAAAACCAAGTCTTATACTCTTATATGAATAAAAAATGAAATCCTTCACTAAATTTATCTTAGAATTAGAAAATATTTCACAAATAATAATTAAACATGAAATTGTTGCATCGATTTGGTTTTGTTATATTATGAAAATTGTTCTCTTAGAATTAGGAAAAATAAAAGAACTGAATTTGGGGAATAAAAACTAACCAACAGTTCAAAGACTGGAGATGCCAATTCCGAAGCCGGAAAAACTCTGGCAAAGAAGAACTCCGACGAAGCAAAGCAGCAACGGTGGCGATTCACATATGGCAGTAGAGAGTAGAGACCAGTTGAGTCTAGACCACGAGAGAGAGAGACTGAGAGGCAAAGACTGCGTTCGACTATTCTAGAATTAGGGATTGAGGGTTTTTTTTCCTTTGAGTGGAAACATAAATGAGAGAATAGAGATGAAGGCTAGATTTGCTTTTGGGTAGTACTAGTATTTATTTTATTTTTTTGACGGGGGGTAGTACTAGTATTTAGGATAGATTTACTTTTCACACTTTTTTTTTATAATTTAATCATATATTTGTGGATTATTATTTCTAAAATACTTTGATAATAATATTTTTTAAAATAAAATATTACATATAATTTTTTTTTCGAGTATCTCACGAGCTTTTCGAGTCGAGTATCGAGTTGCTCAAACTCGGCTCGTTAGCTATCGAGTCGAGCTCAAGCTCGAGTCGAGCCTACTCGAGTCGAGCTTTGATCGAGTTTTGACCGAGTCGATCTCGAGTGTCTCGTCTCATTTACACCCCTAGTTGGATGGGTCAATCTTGAGAGTGTAAGAGGGTAAATTTTACCCAAAAAGTTTATTATAATAGGAAATGGTGCAATAAAAAAGAAACACCCATAAAGGAAAGTGGTGCAATTAAAAAAAAAAAATAGAGGAAGTATATTTTTACGGCCAGTCCTCAAGACCTTAAGTTTTTCTTTTGGCTTGCTGCAACATACAAGTTGTAGATCTGCAATTCAGATGAAATGCAAGAATTCGATTAGGTGTAGTGGCCCAAGTGGAGAGGAAGATTCTATCTTCAAAATTCTTTTGTTGGCGGGAGGTATCCATTTTTCTAGAAAGACATCAGGTATCCTGAGTCCTGACGCAGTATATTCTGATTCAACTAGGGTGAACAAATTCCAAGGACTCAATCTGAAAAATTGGATCTATGACAAATGGAACTTGGAAAAAGTATTTTGTTATGGTTAAAACCGCTGTCCCATATGAAATAATGGAGAGTATCATCAATCAAGCAACACGTTTCCCTTAGGATTCATTGAATTTGAAGGAAGAGATATATATGCAACTTTGACATGTCAATGATATCCTTTATGGGAATAGCGAGGCACGTTGATGAGTCTTGAACTAAAATTTTAATTAGCACGTACTTGTTTAGCACTAAGTTGGAATCAAGATAAAAGAATTTCCGTAAGAGGTCTGCACACCGTTTAGTCTACTTCAGAACATCATCTGCTGAATCTGCTTGTTTGTAATGGTATGAACTGTCGTGAAGCATGTTAATGTTCTTGCTGCTAATCAAGGTAGGAAATAAACGTTCGTCCATTCCAATATAAGGAGCTGCTATTATGAATTATTTTTGAACTAAGACATCTATTGCTGCTTTTGCAAACAGGACATGCCATTTATTGGCTTTGTTACTGGAAGAGCTTGATCTGGAAGTTGTAGAACTGCACTCAATGCTAACGCAGTCTTCAAGACTTGCTTCTGTACACCGCTTCAAATCTGGGCAGGTTCCTATATTGCTTACTACAGGAGTTGGTGAACGTGGGCTAGATATCCCAACAGTGGATCTAGTTGTAAATTATGACGTACCAAGGTCATACTTTTCTACACATTCTATTAAGAAACTTCTATTATCTGAAAAATTAATTGGGAAATGTTCTCAGGTAACCTTAAGGTTATGCAAAATACTCAGATTAACCCCCATCAGGTTAGAGTTCCCTCTCCAAATCAAACTTACTCCTGACGACAGAAGTCGATATTATACCAACCCCTCATTACGTGCTGTTTATGGCGCAGAAAAGAAAAGGAATGGTGTAAGTTAATAAGGTTGTCCTTTCCAGATGTAGGGCCTGACTGACTGGCGGAAGTGTTAGCTAGGCACTTCTGTAGTTCCATTAAGACTGTTCAGTTCAAATTAGAACAATAATATTTGGTAAATATCAGTTTTAGTCAGCATCAGAAAAATACACTAAAGATCAACCAAAATCAGCTTTAATCAGCAAAATTAGTTTCAATCAGTATTACTGAGTCTAAATATTTCAGTTCGGTAAAAGTAAGTTGAAATGAATAGGTCTTATTACTAAGGTCAGTTGGAAGAGAATTGTAACTTGGTTGTTAGCTCACGAAAAACAAAAGGTTACTATTAGTATTTTTCCTAACCTCAAGGTTGTGAGAAAATTTCCGAAAATTATTAGTAGCATAATTATGGTTTATGCTTAACTGTTATGACTGTAGATGTGCTGCTGACTATGTTCATCGTGCGGGACGTACTGCAAGAGCTGGTAGAGGGGGGCTTGTGGTGAGCTTTGTCACAGGGGTGAGAATCAACCTTTATGTTTATGTAGTCTTGAAACTGTTGTTTTTCAGGTGGCTTTACATCTACTTCTCATTTATTATTGCAGATTGAAGTGGACCTTATACATGAAATAGAAGCAGAAGTTGGAAAGAAAATGGAAGAGTTTGAATGCAAAGAAAAAGAGGCTCTTGCTGACCTCACCAAGGTGAGAGTGCTGAAATATTTTAACTTTGACTTACAGACTTATTATATAAGTTCTTTTGCAAATGTCTTTCATTTTAAGAGAAAGACGGTCTTCAAAAAGATTGTCACACGAACATTCTAATCCTTCATAATTAATATCAACCTCCACGGGTGCTTTTTTGTTCATATATAAATATAGATATATAATGTAAAAGGTTTGATAAAATTAGAGCAAGGTGCCATAAAAATAAAAATAAAATAAAAAAGAAAAAAAGATTGAAGCAGGGTATTTTGATTGTTCTATATAACAAACAATTACTGAATTTTGGTATTCCATATGACAATAACTGTGAGATATGTTGTGGAATAATGACTGATATTGCGTAGTCTTTTATGGTGGTTCGGAGATAATTATATATAATTTGTCAACGACGCCCTTTCATTCCAATATGTAATTTTGCTAAAATTCACAATTGGAGATGACAAATTCGTCAAACATGCTTTCTATTATTAGTTAGGGATAGTGCTTAAGCTCCCTCAATCACCAAGTCACAAATATATATATAGTGCTTGTTGCTTCTGGTAATAAACAAGTTGACAGTTTGTTTCATGGTATCATTGTTTGATTTTCTCAGAGTATTCAGTGGATTCGGCTTTTTTTTCCCTTATCTAGTTTCTCAACTACTCAGAACTTTCTTTGCACGAGTCATGACTCTTTATAAGCATTATGGGACCCTATCTCGACATGCCTTGCACAAAAACAATGGTGACAATATAAAGGGCGGAACCTATCCTGAGCTATGTCCGAAGAGGACCATAAATGCTGAACACAGATTTTGTAGCTATAATAATTTTTTGAATTTGCTGTCCTTAGCAGGTCTTCTAAATCTGTGTGCTGTGTCCATGTCGGTTTCTTTGCAAGATCTTATTGCCTGAAGTTTATGTTTGGAAGTCCTTGAACTATATTCCCTTGTCCACAAAACACGTCCTGTTAACCCTAGGCACACATATTAAGAGTTAAATGGTAGAACTGTAGAAGACTTAGATTCTTTTTTTTTGCGCGTGCGTGTGTGTTTAGATAGCAGTAAGAATAAAAAAAATTGATTGAAAGATATAGAGTAAGTTGAAGGCCTCACACCACATTGAGGCTCCGTTTGGTAGGGCGTAAAACATTTCAATTTTACATTGTTTGGTTTGCATAGGAGTGTAAAACCATTTTTCTTAGGACTAAAATTGTTCTCCCAATGATGGAAAACCATTTTCCCTTCAAAATGAAGGAAAAACTGTTTTCCTTCCTTTTTACTTGTCTCTTTTGTACGCTCCTCTTACTACCTCCTTACTTTCCCTTTCATTTTCCTTTCTTTTCATCATTTTTCTTATATGGAACCAAACAACGGAAAACTAATTTTCGAATTGTGCTTTCCATTGTAAATTGTTTTCCATGAAAATCATTTTACACTGAAAATGTTTTACACCCTACCAAACGGAGTCTGAATACGTAGGGAGAGAATGAGAGTGTTTGCGTAAGGGCCCTACTAGTATTTTTTGCACGCGATGCGTGCGCAAACTTCGCAATGATATTGTACATGTTTCTTTTGTTTTAAAAAATATGAAAGTTACTTTTACTAAGAAAAATGTGGTAGTTTTTTTAGGGGAAAAAATTGACAGTTATTAGAGCTTTTTCTTAAAAAAAGTTGACTTTTTTGCCCTCATTAGTTATCTTAGAAGAATAAAAACATATAGGGTATTTTAGCCTTTTAGGGAATTCAAGTGGACACCAAAGTCCTCAAGAGTTCCCATATATAATAGATATATACTGGCTGGG
The DNA here is from genome assembly GCA_947646795.1 of Beta lomatogona. Lineage (NCBI taxonomy): Eukaryota > Viridiplantae > Streptophyta > Magnoliopsida > Caryophyllales > Amaranthaceae > Beta > Beta lomatogona. The sequence goes on from CANSNZ010000942.1 coordinate 4,258,373, forward strand.
AGGGTAAAATCTAAGGTGATGGAATGTTCTTTTGTAGATTGACCAAAATAGTATTTATTTATTTTTAGTTTTTTCTCACATGATTCTGTATCCCGCAGGTTTTGAAGGCAAGAAGGGTTGCTGTAATGAAGATGTTGGATGATGGCTTTGAGGATAGAGTAAAAGCGCGCAAGGATCAGAAAGTGAAAACTTTAGGAGAGAAAGGCTTGCTGAATAAAAATAAGCGGAAGAGGAGAACATAAGATGAATAACTCATATACCTAAATTAATAAAGTATTTGTTCATTTATTAAAAGACTGTACATGCTGTAATGTAGGAGTGAGTTATTTACCCTAAACGATTGAGCAGATAGCTTAGTGGTGTTGGCATCATCTTCGATTCCAGAGATCCTGGGATTGAGTCTCACCTCTTGCAAGGAGGGGTTTCTAATTTCCCCCCTACTTGCAAGGGACTTTATCTTATCTTGCTCGGTAGCTTTGAAATTTATCTCTCTGGCAACATCATCAGCTAGGGGTGTAAGTGGATTGGATTTTGCTATATAAGTTTTTTGGACTCGAGAAATTGAGTCAAAATCTTATCCAAACTTTTTTTGAGTCTAGTTCTATCTAGTTCGAAACCTTTTTTCTTGAGTCTGGATCCGGTCCAGTTCGATTATTATATAATATACGGTTTTTTCACCAAATACCCCTGACAAATTAAAAAATTCATGGTATACCCTCAATGTTCCAAAAATTCACCATATACCCCTGACATTTCAAAACTGTTCACAATTTACCCTTTTTTAACGTCTGTTAAGTCGTCGTTACCATGTATTTACAAGTTTGCCCCTACTTAGTGTTAAGTGTTTTGGCGGCATTTATTTGCTGGACACGTCATGTTCTTGCAGTTTATGAAAGAAAAAAATTAGGCCCTTCATCTTCTTCTCTCCTAATCTTTGTTCACCCCAAATCGCGAAAAAAGACCCTACAAATTTTCGAAGTAAACGAAGTTAAAGAGTGATTCATCTTGGACTACTGAACGCGAAGACGCAATTGTTGGTGGTGTTGAAGAATAACGAAGCAGAGGAAGCAATTTGGAAAGTTCGCGGAGGGCAAAATTCAATTTTTTGAACAAAATTTGAACTCAAGTTAGTTAAAGTTGGTTCGCATTATGTTTAGGGTTAATTTCTGGGTTTATGTGTTTGTTTGATATGCTTTAAAGTGTCCATTTTGCTAAAAGACAAATTTTTTTGTTGTTTGATTTGATGTGCATGTGTTAGGATGGTAGCTGTTTGGTTGTTGATGCACTATGGTTCTCATGACTTTGATGTTAGGGTTAGTGACACTGACTTGTGTCATTTGATTGGGTTGTTTGAGGAAATAGTTACTGAGTCTGAGAAGCAAAATGTATACTTACCCAAAGCATTTAGGTTGTTATTCAGAGGGCCTAGAACAAATAGGAAAACAGAGCTTGCATCTGACATGGACTTGACAAGGTTGTGGGATATGTATGTGGGTAGTGACACCATAGAACTGTGGGTTGAGGAAACAAACAGCCCTGGGATAGTGTTTAGGTCATATTTAGCTTTGAAGGAACAAGCTGAGAGAGAGGTCAAGGAACAGAGGAGGCTTTTTGAAGAGAGGTTAAGGAAGGAGAGGGAGGAGGAATTGAAAAAACAGGCTGAAGAGGAAGAAAGATTGAGAAAACAGGAGGTTGAAAGGGAAGAAGAGGAGTTAAGGAGGCTCATATTGGCTGTGGAGGTCCCAGTTACGGATGCAGAGCAACCTGAGGTTGTGTGTGAGTACAAGAGGGTTTACTCCTCACAAGACCATGTTGAGGAATTTCCAGGGGATTCACAACCCCCACCATCACAAGACCAACAAAATGAGCCTTCACCATCACCTGCCACACCACCTACTTCTCCAAACCACTCACCACCACCTGCCACACCACCTAACCCCTCACCAGCACCTCCTTCACCTCCAACTGCCACACCCTTACAACCACAACAACCTCCCTCACCTCCAACTGCCACACCCTCACAACCACAACAACCTCCCTCACCTCCACCAGCTAGCCCCCTAACTGAATCACCACCACTTTACTCACTACCCCATTCACCACACCACTCAACACAACCCCCCTCAACACAACCACCCTCAACACAACCTGCTGCAAGCCAAAAAGGGCAGTCATCCCAGCCAACATCACAAGCCCCCTCAAAGCCAAAAAGGAGTAGGCTTGCTGGGTTTAGGATACCTAAGAGTACTGCTGTTAAATTTGGGATCCCAAGGCCTAAGATGAAAGCTGATGTAAGGAATAGCAGGGGGAAGGGGAAGCTAACTGAAAGTCAACCTCAGGTGAGTGAGGAGTCTACTGAGGATGAGAGTGATGATGATTTTGAAGTGATGGATGATGATGAGAGCAGTGGGGATGAAATTTTTGGAACTGATTTCATTGAGGATGAAAATCAGTATTGATGTAGAGGATGATATAGGTGACAAAACTTTTGAGGATCACCTTGATGGTAGTGCATCAACAGACAAGTTGTATAAAAATGGGACAATTTGGTGTGATGCACCCTTTGGATCAATCAAATTGCACCCTTGGCTTATCTTCCCCAACAAAGAGGAGTTCCTAGATGTTTTGAGGGATTTTTGTATACAGGAGGGGTTTGAATTGAACATAGAAAAGGCTGATAAGAAGAGATTCACAGCCACTTGCATTATGGAATGCTGTGAATGGAGGATACATGCATCAGTGCTGAGTGATAATGTATCCTGGGCAATTAAGACACTAAGGGGTGAGCATACAACTTGTGGGAGACTGGAGGAGAACCCCATGGTGAGTTCTAAGTGGCTTTGCACAAAGTTGGCTAATGAGGTGAGAGGAAACCCAGACATTCCTGTTGAGTCCCTCCAAATTGTGTACATGAATAGGTTTAGGTTAAGGGTAAAAAAAAGGTTGCTGTACAAGGTTAAGAGTTTGGCAAGGGTGGAAATTTATGGGGGCTTTGAGGAGGCATATAGTATGCTTCCTAGGTATGCTGAGGTGATTAAGGAGACAAACCCAGGAAGTTATGCCCTCATCAGTTGGACAGGAGACACAACCCAAAGTGAGCCCAAGTTTAAGTCTTGCTTCATAGCCTTCAGTGCTCAGGTTAAGGGCTTCATTAGAGGATGCAGACCCATTATTGGGATAGATGGAGCTCATCTGAGTGGCAACTACAAGGGGATTTTGTTGACAACAGTTAGCATAGATGGCAACAATGAAATTTTTGTCATTGCCTATGCTATTGTGCCAACTGAGAGCATTGCTTCATGGAGTTACTTCTTCAGCAATTTGAAATTGGTTTTTTTGCAAGAAGGATGCAAGAGGATTGACTGGACCTTCATCAGTGATAGGATGAGGGTAACATCATTAACTTATTCTGTTAATTTCATGACATTAATTTACTTGTTTTGTTAATTTCATGACATTAGCTTGTTTTCTTATTTGCAGGGTGTTGAGTCAGCATTGCTAGATGTGTTCCCTCAGGCAACAAGGAGAATTTGTTGTCAACACCTCTACAGCAATTGCAAGAATGAAGGCTTCAGTGGGACAGCCTTCCATAAACTTTTTTGGACTGCAGCTGATGCTTACAACCACTATGTGTACACTAAGGCCATGGAAAAGATAGCCAAGTACAATGCCAAAGCTGTTGAGTGTTTGGAGAAGTGTACAGAGCAGTGGAGCATAGCATTCTTTGACAGTGGTGTTTGTTGTGATCACAACACCACAAATTTTGTGAAATCCTTCAATGCCTGCACTAAGCCATACAGGGACTTACCTGTACTGACCCTACTTGAAGGTATTGGTTTTTTTGTTTGCATTTTCTTGCTTTTAAATCTTCCACTAAATCAATGACATGGTTTATCCCCTTGGTTTTTTTGCAGAAATAAGAACATGGTGCATGATGAGGACTGGAGCAAGGTTTAATAAAGCTGTGGACATGGGTCCAAATGAACTCACAGAGTATGCAAAGAGGATTTTGGAAGTAAGGAGTGATGAGTCAAGGTTCTGTTATGCCACAGCATGTGGAGGTGGTGAGTATGAGGTGAGGGATGCCAATGTGAAATTTTCTATTAAGCTTACAACTTCTAAATGTGGGTGTGGGAAATGGCAAGGCTCAGGCATCCCTTATAAACATGCTCTAAGGGTCATATTCAATCAAAGGCTTGAGCCTGCTGATTTTGTTTCCCCATTCTTCAAGGGGGCAGCATACAAGCTCACGTATGGTGATCATATCCACCCTATGCCTGACCCCACTCAGTGGCCTGAGTTCAACCTCCCTCACATTGCCCCCCCTGATATCAAGAGACCACCTGGCAGACCTACAAAGCAAAGGAGGAGAGGGCCTAATGAAGCTAAGAAAGGGAAGAGGCACAGCTCAATTAGGTGCAAACAATGCAAGGAAGTGGGCCACAATTCCAGGACTTGTGAAACTGATAAAGGGAAGGGGAAAGGCACCAAGAGAAAGGCAGCTGCAGCTTCTACAAGCCAAGCACCACCTAAGAGGGCCAAGAAGACTTCCAAGGCAGATGGAGCCTCCACCAGTCAAGCACGACCTAAGAGGGCCAAGAAGTGATTACTGTCCTTTTGCACAGTTTTTTGGGGTTAGAGTTTGACAATATAACTTTTTGTATAGCACTCATTACATATGCAAGCAAGCCAAAACATGAATTTTTTGTGCATTAAGTTGCAAATAGGATTATAATGCTAGAGGCCAAGAAGCCATACTACTTTTGTAAAGCAAATAGGTGGCAGTTATCTTTTTGAACTAAACATTACAACTATGTGCTTCACTTGAAGATTACAAATATCAGCACCACAAATATGATTAGCCCTATTTTAATTGCTGTTGTCATTAATTTTTGTTGTTGTTTAACTTTCTTCCTAAGTTGCTTCACTTCTTCTCTCAACTGGCTACTTGGTGCACTGTCTTCTTCCTCTTCATATCTGCTTCCTCTATTCTGTCCAGACATACTCATATATTCTTGTTGGGTGTTGTAATTATGCTCAAATGTCCCTTTGCACCATTTGAAGTTGCTGCAATCATCGCACTTATAGTATAGCCTGCTTGGATTTGTTGCTGTATCTGAACTTCGAATGCTAAATCTTCTTCTACAACTACAGTAACAGTTAGGGACCTTAACATATGGAAATTCATGAGAAGAAGAGGAGCTTTTAGTATGTGAACTCATTACATTAAAGTGATGCAATTGCTTATAAAAAAGGGGATGCTAAACAGCCAGAAAACCTGCTGTATTTATAAGCTAAAACCCAACGGCTAGTGATGCGCTCAAGTTATACGATGTTCTTGTGGTATTTTAGGTGCACATTGCTAAGGGATTTGTTCGTAATTGTTAAGTTTTGCATATAAATCGACCTTAGCGGAAGTTCGGAATTTTGTATTTATTGTTGTTAAAATTGTAAGTTCCGAGCTCTTGGAAGCATGAATGGTTGGAACAACTCCACAACATCGTCTCACCAACCAAACTCCACCGTGTGCCTAAGCTAAGCATCATCGCGAGCTCGCCAAGCCAAACCAAGTTCGGCGCCGCCCACAAAGATCACCCGCCAAGCTCTCGCGAGCATCACATCACGCCCATCGCACGGCCCGGGCGCTCGCTCGGCCCGGCGCTCGCAAGAAGCTCATCGCCCGGCGCCCAGCGCTCGCGACTCGCGAGCTTCCTCGCACCTCGCGACGGCCTTGCTCGCACCTCGCGAGGATGCTCGCACGGTGCGACCTGCGTGGTTTTGGCCCAGCTCTTCAGCTCGTTGCGAAGGCAGTAGATCATCGCACGGTGCGACCTGTATCGCACCTCGCGACCCCTAGGTCGGTCTAAATGTCGGCTGACTTTTGAGCCTTAGTATAAATACTAAACTTTGTTTTTAGACCTAGGGGGCAGCAGCCACAAGGAGAGGGAGTTTCCAAAACTCCACTCCTCTCTTGTTGTCTCATCTTTTTAGTTTTTATTTTCTAATTTAGTTTTTGTAGATTTCAATTATGGGATTGGCTTATGCTATGCCGATTGTAGCTTGAACCGTTCTTGAACGAGATTAATATGGAGCTTCAAGCATTATTGTGAGATCTTTCCTCTCTTTCTCTTTTCCTTTATTATGATTCAATCTCTATGCTTGCTTTCAATGGTTTTTGCATAATTATGCTAGGAACGTTACTAGTTTGATTGTGTAATTAATCTAATGCTAGATTTAAGAATAGGATCGGATTGTTTTATTCTTTTATCATTTGGTAGCAAACTAGGGAGTAATTTAGATGCTGATCATCTTGGTTATTTCTTGGGGAAATTGAATCAACTGTTGAATGTTTATCGCTTGTATGACGTTAGCAGGTCTATTGGTTCTCTGTGTTTATTGCTGCTATCGGATTGAACTTAGACGCAGATCGGACTAGGTTATCCTTTAGTTAGTGTTTTATAGTCACGCTGATCGTGCTATTCAACTAAGAATAAGGAGAACACGAGATTAATTCTTGACAATAGATAATTATGGAAATAATTAGAGTGGATGTTCAATGATCGATAATGAATTGAAGTGTATGTTAATCGGATTCAAGATCCTTCCTATATTGATTTCTCATTTTGTTTATATGCTAGTTAGTTGTAGTTTAGTTATAATCTACTTGAAACCCCCCCTTTGTTATTATTATTAGGTTTCTCGGCCCTTAGCTTAATCTAGGTTTCGAATCACGCTAAGTACTAAACTCGTCCCTGTTTCCCTGTGGATACGACCCCTACTTCCACTATACTACCTTAGTGTAAAAGAGAGTAGGAGAAATTTTATCTTTGGCCGGGTGCGGTGCACAACGACACATCCGCGCCCGCCAAATTTTGGCGCCGTTGCCGGGGAAACGGTGTTACTTGTTTTTATTTAGAGTGATTTTTGGATGGTATTGCTTGTGCTCTTTGTTTTTGGTTGGCCACTCATATAAAGAATTCCTTTTTTGTTTTTAGTTTCAATTTTCATCTTCCATTGAACTCTATGTATTTCACTTTTGTATGTTGGACAAGAAGCATGGAATTTGTTGCTTAAACTCTCTTGGGAATGGTTGATTGACTCATACTTTATATCTTGGTTATTGTCTAGCTTTAAACATTTATATTAATGGTCATGACTTGAATTAGCTAGGAGTACTACTAGTTGATGTTTGTTGTTGCCTTAATGCTAGGTTTGGGATATAATCAGATGTTATATGCTCAACCATGTTGTAGTAAGCTAGGTATTAACGATGCATTGCAAGAGTTCTTCTCAATCAATTTTGCAGGTACTTGAAGTGGAGATTGACATGGAACCACCATTGTCACACATGGAGCACAACCCAATGATTAAGCTTAAGGTATTAAGTCGAGCTCACGACTTTAAACAACAGCGCTTCTCGGGAGGCAACCCGAGACCCCTTTATTTTCTTTCTTTCTCTTTATTTTTCATCAAATTTCCACCACCACAACAAATTTTCTTTCACCCACCACCCACCCACTAAAAAGATCCACAACCAATCTTCATCCACTTGGAACCAAAATCCACAAAAGAAAATCCGTTGGGAGGACTTCAATAGCTAGGAGTTGGTACACTAGAGGATTGAGATTGTTAATGTATCTTTTCGATCTCTTAAGCTAGGTGCAAATCTCACAAATTCAAAACTTTTGAGCTTGTCATTTGTTTGAGTGATTCGAGGGAGAGGTTTGTGAGTTGATTTATGAGATTTGAGTTGGTGTTGTTAAGAAATTTGAGTTTGACGGATTGTTTGGTCATGAGTTTTGAGCATTCGATCTTCGATTTACCCGATTTTCGATTTTCTCCCCCATTTTCAGTTTACTTTTCTTCTAATTGTCGACACATTGAGGACAATGTGTAGTTTAAGTAGGGGGGAGGGTATTCTCATTCTCATGTATCTATGTTGTGTATATTACTTTCAATTTGAAAAAAAACAAATGAAAAAAAAAAAAAAAAAAAAAAAAAAGTGATGAAATGAAACCCGCTGAGTTGAAAACCCACAAGGGTGGGCGACTCAGGCAAAAATGGGGGCCCGGATAGGTTGAAAACCCGAAAGGGCAACTTATGCAAAAAAGTGGCTTATATTGAGCGGGTAAGATGGTGAGATGAAAAAAATGTGAGAAGCTAGGATGAAAACCCGAAAGGGCTCCTAGGCAAAATGAGAGATTAAGAGAGAATTATACACTTTGAAAACTCATTTGCCGGAGATGGTGTCATAAGGTTGAAAGCGTTTTCGGGTTGGGTTAGTGAATTCATCCTTTGTTTTGTGAAGATCTATTTAAAGTTGGCTTTCACATTCTTTTGGGTTGATTGTTTGTTTTTGGGAGTAAGCATGGAGTATATTTCTTTTTGTCTTTGTTCCATGGCTTGCTTGTTTAGATTAGTTGTAGTAGTAGTAGTTTTAGATCATCTTTTGGAGGTTTGGGAGAGCGATAGTTTAGTGTGTCGTGAGCCGACATTTTGATTCGTGTTGGTGTTCTTTGGTGATTATTGTTGTCGCGTCTTTTTATTTTTCGGGTGAGCTCGAATCTAAGTGTGGGGGAATCATCGTCCCTTACGTTTAGGTTTTTGAGCGGATGTTGTTAAGATGTGATGATGATGATGTAGTTGATGGGGAGTGTAGGTTGGTGTCGTTAGCTTGGGTGATGATTCATTTGGTGATCCTCATTTTGAGTTTACTCGAGGTCGAGTAAAGTTCAAGTGTGGGGGTATTTGATGCGCTCAAGTTATACGATGTTCTTGTGGTATTTTAGGTGCACATTGTTAAGGGATTTGTTCGTAATTGTTAAGTTTTGCATATAAATCGACCTTAGCGGAAGTTCGGAATTTTGTATTTATTGTTGTTAAAATTGTAAGTTCCGAGCTCTTGGAAGCATGAATGGTTGGAACAACTCCACAACATCGTCTCACCAACCAAACTCCACCGTGTGCCTAAGCTAAGCATCATCGCGAGCTCGCCAAGCCAAACCAAGTTCGGCTGCCCAGCAGCATCACCCGCCAAGCTCTCGCGAGCATCACAGCCCATCGCACAGCCCAGCGCTCGCACAGCCCAGCGCTCGCACGGCAAGCTCACTGCCCAGCGCCCAGCGCTCGCGACTCGCGAGCTTCCTCGCACCTCGCGACGGCCTTGCTCGCACCTCGCGAGGATGCTCGCACGGTGCGACCTGCGTGGTTTTGGCCCAGCTCTTCAGCTCGTTGCGAAGGCAGTAGATCATCGCACGGTGCGACCTGTATCGCACCTCGTGACCCCTAGGTCGGTCTAAATGTCGGCTGACTTTTGAGCCTTAGTATAAATACTAAACTTTGTTTTTAGACCTAGGGGGCAGCAGCCACAAGGAGAGGGAGTTTCCAAAACTCCACTCCTCTCTTGTTGTTTCATCTTTTTAGTTTTTATTTTCTAATTTAGTTTTTGTAGATTTCAATTATGGGATTGGCTTATGCTATGCCGATTGTAGCTTGAACCGTTCTTGAACGAGATTAATATGGAGCTTCAAGCATTATTGTGAGATCTTTCCTCTCTTTCTCTTTTCCTTTATTATGATTCAATCTCTATGCTTGCTTTCAATGGTTTTTGCATAATTATGCTAGGAACGTTACTAGTTTGATTGTGTAATTAATCTAATGCTAGATTTAAGAATAGGATCGGATTGTTTTATTCTTTTATCATTTGGTAGCAAACTAGGGAGTAATTTAGATGCTGATCATCTTGGTTATTTCTTGGGGAAATTGAATCAACTGTTGAATGTTTATTGCTTGTATGACGTTAGCAGGTCTATTGGTTCTCTGTGTTTATTGCTGCTATCGGATTGAACTTAGACGCAGATCGGACTAGGTTATCCTTTAGTTAGGGTTTTATAGTCACGCTGATCGTGCTATTCAACTAAGAATAAGGAGAACACGAGATTAATTCTTGACAATAGATAATTATGGAAATAATTAGAGTGGATGTTCAATGATCGATAATGAATTGAAGTGTATGTTAATCGGATTCAAGATCCTTCGTATATTGATTTCTCATTTTGTTTATATGCTAGTTAGTTGTAGTTTAGTTATAATCTACTTGAAACCCCCCCTTTGTTATTATTATTAGGTTTCTCGGCCCTTAGCTTAATCTAGGTTTCGAATCACGCTAAGTACTAAACTCGTCCCTGTTTCCCTGTGGATACGACCCCTACTTCCACTATACTACCTTAGTGTAAAAGAGAGTAGGAGAAATTTTATCTTTGGCCGGGTGCGGTGCACAACGACACATCCGCGCCCGCCAGCTAGTTGTTTAAATCTGGAAAAATAGCCGTTGTAGCATCAAAGGGTATTTGGTGCAATAAGTTTACATTAAAGGGTATATGGTGCATTAAGTTTCAAACTCACGCTCAGTTAACGGACGTTAACAAAAAGGGTAAGTTGTGAACAGTTTTGAAATGTCAGGGGTATATGGTGAATTTTTGGAATATTGAGGGTATATCATGAATTTTTTAATTTGTCAGGGTATTTGGTGAAAAAACCGTATAATATATTGTTTTCTCCTACTTTAGTTCACAATGTTTTCTCATGATTGAATTGTTGAAATTTGAAATATTGGATTCATTATATTCATTCTACAAAGTAAGTTACATATATTTCTAAAGTCTTATAAAATGCAAATTGCAAGATACAAAAGTTGTCAAAAGGGTAAGCCCTATCATCTTCTACCCACATGATGTGGGTTTGATTCTCATCAGGGGGGTTTGGGGGCTTTGGGGTAGGTTGTATTTAGGTGCCCCTGTGAGAGGGCGTTAATGTTATTTATCTTACCAATTTTTTTTTTTTAAAGTATCATTATACATGTGATAAAATATTTTTTTGGACTGAATTGGACCTATTGGACTTCAAACGGGTGAGTCCAAATGCAGTTTGAAAATATTTGGACTCGAAAATTAAGTCTGAGTTCAGTCTGAACATTTTTCAGTCCAGTTCATTCCGATAAGTTTGGACTGGATTTGACTCTGGACTTTTCGCAATCCACTTATACCTCTGCAGCTTCTATCAACCTATAGGCACCCATCTATCTATATCTAACCATATACTAAATGTCGTTAGTCTATCGTCGAAATCCATTTTAGTTGAGCTATTTAAACTTGACCCAAGAACTCGTTAGAAGCTTGTATATACAATTAATTATCAGGTATTATCAAAGGTTAATTGACTAAATCCAGCATATTGTATATTGTATACAATATACATAGAGGTGCTAGACGAAATAATTTGCAAGCTACTCTTAGTTGACTCGTTCAAAGCTTGGTCAACACGGACAAACTTGAGTCGAGTAAGTTTCATGCAATTCAAGCTCAATTCAAAATGTTAGTGAGTTTGTCCAGTCGAGATACCTCTAAACTCAACTTGCATCATGTCCACTCCTAAGTATAATAAGAAAAACTTGTTTCCACAACCTTTTTGTAAGAAAGGTGTGATCTCTACCACCAAATTGCTAGTAGAGTTGAAGTCCCATAGTTGACTTTAACTCAAAATTGCGCAAAATTTTTTTTTTTTTGATATCGGGAAAATTTGCATTAATTAAAAGTACAAGTACAACCTAATGCTAATACTTCCCAACAAAACACAAGCAAACATAAAGTAAAGTGACCTCAACTAGAGGGAACTTCCCTGGGTCGAACGTTGGTGGAGATGCCTCTTGTGCCTTGCAACTGAATACCCTCTGACTTGTGATGGATATTGTCGTGAGATTGAACGAAACCGATCTTCGAAAATGGATTGCCAAATCTGTTCTTGTGGAACTATTAGTTCACAAGACTGTAAATCCCAGGGCCATTGAGATGATAAATCTTTCTGGGATTCTAAAGATGAAACTGCTACTGAAGTCACTTTCTTTCGTGACTCCGTACCCTGTACATAGGGTGTAACACCCCGTAATTTTCACTCTTTATTTTTTTTTTTGTGTTTGTTTACATTAAAATGATATTTTTCTTAAAAATAAATAATTTATTATTTAGATTATTTTGGAACGTGTTGTGAAAATGTGTATATATATTTATATAATGTGATATATGTATATATATTTATTTTAAGTTTTTAGTTATTTATTTTGAAGGTTATATTAGTTTCGTTATTTATTTAGGCGTTTAGGATGCATTTTTTTTTGCCGCGTAGCGTTTTTGTAACAATGTTGGACCGATTTGAGTGATGAAATGTTGCATCGCATGTGGCGTGCTATTGTGTTTATTATATTTATATTTATAATATAATTTATTAGAGTTATTTTCATTATTAAGTATTTTCAAAGTTTAGGCGCGATTTAGGAATTTATCGATTTATCGCGTGACGGACTTTTGATGCATGGACCTTTGATGACTTGGGCCGAAATCTTCTTGGTGTACTTGGGCTTGGACAGCCGGCTATGGGGAGGGGGAAAGAAGAAGTTTCTCCTCTTTTATTTCATTTCTTTTAATTGGTGACTCTTGGTAGATTGTAACCCCCATAACCCCCCTAATCATTCTCCTAAACCCTTCATTTTTCCTTGCCATAAAATTCTGATTTTTATTAAAAGAGGTTCAGCATCATTTGCATTTAACCCTCACCGTTTTCAAGAAAAGAAAGAGAGAAAAGGAAGAGGAAAAGAATAGAAAGTTTCAACCCGGTTTTTCCTGTCACACCTTCACGAAAATAACCGTAGCCGGACATCTAACCGTTGGATCGTCTTCAAATTTGGACAGAACGTTTACAACATCTTGTTCTACACTCTGACTAGAGCGATTTAGAATCTGAGCTTTTGATCACCAGGAATCATGGTCGGAACAGAGCAGTGTGACACGGGATTTATCAACGTTCAAGAAGAAAATGCCTAGTGACTGGTTGCTTCAATTCTCGTTCGTTGTGCCTTGGGGTTAGAAGAGGAATTGGATTGTATGTGTAGCTCTTAACTATCTCTTTAGACTTAGCTCTCCTCCCGACATTCCAGGTGACTAGTAGTTATCTTATTTTTTTTTTGACCGGACTAGTAGTTATCTTAGAACCATAGTGATTAGGGTATTATTCGGTATTAGATTATTACGCTAGGAATTATTTAAAATACTTTTTGAATGAAATTATTGACGAAATTTGACATGAATATACTTGATGCATGCTATGTGAATACTGTGTAGAGGAAAATAATTTTGGTATTGTTTTTGGTATTTATTTGATTTAATTGGTGTTTTGTGCGTTTTTGGCTAAATTGCATAATAATTATTAAACGGATGTTAAAATTGCTGAAATTATTTTTCTTAGATCATGTTATATGCGTAGTATGTATTCCATGCCTTAGAATAATTTTTTCTACTGTTACTGGTTTATTTAATTGATATATCTGTTTTTGCAATTTCGTTTCTGTCAGTTTATAAATCATGGAAATTATTTCTAGAGGCCGAAAAATTCATTTCTTTGTATATTATGTATTTCCGTGAGTTTATGCATGTTATGTAAATTTTTGGTAATTTTTGGGCGTTAATTTATATTTTTAGTTATTATTTTGGCTTTATTGAGTAATCGGTATATTAACTGTTAAAAATACTTTTAGAGTCCGAAAATTATAAATAAAAATTGTACCATGTCAGTAGAGCCATTAGGGCCGTATGATAATTTTTATGTGATTTTACTGCTCGAACTTATTAGTTTAATAATTATTATTGGGTTTTTGTTGTGAAATTGAGGATACTCTTTTAAATTATTTGAGAACTTGTTTATCAGAAATAATTTGTAATTTATTATGTTCTGGGTTGCTGATGTTCAGTAGGTTGCAGTAAGTATTATTGAGCATCCATATGTTTATGTGTGATTTATGAAAGAAAATGATTAATTGTTACTACTCTTTTAATGAATAAGTTTTGGAGTTAATTGGTGATGTATGTTTGATTGAATTGTTGGTGCTGTAAAAATTAGTTTAATATCATTGTTGATGTTTAGAGATGTTCAAGTGTTTATTGTGGGAGACATTTGTTGTAAATTTGTAGGTTACTACTTTGAAGATTTTTGAAAAATTACTTTTGATGAATTATGGGTATAAGGCTGGGTGGCATCCCTTTTGACGAATATTTTTGAACTGAATGATACTTTGATGATATTTATGAATTATGATTTTATTTTTTGAGATAAGAACATCCGGTGGGATAGATGTAGTCCCCGGTGAAGAACATGCCAACCACCTGGTTTGCGAACTAGGGGTACACCTGGGTTAATTGTTGTCGTCTGAGAGGTCAGGGAGTTCTGCGTGTTCTACCCTGCATCGGGAGTTTGGCCATTCTTAGACACAGGCAGTGGGGAACGTAAGCCCATAGACTGACCTGGAGATTGCGATCTGACAAACCTTAGGAAGTGAATTGCGATTCACTAGCGTTCGGTTTCTGTCTCAGTCACTTGTTTTACCTATACTTTTATTTTTCTAAAAGTATTCTTGAAATGATTTATTTATTTTTATCCAACTCACTTGCTATTTATTATTCATTTGCGTTATTTGTGAGTTATATGGAAGTGGATGCATATTGTAGTTAACTTGACTTAATTATTTCCTTTCTTATTAATCTATGTCTGAATCGTACTTTGATTGCTTTTGTTCTGGGAGAACTGCTAGTTACTCCCCACTGATTGTGGATATTTGTTGTATATTTTGCAGGTTTTATTGATGGGGATTTTCTTTGATTTTGGGCTCGGGTTGAGATGCGAGAAATAATCTATTAGGGGTTTTAGTTCTAGACTTCTCTTTAGTTTGAGATAGTTTTCTCATTTCGATTTTAGTCTAAGTAATTAATTTACTTATAGTACTTACTTATGTTTGTTTTTATCACTTAGTTATCTAAACACTATTCTTGTAGTAGTGACATTCCCAGAAGACGATGTTTCCGCCATCGTCCTATTAATACTATTATTATTTCTTTCTTTTCCTCTTTGAAGTTCTGGGGTGTTACATAGGGTATCATGAGTTTTGCCTCGAGAGGCATAAACTCCGCATTGGTGGAGGTCGAAACTTGCCCCAATTTAAATTGGAGGGCCTCCCACGAGATGCGTTTTTGAGTTGTGATGACTCCTAAAGTCATCACAGAAACATAGGGTGATATGAATTGCTTGAATTCATCACCCGGCCACCTGATCCAAAGACCACAACCATAACTTACAATCCTTAACAAAGAAGATCGAAACACAACAGATTTAGGTTCAAACTGAACCTGAGAACAGGGACCTTGAATTGGATATATACCTACGTTCTCCTCCAACACATAAATACGTATATTTCTACTATAGCCGGCAAAACAAACCCATACCCCCCGGCCCGAAATACCCGACCCGAGACCCGTTTTCCACCCGAAAATAATGACCCGAAATGGAACTGAAACCCGAAATAACCCGAACCGAAAGCAAATAGACCCGAATATAATCCGAACCCGAAGTGTCCCGACCCGAAGTGACCCGACCCGAAATTGACCCGATAATGATGACCCAAACCCGACCCGACCCGAAAAGTTGTCATATTAGTTATTTTTTAAACAAATTTAAGGAAAAAAATTATCTTGAGATGCTATATATGACTTAACCACTTCCCATTAACTATTTAATTTAGTTTTATTAGTCTTATATGTGCTTTATTTATTTGCTAGAATATAAACCTGACCTAACCCGACTCGTTTTAACCCGACCCGATCTAACTTGACCCGTTGTGGCCGAAAATTTTATGGACCCGAAATTGACTCGTACCCAAACGGACCCGACCGGAACGTAACCCGAACACAAAGTTGACCCGATTATGACTCGACCCGTTATGACCCGACCCGTTTGCAACCTCTAATTTCTACCTATCCACGCTTGGTAAAATCCAGGATGAACTACAATCTTGATCTGGTTTCCGATATCATTCCTTGACATAGAAGAACCATATCTACCTAGCAAAAGAAGCACACATAAACCAAGGCAAAATCGAAACCAATTGACCCATAAATCATCACAAAAACTAACAACTCCATGCCACTGCTTCGGAAATGCTGGAGTTGGCGCCGTTACACCGAACTTGTCGGGGTTTCGTCCCCAACTCATCAGGAGGGTTTGCAATTGAACTATGACCACGAAAAAAGGGAAAGCGGAGAGGAACCGACCACTACTTGACCGGTGACTTCAAACAGAGGAAAGGGGACTAAGACTCCACCACGCTGCCGGCAACCACGAATAGGGGAAAGGGGACTACTACCGCCGACAGACGCGAACACGAAGAGCGAACCTGACAGGGGGGGAAGGGGGAAGGGGACTAGACTACTGGGATCAACTAGGACTCGACTAACGCAACAGGGGAAGGGGAAAAGGAGACCACGAACGCAACAGGGGAAGGGGAAGGGGAAGAGGGAGCCCATGAAACATAACCGGGGAAGGGAAAGCCAACTACTGCGACGGGGAAAGGGGGAGGAACACCGACGATTAATGCCGACGACGACTACGACTAAACACGACAAACAAAACTCGAAACTACCAAACTACGACGGCGAAGGGAAAACAGGGGGAAAGACCGACGAAAAAGGCGCATGAAGCAGGCTCGCCGGCGACCTGCGACCACCAGCGAGCCTGCGGCGGGTGATTGTAACTTAGGGTTCCTTTTTGGGGTAGATAGAGAAAGCTTTTAGGGTTTTTTGGCTTTCCTCTATAGCATTGAAGGATATGTAGTAAAGTTTAGAATATGTACGCAACACTAAGTTGCGCAAAGTTGAGGCACAATACTTGCCAAGAGGAAATATATAAGAAAACGCAAACTCTTATATTTATTTATTGCATACAGATCACGAATTATTGTTAATAAGCTAGAAGATCTCATGATATGAAATTTTTATTGTAGATTTCAAGTTACTTTAACTTCTGGTCAATTTCAAATCGAGTAATTTTGGTTGCTAAGTTGATATCCCCTTGACCATGACGCTGAATCTTTTTTATTTTGGGTCGATCTAACGGGTCTAGGTTGCTCTGTTCAATTTTTAGCAGAAATTATATGTTTCATTTCTTTGTGAACATTATTTTTGCGCTAAATATGGTTTTTGTTTACAAATGAATGCCTTCTGGAAATTAAAAAAAATTATAACTTTGGTTTTTATGTACTAAAACCTAATAGAGTGGAGGTGTAGTGAGATTATTATTAGGAAAGTTGAGAATTAAAGAATGAAAGAAGAGAGCGAGTAAAAAAAAAATTGTAGAGGGTAAAGAGTACAAGTGTAAAGTACAAAATGCTAGTGAGGCAATTACCAGATTTAGGCTTTATTTGTTTTGGAGGAAAACATTTTTTAAGAAAACGATTTTCCCCATTTTTCGTTGTTTGGTTGGACAAAGGGATTTAAAAAGCTAAGGTGAAAAAGAGTTTTCCATCCCTATGTAAACATTTTCCGTCAAAATTTGAAGGAATACCATTTTCCGTCAAAATTTGAAGGAAAACCGTTTTCCTCGTCTCTCTCATTCCCGACATCTCTATTTTTCCCTCCTTAGCACAATAGTTTTTCATCAAACCAGCCAAACAAAAAAAAACTAATATTCAATTGTGTTTTCCTACAGAAAAATATTTTTCATGGAAAACCATATTCGTGGAAAATGTTTTCTATCAAACCAAATGGGCTTTAGGCTCTGTTTGTTTTCAAAAACGATTTTCCCTATTTTCTGTTGTTTGGTTCTAGAAGGGATTTAAAAAGGAAAACTAAGGTGGATAAGAGTTTTTCATCCCTTTGTAAACATTTCCATCAATATTTGAAGGAAAACTATTTTCCTCCACTCTTTTATTCCCAGCACCTCCATTTTTCCTCCTTAGCTAAATAGTTTGACAAAGTCTTAATTAGGTGTAACTATTATACAATAATGTATTGTGTAACAAATATTCATATGCGTGGATATTATAATGAAGACCATCAATTTCAATGCCATTTTTATCAGCGTCATTTTCATCTTCTCCAACTCCATTTTCTCTCTCCTCTTCCACTCCCAATTTCTCTCTTCTCCTAATCCCTAATCCCCTCCTTCTCTTGCACCACAACAATCAGTTCACTACCATTTCCGACAAATCGTGTTTGTTCTACAAATCCCTAATTTCTAATGATTTGATGAGTTTTGATATTTTTTTTTTCGAGATTTGTTCTTGAATTTTTGAGATATTTCTTCTCGTGTTACTTCGAGAATTTCGTCTTATAGGATTTCTTGCAAATGTTCGAACGAAAACGAACCATAAAAAAATAGAAGAACTCGAAGAAATTGAATCTTTGACTGCAAAGAGAAATGAAAAGGCAAAAAGAATAAAAAAAATTCAAGAACAAATGTCAAAACAAAAATCGAACAAGAAATAAGCTGAAGAACTTGAAGGAATTGAATCTTCAATTCGATGATCTTCTGCTAGAAAATTCAAGATGCTTTTTCGGAAAATTTCTCTCGAAAAGTTCAATTGAATATCAAACTTTCATTTTTTGAAATTAGGCGTGCAATGGAGCAGTTCATTGTCAACTGATGGACGCGGCACATCCTGGGGTGGTGCTGATGGATAAGGAGAATTTTGAGGCGAAAAAAAAGGAGACATGGTGGTGGTGATATGGGTGGTGGTGCTGATGCTGCTGGTGGTGAGTTTTTCAGGGGGAAATGGAGAGGGGACAAGAGGGATGTGATTGCGGCATCAGCGACTGCGATGGAGGAGTTAGCGAGAGGAGGAGAGAGAGGGGGGAGAGGGGGGAGGTGGTGAATGAAGGAGAAGAAGGGGAAGATGTCATAAAAGCTAAGTTCTTTTTTTTAAAAATGAAATAAGGACTGCCGTGACATAAAAATTTGCTCACTCTATTATCACATCATCCTATTTCATTATATCCTAATGTTTGCCTAATATGACATACAAATAAGTCATAATGATATTTTTTCTCTTATAAATGATATTAGTCTGCACAATAAAGATAACATATGAAAATAGTCGACAAATGATAATGGAATATGGAAAAATGATATAATTTTGCTGAAAAATAACATAAAAGTAGGTAATAACAATATCATTTCTCTTATAAATGATATCAGTTTGTGTAACAATGATAAGTAATATAAAGAGCTCACAAATGATAATGAAATATGGGAAAATGATACAAGTTTGTTGAAAAATGACATAAAAGTGAGTAATAATGATATCAATTTTTTGTAATAATGATAATATATACAAAGTGTTGAAAAATAATAATGAGATAGTGGAAAATGATACAAGTTTCTTGAAAAAGGACACAAAAGCAAGAAATAATGATATCAGTTTGTGTAATTGATAAGTGTGTTTCTAACGCACTTTATGGACTCCTTTTAGCTTATTTTGATCCTCTTTCTCCCCTTTCTTCCCTCTTTCTTCTCCATTTCCCCTTCTATTTCATTCACTTGATCATTCTTGATCATAGTGATATGTTACTAGATTTTCAGTCATTTTTGACTAGATTTTCAGTCATTTTTGACCAAATTTCTAGTACATTTGCTTTCATCCTATTTTGCCATGTTCTTAATATAGGTGGGACTACTTAAGGCGGCTATGAGTTGTAGAGTCGACAAAGAAAGCAATGAAAATATAGCACACGTTGAGAAATGGTGCGCTCACACCATGCCCCATGTCCGCTCGCACAAAGGAGCACATTGCACAATAGAATCTTGGACAGAGAACTTCAAAGGGATATAACTTTAAAACCACAAATCAGATGAAGTTAATTCTAGTTGTAGGTGAAAGCTTGTTTCGATAGCTTTCCAACGACTGGTCATAAGCTTGATTTGGATCTAAAATGAAAGAGTTATGCGCATTTTAAATTGAAATGTCCGACCAGAGCAGAAAAGTTGGTGTGCCCGCACCACTTACAGAGGTGCTCCCGCACCTCTCGACAGATTGTTGCACTTCGAGATCAGTGTGTTTGGTGCACCCGCACCTATTTGTGCGGTGCTCCCGCACCATTTATGTTCCGTCAAAAATTGTCAGGCCTCGTGCCTAATTATAAACATTAAAGATGTTTTATTTTTGTAGAGGATGCTTTATTTTACAGTTCTAGAGAGGATTATTAAGGTTTATATTAGAGAGATAAACACCTTAGTTTTGTTTAAGATTTGAGATTCTAGATCAAAGTTTGTGATTTCTACACATCGAAGGTACTTTTTATTCAATTAGATCCAAAGTTTTTAGTTTTTATTCTCGATTTTCATTGTTATTCTTTGTTCTTCCTATTATTAGATCTCATATATTATAGTTTCTTAATTGCTTATTTTTATTAGAATTATTATCCCTTAATCATGTTTAGCCCTAGATTAGTTATAGATTTCATGATTTTATGTTTAGAATCCATGATTAGTGAGTAGTCTCCTATCTAGGGTTAGGGTGAAAGTATGGATTAGGGCTTAAATGTATTGTTAATGTGATTGTGATGATCTAAAGATGATTATGCATTGATCTTGCTGTTTTGAGGCCTTAGGATAGATATTGATCACTTTTATGCTTTGGTATTTTGGTTTCAAATGTTCTTAATCGAATTTTGAACTATTTTTATCATCCCCATGAATCAACTTAATTTCTAGGCGAAGATATTGGGTAGATTTTAAGGGGATCCTTTATTAAGGGTTTTTCGAATTCATTGTATCTCTTAATGATTTAGTTGATTGATTAAGTGATTATTCTTGAGGACCATTCGAGAGAGGACTCAAGTATTTTAGAGGAAAACTAAACCTTGCATAATCGTCGCCTTTAAATCGCAATTGCATTAATGATCGTTGTTCCGCTTTGATCCATACTAGTAACCTTAACACTAGTGTCTTCCCTATTGATATTTTCATCTCGTGTTATTTGCTATCCTTTGATAGTATCTAGTCGTAGTTGTTACCAAATCATTTTAAACCCCCAAAAACCCTTCAATTAAGTAATTTAGACTTGATAGATTTTGATTAACCCCATTTTCCCTGTGGATCGACCCTTGACTTGCCTTTACTACGTTCTTAGTAATTGCTTGTTAGGTTCTATAAATATTGTTTGAAAAGCGATTTTGGTGCCTTAATGACACACTAAAAACCTCTTATCAAAATGGCGCCGTTGCCGGGGATCGAACCCGGGTCACCCGCGTGACAGGCAGGAATACTTACCACTATACTACAACGACACACTAAAAACCTCTTATCAAGATGGCGCCGTTGACGGGGAAATTGTGCTATTGATTGAAGTTTATTTAAGTTAAGTTTTGCTTAGTTGATTTTAATTTTATTTTATTTTTGATTGTGGTCTTTATTTGCTAATCCTCTACTTAGCTTTGTTGTGTTACATGAGAAGAAGATGTGACGATTCACCCACCTTTCCTCTAGATCCAGAATTTGACCGTACCTTGCGAAAGCTTCGGAAAAATTTGGAAGAATTGTCTTTGGGTTCTGAACCATCTTCACCAGTCTCAAGTACAAAAAGTGAAGTTGAATCAGATATGGGTGAAGCAAATGCACAACTCTTTAGGGATTTCGGAAATCTGGGGTCCTGTGTTCTTCAAGATGGTATCCGACTCCCCACCACTACTACTAATTTCAGCATCCACCCTCAGTTCACTCGGATGGTGAAAGAGGAACAATTTTCTGGGGGGGTCAGATGAAGATCCTCTTGACCATCTTGATAGGTTTCTTGAGATCTTTTCCATGATAATCACAAATGACGTCTCTCCAGACTACATTAAGATGCATTTGTTCCGGTCTTCTCTTACTGGAAAAGCAAAATGATGGCTCAAGAGCTTACCTGCTAATTCCCTCACTACTTGGGATGAAGTCACATTGGCTTTTCTGAAGAAATACTTTCCAGAGTGGAAGACGGTAGACAAAAGGAGGAAAATCTCCTCATTTGAGCAAGAGAACGATGCGACACTTGCGGAAGCTTGGAAACGGTTCAAGGAGCTAATCCGTTCATGCCCTCACCATGAGTTCAACAAAAATCTACTCATGTGGTTCTTCTATGATGGCCTTGATCATATGCCACGTGCCAACCTTGATGCCGGAGCGAGAGGTCAACTTTCAAAGATCCCGCAAGATCAACTTGAGTCCACAATTGAAGAAGTGATTATGAATTATTCATGGGGTGGAAGACGAAGAGGTGCTCAATCCAAGAAGAGTGGTAAGTTTGAATTGGATCCCATGGATCAAATTCAAGCTAAGATGGATCAACTTGACAAGAAGCTCTCCAAGATCAACCTCGCATCATCTAATCCATCACAGGTAAATTCTTTTTCTTGCTATATTTGTGGAACACCCCGATAATTCTCTCTTTTCAGAAATACCTTTATAATATAAAAGTTAGAGAATTACCCAAGTATTATCGCCCGTGTGATAACGTATTGGCTTATTCAGAATTTTGCAGCGGAAAACATCAAACTAAACTTTATAAATATATAATTAAATAAGTACTTCATAAATAAACCACTCTATAAAAGTCTATCAAACCAACTTATAATAATAAGTTCCTACTGATGCAGAAAACATGATATAAATTTACACAAGCTCTCCATTCCCAGATTCCCCAATGATGCTACATCTGCGAACCTGTAAATGTCAATGCTCTAGAGAATCTGCTCACCAAAATTGGGTCATCACAGGATCAATAAGGTAAAGCCATGATCAACACATATAAACAAAGCACGTAATCAGCACAGCTGAGTACTACATAACAATACATAAACAATCCTAAACATGATAATAAGAAATAATAAACAGGGATAATAATACAACAATATAACATTCTGCAGATAACTTCTACTGAACTAAACTTTAATCATCTTTTATTATTTTAAATGGAATAGTTATTGGACCGAGTTGTCTAACTAAAAACCAGCCTTCACCTAGGAAGACGAATTACGGGCGCGACTCCGTATTCCATAATGACCTGCGATATCGAGGAACCTTTGAATGAAAAGAGGAACGGTGATCAATCCAATTCCCAGAAAAAGCCATGGCACGCTCACCATGTACCCCAACTCCTGATTGTCCAACTTCAGACGTGCACCAGTCTAAAGTTTATTACTATCCAAGTTACACTTTACGTGATTTACAATTTATTACTTGTCATGACACACATACAAGCAACACAGAATATAATTCAAACATTCACAACAGAACTTCTTTTATCTTAGGATTTAATAAGTGATCACAACATATAACCTAAGACATACTTTCTTTTAATCTCAACTTTCTTATTTGTTGAACCTAGCCAACAATCAAACTTACCTTTAAAAAGGCATACTTATCAACTTACCAAATAAGGCCCACGGTCCTCATAAAGTAGTGAAAATAATACTTGTAAGGGAACACATGAATAATCATGAATCAATCTTAACAACATATTAATTCCCCCATGTGAATTAATAATTAAAGTTCCCATCCACATGCTTGCATCAATAATCCATACAAACATGACAATTCTTTACTCATAATAAATCTAATAATTAACATGCTTGCTCACAGGCATAAAACATGTAGAAATCAATCATACTAGAAATCACATATGAACTTATAAAGTTCCTATACATGATACTACAACTTCTTTTCTCCTTAAATCATGATACTAATAATACAATCACACAAGTATGTACGTACCTTGTGTAAACTAGTCGACTGACCACTTTTAAACCTTTAAAAATCTCCTACGGAATATTCTCCGCCTAGAAATCAAATATAACTAAAATCAATACTCTTAAATAAAAAGACAGCAACTTTAAAATATTTAAAATCCCCTTTAAACATATTCAAAAGTTGATTTTACTATCAAAGCTCCAATTACTTTTAATTCCTAGCATAGTACTACCATACTAGTAATTAAAATTCTTAAAACTCCCTAAATAAATTATTTTTCTGAAATTCCAGCAACCTATAAAATCATGAAACCCTCTTGAAACCCACTTAAACATGCTTAAAATCATAAATTAAATCAATCTCATAGTATATAATATGCTACTATGGTTTTCTAATAATTAACACCCTAAAAATCCATGCTTTAATTATTAAAACTTCAATCTAACAATAATAAACAAATCTGAATTTTTATTCTTATAATATAATATATATGAATCAAGATTAATTATTAAAACAGTAAATTAACATTGATAATCATGATTAACATTAAAATAAAAACATAGTCTTTAATGGAAACTTGAGGAAAAAGAAAAGAATTAAACCAACACAAGAGGAAAGTGATGATGCGCCGGCCAAGGAAGAGCAGCGGCGGCAGCAGCGACGGTGCACCGGTGTTCAACGGTGGTGGTGACGTTTGTTAGCGAAGAAGAAAGCGTTACTTGAAGAAGAAGAAACAAAAACTTGAGAGGAAGAAAGCTGAAATTTACGTGGAAGAGGAAGAGAGAAGGGTGCCGTGAGAAAAGAGAGAGAAGAGTGAAGAAAATAATTTTGTGTAGGGTAAAATAATTGGGCTTAAGGTATTTATAAGTAGGGTTTCCTTTTGGGCTTAGGAAAAGGATATTGAGTTTAAATAGAATTCGATGACAACTAGGATTGATAAATGAGGACTCCTAGCATCAATATAACTCCTCTTTCCTAATCTACTTAGAATTTGGGTTCCTCAAGTCCATTAGACTTCTTTTCTAAATCAAATTCATATTTCAAACCTTTTTCAAAGCATGCCTAATTAAAATATTTTCAACATACTTAAATTCTTAAAATAATTTCATTTGACTTTTAAAATAGTCAACCTTCTTTAAATAATAACATCATTTAAACTAAAATATAAATATATAAATACTAAAATATATTTATAAAATCCTTTAAAATTATGGGGGATTACAGTCTACCCCCCTTAAAAGAAGTTTCGTCCCAAAACTTGACACGAAAACTCACATATTTTCAAAACTTGAACTCATCTTTTCCAGAAGTTCACAAAGCAATGTGCCACTTGTGCACACTTTTGCTAACTTAAAACACTTGTGTTACTTATGAACACGCTTCCTTATGCGGAGAGTCTACTTCTTTAGCACTAACATGTGCAAATTGTTCAACATAGGCATACATATGCATAAAAATCTCATAAAAATAGACGAAAAGCGCGAAATTTATCGCATTCTATCCCCCTTAAAGAAAACGAGTTACGCCCTCGTAACTCACCTCAAGGAACAAGTCTGGATACTTCTTTTTCATCTCATCTTCGGCTTCCCACGTTACCTCTTCGGACTCATGGTTTGACCAAAGTACTTTCACGATGTGGACGTCCTTATTGCGTGTACTACGCACTTTTCTGTCGAGAATCTTGACAGGCCTTTCCTCATATGTGAGGCTACTATCGATCTGAATTCGTTCAAGCTCTAGGACATGGCGTTCGTCAGGAATGTAACGCTTAAGTTGATAAATATGGAACACATCATGCATCTTTTCAAACTCCATTGGCAATGCCAATATGTAGGCTACTTTCCCAATTCGCTCCAAAATCTCATATGGGCCTACATACTTAGCGCTTAACTTGCCCTTTTTCCCAAATCTCATGACGCCTTTAGTGGGTGATACTTTCAAAAACACCTTATCACCTATAGCAAACTCATCTTCGCGTCGCTTCAAGTCAGCATAACTCTTCTGTCTATCTTGCGCAGCTTGAATTCTAGCCTGAATCAGTCTGACATTCTTAACAGTTTCCTTAATAAACTCTGTCCCCAAGACTATATTTTCACTAAGGTCATTCCAACAAATGGGGCTTCTACCTTTCCGTCCATATAATGCCTCAAAAGGTGCCATCTTAATGCTCGCATGGTAACCATTGTTATAAGAAAACTCGATCAGGTCTAATTGGTCCTCCCAACTACCTTGAAAATCAATAGCACATGCTCTCAACATATCCTCCATCATCTGGTTAGTCCTCCATCAGTCGCAGGGTGAAAGGTTGTACTCATCTTCAATGCTGTCCCAAGATTTAATTGGACCTTCTTCCAAAATTTCGAAAGGAATCTAGAGTCACGGTCAGAAATGATATCCTTTGGAACTCCATGTAGTCTTACCACATGCTTAACATATGTCTTCGCAAGTTGCTTCTTCTTCCATGTCTCCTTGATCGGTATGAAAACGGCCGACTTTGTCAGACGGTCCACAATAACCCAAATAGTATCATTGCCACTCCTTGTTCTAGGCAAAGCAGTTACAAAATCCATCGATATGGAATCCCACTTCCATCCAGGAACCTCTAAGGATTGAACTTTCCCCATGGGTCTCTTATGATCTATCTTCACCTTTTGACAGGTTAGGCACTTAGACACATACTCAGTTACCTCTCGCTTCATGTTTGGCCACCAATAGACCACCTTAAGGTCTTTATACAACTTGTCACCCCCAAGGTGCATAGAGTACGGCGTATTATGGCCCTCATCCATAAGGCGTCTCTTAAGCTCATCACATTTTTGTGGTACACACCACCTTCCTTTAAACCTCAAACTACCATCATCATGGATCTGAAAATCACCTTCTTTACCTTGCTTAATATTCTCCTTGATCTTATCTAGGTGCTCATCCCCAACTTGACCTTCTCTGATTTCGTCTAGAATGGACAACCCCAATGACAAAGCACTCAACCTTGCCTCGATCTCCCCAGGATTTAGAATTTCTAGGCTAAGCCTTTGCATATCTCGACACAACTCCTCAGGAACTATCAAGGCGTTCATGCTATGACTCGACTTTCTACTCAGCGCATCAGCGACTACATTTGCTTTCCCCTCATGGTATTGGATGTCTAAGTCATAATCCTTTATCAACTCCAGCCATCTCCTCTGCCTCATGTTGAGGTCTTTCTGGGTAAAGGTGTACTTCAAGCTCTTATGGTCTATGAATATCTTACAAGTTACCCCATACAAGTAGTGTCTCCAAATCTTCAAGGCGAACACAATGGCAGCTAACTCTAGATCATGGTTCTAGATCATGGGTAGGGTAATTAGCCTCATAAGGTTTCAACTGGCGTGACGCATACGCAATCACCTTCCCATTTTGTTGCAACACACATCCCAAACCATTCTTCGAAGCATCACTATATACCTCAAATCCCTCACTCCCATCAGGTAGGGTCAAAACAGGTGCAGAGGTTAAACGATCCTTCAAAATCTGAAAGGCTTCTTCACACTTTTCACTCCACTAAATTTTGACTCCTTTTTCATCAAGTTGGTCATAGGTCTTGCTATCTTCGAGAAATCTCTCAAAAATCTTCTATAATAGCCAGCTAAACCTAGGAAACTTCGAATATCAGACACATTCTTCGGAGTTGGCCATTCACTCACCGCTTGAATCTTAGCGGGATCTACAGAGACTCCTTCCTTAGACACATAGTGACCCAAAAATGCTACCTTCTCCAAACGAAACTCACACTTAGAGAACTTGGCATACAATTGATTCTTCCTAAGCGTCTCCAATATGATCCTCAAATGCTCATCATGCTCTTTTTCGTTCCTCGAATAGATCAGAATATCATCAATGAATACGACCACAAACTTATCTAAGAACTCATGGAAAATCCTATTCATTAAGTCCATAAATATGGCAGGTGCATTGGTTAACCCAAAAGGCATTACAGTGAACTCATAATGACCGTAACGAGTCCTAAATGCAGTCTTAGGTATATCCTTATCGGCTACTCTCAACTGGTGATACCCCGAACGCAATCAATTTTTGAGAACACGCTCGCTCCATTTAATTGATCAAATAGGTCGTCGATTCTAGGCAAAGGGTACTTATTCTTGATGGTTACGTTATTCAACTCCCTATAATCAATACATAGCCTCATGCTTCCATCCTTTTTCTTCACAAACAACACAGGAGCTCCCCAAGGTGATGCACTAGGTCTAATATAACCCTTATCGAACAATTCTTGCAACTGCGTCTTTAACTCACTCATTTCCGGAGGTGCCATTCTATAAGGTGCCTTAGATATAGGAGCAGTTCCAGGAACTAAGTCTATGGTGAACTCAACAGCTCTAACCGGCGGCATACCCGAAATCTCACTTGGAAACACATCCATAAACTCATTCACAATCGGAACATCTTCAATACCTACCCCAGCCTCTTTACTCACATCTTGCACACTACAGAAATATAACTCACACCCCTTCTTCATCAACTTCTTTACTTGCATTGCGGAGATAACCCCAAAGTTCTTGGATTTCCCAAAACATCTATACGAAGTCAGCTTACCCAAAGGATTCCTTAAAACTACTTTCTGAACTTCACAATCTATATTGGCCTTGTATAAACTTAGCCAATCCATCCCCAGAATTACATCTAGGTCTCCCAGATTAAAATCTATCAAGTCAGAAGGAAAAACACAGTCTCCTATCTTTAGAGGCAAGTTTCTAAACATCTTGGTACACCTTATGGTCTCACCAGTAGGTATACTAACAGGCAAATCAATCGCTTCAAAATCTACTAACCCCAGACTTTTAATAACAGACGACGAGACAAAAGAATAAGTCGCCCCCGAATCAAATAATGCTTTAACTAGCACGGTGTCAATAGTAAAAGTACCAGACACTACGTCGGCAGATCGTTCAGCTTCATTGCGACTCATCATGAACAGTTTTCCCGGAGCCTTGTTCTGGTTGTTCTCACTAGCAGGCTTGCTATAGCTTCCTTGATTGTTCTGTGCCCCTGCAGGCTTCGAACCCTGATTTTCTGACTAGTTAAACCCAGACCTCACTTGGTTACTACCCCCATTGCCATTTTGCTCTTTCTTTTGCTTAGCAAAGCACTCATACTCCCTATGGCCCTTCTTCTGGCAGTACTTACAAATCACTAGGTCCCCCTTACAGTCTCTACCAGGGTGGTTGTTGCTACACTTCTTGCAGTGATACACTCTTTCAGCTCGACCCCTAATGCGGTTATCCTGGTTGTTGTTTCCTTGGAAATTCCCATTACCATTCCTACTCTTCTTGAAATTCCCCTGGTTTCCCCCAGCATTAAAGTCCTTCCTCTTCTCACCTACCACAGGATTCTTTTTATCCCGCCTCGACTGGAGTCCATAAATATGGGCGGCTCTCCCATACACAATATCTAGGGATGAAAAGGTCTCACCTCCTAACCCCAGTTGTATCTCATCAGTCAACCCTTGCTCAAATCTTTGAGCCTTCAACTCCGCAGTAGCTACAACCTCGGGTGCAAACCTCGACAGTGCTATGAATTTACTGTAGTACTCAGAAATGGTCATACTACCCATCCTAAGGTTAATGAATTCCTGGGCCTTCTGCTTCCTCATAAACGCAGGGTAAAACTTCCCTCTCAAGGCAGTCACAAAAGCATCTCAATTGAATCCTTCTATAGCACTCAGTCTAGCTCCATTCTCCCTCCACCATAAATCGGCCTCATCCTTAAGGTACAACACAGCTTGACCCACTCTCAAATTTTCAGGGCAGTTTACAACCTCAAAAAGTTTCTCAAACTCCCTAATCCAGTTTTCTAGGAAGGTAGGGTCAGCTTGCCCCTTATAGTATGGTGGCTTAACCTTAGCTAGCCTTTCAAACATTTCCCCAGCACTCTCAGGACGCTCAGCTCTCTCCTGAGTCAATTTCTCCGCCAAGAGGCGAATAGCAGCAGCTAGATCGTTGTTGTTAGCCATTCTACTTCGGGACCTGTAAGTAACATAACCCTCCTTTAGGTTCCAGCATAACTCACATTTCCATCTAGAAAGGCAACATTTGATTTGATCATTAAAGATCGCATCAACAGATAATTTCTCAACTAGTTCCAAGTTCAACATGAAATGTTCTTTAATAATCACATAATCATCCATGTAATATTCACATCAACATGCAAATAGAAACAAGCAAGCAAGAATATAATTGCATAATGAAAATAAAAATATTCCCATTACTTGTCCAGAATAAATTTTTATACACTCATATAATTAAGTAATAACTTTTATTCTTCCATAACGGGTATTTAAATGAAATAAATGTTGCTACAATATTATACATTCCTAAAAGAAAACCATGATTGTAAAAAAAATAAAACTATGCTATCACTGTTGGTCGACTAACCAACTGATTATAATATATTATTTCCTCTAAACGCAACAAACTATAAATAGTAACCTAAGGATCCACATTATCATTTTTGTCCTCAAATTCTATGTATAGCTCAGGTACGAAGATCTCATCTTCAAACTCATGTATGTCCTCATCATAATACGCGACATATCTCCTTTGTCGTTTAGATCTCCTTGAAGGTTGAGGCTCTTCATCCTCTGACTCCGAATCAGTTTCAAACCTGAACCATGCACGATAGATATCTTTTCTAGTTTGGCCTCTAGCATGGTCGAACTCCACAATAAGCTCATCATCACTGGTTACTTCCCTCCTTATTAGAGTATGCATAGTCCAATCTAGACTGGTATAGTTATTGTCATCAACAGGTGTAATGTCCTCATCACTTTCATCGTCACTCAGGACAATGGGGTTATAATAGCTTCCTAATATGGCAGACATGATTAATGATCTACAACAAATAAATATATACAATAACATTTTTAGTACTCTCTCTGCACGCCATTCCCAACAATAATAATAAAAAGATGCCATCAGCATCATAGACACAAAATATAACAATCAGCAGGGAAGAAACATATAAACAGTTAGCAGGGAAGAAAATAATCATGAAGAGTTAGCAGGGAAGAAAAGTATTAGCATGCTGAACTAACTATTCAATACAGGCATATAATACTTCTATCCTATATGCCCTTCCTATACTACCCATTCTCACAATGCAACAAGTAAAACTTCAAAGGCATGAAAAATAATGCAGACACTTTTATAAGATAATAATAATAAGTGTCGAAAAAAAAAAATTTGCGACTAAAAAAAAATTTCGGACATCTTAAAACAAAATCTCAAGCCAAAAATAAATTCGAAAGGAAAAAAAAAAATCTATATATATATTTATTTTTTTTTCTCGGACAATAAATAAAATAAATATTGCGGACAAAAAAAAAATTCCGAACCAAAAAAAAAAAAATTTCGAACTCCTCTAAAAAAAAAATTCGGTCCTCCTAAAAAAAATTTTGTATATTAAAAAAAAAACATATTCCTATAAAATTAATAAGTATGAGCAATTCTAAGAGTTTATTCATATAACTAGTAAGTTAATTAGTTAGGTGCCTAAATTTTTTGAAAATAACCTAATGCTCCCAGATACCACTTTGTAACACCCCGATAATTCTCTCTTTTCAGAAATACCTTTATAATATAAAAGTTAGAGAATTACCCAAGTATTATCGCCCGAGTGATAACGTATCGGCTTATTCAGAATTTTGCAGCGGAAAACATCAAACTAAACTTTATAAATATATAATTAAATAAGTACTTCATAAATAAACCACTCTATAAAAGTCTATCAAACCAACTTATAATAATAAGTTCCTACTGATGCAGAAAACATGATATAAATTTACACAAGCTCTCCATTCCCAGATTCCCCAATGATGCTACATCTGCTAACCTGTAAATGTCAATGCTCTAGAGATAATCTGCTCACCAAAATTGGGTCATCACAGGATCAATAAGGCAAAGCCATGATCAACACATACAAACAAAGCACGTAATCAGCAAAGCTGAGTACTACATAACAATACATAAACAATCCTAAACATGATACTAAGAAATATTAAACAGGGATAATAATACAACAATATAACATTCTGCAGATAACTTCTACTGAACTAAACTTTAATCATCTTTTATTATTTTAAATGGAATAGTTATTGGACCGAGTTGTCTAACTAAAAACCAGCCTTCACCTAGGAAGACGAAATACGGGCGCGACTCCGTATTCCATAATGACCTGCGATATCGAGGAACCTTCGAATAAAAAGAGGAACGGTGATCAATCCAATTCCCAGAAAAAGCCATGGCACGCTCACCATGTACCCCAACTCCTGATTGTCCAACTTCAGACGTGCACCAGTCTAAAGTTTATTACTATCCAAGTTACACTTTACGTGATTTACAATTTATTACTTGTCATGACACACATACAAGCAACACAGAATATAATTCAAACATTCACAACTGAACTTCTTTTATCTTAGGATTTAATAAGTGATCACAACTTACAACCCAAGACATACTTTCTTTTAATCTCAACTTTCTTATTTGTTGAACCTAGCCAACAATCAAACTTACCTTTAAAAAGGCATACTTATCAACTTACCAAATAAGGCCCACGGTCCTCATAAAGTAGTGAAAATAATACTTGTAAGGGAACACATGAATAATCATGAATCAATCTTAACAACATATTAATTCCCCCATGTGAATTAATAATTAAAGTTCCCATCCACATGCTTGCATCAATAATCCATACAAACATGACAATTCTTTACTCATAATAAATCTAATAATTAACATGCTTGCTCACAGGCATAAAACATGTAGAAATCAATCATACTAGAAATCACATATGAACTTATAAAGTTCCTATACATGATACTACAACTTCTTTTCTCCTTAAATCATGATACTAATAATACAATCACACAAGTATGTACGTACCTTGTGTAAACTAGTCGACTGACCACTTTTAAACCTTTAAAAATCTCCTACGGAATATTCTTCGCCTAGAAATCAAATATAACTAAAATCAATACTCTTAAATAAAAAGACAGCAACTTTAAAATATTTAAAATCCCCTTTAAACATATTCAAAAGTTGATTTTACTATCAAAACTCCAATTACTTTTTAATTCCTAGCATAGTACCACCATACTAGTAATTAAAATTCTTAAAACTCCCTAAATAAATTATTTTTCTGAAATTCCAGCAACCTATAAAATCATGAAACCCTCTTGAAACCCACTTAAACATGCTTAAAATCATAAATTAAATCGATCTCATAGTATATAATATGCTACTATGGTTTTCTAATAATTAACACCCTAAAAATCCATGCTTTAATTATTAAAACTTCAATCTAACAATAATAAACAAATCTGAATTTTTATTCTTATAATATAATATATATGAATCAAGATTATTTATTAAAACAGTAAATTAGCATTGATAATCATGATTAACATTAAAATAAAAATATAGTTTTTAATGGAAACTTGAGGAAAAAGAAAAGAATTAAACCAACACAAGAGGAAAGTGATGATGCGCCGGCCAAGGAAGAGCAGTGGCGGCAGCAGCGACGGTGCACCGGTGTTCAACGGTGGTGGTGACGTTTGTTAGCGAAGAAGAAAGCGTTACTTGAAGAAAAAGAAAGAAAAACTTGAGAGGAAGAAAGCTGAAATTTACGTGGAAGAGGAAGAGAGAAGAGTGCCGTGAGAAAAGAGAGAGAAGAGTGAAGAAAATAATTTTGTGTAGGGTAAAATAATTGGGCTTAAGGTATTTATAAGTAGGGTTTCCTTTTGGGCTTAGGAAAAGGAGATTGAGTTTAAATAGAATTCGATGACAACTAGGATTGATAAATGAGGACTCCTAGCATCAATATAACTCCTCTTTCCTAATCTACTTAGAATTTGGGTTCCTCAAGTCCTTTAGACTTCTTTTCTAAATCAAATTCATATTTCAAACTTTTTTCAAAGCATTCCTAATTAAAATATTTTCAACTTACTTAAATTCTTAAAATAATTTCATTTGACTTTTAAAATAGTCAACCTTCTTTAAATAATGACATCATTTAAACTAAAATATAAATATATAAATACTAAAATATATTTATAAAATCCTTTAAAATTATGGGGGATTACAGTGGAGGTACCCATTCGGAGCATGTGGCGGCGATAAATTCAAGAGGAGATGGTTATCAAGGAAACCAAGGGTATAGAAGTAATCAACAAGGAGGTTGGAAACATCCTCAACAAAGCTACAATCAAGGCTTCAACCAACCTCAACAAGGATGGAATCAACCTCAACAAGGGTACAACCAAGCTCAAAACTAAGGGTATGTGCAAGAGTATAGCCAAAACTACAATCAAGGTGGTTCATCCTCACAAGGGTCTTATGTCTACCAAACTCCACACCAAAAAGCTAATTTCCAAAAGGCTCCTCCTAATCCTCCATTCCACAAACAAAATCCCGAACCTACTCCATCTCCCGAGCCAACCTCTCTCCAAATTCTCCAACAACTCCAAACTCTGAACCAAATTCTCCAAAACCATGAGAAAAGGTTTCAAGAGCTCCAAGCCCATAACAAAATGCTTGAAACCTAAATTGCCCAAGTAGTTGAGAAAAACCCCTCTACTCCTACAAATCAACTTTCGGGCCAACCCATTCCTAATCCCAACCTTCACCAAGCCAAAGCTATCCATTTGAGGTTGGAACAAGTTATGAGGGTCCCAAGATGCCCAATGAGAATGAAGAAAATGAAATTGAGGAGGTAGAGAAGGAAAATGAAGTGAGGAGGTTGCAAAAGAAGGAGATTAAAATGTGGAAAATGTGGATTAGGAAAAGACACAAATTCAAGTTGGTGACAAAGCTTCATTGCCATCATCTCCACCAACTAAGACTTATGTGCCACCGGTTCCATACCCTCACAGGTTGGTGGAGAGGAAATTGAGTGATAAGTTCTCCAAGTTCCTCAATGTAATAAAAGGCCTTCAAATCAACATTTCTTTCCTTGACGCAATGTCTCAAATGCTGGCTTATGTTAAGTTTTTGAAGGAAATCCTCTCCAACAAAAGGAAACTAAAAGATGAGCTCATCACCTTGCCATACCAAGTAAGTGCTGATCCATATGAGAGATGGCTCATTTCTACAAATGCTAGTTATGTTAGGATTTGTGTTGTTTCCTAGTTCTAGTAGGAATTGGACTCTTAAATCCTAATCCTAGTAGGATTAGAACTCCTAGTTATGTTAGGAGTATAAAAGTTTATAAATTCTAGTTGAGTTAGAAATCCAAATCCTAGTTGGATTAAGATTCTAATTGAAATAGAGTTATATCTTTAATAGGAGTCTAGTTAGCAGGCGCCAAGTTGAGCTTGTTCTACTTGGTTTAGGAGTTTGTTATTTCATTGTTATCTTATTCGGTTTTTAGTTATCTTTGTGAGTTTGATTAGGATTATGACTTAGGGAATTGTCCTAAGCATAGTAGGAGTCGGTTTTGTTTTCCTTATAAATACTTTAGGTTGTACGTTTATTTCAGATCAGAGTGAATGAATTAAAGTTTTGTGAGTTTTGTTAAAACTTAAGTGTGCAAACACAAACAACCTTGATTGCTGGTGGCTTAGCCTTTACGCATCAAAACCCTTAGTTTGTTCCTTGTGGTGGCTTTACCTTTATCATTGAGCATCTAAGAACTATCCAACCCTTAGTTTGAGATTCGTGGAGATTAAATTCTTTATCGAAAATCAACTAAGTACTATCTTTTATTTTCTTTAAATTTCCGCACCCTAATTTATTCTTTTTAGTAGATTAAATATATCAAGTGCTCTAGTGCAATGTGCCATGCCCAAGAAGCAAATAGACCCCGTAAGCTTCACCTTGCCGGTGAAGATAGGTGACTTGGAGCCTAAAGGAGCATTGGCTGATTTAGGAGCAAGTGTGAGTTTGATGCCTCTATCTATAGTTAAGCACCTAAATCTTCCTCTTCATCCTATGCGGAAGACTATTCAATTGGCGGATCGAACTGTGAGAGTGTCACATGGTGAGTTGGAGGATGTGCCAATACAAGTTGGGCATGTGTTTATGCCATGCGATTTTGTAGTAA
This sequence comes from Beta lomatogona, assembly GCA_947646795.1. Taxonomy (NCBI): domain Eukaryota; kingdom Viridiplantae; phylum Streptophyta; class Magnoliopsida; order Caryophyllales; family Amaranthaceae; genus Beta; species Beta lomatogona. Next base: position 4,294,064 of record CANSNZ010000942.1, read on the forward strand.
TGGATATGGAGGAAGATCCGGAGACTCCTCTCATTCTTGGAAGGGAAGCTCTTAAGACATTGGGTGTCGTGATAAACTGCAAAAATGATACAATCACGGTCGAAGTAGCCAATGAGAGGGTTGTGTTCGAGTTCTCAAAGACTTTTAAGAGACCTATGATAGAGAAAGTTTGTCGGGTCAATCTAGTAGAAGGTGAGATGGGAGATTTTGAGAAAGTGGTCCACACCGGGGACAAGTTATATGCTTCTATTACCGATGCCTCGAGCTTGGACATGGAAGAGGTGAAGGAATTCTCAATGCTTCCTGATAGCACTACCGTTGAGGAGGTACATGAAGAAGTATTTGAGTTTCTTACTACATCCACTGATAAAGAGGAGAGTTCTAAGCCTCCTCCCAAGGTAGAGTTCAAACCCATTACCTCCTCCCCTGCTTTCTCTTTGCTTGTCAACTCTGAGGACGGAGTTTGTATTAAGCTTGGGGGAGTTAGCATGTGTTTGCTCTATCTCAAAATTTTCTTCCTCCTCTTTGTAATTAGGTTCATATTATTATATTTGCATGTTGATTAGGTTCATATTAGTGTATTTACATGTTAGATTTGCAAAAAAAAAAAAACACTAACAAAAAGATTTTCTTTATCTTTTCTTACTTTCTTTTTATGCATTTAGATTAGTTTGGTTGCATGCATGATATGTTGCTAAGAGTGTTCATAACTTGATTGGAAGACCTTCTTTGCATTTGACTTGATGGTTTTGGAAGCCTTGCTGTGACTTTAGGTGATCTTTGAGATCGGTAACTTTTGGTAGTCTTTTTGAAATTAGGCGAGTTGGTTGCTTGGACTACCTTATCCCTTGTGCGATGAACCCTGAAGGAGGGCCACGAACCTCGTAAGACTCATTTACAATCCTCACCATTGATCGCCTAACTTGTGACTTGCGTTTTTAACTCCCCAAGATTGCATATGACCGAACTAAATAGAAGAATGATTTAAGGCATATCACTTTGCTAAAATTAGGAGCTCAAAAGCCAAAAAGCTTTTTATACCGGCATAATTATCCGCTTCTCAACCCATATGAGCCTTTCTATCCTATTTTTGCTTAACCCTCATAATAAGTCATGGCCAAACTTTCCTCAAAGTGGAGTACATGTCTAGGTTGTGTTGAGTAGAGTTATTTTGATGCTAAGTCTATGGATGAAAGTGAGCTCTTATTGATTCATTTGGATTCTTGTTGAAAGAAAAGAAAGTGAAAAAGCAAATTGATGAGAAAAATAATATATATATATATATATATATATATATATATATATATATATATATATATATATATATATATATATATATATATATATGTTCAAAAATTTAAAATCAAAGTGAAAAAAAAAAGTTGTTATGTTTGAGATTTCAAATTGAATTGGTGTTAGGACTAGCTTGGGGGAGTCTCATCCCCCTAGTTTGTACTCCGCTTTACCATTTTTGCACCACATCCCCAAATTGATATCCTCACCCCTAACCTAGCCTCGTTACAACCTTTATAAAGTCCTTTTTTGACTTCTAGATTAGTCTTGGTCAATTCAATAGTGGCGGGTGAGATTTTGTGCAAGTCATGATGAGGGTCATCAAAATGTGGTAGAGGCGAGCTATTATGGTTGAGTATCCCTAGGGGGGATTCAAACTCGGGACTTGGAAGTGGAGAGGGGTGAGAAATCACTCCTAGAAAGCCTATTTTTTAAGAAGACTCGGTTGATTGGTGGATTGGATCTCTTAAGTCACTCTTGTGCTTCCTAATCATTTTTCCTCTTGTGTTTGATTGGTCTACTAAATCTTGGTATGAACTCATTTAGCTTGCATGTCATGTTTGTAGCTTTGCATATAGAACATTTAGGCTAGTGTGTTGCATGGTTTTTCTTTTTCATCTTTTTCTCCTCTCTTCTTTCTTCTTTCTCATTCTTGGTTTACTTGAGGACAAGTAAAACGCTAAGCTTGGGGGAGTTTGATAAGTGCGTTTCTAACGCACTTTATGGACTCCTTTTAGCTCATTTTGATCCTCTTTCTCCCATTTCTTCCCTCTTTCCTCTCCATTTCCCCTTCTATTTCATACACTTGATCATTCTTGATCATAGTGATATTTTGCTAAATTTTCAGTCATTTTTGACCAAATTTCTAGTACATTTGTTTTCACCCTATTTTGCCATGTTCTTAATATAGGCGGGACTAGCTAAGGTGGCTATGAGTTGTAGAGTCGGCAAAGAAAGCAATGAAAATATAGCACACGTGTGCGCTCACACCATGCCCCATGTCTGCTCGCACAAAGGAGCACATTGCACAATAGTTTACTTGAACATAGAACTTCAAATGGACATAACTTTAAAACCACAAATCCGATGAAGGTAATTCCAGTTGGAGGTAAAATCTTGTTTCGATAGCTTTCCAACGACTGGTCATAAGCTTGATTTGGATCTAAAACGAAAGAGTTATTCGCGTTTTAAGTTGAACTGTTTGACCAAAGCATAAAAGTTGGTGCGCCCTCACCACTTACTGAGGTGCTCCTGAGGTGCTCCCGCACCACTTACTGAGGTGCTCCCGCGCCTCTCGACAGGTTGTTGCACTTCGAGATCAGTGTGTTTGGTGCGCCCGCACCTGTTTGTGCGGTGCGCCCGCACCATTTATGTTCCGTCAAAAATTGTTAGGCCTCGTGCCTAATTATAAACATTAAAGATGATTTATTTTTGGGGAGGATGCTTTATTCTAGAGTTTTAATTTAGAGACGATAATTAGGGTTTATATTAGAGAGATAAACACCTTAGTTTTGTTTAAGATTTGAGATTCTAGATCAAAGTTTGTGATTTCTACACATCGAAGGTACTTTTTATTCAATTAGTTTCAAAGTTTTCAGTTTTTATTCTCGCTTTTCATTGTTATTATTTGTTATTCCTATTAAGATCTCATATATTGTAGTTTCTTAATTGCTTCTTTTTATTAGAATTATTATCCCTTAATAATGTTTAGCCCTAAATTAGTTATAGATTAATTGATTTTATGCTTATAATCCATGATTAGTGAGTAGTCTCCTATCTAGGGTTAGGGTGAAAGTATGGATTAGGGCTTAAATGTATTGTTAATGTGATTGTGATGATCTAAATATTATTATGCATTGATCTTGGTGTTTTGAGGCCTTAGGATAGATATTGATCACATTTTTGCTTTGGTATTTTGGTTTCAAATGTTCTTAATCGAATTTTGAACTCTTTTATCATCCCCATGAATCAACTTAATTTATAGGCGAAGATATTGGGTAGAAATTAAGGGGATCCTTTTTTAGGGGTTTTTCGAATTCATTGAATCTTTTAATCAATTGACTAAAAACCATTCGAGAGAGGATTTAGTTGATTGATTAAGTGATTATTCTTGAGGACCATTCGAGAGAGGACTCAAGTATTATAGAGGAAAACTAAACCTTGCGTAATCGTCGCCTTTGAATCACAATTGCATTAACAATCGTTGTTGAGCTTTGCTCCACACTAGTAACCTTAACTCTAGTGTCTTCCCTATTGATATTTTCATCTCGTGTTATTTGCTAGTCCTTTGATAGTAGCCGCAGTTGTTACCAAATCATTTTAAACCCCCAAAAACCCTTCAATTAAGTAATTTAGATTTGATAGACTTTGATTAATCCCATTTTTCCCGTGGATCGACCCTTGACTTGCCTTTACTACGTTCTTAGTAATTGCTTGTTAGGTTTTATAAATATTGTTTGAAAAGCGATTTTGGTGCCTTAACGACACACTAAAAACCTTTTATCAGTAATAATGATATTAGTATATAAGGAGTTGAAGATGATAGTGAAATAAGGGAATATGACATGAAACAACTCCAAAATGATACAAGTTTACTGAAAAATGACATAGAAGTCGGTAATAATGACATGAAAAAGTTTCACAGATGGCATGAAACAAATTATTGAAAAAACTGACATGAGACAGCTTAAAAATGATATGAAATAAGGCAATAATGATACGAAATAGTTTTGTAATGATATAAATTTGGTGAATATATATAAGTTGACAAAAATGATATAAGTATATGCAATAAAATAAGGTATATAAAGAGTTGAAAATAATATTATTAATAAGGGAAAACTGATACAAGTTTGTTGTAAAATGACATTCAAATGAGCAACAATGACACAAAAATGAATAAGAATCACATGTTACATAACGAGATGACAAATAATAATAAAATAGGGGAAAAGGATACACGTTTGCTAAAAAATAACATAAAAATGAGTAAAAATGACATAGAAATGAGTAATAATGATATGGTACATAAGGAGCTGACAAATAATAATATAATAGGCGAAAATGATACAAGTTTACTAAAAATTGACATAAAAATGACACAAAAATGAGCTTTAATAATATATTTCACTATTGTTACACACACCATAACTTTTTGTGTGACAACATTTCCAAATGTGTAAGTTAATATTAGTGTTTCATGTCATTATAAAACTATTTCGTATCATTATTGGCGTATTTCATATCATTTTTGAGTTGTCTCATGTCATTTTTTAAAATTTGTTTATATCAATTTGTAAAACTCTTTCATGAACTGATTACTATGTCAATTTTCCAGCAAACTTGTATCCTTTTGGAGTTGTTTTATGTCATTTTCCCTTATTTCATTATCATTTTCAACTATTTTGTATATCTTATCATTATTATATAAACATATATCATTTATAATAGATATGATATCATTATTACTAACTTTTATGTCATTCTTTAGCAAACTAATAATTCTCATTGGTGACCTTGTAGTTTTGCAATTTCTCAATGGCGACCTTGTGCTTTTAACATTATCATAAATAACCTTAAACTAATTAACCTTGCTTAAAAGTGACTGTATGAAGCATTTTGTTGGTTAAACAGAACTTATTCCGTTAAATATGAGTTAGTTGAGTAAACCATGATTAAAAAGTAAATTAGGGTAATTATTAGGCTCTTTAGTGTTGCCAACTATTCCGCTACTTCTAAAAAAAAAAAAAAAAACCTTTCATCCTCCTTCTCAGGCGCGATCAAGCCCTACTCTGCTCTAAATCTAATGCTCTGCTCTCAACACCAAATAATGTAAGTTACCAAAATTTCGCATAATTTTCGAACAAGTTATGGAAGAAGAGTCAGCAATCTAAATTTTTGAAAAAGTTGTATTTCCAATTTTGGTTCTTGAATTTTTTTATGCATTCAATAACTGCTTGTCCTTGGTGAACTATATATAATGATCTTTCTCCCACAAGTGAAGTTAATTACTTCTTATGCCTCACAGTCACATATCACAAAGACCGAAATCTTAACTGCACAGGGTGATTGTATTCCGTATGATTACCTTGTAATTGCCACAAGTCATGTATACTCTAATCCTCTTAACAGAATCGAAAGTCTCCATAAATACCAAGAAGGTGAAAGTACAGGGTTTTATGGAACTTCATGATGAGCCATAACTCTGGTTCTGCTGAATGAAAATACATGTATCTTGGTGAGATTTTGAAAGCAGTGGAGTAAGATATTCGAACACTTGACAAAAAAATTGGAGAACTTCTAATTTATTCCATTCGAAGTTTTGAACCACAATTACATAAGCTGCATAATTCTCTCAGACATTTCGTCGAACAGTTTGTGTGCTTCCTCAATTGAACCCTTCTCAAAGAATGATTTAATGAGGTTAGTTGCTAATATTGATGGGTTTCTGTGAGAATTAGTAGGTGCACACGTCCGTATGGTGAGGAAGGTGCGCACGATGAACATCAAGCATTATGTTATGAACATAAAGACCAATACCAATGAACATATACTAACAAGATGTACATATGTTCATTTGACTTGTTAGCCATGTAAATGTGTTCATTGGTATTGGTCTTTATGTTCATAACCTAGTGCTTAATGTTCATCGTATGCACCTTCCTCACCATACGGACGTGTGCACAATCTACGGATTGGGGTTTCTGGGTGAGTATGGTGGGTTAGGTTGATAACTTTCATCTCTTGTGTGCAACATTATAAATAACTACCCAGATAGCAAATAATAGTGAAGACATTTATGAAGCTCATATGGTGAATTTGTGAAAGTGAACAGTGGCTAAGGAGAAAAGATGGGTTTTATAGATGTTAGGGTTTGGTGGAGGAGGGAAAAGGGGAAATGTTTTTAGAGGGAAAGGAGAAAGGTTAAACGAAGGTTAGGAGATTAACTCAACTAACTTGTATTTAACATAATAAGGTGTGTTTAACCAGCAACATGTTTCACAAAGTCACTTTTAAGCAAGGTTATTTAGTATGAGGTTATTTATAATAATGTTAAAAGCACAAGGTCGCCATTGAAAAATTGCAAAACTACAAGGTCACCAATGAGAATTTCCCCATTATTTTCTTCCATTTCATTATTACTTTCAACTCTTTATATACCTTATTATTATTACACAAACTAATATCGTTTATAAGAGAAATGATATCATGATTACTTATTTTTATGTCATTTTTCAGCAAACTTATATCATTTTCCTCTTTTATTATTATTATTATTATTATTATTATTATTATTATTATTATTATTATTATTATTATTATTATTATTATTATTATTATTATTATTATTATTATCATTTGTCAACTTTTTATAAACCTTCTAATTATAACACAAAATGATATCATTTAGAGGAAAATTGATACTCCATAATTATTTCTCATTTTTATGTCATTTTCCAACAATATCATTTTCAATTATTTCTTCGTAAATTAACAACTCTTTATATATCCTTTATCATTATTACTCAACCTAATATCATTTATAAGAAAAACAATATCACTATTTATTAGTTTCATGTCATTATTCACCAAACATGTAGGGATGACAATTACCCATGGGTGAGTGGATTATCCATCCACCCGCCCCAAATAAATGGGTGAAAACCCGCAGTGGAGCGGATGACTGACGGATGATGGATGGATCGGGTGGTGGATCGGGTCGGGTGTGGATGACTTTTTTTTGACCCATCACCCGATCCATCACCCGCTTCCTCCATCCACCCGTTTATAAATAAATAAATAAATAAATAAATAAATATATATATATATATATATATATATATATATATATATATATATATATATATATATATATATATATATATATATATATAGCAATGGATTTGTTGTATTTTATTATTTTTAGTTTTATTAAGCCATTATTAGTTTTACTTTCCGGTGTGTAATGAGATTGATATTTAGTCACTTTATCGTTAATATATGAGTCTTTGATTAAGTTTTCAATATTAATTTTTCAAAAGAATTGTTAAATCTACAAATTAATTTTTTTTTAGTATCACCCGTTTTTCACCCGCCCCACCCGCGGATGATGGGTGGAGCGGATATGGATGGAATTTTTCGCGGGTGATGGATGGTGTGGATGGAGTTTTGGGTCGCGGGTGATGGGGCGGATGATGCTCCACCCGATCCACCTCCGATCCATTGCCATCCCTACAAACATGTATCATTATTAACTTATAATCTCTATCTCTCTTCCTCCTCAAAACCTAACCTTCACCCATCCAACACCTCACCTCCTCTCACGCTCCCGCCACACCACTACATCATCTGCAGCTGTCCGTCGAAGATCACGACACAAGCATCACGACCAACGAGCACCACGATCAGCGAACACTAGCACCACGATCAGCGATCAGGATTATCCATTTTCTCCTTCGTTTTCCTCTCTCTCTTCAATTCTTTTTTTACCCAAACTTCATTTAATATCACTCACTGATTGTCCACTTATCACAACAAACCCTTCAAACAATTGCTAACTTCGTACTCGATTGTACCTAGTTTGTGCTTGATAAAAACGAAATTTGGAAAAAAGGAAAAAAAAACCACAAATTCACAGAAATTTGGGCGAATCTCAAACCCTAACTTTCATGTTTCATCAACTTTGGGGAACTTTCTGGAATTTTCTTCATCATTTGTTTCAAGATGTGATTTCCATCGATTTTATACAAATTTCATTGCTAATTCTCTCATTTCTCCGCTTTTGAGATTCTTCACATCTGATTGATGTTCGATCAATTCTTGGATCAGTTCTTCGCATCTGATTGATGTTCTTCGATCAGTTATTGGAGGTGACGGTGAAAGTTGCGGTTGAGAGAGAATGAGGATTGAGGTTTGGAAAGAAACAGGATGTTTGAACCGGTGGAGAGAGAGAAAGAAAAGAAACAAGGGGGGGTTTGAAGCATTTCACACGTGTGAGTCTTTGTTACACCATAAATTATGGTGTAAAATGTTACACCCAAGACGGACTCTAATCGTTTTCAATCAAACCAAACAAAGGAAAACTAATATTCATTTGCATTTTTTCAAACTGATAATATTTTGGAAAAATTGACAAGAGCGGTCCCAACTATGACCGATCCGCCATAAAAGGTCCCAACTATGGATTATTTCATAACAGGCCCAACTATTGCATGTGTTTGACGCACGTGGTCCTTGTTGACTAGCAACCGGTTTTACCGGTTAAATTTTCTTAAAACATTATTTTTGCCTGTTTTTTCCTCTTCTTCCTCCTAATTCTCTCACCTCCCTTCTTCCTCCCCTGTCACCCCCTCTCCCTCCCTCTCCCTCCCCTATTCTTCAAACCTCCTCCACGGTAAACAGACAACAGACCACGCCCATCACCATCTTCATCTCCACTTTTTTCCTTATCCATAATTCTCTCTCTTCCCTGCACCAAATTGTCAAAACCCATAATAACCCATTTCAATTGTTAAATTATACAACCTGAAAAATCAAATCTTCAGGAAATTAGGTGAACCCAATGCAGCGAAATTATGATTACTTATCTTTTAGTCTGATTTTGATTTTGATTTTGATCACTTGCTTAGTATAATTCGATTCGGGTCTCTAGTTTTGTGGTCTATGTGCTCCAAAAATCTGTTTGGATTTTAATATCTGGATTTTCTCCTGTTATTTTTGAAGTTTTAGAGGAAAAATAGAGACGACTCTTGGTAAGATAGAGTCCAAAAGAGAGAGAAAATCAAAGAAAATGAAGCATGTCCTAGATAAAAATTTTGTTTTAGTTAACAATGTTGGTGGTCTTATAGTGTTTGGATAAGCAATGTAGGAAGTTGGAGGTGAAAGATGAGGAAATGTTTGAGGAGCGTAAGGTGTTGGAATTGGAGGATGGCAGATTAATCTAATTCATTCCTCATTTCAATTAAGCATTGTTTCTTCCACTTTTTCTTTCTTCACTTAGAGTGTCTTAAACTTGTCCTCCACTTTCTTGAATTGAATCTCCAACTCCAAAACCGACACGAACTGCTCCAACAGCTTTGCTTGCAAATCCTCCCACTCAACACAAAGCCTAGTCTCCCCATCTTTTTTTTTCCATTTGAAGATATCACAGTTATACTTGCCCTAAATTCAGAGAAGAAAAAAATTAATACCGAGTTTCAATAAAACCCCTAATTATTCTAACATTCATGAAAAATTGGAAAAATCATGAAAACTTGAATGAAAAGGTCAAGAATTTAACTGGTGTCATGGTATGCATTAAAGGAAAAACCAACTTACAGGCCACATTTGAATAGTTGTAAATCTCCTCCTAAAGTTTGTTCCTTTGTCTTAAACTTCGTGAAGAACTACATTCCATTTTTTTCACTTCTCAATATTGTAGAAGTGTTATTGTTGCATATGTAAATCACATGTCTTGCACTAGCCCTTGAATTGATGGAACTGGGTCCCTCTGAGTTGTGCGCTGCCATAGTTAAGTGAGGAAGAAAGCTTCGAAAATTTGGAGAAGCAACCAGACCCAGTAGCTTATTTGGTCAAGTGAGGAAGAGAGAGGAAGAAACACCGAAAGGTGGTTTTTTTTTGTAATTTTAATCACGTGCAACAATACTTGCCTCACGTGAGCACTTTTACCGACTCCAACAGGTCAATAACCTATAAGGACCACGCGTGTCAAATAGACCTTAAACTTGAGCCTGCTATGGGATATTCCATAGTTGAGACCTTTTATGGAAGGGCGGTCATAGTTCGGACCGCCCTTGTCAATTTTTCCTAATATTTTTCATGGAAAACCATTTTCCGTGGAAAATGTTTTCCATCAAACCAAACAAACTTTACTGAATTAATATAGTTAAAACTCCAAAGATAGTATTTTTTTTTTAACCTAACCTCAAAGAGTAATTTTTAAAAGTAATTAACCAGGAAAGTAACTAGATACCTTCAGAAACAAGATTTTCTCATTCCTCCTTTTCTAACTCATAAACGACTCAATCTCTCTTCATTTTACTTTTTTCTCCAACGAGCCTCGACACGAACATAGGCACTGTCGTGTCGCCCAACGACTCGTACGACAACCAAAGAGTAGCTATCTAGCCACGTGCCCTACACGGTGGATGCTACTGCTTTCGGTGGCAACCAGTTATTAGTATTGCCACCTCAAGCCGAGTGTCTGCGCAAAAAATTATGTATTATACTCCCTCTATCCCTTAATAGATTTTTCAATTCTAATTTGGGCACTATTTATAGGTATAGAAAATCCTCAAAAAAAATTTCAATATGTAAGATAAAACATAGTCATGTGGGGCCTTGTTTGATTCGTCTCATTGTTTACATTTGGAAAATCAAACTTTTATAATTTTTACTAATATGTAATTAAAGATATTAACGATACAAAATGTACGTTGAAAAAATGAGAAATCTATTAAGGGATTGAGGAGTATATTGTAAAGGTGTTTTTCATGGTTTAAAAGCATGGTTAATGCACGAACATTATTCCGAGTGGTATTGCTATATTACTTTTTAATCCTGTTATTAAAGATGTCAAAACATTACCAAACATTTTATAAATCTTTCATATGTTGCTCCCCAATTGTTATTATGCATTATTCTAGCCTTTCTAGGAAGTAATTGCTTGTGCTATTTTGAATATTATCATGTACACATATTAAAGTTAAAGTAATGAGTGTTCCGGGCGATGTTCCGGGTTGTTACTTTTCGTAATTTTTTGTCTAGTGAGGAAAAATTGACGTAATGACATGATAAGTAATTGCATGATATATTTGAAAAATAAACAAGTTTGAGGATGAAAACAATAGTTTAACTTTATACAAGGAATTGGAGTAAGATTTTATGTCTACAAAAGTCTTTTGTTATTATCATAAAAAAAGGTTAGATTTCTAACTACTTGTGTAAATCTTTTAATGAGATATAATTATAAGACCTTTATATTTCAAAGGTCACGTGTTTGATACCTTGTAACCGCACAACATTGTTTCTTAAATTATAGATAAGTACTGTTGTGGCATGTCTATGTATCTGTAATTATTTTTTGTTAACTAAAATAGTGATTAGAGTTGAGGATAATATGTGGAGTTGAGGATAACTAAAATCACGTTGATCTTTTTGTTTTTTGGGGTAAATCATGTTTATCTACTTCTTTATATAAGTAATTGCACGCATGTTTTTATTAGGTTTAATTACTATGTTTGACTTAATAAGCAATTGCACGCATTTTTTTATTAGGTTTATTTAGTATGTTTGACTTAATATTGGTGTAGCGTGATTTGTTATGTGATTCAGACCGAGTTACTAATCATATAACATTATATTTATTACCTTCCATACTATGATGTTCTAATGCTAGAATGTCACCATTATACAAAATATGATTAGTCATTTAGATAAATCAAAATGAGTTGAATAGACTACCGTAAATCAATGGCAATCACATGAGCATCCAGGAAATCATTTGCAAAAGACAAAACTTTCTTTCCCAAAAACAAATTACTAATCACCTTAGAGAAGACCATAAAATCCCTTTCTGCTTTCAGATAATGAGTATGTTGGTAAACCTAGTTGGAACTCAAAGTTGTACAGCTTTAAGACGCTAAGCATTTAATCGTGTAATGACACACATAAAGGAAGGCCATGCATTTACACATTTGAAATGTCTGAGGTTCATCTATACAGGAATACGAATTTACAAGACTATACACATTTAGGCATGTATAGAAGAATTTGTCTCAGATGCTAGACCCCATAGATCAAGCAAAACATGAGATAGTAAGCGAAACTGAGAGACAGCCAGATGTGTTTATGAATGAAACTCAAACGCTGCCAAGCAGAAAGAATGATTTCGGTTGACCCCGGAAGAAAACTTACTGGCTTACTGCAATGCCCATTTAATGCACGCCTTCTAACTTGTATGCTCTTCAAAGAAAACGGCTGAAGGACGCATCTCTATGGGCCAGGTGAACAAAGTTGTCATGACAGTTGAGATGAGCGATCGAAACACACATTGCATCAGGAAAGGATGAAATTTTTAATAGAACAACGATCATCTCTCTGAAGGCAAGGCATCCTCAATGCTTCTTATGACACTGCTAAGACTGCTGCCACCCTCAAGAGCCTTAACAGCTGCCTTATGAGCTTGCTCATGCCATTTAAGCAAATTATAAGACTGCAAAACTGCCCATCTTGCTTGATTTGACATCTACATACGATAAATTACAGCAGTTGTCAATATAATTGCTTGAAGTTCATTTGCTTTGTGGAAGTTACTAATTCAATTACAAACCTGTGGAACATTTAATGGAGGTTGCAGAAGGACACAGATACCCCTAAACAGATTCTCATCATTTTCTCCACCCTCAGCTTCTCCATAGACAAGAGCTTCAGCTGCAATACCAGCGAATAGAACCATGCAGTACCTGACCATTTTAATGCCTCAGAAGCCAGTCACTCAAACGGACAATAATATATAATTTATTACTCGCTATGTTTTGAAGAATTTATCAATGATCATGCAGCACATAAATTCTTCACTCTTATAACTTCAAACAATCAAATTCTAGTCAGCATTTTGGATTGTGTAATAAGATGTTACAAAAGTGTGACTGTCCAAAAAAACTAAAAACTGAGCATGAATATCTTAAGACACCACGTACAAACTTATTTGCAAGTATCAAAATTTGGTACAGAAGAAATAGGTAGAAAATGAAAATAATGTTTTACATCGATGATATAATGATAAATGGAAAAGAAATCCCTTCTCCATGAAAATATTCTTCTTTAAAAAAGAAGGAAAGGGAAGTAAGAGAACACCACATAAAAAACAGAAAAAAAAAAAAAAAAAAAAAAACCCTCATTTGCAATAGATTGAAAACCATGTGGTGAAGTCTACTAATGAGTTTATGTGAGTCAAGCCAGCAATGCAGGCTTAGTCAATACTCAATGCCCTCTTCTGTCCAAGTTAATGCAGCAGATACAAAGAATCTGGGCTGCAAGTTTTCTCTAAAGCCACATGAATAAAAATATACTTATTTCTTCTTAGAATCCGCACTTTTAAGTAATAACAATAATGTTATAAATATATTTATTGTGAATGTCCATTATACCCTTGACTTGTATATATATATATGTACTCCTCTGCCTCTCGAATAATGTTGGGAGTTTAGATATTAGTTTGATTTAGGTTGTTAATTGTGTCCTGAATTCAAGCATTAGTTAGTTAGTTTGTTAGATAGATATTGTAATTAGTATAAATAGATTGGTGATGTAATTGTTCTACTTAATTTATCAAATCAATACAATGTAGTCTTTTATTCTCCCCTCTTTCCTCTCTCTACTGCCTTCTTCAGCTGTTCTCTAAACTCCATTAATGGAGTCGAAACATAAATTCTAACATGGAATCAGAGCGGCATCCGAATCCCGACTCAGTTTCTTATGACTTTAACCTCCAATATTCATAGTCTTATGACTTTAACCTCCAAGAAATTTCAGTCTTGTGACTTTAGCCTCCAAAGTTTTCATAGTCTTGTGACTTTAACCTCTAAATTTTTTGATAGTTTTATGACTTTAACCTCATTTGATAGTCTTGTGACTTTAACCTCTTGTTTGATTGTTTGAGATCAAGTTTCTTCATTTAAATATTGTTCAATTTCAACATCTCATTCTTGCTGAATTTCCATCTTCTTCACTTCTTTTCCTGTCATTTCCATCATCCTCCTTCCATTTAATCTTTCACTTCATTTTTCCATATTTCGGTTATTCATAGCTTTTTCCCACTTTCTTCTTCACCACATTAGCTTTCCTCCTTCCACTATTATTCCCACAACCTTATTTTTCCATCTGATCACATTTCTATGGTGTTATTGTGTTTCTCTGTTCTCCAAGCTTGGAAAGCTTTCTCCACCATTCCATGCTTGAAGAGGAGGTTGTTTGGTTCAAGTTGAATTAGGGGAAGAACAGGGTGGTATATGGTATGGCTTAAGTAAGAATTGCTGGGCAGTGGGCTTGAGCTCTGACAACTAGACTGTGCAGTGATTGCTGCAAGCAAAGTGTCTTGGCCCTGGTTCAGTCAGAAAGATCATTGTAATCCATTGTTGTAGGTTGCTATTGGATTGTATATCTGACACAAGTCATATTCTGGTTTGCTATCTTCAATCAAGTTGTGTTGTGGTGTACAATTGATATGGGTTATGGTATGAAGAACTATATGATAATTGCTAACACTGATATTGGAAATGAAAAGTGGTGAAATACATCAGAGGTTACCACCTGATGATGAAAGCAGCAGCAGCAGCTGCTTTGTTATTCATCTACCTACGGCAGCAGCTTTTACAAATTCACTCAATAAAGTTCTAACTGGAAATGTTTGTTCCACCATTTCCAGTTTGAGGGCGGATTTTGAGATAATTGAGTTGGTAGCCGTTGAATTTTTCATGGTCTCAAACCCTCAAAACAGTTTTCTGTTCGAAAGAGATTGGTTATGATAGCATATATACATCACTAAATGTGGTTTATGAGCCTTCTAAAACATACACAAGCAGCCAACAATGTCACAGCGGTATCCCAGCAAGATTATCTTCAAACTGGAAATGTTTTTCAACCACCCATAGTTATTCAGATATCATTGAACAATACCAATTTTACATATATTGATATTACATATTCGAAAGGGTTCTTATAATATTTATACCGGTATGTACATGGAACCAATATGAATAAAGGCGTAAAATACAATGGACTACAGATGAGGATCACATGATAGCTAAGTCCATTTTGGTGTCGACATGATAGTGATGAAACGAGCTTGTGCACCTGAAGTCCAATCGATTTATGAATTTTATTTGAAATTTTGAAATGTATTATCTTACTTATCAATAATTTTCTTATACCCACTTGTTGATATTATGGAGGATCAAAATACGATTTTTTTTTCCATTTACGAAAAATAGTTACAATTGGAAAAAGAGACGACATGGATTGTGTTGATTCAACCGGAAAGACTAATCCAACTCATAATGATGTACCAAAGAATACAATATTTTTATTACTTGACCAACCATCAGGCGAAGCAAATACAACGTGTACGCTAATCAATAAGATTGATGAAGTAGCAATTAATGCAAAAACAGCGAATTGGAAAGCTATAATAGAGTTCGCATGACTGAGTCAATCGTCATGTACATATAGATAGTAAGTTTATCATGCATATTGCATAATATCTATATAATATTACAATGCATTAGTCTAGTTTTAGTTTCATATTATGTGCACATAAATTACTACTAACACTATTTTTCATATTGATGAGTATCTCTACGAGAGGAGGTTTCTCCTATGATTTGATAGTCTTAAAAGACTCCACTATCATATAATGATTGATCATATTTATTAAGGCAAGAGTTCCCAAAGAACTTGTATTAGCAATATATGAACTTCTACTATAGTTTATAGTTATGAAAAAAAGGTTTTATTTGTCCTCTTAAATATGATTGTGGAAGTTTCATAAGAGTATTAAAGAAAAAAATTAATGTAGAACTCAGCCTGAGTATGTGACTTTCAATAGGTATAATGATCTTGAAATACCGTGACGGTCTAAAAGTTGGTTCATAAATAAAAAGATGTTAACGTTGCCATGAAAAGACAATAATTGTATTAGTTTTATTTGGTTAACTATGTATCCCGTCATTTCGTGCACTTATAGCTTCTTGAAGAAGGCATATATATATATCCTAAGAAATAAAGGGATTAATTGACACACGACATACGACATACATTGACGTATGTGCGCATGATATTTCGGCGGAAAAGTTCAATATTAAATGCTAAACTCTTTTTCCCTTCGACAAGGTTTTTGTCCCATTGGGTTTTTCCTAGCAAGGTTTTTAATGAGGTAACATAATATGCACATAAATAAGTTATATCAACTTAAATAAAGAGTTTTCTTATGATACATTTGGCGTTCAAGATGATATTGTCACAAGAATGGAGATGCGGGGATGCTACAAATTTGATATCACAAGATTGTAATGCATTGACTCAGTGATTTCAAGTGACATAAACATCAAAGGGAGTTAATAAGCTGCTCTCTTTTTCCTGTGAATATGATCATGGTTGTCTAACTGGGTTTTTCATGCAAGATTTTTAACGAGGCAGCATTTCATGCGCATTATCAGGCATTGTATTATATTAAATAATGGACATTCAAGAGGGAGAGTTATAAATATATTTATGTGAATGTCCATTATACCCTTGATTTGTATATATATACTCCTTTGCCCCTTGAATAAGATAATTGACAAACAGTTTTATCATATATAGTTTTTTATTCTCTTCTTCCCCTTTCTCTCTATTTTCATAACAAATAAATATTTTTACAAATGGAGTGCTTTCCGTAATTCAATTATAACCTCATTCAGTTTCAAGAAATCCTAAGATTGTATTTTATTTTGGTAGTCATCCTCTTAAGTTCCTTCCATGTTATACTAATTTTTTTGTAATCTAACATGAAAAGGCACAGCTCATAACAAATAAACATTTTTACAAATGGAGTGCTATCTTTAGATCCCTGTAATTAAATTATAACCTCATTCATTTTCAAGAAATCCTAAGATTGTATTTTTTTTTTTTTTTTTTTTTTTTTTTTGGCAGTCATTCTCTTAAGTCCCTTCCATGTTGTTATACTAATTTTTCTGTAATCTAACATGAAAAGGCACATAGCTGCAGCTCAACTGTTACCTATCAAAAGCTGTACTGCTAAGTCGTCCTCCAGCAAGCTCCTTCTCCAAATTCTCATCCCAGAATTGGGTCCCTGCCTGCAATAGATATATCTCATATCAAATCTGAAACTCTTCTCCGCATCCGCTGCAAATAAATACAAGTACAGAGTGGAGAAAAAGGGAAACTATGATCTGATCTGACTACCCAATGGAATTGGAGCCCAGATGATTGGTAAGAGCTTCAGAAGAAGCCAAAGGGTCAAAGATGCAGTAATTTGGAAACAAAGAGTTAGGCCAATTACACACTTCCAATAACATAAAACCATGAATAACTTGGTGCAACAGAAGAGGGAGCAAGCAGTAACCAACTATTGTCATCCAGACCAGCAAAACTGCATACTAGTGGAAGGCAATTGCATTGCAATGCATAGATGTCATCTACAGATAAGTCATCAGTGTTCAACGACTCACAAAAATTTAATGTCTAACAATCAAACATAACACTCTTCCTCATTGTGTTCAAAACAGCAACGAATTTTAAAAAGCTGAAGAACTATGAAGCTCCACAAACAGAAAAAAGAGCAATTCACAGAGTCCAGGTAGTCCAAGTAAGAAGTACCTTTCCTATCAAGCCTGAAATCAATTACCGACAACTATGATCAGGAAGCTATCAACATTCTCCACTAGCACAAGGTTCAACACAAGCATTGAGTTGGCAAAGGGACATATCAACGTCGATCGAGCGAGGTACTAAAATTTGTATGCCTGGCACAAAGAATCCAACTTTCTCCTAGTAAAAAGTACACAGTCTAAGGATATTGACAAGCAAGCCGTAACTCTTAAATCAATGGCCTATTTAAAAGATATGTCTACATTAAAAGATTGGTACTACCAAACATGACCTCTGAACAACGCATTTCTTCCCTTCTCCTTTTCCTAAGAGCAGATGTAGAAGCACATCAAAGCTAGGTGAGGAAGCAATCATCTTCTTGACTAGGGTTGTTGACTAATCCAAAATCCAACTGGACCAGCTTGGAGTTTGGACAAAAAACTGTATCCCAAAAGCATGGACCAAAGACCGAACACATCAAATTTCGTTCTTGGGCCAAAAAGAACTAGTAGTTATTGACTAGTAAGAACAGTCCAAAATGGATACCAAAATTGTCCTCTTCTCAAATGGTTGTGTTATTTGGCAAGTTTGCAAGTCTAACCTATTCCTAGAGCATTGTTGATGATATAAGACTTCAAAAAATCATTTGACAAAAGTGATGGATATCAATCAACTTTGGCACTTTTTTTCAGCGTTAATTTAGGGTGCGAAGTTGAGGATGCATGTGAGTTGAAGAAAGTGATTTTTTTTCTCTCCCTATATGCATTCATTTCCGTATTCCTAGTTTCTTATATGGACTTCAAATCCACCAACTTTTTTTTCTCATTTAGCAGCAATATACAACAAAATTTGGCTCAATTAGTAGAAGAAAGTTTCACGAAAACAATGACTTACAGAAACTCAAGAACTTGGTTCAATTTGATGTGGACTGGAAAGCGGATTTGAACTGGATAAGACCGGAGCATAATCCAGAGTTTGGACAATCAAGACCACAGACTAGGACGAAAATCTTCCGCTTCAAGTATGATCTGGCTAAAATAGTCCAGGCTGATTCTCCGGTCTGGACTAAATCAAAATAGCCGTTTTCTAGACACCATGATCAAGCGGCTTTAACAATCACATCTTAATTTGGAGGGAAAAAGCACTATATTTGGGTACAAGCTCAGTAGCTCACAAGCCTCTGTTTTGGTTAAAATGTAAATTACACAAGCCTTAACACTTTCCATCTGAGAGCCAGCCTCTCTTCAATTGCCAAAAAAAGAAAAGCTAATGCTCAGAACAGGGAGAAAACAAAAGGTTCCATGGTTATAGACTCGTTTGCTCATAATAAAAAGTCCTTGCTTGATATTCATAATACTCAACCGAGGCTAGGAGACATTTCGATTTCTTAGGAGTGGTACTAATTACCAAGTATATAGGTCAAAGTCATTTAATAACAAACATTAAAGTTACAAGCAAATTCTAGTTGCAGACGAAAACATAAACACTTTGTTTTGAGTAGGAGGAAATGGAGATCAAGGGAAGGAATGGAAAGGGAGGGGAACAAGTTCCCTTGTTTGGATAAGGGATTGAGGGAAGGAAGGGGAGGGAGAGGGAAGGGTCCATTTTCCCTCCCTCTTTAATGACATCATCCCTCCCAAATTGGAGAGATTTGGAGGGAAATTTGAGCTCCATTTTCCCCCTCCCTTTCTTTTCCCTCCCCTTCCTTTCCCCCTATATTGCTATCCAAACAAAATGTAAAGTTGAAGCTGCTGAAGCATAACAAATGCGGGTATGTATGACAAACACTGCAAGAGCTTAATTTGCACTCTTTCTTGAGCATTTTTTTCCCTTTTTTAAATCGTCACAATATCTAATGCCAAAGTTACTGGACATATCATTTTAAATGAAGCCCAAGCATGTCTATAGCCATATAAACAGAGATATGTACCAGGTGGCAAGTCACAATCAAACAAGACTAGACAACAGAGTATCCATAAGTACCTGCCCTTGAATTCCCATCTGCATTGCCACAATTGGGTCTAAAATGACTCCACGAATGGGGCAGCCCATAAGATATGCTGAAAATGCATCCAACACAAACAAAAGTATTCAGCAGAGAATGATTGCAAATGTATGTTACACAGATTCATCTATTCCCAGCCAGCCATTGCTAACACAGCATGACAAGGATCCTCACACAGAACCTGGGTCTGACTCTCCAGTTTACAGTTGCGCATGACAATGAATTAGTGAGATAGAAGCAGTGTATAAAAAAGTGCGCCTGAGGCACAAGGCGATTAGGTTCAAGCGCTTTATTTGTGCTAGGCGAGGCGATCTCAAAGAGGCGCACTATGGATTGCTTAGCACGTCATTAATCCTCAAGTTGCCTCTATGTGGTAAAATGGTTGGGCATGAGGACAAAGCCGGAAGGTTTGCTTGACACAACACTAATCAGGAAACAATAAGTCATATTAGTTAAAAATAAAATTTAACACCATTTCATAACAAATTAGGCGAAGAGAATAGATCCTAACAAGTAAACACTTTTTAGCTTTAAGTATTATTTTTTCTAGAAACTTTTTTTACTCAAAGAATTTGTTTTAGGCTTTTAGCTATATATATATATATATATATATATATATATATATATATATATATATATATATATATTTATAATAAATTTTTGAATCCATAAAAAAATTCAAATCTCTTATATTATACTAGTTTCTCATCAACAATTTCAACATATATATATTAGTAGCATGAAAATATGAAACATATACCCCCCCCAACCCCCCCCACCCCCCCCCCCCCCCACCCAAAAAAAAAAAAAAAACCAAAAAAAAAAAAAAAAAAAAAAACAAAGAAATAAAGACTAAATTAAGAATTAATTTATAAACCAAATGATATCCCTGTTAGTATTAATCTCCACTATGCTAATTCCAAATCACACAATTAAAAAATATCTTTAACAACTATATGAAGATTGATTATTTATATATATGTTTAAGTTCATATGAGAACCACCCTTATGGTGAGAACCGCTTATTTTTCCTCATTTTACGAAGTTTTTACTCATTTCACAATGTTTTTTCTCATTATATGTCTTGTTTATTTTATGTTTTTGCTCATTTAACATTTTTATGCTCATTTCACAACGTTTTTGCTCATTTTACGTTTTGCTCATTTTTACGTTATTGTTCATTTAACTTTTTTATGCTTATTTTACCTTTTTTTTCATCCTATAATTTTGCTCATTTTACGTTTTTGCTTATTCAATGTTTTCTATTCATTATATATTTTTGTTAAATTTTTATTTTTTTTTGCTCATTTTATGAAGTTATTGTTTATTTTTAGTGGTTCTCACCATAAGAAGGTTCTCACTAGAACCCAACCCCTATATATGTTTAAATTCATATATATATGTATACTTCATCTGTTTTGAAATAGAAAAATTGTCAAGAAAAATCCGAAGTTTGGGACATCTTCCCAATATAATCCCAATTTGAATGATTTTTAAATAATCCCGAGTTTATACCCCATCTTCTCAAATTGATCCGGGGAGCATAATTGACCTGCTAATGCCTGTTTAGCCGGTTAATAGTTGTACTTCTACGTGGCTCAATTAGTTGCATGTGCTCCCTCTATCTTCTTTTTTTTCCCTGTTTTCGCCTTTGTTTAACTGATCATTTTCCCTCTAGCACAAAATTTTCTTCCCTTTATTTGTTTCAATCTAATTTGTCACTTCAATTACTTATCTTTCTTTATTTATTCTCCAAATTATTTTTAGTCCAAATTTGTTCTCCTTTTTTTTCAATTTAAATTTTTAGTTAAATTTCTCCTTCTTTTGTCAAAAAATCAAAATGTTGCATGACAAGAAAGATCTTTCGGCCTAGATGCTATCCGTTATATATACCCATCAACGTAAACTACTGCAGCAACATAAAATGTAGCATGATGCTCGCTTCCATGTACCATTTCTAGGTTCTAACATAATATACATTAAAAATCTCCTCAATACACTCTTCCTCATGCTCATAAGCTTATTACTATTGTTCTAACTAAAAAAATAACAACTTCATATTAAATGAATCATACCCAATTCATATGAAGGGTAACAATAACAAGCATCAGAATCATAAGGTATACTGCACAATTCTTAATCTCCTTGGCCGTTGGGTTGTCAATGAAATCTTATTTTCTTTATCCTAACTATAATATTAACCCATCATAATAAGCTGTGTAGATATCTTAGCTGATGCAGAGTTGCAGATCGATGATTAATGAAACTGAGCTTCATTGCGACAAAGGTCATTTCATCAAACAGGTGGTGGGAATTATTAAACTTCGTTCAATAGAGTGAAGAACAATCATCGGAAATATATTTATTAATTGTTGGGCTTTTTTGAGGTGAGTTTGATAAATTGGGGTTCTGAAACAAGATATTTCACGGCGTCGATACACATCGAGATTCGAGATTTTCCTATCGAATTTTCTAGTAATCGAAAGAGGAGGTTATCTTGTGGAAGCATCTCCATAACTTTTGGTATAGCTGTGATTATGTTTGGGATAAATTGTGATTTACTCGGAGCTTTGCCTAGTTTCTATCCATTAGCAACAAACTATTGCTAACACGAACATTTTCGAGAAAGTAAAGGTAGTAGAGATAGAGAGACAAAGTGAGCACAAGAAGAAAAAAACTATTAATGCAATTACAACTTATGGAGGGAAACAGTTTTTTATTTTTCTTTTTTTATATTTATTTCGAGTTCGAATCCATAGTTCACTTACTCAACAGGTAACGGGTCAAATGGACCAATTTGGGAAGACGGGGTACAAACTTGGGATTATCTAGAAATAATCAATCTTTGGACTATTTTGGGAAGACACCTCAAACTTCAGATTTTTCTTGACAATTTTTTCTTTGAAATAAGTGAAACACTTCTCTCAAAAAGCTCTCACGTATATCACTTATTTCATAACAGAGGAAATATATAGATTCTTGTACGGACCCCTCTTTGGCGCACCCCTTTTTTACGGTGCAGCCTCTCTATAAATGATACAAAACGTTATAAAAATGACACACATAAAAATTAGACCTTAAGTTAAAAATAAGACTCATTATAATGAGACCAGATGTCATATAAATGACACTCACATATATAAGACAGATTGTCATCTATCTGAGACATATTATCATATAAACTAGCCTTATATGCACGCAATGCGTCGAAAGCATATACTTCTTCCGTAACAACATAGATGTTACACTTTGACTTTCACGCTTGTCGATGCAGTACTTTGATCATTAATAACTTTAATTGTGCATTAGTAAAAATTATAAGAAGTTAATATTATGAAAGTATACATTGACACGAATCCAACAACATATCATATAGTAAAGGTTGATTTTATCTAAAATTAGAAAATGCATGGTCAAATGTAGTAGGTGAATGGTGCAATTTTCAAAGTGTAACATCTATTTTGTTACGGAGGAAGTAGGAAGAACTGTCTTTGCATTTTGTTTTTTTTGTTTTTCCAAAAAACTGTTGTTCAGCTTTAATGTGGTACTTTTTTCTTTTTTTTGTCCCCTTTTTTTGTTTAAATGAAGCAGTTTGTTATCCCCTTATTTTTTTTTTCCTTTTTTTTTATTTTTTGGTGTCCCCCATATGTTGCCATTCTATCCTTCTTTTCTTTCTTTTTTTGACGTTGTTCATTATTACAATCTATAGAAGATAAATAGGCCCTGTCCACATATATCCATTCTGGACAGGTCTAGCTAGTATGATTGTCAAACAACGTAACTTGGACTCGGATGTTTTCGACATGCTTAGTAATTCAAGTGTTA
The DNA here is from genome assembly GCA_947646795.1 of Beta lomatogona. NCBI lineage: Eukaryota > Viridiplantae > Streptophyta > Magnoliopsida > Caryophyllales > Amaranthaceae > Beta > Beta lomatogona. The sequence goes on from CANSNZ010000942.1 coordinate 4,317,555, forward strand.
GATTCGACATGCAAGTTGAAGTGTCTAGAATATGACATGGTTTCCGAAAACATGAAACTCCGAGTAGCACATGTTGCAATTCACAAACATATCAATGCACTATCCTGGACAATGTAATTTAATACAAAACACTACAAGAACTTACCGGTCAAAAGATGCCCTGCTTCATGAACAAGGATGCGACGCTTATATGGAGGCCAATAACTAGAAATTTGAGCAAGACATGAACCACCAAGAAAAACAGAGTCTACTAATGCTAATCCCAAAATAGTGGCTAAATTGGGCCTCAAATCTGTTCCTTGAGAGAGCAGATAAGACACGCCACCAAGAAAGAAAAATAAAACAGCACTAGAAGCTCCAGTGATGCCCCACTTTTTTGGAGAGAGTTTGGACACTGCAAGAAGAAACACAATGAAGAAACATATGTTAAAATAAAACAAATAGACATTCAATTATTTGAGCTGTATTAACAACGTAATTAATTGATGCATATAGCTACAGTAATATTTGAGAGATTTTAAAGGAAGCATGAAGCCGCAGTTGCATTTTCAAATAAGAAAAACAAGCAGTAAGTAATGTCGTAAGCCAATATTTGGATCAAAGACCAAGTTTTCATAAGGGTGGAAAGTTGGGTGCCAGAGGACAAACCTTCTAACCCAGTTGAAGACTTCAGAATTGTTGGTGTGACATGTCGTGGTCCTTCCAGAACTAAATATATGATAAGAAACAAAGGTGTTAGCTAATTAACATCCAATAAAAAGTATTAGTAAACAAATTAGTCAATAGAGTTTGAGAGACAAGTTTATGACGGAGGGAAGGAGCATGAGGAAGGAATGAAGTTAGCATTGCTTTTTATGTTCTCATGGAGATGAGAGAGGTATTCAGCCAACTGCAGATGACTAAGGGACTTCACCTTATATTGACTAACCAAAAGCAATGACTGCAAACTAAAATAATGAACATAGGTGATAGAGCTTTATTTTACTATTTTCTTGACAGAAGTACAGAAATTAGACAAAATCTAATTTCACTTCTTCCTACAACTGATCATAGATTCATAGTTGACCCCTCCCTTCTATTGATTCACTACAGTTAGGTGCACGCTTCAGCAGAAGACATTACATGTGCAATAGCCCTTAAGATTTGCTACTAATACAAGCTTGGGGGAAAGAAATTTTTTTGCAAGCATTCATTCTTTAATTTCATAAAGTGAGAAGAAGAATAAAAAGCAATTTGATAGCAATATTATTAGTATAATGGTCTCAACGACTCAACCTACTTTTCTATCAAAAAAAATTAAGCTATAAAGAGGCAAAGAGCATGCCTAGAAAACAAGACCTAACCTGTAAACTGGTATAAGAAATCCATGGGGGATAGCGGACCAATATGACCTTACTCATATCCAAAGGAAAATCCCCATTAACACCCACAACTTTAAGAGCTATTCAAGCACTTCCATCCATAGCTTTATGACCTCATCATAGATATAGAAATAATGAAATAGTTGATGTCGCAAGTATAGGTGTTTCAAGGCTCAAAGGGATGAGCAAACTAGGAAATTCACGAAGAAGTTCTGTATTCATTGAGTTGTGGCAATACAAGTTCCCTAAAGGTGAAATCAGCGCATCTGGGGTGCTAACACATATTTGTCAATTCACCTTAAGATTAGCCCAAGACCCTCACACATGCACTTAAGAGAAAGGATTTGGAGTCACACAAGCCTTTGACAAGGATGGATAAGATGATTAAGACTTAAGAGTAGAAAACATCAAAAGGAGACAGATTATTTGTATATCTATGTATCCACCTGTAACGCAGCTATGAAATCAAACTAAGAAATGAATGGTATTCAAAAATGCATTGAGATTTGAATATTCCATGATAAACGCGAATCATGCTTCATTACAAATAATAAGTAGGAAGTCAAAAAGCGCATGAATACAAAATTCCACAGCTGTTATAGGAATCAAAACCGAAAAAGGGGAATCCAAAGACCCAACAAAAACATTCAAGCTAGCACAAAAAAGGCATGGAGTTGCACAGCCTCCCTCAGTGCGAGCCCTTACTGGCTCCCAACGTCCAAATTTTCGGTTTCCTTCTTTGCCATTAGATTAGCACACGGATACCCAGTGTTTACTTACATGGGTACCTGTGAGCTTGGCTGACAAAATTCACTTAAGAAGCCGTCAATCCAACAGTTGATTCATTATATCCCCTTCTTTAACAAACTACTTATTTCACAACCTATTGTCTGTGCTTTTAGGGTAGGTGTCATACAATCTTACCCCTGATCACTCAAGACAATCTTAAAGTTCAAAGAGTCGAGTAAAGGCTAAAGCAAAAACCATAAACATAAAAACATCATAAATTACCCCAATTACATGATAACTCAATAGAAATGGCCACAACAACAATTAGGAAGAAAAACAACAAAACCCCCCATTGTTGCATATTACAAAAAGAATTTTAGTAAAAAAATGTATAATGTTACAACTTATAACACATTAATATACTCTACCTTTCATACCCTCTTCCCAAAACCCCCTTATTTTCCCCTAAGTTTCTTCCTAATCCCCCTGTTATAAGTTATAACAGTTAAAAAAACAAACGTTAATCGAATTAAAATGTAGGGGGTTATAAAGACTAACCAAGATTTCTACATTTCCCAAAATTAGGTAAAACACCTCTGTCCTTGAGAAACACATAAGCACTACTTACAAGCCTCATATCATCAGCATTTAAGCAAGTATCCAAGACCTCCCAATCTCTCTCCAATAGAGGAAGACCCAATTCAGGACGAGTCCGAATTGGTGACCCGGTTTCCTCATCGGTTTGAATTTTAATACCATCAATAGATTTCAAGAACTTGAGTGCTCTAGCAAGGTCCTTCTCTTTCACTGCTTCCTCATATTCTTTCCACCCATTAAAAGCTCGAACACCACTAATGAATTGAGAGCTGTTTTTCTTGAATTGGGAGTTCCCATTTGGGCCAAGAGGGTAGTGGCATGAGCGAGGAGAACTTGGGACTGTTGGGTGTTTTGGAGAGGGAGAGAGAAGGAAAAGTGTGAACCGTGGAAGGAGGGAGGAGAGAGCCATGAGAACACCATTAGTGAATAGTGATGCTAGAAATATAACACCATTAGAGCATCATTATCGGTGAATGAAAAAAAAATCATCCCACTCTCTTTCTAACTTTCTCTCTCTAAAAAATTACATCCCAACAATCTTTTCCCACTTTCTTCCTAACAATGAACCAAAAAAAAATCATTTCAACTACTTTTTCCTACCCAACTACCTTTTTACCACACCCAATTATTTTTTCTCTCTCATCACCCAACCACCCTTATACAATTTTTTTATTATTTACTTTTTAATAATATTTAATATTTATTACTCATTGATAAAAAAATTAATTAAATAAATACATAATTAGCGTTTTTAGCATTAACTAAATTAAATGTACAAAAATATTGTTTATATTTTTTAGAGGGTAAAAGTGGAAGATATTTCATATAAAATAAGCAAAATTATAGAAAATTAGTAAATAGCTAGAAAAAAAAAGTTGTCCAAAATATTACAAAATGGGTCTCTATTTGTAGATCTCTGAAAAATAGAGCCATTGGTAATTTTTTTATTTTTTTTTTGGCTTTGTATTTTTTAAGATATTGCATTTTTAATATTTGTAATTGTATTATTTATCTAACCTGTCAGAATTTGACATGACGCGCGCGTCAGAAATCTAGCAAATTTTTTTTTTTTTTGCTTTTTTTCAAGCCAAAACGCTGCGTTTTGACTGGAAGAAAAGCAAAAAATATTAATTTTCGCCAGATCAGGCGGTGGGTCCCACTCCCACGCCTGATCATCTTTTCAATCGTCCCATACAAAATTTTTTTGCCAATCAACCCACAATCTTTATTTCATTCACCATTAAGGGGGGGGGTTTTTTAAGATCATGTATGTAATCTTTTTTTTTCGCTCTTAGTGTCACGTTTTTATGTAAACTAGGGTTTAGAATGACTCAAACTTATACCTAGTGTTTGTTTGCAAAATTTTAAATTTCTAAACCTCAAACCCATACGGTATGGGGTTTAGAAACCCAAGGGTCATACCCAATACCAAACCTTCATGTATAAAAATAAAAGGAAAAAATTCATTCTAAGATAAAACCAAACACATGGAATCAAGTATCAAGTTCCAACCTCATATCACCCCGGTTTCATTCCTTATTCCAAACATATACCACTTCGTGAACCAAACCCCCTATTAGGGCTGAGCGTTGCCCCCAGTTATTAATATTTTCATGTCAAAAAAATATCATCGAGAATGTTGCATAATTCATTGGTTACAACTTTACTATATTAACTCGAGGTCACTAGTGCCACGTGGCGTGTAGACTTGTTTCACAACGCTTTTTAATACATTTGTATAGATTTAGATTTTGTACACGAGCGTTGATCTGCCTATATCCGATATGGGGCAGCGGTTGCCTCTATCAGGGGCATATTTGTAATTTCAGTTTTAAAATAGAAAAGAAGGGGTATTAGAACCCATGTGCGCAAAAAGGAAGTATACAAAATTCGAAACACTTTCTTCCTCGTCTTTCTTCTTCTTGAAAGCGCAGCAGCAGCATCAGGTATGTCTAGATTATATCTAAATTAAAAATGGTTATTATAGTTTGTAATTAGATAACTAAATGTGTCGGTAATTTTCTATTTTTGTTAAATGTGTTATTTTAGTACTTTGATGAAACCCATTAATTTGGTGGGTGTTTTGTGTTAGAATCTGGTATGTTGTTTAATGTTGATGTATTGAATGTCTAAATTATATCTAAATTAAAATTGGTTATTGTAGTTTGTAATTAGATAATTAAATGTGTCGGTAGTTTTTGAATATTTGTTAAATGTGTTATTTTAGTAATTTGATGAAACCCATTAATGTTGATGAATTGGAATCTGGTATGTTGTTTAATGTTGATGAATTGGTATGTAGTATATATAAATAATTGAAAATTTATTTAAGTTGGAGAGCAATTTGAATTGTAGTAAGTTGATTAACAAAAGTATGTGCAAGTTAGGTTTAAAGGTGGGAATTTTGTCATTAGTTGGGCAGCCAAATATTAAAATGATTAGCGTGCAAATTAGGGTTGTTTTGTAGATATTTTGAGAACAGAATTGGTATTTATAGTTGTGATCTTGTAATTTAAGCTTTCAGTTGGATGTTTTATGTTTTATAGGTAGGTATGAGTGAACCAAGCGACGATAATTTATCAGATGAGTATGAGGATGAAGCATAATGTTTGGAGTTATGTTATAATATTTGTTTATGAGTGTACATACCCAATTGTATATATGTCTTAAACTCTATGTTTATGTTCCTATCTGCTTAGGATGAAGGTGGAAGTAAGAGGAAGAAGAGGTTGAATGGAACTAAGAGGAAGAAGAGGTTGAATGGTGGTGTGGCTGAAAAGGTATCACCTTATATATGCATTTAATTGGACTCTTGACTAGCTAGCACGCTAATTGGACCTAATTAGCCATGATAAGATCCAAGCAACCTTAATTATAATTCAAGCACTCTTAACTAGCTAGGTAAATTCATTGGCATCCCTAAAAGAAATCGCTCTTAAAATTAACAACTAACAACTACTCAATTAACCAATCTGGTAATTATAAACAACTAACAACTACTCAATTAACAAAGCTGGCAATTATAAGCATAAGCAAGAGCTCATTCTATTCTTAAGGCAACATCATGCTTCTTCAAAGAACTCGCCTTGATATGCTCAAAAGTATGGTGCCTTTCATCCCACCTTACTGATATTGCTATAGTATTTTATGCTTATCTGTTTCCATAGTATTAAAAATATTATTTTCTTCATTGTGGCCGAAGCAAAGAAAAATGAAGACATTTAAATTAACGCGAGATATGTTTAGGGTGAGTTTGTGTTATCAGTTTCTTGCCTCTATGTTTGTATTAGTTGTTAGCACTTCTAATAATTAGAGTGTGTGTCAGTTTATTAATGATATCAGGTGGTGTAGTGAGATCACATGGTGAGGTGTGTAAAACCCAACGGTGCGCATCCTAATGTCAATTGTAGGGTGGAGACTTTAGGCAAAGTTGTTGGTGGATTTAATGCAATGAAAGTGTGGTGGGTTATGGAGATTGGTTTCGGAGGACTCTTGAAGTTGAAGCGTAGAAGATTGCTGTGGTCATTATGCTATTGGTTGATGACCTTGGTTGATACTAAGAAGAAGGTGTTGATGTTGCCAGGAGGTGTGGAGTATCTGTTGGATAGGATTCAAGTCCACTGGGTTTTGGGCACCCCTTTTTGGCCCAAAGCTTGTGCCAAAGGTAGCACGCGATGATGATACAAAGAGGGTAGTAGAAGAGATTAGGAAGAAGTACGGCTTGGGGGTTGGGTTTCCCATGGTCAAAGTGCTTGAGAAAGTGGAGGGAGTCTGGGACTCTGATGAAGAGTACGAATTCAAGACGACTTTTCTTATACTAGTGTTGTGTGATTTTTTGTGTCCTACCACCTGTTGAGACTTAAAAGTGATCTAGTTGTTGCTGCCCCTCTTGCTATGGATGCAACGAATAATGTATTGGTCGTCCTTTGTGCTAGATAAGCTTAAAATACACGATCGTCATTTTGCGGAGAAGTTTTATAAGCATGGGTATGCAAAGGGCTGTGGAGGGTGCACATACTTTCTCGCTGTGAGTTGGTATACTAAATTTTAATATGGTTTTGATAATTTATAAAAGTAATTTGTTAATTTAGTAACATTATATGAAATGCAGACCTGTATCTGGATAGGTTGAACCGATCACCTCCTACGAAGTGAGGTTTGTTTCCTAGGTGTAAGGCATGATCGTTATGAGCTGTTAATTTGGCAAAATCTGAAGATCAATTTGTGGAAAGAGACTATGGGAAAATAGGGGTAATGAGTTAATTAATTATTAGTTGTTGTAAGTAGTTTATGGTTTATATCGAGCTATTTGCGACGATGGTGGTTTTGACATGATGGGTAGTGCATAGATTTGGCTTATGGGGAGAGGCATCCTTTGATGGCTAGAGACACTATAGGTCCTCAGTCGATGGTGTATAGGGGCTGTCTAAGTTTCATACCGGTCCAACGGGACCGTTATTGGTCGTCATGGTCAACTCATCCAAGGAAATCCCATTGACTGGGACTGAGTCAAGCACGATACCGATATATATGCCATGCCAGCTATGTTCAGATACCTTGCCGGTGTTTACCACTTGGGCCATCATCAAATGGGCCTGGGTCTGATCCACTACTTACTCAATGTGCCTATGGGCCTAAAGATAAGTATCAAAAGAGTATAGAATTGTATTCAACCAATAGGAGCAGTGTCCTACCTTGCTTATGACACTGCCGACTCCTATAAATACCCCATGATCTGATTCATAAGGTACGTTCACATATACTAATATACTCTACTTGAGATATACCGGTTATTAACCTTTACTGACTTAGGCGTCGGAGGGGCGTTCCTCGGATCAACCCCCGAGGTTAGTTTACGTTTTCAGTCTTGCAGGACATCAATCCGGCTTACATAGTTGAAGGATACCGGTTCACTCCAACCACATTTATTCCATACCGGAACAGATGGCGTATGAGGTAATTTGTTAATTGTAAGGTTATATAATGCATTTGAAATGGTGGGCGAAAAGTATTAAGTTGATATAACTAGAATGTGGTGTATATATGTTTGCAGATTGTTAGCATAGTATTGAGTGGATTGGGTATTGAGATACCAGGTGGTGTGTGTGAGGTTGAAAATGTAGTTGCGGTGTCAGACTCTGATGGGAAGGATATGGTCTACGGCGAAGGGGCCCTAGGGACAAACTGAACGCATATCAACAGAAGATGTTGCACAAAGGGAAAGAACAGGAGTGTGATGATAATGCGGACCGATGGGTGAGGAGTCACAGTGAGCAGGAGGGGCATCAGGAGGGGGATTTTATGGAGCATGAGGGGGGAGGGGGGATGTGGAGCACCATCATAAGGAACCGGAGCAGTATGAGGAGCAGTATGAGAAGCAGCAACCGGGTAGTGAGGATCATAGTCGGGAGCAGCAGGAGCAGGGTGAGCATGAGGGGAATAAGGAGGATGAGCAGGGGAATAAGGAGGGTACGCATAGGAACAATGATAAGGAGGGTGAGCAGGGGAACCGTGATGGGGAGGGTAAGCATGGGAACGATGATGAGGAGTGTGAGTAGGGGAACGATGATGAGGAGGGTGAGCAGGGGAGCGAGTACGAGTTATATGAGTGAGACACGGACTGATAAATCAATCCCATCAGTTAGTAGCCTAATAAAGAGTCTTAAGGTCGGTATTGACGGATCTACAGCTCACTGTGACAGGAGTAGGTACGAGTGGGGCTCGTGTACTTTTAAGTCACCAGGAACAGGTGAAATGATAGTGAATGAAAAAATGGGCGACAATATCAGTGTCGAGGATAGTAAATGGGGGTTGGATAGTGGTCATGTAGTTAACGATGCTAACAACGAGAAGTTGTGGTTAGGACAATACAATAAGTTGTACTATATAAACAACTTCGCTGCTGTAAGATTCATTCATTGATTCAATAAGATTTATGATTCTCTCTCTTCTCACAAAATTCTATCTTCTTTTTCTCTCTCTATTCATCTAAAATGAAAGAAGTTATGTAAAACTTCTTTAGGGCTAGAATCTTTATTTTTAGTTTATTGAATTTTATTTAAAATAGTGGAATCTTGCCCATTTTTTGAATTGCATTGGTGTCTTCCCCTATTCCAAATAGGAACAACAAAAGAAAACAAAAGGAGTATCATTTAAACCTATTTTAATATTATTTGTCAACTCCTTATGTACCATATTATTATTACTCTGTGTCATTTTTATTTATTTTTATATCATTATTGAGCAAACTTGTATCATTTAAACTTATATTAATTTTATTTGTCAACTTCTTATGTACCATATCATTATTACTCATTTCTGTGTCATTATTACTCATTTTTAAGTCATTATTGAGCAAACTTGTATTCCCTCCGTCCCATAATATAGTGCTTGTTTCTCTCTCTTGAAGTCAAACTTTAAAAACTTTGACCAGATATTCTCATTTGTATATATAAAAAAAACATATTCATGTGGGATCTTGTTAGATTCGCTTCAATGTGTAGTTTTAAAATATCAACTTTTTATATTTTTTATTAATAAGGAATTGAAGATATTTATCTTGAAGATCGTGTAAAAAAACAAGCACTATATTATGGGACGGAGGAAACATCATTTAAACCTATTTTAATATTATTTGTCAACTCCTTATGTACCATATCATTATTACTCATTTTTGTGGCATTATTACTCACATATATGTCATTATTCACCAAAATTGCATCATTTTTCTCCATTTTATTATTATTTTCAACTTTTTATGTATCATTTATAAGATATATGACATCATTATTTCTTACTTATATGTCATTTTTTAGCAAATTTGTATCATTATATTTTTTTTTTGGTAATTAAGAGTAATATTAGCCAAAAAACAAGAACACACTTAAGTGAACTTAGTATAAGTTCACACAACTAAACTGGACATGCCTAGTTTCTATAAGCTTTCAAGCCAATTTTGTCACTACTGGTGATCTTAGCACCAACTAACTGTGCTACTCTATACTTCAAAGTAAATTTGATTTCTTTAAGTATGTAATCTATTATATGTACAGTGTCATTACAATAGGCTAAGTTCCTATTCTTCCATATGGTGTAAACAGTAGCACCTATAGCAACAAATCCCACCTTCCTCTTGAATTTGGAACCCTTCAATCTGTTCTGCATCCATTTGTAAATCTGAGTTAGGTTCTTCCTTTGCCACCTCATTCTAAGCCAAGCCATAACCCCCTTAATACATCTCGTGCTGAAAGTAAAAAATTGAAGGGGACAAATAAAATTTAGAACACGTCTCTTCTTCACTCCTCCCCCCTTTCAAAATCCGATCCCCACACACCTTTCCCCACGCACCAGCATTGCCCACCACACCACCACACCATTACTTAACGCTCAAGATGCACATCACAAAAACATTATCGAAATCAATATCCAAAACTAATTTTGAAAATTGATTTCGAAATCAAAATCCGAAATTAATTTCGAAATCAATTTTCGAAATCATTTTCGAAAACAAGAAGGATATCAATGGCGGAGGAGGAGAGGGAAATTGAGCAACCTCTAACAATGGTGTAACACCCCGACAATTCTCTATTTCCAAAATACCTTTTAATATAAAACTTAGAGAATTACCAAAGTATTATTGCCCGTGTGATAACGTATCGGCTTATTCAGAATTTTGTAGCAGAAATAATAATAATAAATAACTTTGAAAATAAACTTAGTCAACCAAAAGTCAACTCCAAAAGTCAAACCAACAATAAGTCAAAAGTCAACTATAATAATAATAAAGTTAACACAAGCTCTCCACGAAAATACCGAACCCATGATGCATCATCTTCGAACCTGAGATGGACAATGCACTATTGATCCCGAGAGACTGCTCACCAAATGGGTCATCACAAGATCAATAAGGCATAGCCATGATCAACATACACACACAACACACGTAATCAGAAAAGCTGACTACTACATAATAAATATATATAAAACCTAACATGATGCTAATAAACATTAAGTAGGGATAAATAATAATATAATTACATTGCAGACAACTTTACTGAACTTGACTTTATAACTCGAAGTAATTATAACTTAGATTGAATAGGCAATGGAAAGAGTTGTCCAAACCAAACCAATCTTCAATTTAGAAGACGAAGTACGGGCGTGACTCTGTACTCCCCTGACCTACGATATCGATGAACCTTTTTAAATAAAAAAAGGACACGGTGATCAATCCGGTCCCAAGAAAAGCCATGGGCTACCACCATGTACTCCAACTCATACTAGTCCAATACTTCAGACGTGCACAAGTCTAAAGCTATTGCTATTCACTTTCCACTTTAAGTGATTAATCAATTATTTACTTGTTATGACTCACAAGTAGAACAAATAATATAATCATCAAAGATACATAAACTTCCATTTTTATCTTAGGATTAGATAAAGTGATCATCAACTTAACAATCCAAGAATAATTTCAATATTGAATCCATAACCTTTATTTATTTGTTGACCAAGTCAACAACCAACCAACCTTTCATAGGTTAAATAACCAACTTACCAAATAAGGCCCTCGGTCCTTATAAAGTAAGTGAATAATCCAAAGGGAACAACATGATCCAAATCAATAATCCAATTCCAATACAAATATTAATCCCTCATGTGAATTAATAAAATAAGTCCCCAATCCATATGCTTGCGTCAATCATCCATACAAACATAATATCATCATCATAACCAACATGCTTCATACAACGGCATAAAACATGCAAATTCAATTTGAATATAAATCACATATGAACTATAATAGTTCCCTATACATGATACTACATAATCCCATCCTTAGGACATGATACTAATTCCAACCCACCCATAGGTATGTACGTACCTTGTGTAGACAAAATACGAGGCCACTTTAATAAGCTTAAAAATCGCCTAGAAAATATTCTCTGCCTATCAAACACCAACATAATCAAGAATCAATGCTCTAATTAACTTCCAGCAACTTTAAAATATTTTAAACCCTCATAAAAAGTGTTTAAAAATCCTCTTAACCAATAAAACTTCCACTTTCAGTGCCCCCTAGTATAGTACTACTACACTAGTCACCAAAAACCCTTAAAAATCAATACTTTAATGTTAAAAAACCACCATAAGTGTGTTACTAAAATTTCCAGCAACATATAACATCTTTAAAACCCTTTCAAACTTACTCTAACACATTTATAAATATCAGAGTACCCAATTTTCATAAACTATAACATATTATTATAATTTCCAACCCTTAAAACATTAAAAATCCATGCTTTGATGCTTTAAAACCCTAACTTAAACATATATAATAAATCTGAAATTTAATTACTTTATTATACAAATTACATAATCTGAAATTTATACTTAAATCATCAAAGATACAAACTTTAATTATTAAAACATCAAAACAATACTTAAAACATGAAACTAATCATTAAAATAATATAGAGGAGGAAGAAAAACGGGTAGCCGAGAGGGGAGGAGAAAAGGCGATTGGGCTGCGGTGGCCGGCGGCGTTGGCGGCGCCCCGTCGGTGGTTGCTGCGGTGGCAGCCGAGAACCGAAGGAGAGAGGGAGAAAAACCGGTGTAGGAGAGGAGAGAGTCGTGGGAGAGAGAGAGAGAATATAAAACTAGGGTGTGTTTTCAATGAGGCATAATTGTTTAATGAAGGAGTATTTATAGCTTCCCCATTAGGGGTCCAATAGTGAGTTGGGCTTTGATGGGTTAGTTTAATGAAGATGGTCATAAGGAAAAGCTACAAGGTTTGGGCTCCTCTAACCCAATATTAAAAACTTTTGTACTTCCAACTCAACTAAATAAATATTTAAATAGCCTTCAAAGTATGACTAAATAAAATATTTGATTATTTAAAACATTAAATCCCTTTGACCTTAAAATTGTCAACACTTTAAGAAATTAATTATTTAAATGCTAAAATATATATAAACATACTTTAAAATATATTTATAAAATTCATAAAATTGTGGGGGATAACAAATGGCTTCCAAGTAATCGTCATGGATGTTGAAGTTCATAGCTTCAAATCCGTACATTATCGCAAAATTGAGCGACTGATCCGCCATTTCCGCACCTTCTTGTCCTCCTCCACTCCCATCTTAATGTCAGTTTTGCTTTCATTCTCGCGCTTTTCTCACTTATTCCTTTCGTGATTTTCTCGATTTTTTCATGGAAAATCTGCAACTCAAAATCACGTAATTGAAGCTCGAGAGAAACAACAATGGTGGCTCTGAGGATGAGAGAAAGTACGAACTGGATATTGAAAAGTGCGCTTACTCTTATTGCAGCGACTATGGCCGACTTTCGTCTCTGTTCGACTAGTCGGTCTCACAGTCAGGCAAGCTTATACCATTACGCTCACGAGCAGAATAGACGCTTGAGCCTACCTTCGCACACCTGCGTTACTCTTTAGGAGGCATCCGTCCCAGATAAACCGAGTGCTATTTCCCCTTCCCCAGATCCAGTTACAATTTGAGTTGCTTTTGGAGATAGGATTCCTTCCCTACTCTCCTTCAATCGTAAGCTCTTTGTTATTATACCCTCTTCACCTAGTTTTCCTTTCTTTCTCACCAGTGGCCGCTAGCGGATAAGACTAAAAAACCACTAACTAAAACAGATGAATTGCTTGCAGGCTTGCTAATCGGAGCTAGTGCTTTCTATCTAAGAATTGCTCCATGGATTTCATCGGAAATGTTTGATGCTTCTTGGGGCTTCTTTGGCGACCGATCGCTATATTCTTGCAATAGCGAAGGCATGGTTCATCCTCTAAGAAAGAGTAGACGCGAAGGTTGGGATCGAAGATCGTCGCGAGACGGCCCAAGCGAAGATCGGCACTCGAAGGCTTGAGGAAATTCTTCCATTATTAAGTATCAAGACTTTGGGGGTGTTTGGCAATTAGAGTTTTGGAGCAAAAAAGAGTTTTGGACCACTTGTAGAGTTTTGACTAGTCAAAAACTCTAAAAGGGGTGTTTGGTAAAAGAGAGTTTTAGAGAGAGTTTTGGAATAAAAACTCTCAAAATGAAAAAGCTCCTGATAGGAGCTTTTTCTTTAGAGGATTAGGTAAAAATATGTTCAATGACTTTTTTGCCTCTAATAATAATACTACACATAAGTATTAAAATGTCTATAAATTTCATTTGACACAAACAAATGGCAATAAGCTTTTAACAATCAGTTAATTGTTACCAAACATATTTTTAAAAAAAGTTGTCAAATCAGTAGTCAAATCTACTGAACAAAAAGTTAAAACTATAACAACAAATTCTAAGCTCTAACAGCTAAACTCTAAACAGGGCCTTTAGCTGCCAGCTTTTTGTGAGGAGGTGAAATTTGCTCATGATCTTGCTACTGCTGCAAGAAGAGCCTAGCCTTTCTCCTTTATTTGTTATAACCGTTGTGAAAAAAATGTCAATTTCTTTCGAGTCCGTCGATGGTGCGCACGAGTGTAGGAATAGGATGGTGCGCACCATCCAAAACGCACCAAAAAACAAACAAAACGCGGAAAATTGGAAACAAAAAATAACCCAATGAACATCTTCAATATTCCACTGAACAGTTAAAAATTTACCACATGGGAACCTTTTTTGAATTAACAGTATGTTAATGCAGTGAACATCTGTTCATCTCCAATGAACATATAAGTAATGACAACATAAATATTTATCACAATGAACATATAAGTAATTTGAAAGAACATTTTGAAGACTTGGATGAACTAACATTTGAATCAACAATATGTTAATGAAGTAAGAAATGAACAATAGTAAATCCCTCAAATGTTTATTCCAAAATTGCAAATGTCCATTGAAAATTAGCGTGTGTTCATTAGACTACAATGTCCATTGGAATAATCTTGATGTTTATTGGTTTACATGAACAATAGTAAATCCCACAAGTGTTTATTCCAAAATTGCAAATGTCCATTGAAAATTAGCGTGTGTTCATTAGACTACAATGTCCATTAGAATAATCTTGATGTTTATTGGTTTACATGAACAATAGTAAATCCCACAAGTGTTTATTCCAAAATTGCAAATGTCCATTGAAAATTAGCGTGTGTTCATTAGACTACAATGTCTATTGGAATAATCTTGATGTTTATTGGTTTACAACGCACATTGGGTGAAAAATTTGAGGAAAGAAAAATTGAGGTGGGTCCCACAAATGTTCATTGGAAATCCGCAGATGTCCATTGCAGACCGTTTAAACGCTGCGTTTTGAAGCGTGCGCACAGGAAGCACCATACTTCCGTGCGTACCTTCATATTTTCGATTTCTTTCGTCACAAGAAAATGCACCACCACCTCCTCCTAGGCTCCTACGTTGAGATTGAGACTAGTGGCTAAAAATAAAAACAAACAAAAGCATAATCATCTTGAGCCTCTCCTCAACGATAAGAAAAACATCCTCACCCACGTTATATCAATCCTCAGTTACACTTCTTCCCACCCTTTTTTCTTGTGAATTTCAACACTTTCACTAGACTCTTGTCTTTGTGTGTATCCTACAATGGCTTCAACATCAGCACCACCCACTTCCTTCTCTCTCCTCCAATCTTCTACTTCCTCTACTCGGTCCCCTTCTCTCCTGCGCCTCGCCTCCGCGCTCCGCCCGCCTCTACGTCGCCTCGGATTTGCCGGAGTTGTCGCAGATTCCGCTTTATCGCAACATGTTAACTACAAGATCCACTCCTCCTTCAAATCTCTTTCTTCTTCTAAGCCCATTAGAGGGGTTGCTACTATGGTTAAGAAAAGTGTTGGGGACCTCACCTCTGCAGAATTGAAGGGTAAAAAAGTCTTTGTTAGAGCTGACCTTAATGTCCCTCTTGATGATAGCCAGAACATCACTGATGATACTCGAATTCGTGCTGCTGTTCCTACAATCAAGCATTTGATGAATAATGGCGCTAAAGTTATTCTTTCCAGTCATTTGGTAATTGGTTTTTCTTTATTTTTGTGTTTTCTTATCTGGGATTTCCTTCTTTTTGAACCAATTTATTGTTGTCCATTTGTTTTTTATAGATGATAGTTTTTGGGTTTTGCTTAATGAATTGATTAATTAGCCATAGTTTGAATTGTGTGCTTGAGGTTTTAGCTTGCTTCGTGTGTTCATAACAGCAGCGACCAAAGTTTTAGTACCGAAATGATTTGGGGTATGCTTACATAAATTGTCGTAAGGATTTGGCCTTGAAAAGTGAAAAACAAGAAAAGTCAAGGGATTAGTTAAAAAGAGTAAACAAAGAAAAGTACTAAGAGCTGATCAGTAATCTTTATCTCATGTGTTTTGTGTGTGTGTGTGTGCGTGTGTGTGTGTGTGTTGTGGGGGGGGTGAGGGGTATCATGATTCGTGTCTTACATTAGCTGATCCGAATTGTACTGTTTTTTTAGTTTCGGCTGTTACTGATTGTACTATGCGCTGTTATTGGTTGAACTTTTTTGTTGCTGTTTGTAATTTGAACTAAGGAATTTATAAGTGAGAATTCAACTTAAGAGCCTATCCTTGGCTTTATAATTTTGAATGAAAATGTGCATGACGATCATAGTGAACTATAATGTGGAAGTACATTGCGTAATACTTGTGGCGTGGATCTTTGGATTTTCGGGGTGTATAAGTGTGCCTTGATTTCTATTAATTGTTCCTTGCCTTTTGATGTTTTTGTTTCTTAAGCACTTTGAGGAAATTTGTCTGTGAAACTCTCAAGTCCAACAATATGAAGATTGAAGAACTTCGATATGTTGAGTTTATGTGTTCCCTCAAAAATGTCAATGGTGGGGTTATTGATTTGGGTTGTCGACTCACTGTGCCTGGAGTACTTCATTTTTACTTTAGTCTTGATGTAGTGAATAATTTGAGACTGCCTTATGGAATTTTTTTCAGTCAAAATTCATTTGTTTAACAAGTGTTTTTGTTTTTTATTTTTAATTTGAACCGGGTTAATTTGAAGATCTTGTAAATTGCTTTCATTATGGGTCAGCTTTTACCCTGACTCCAGGCGATGATAGTGACCACCTATACTTTTTTTAAACTTTTTTTCAGTTTAGTTTTAAACCTATTGAACATGGACTAGGGAAGTTTATTTTCAGTGCTCGCTCAATATGAGAAAGGTAACTTTGTTCTTGAGTCAAAATTTTAGCAAACTTTGTGAAGTTGAACCTACATTTGGGGATGCAGGCTTTTAAAGTGAAATTTTTGATTTATTGTTTACATCACTTAGAAATGTTCTTCTGTTGTTGTCTGCCTCTTTGATCACCTTGTTTTAACTGGCAAACAGATTGATTTTCCGTTAACTACATGATGCTCTTAGTGAACTGCATTGACTGAAGATTTCTTTATTTGCCATATAGGGGCGACCTAAAGGTGTTACTCCAAAATACAGCTTGGCACCGCTTGTACCTAGACTCTCCGAACTCCTAGGTATTCAGGTACACTTTCTGTGCTCCATGCTCCACATGCATGGTTGTTACAATTCTTCAAATGTTGCTGATCTTATATAAACTTTTATTTTCAGAGATCCATCAATATTACTCAAATCTTTCACGTCGTTAATTCGCTGTGAATAGTAGCTAATTACAGTTCAAAATGAACAGGTTGTGAAGGCTGATGATTGCATTGGTCCAGATGTTGAAAAGTTGGTTGCTGGACTTCCAGAAGGTGGTGTTCTGCTCCTTGAGAATGTTAGATTCTACAAGGAAGAGGAAAAGAATGAACCGGAGTTTGCAAAGAAGCTTGCCTCCTTGGCAGATCTGTATGTGAATGATGCTTTTGGCACTGCTCACAGAGCCCATGCATCAACTGAAGGAGTTACCAAGTTTTTGAAGCCATCTGTCGCTGGCTTTCTTTTGCAGAAGGTATACACTTTTTTCTTTTTATTCTCCAAGCTGTTGCTCCTAGGAATATAGAGTATAAAGAAGGAAATGTGGAAAGGTTGAGTCTTGTTTTAGTTTCAGCTCACCTTACCTGAACTCGCTTGAACTATTCATATTAGAAGGAAGAAAGGGGTAAAGTTTGTTAAGTTTTAGTCTTTTCAAAGTATATCTTGCAAGGATTAGATAATGGAGGAAGTAAAATGTTGAAGGATCCCTGCTAATGGATTTCCTAACTGCTTACTTTCCAGAAGTTTTATATTTTACTTTCTGTCTTTGATTTGGTGGAGCCCCATAAAATAGAGTATACTTTGTCATGAAAATTAGTTTTTTTAATCTCACCCTTCGTCTGTTTTCTCTGGAAATCGGAAAATATGAACTACCTGTGCTTGTGCCATATTCACCCAACTGATGTTATACATAACCGAGTATCTTTCTTGATGTATGGTTGACTGATAGTATTGCTCTATAGCACCATGACTGACCTAAACCAAACTACCCCCCTCCCACCCAAATTAAAAAAAAGAAATGCGAAAAATTTGAACTAACAGATAGGTGCTTGAAGCTCTTAGCAGGCTGTAAGGCTTCCTCCTCTCTTATGAGGAGGTTTGAGGAGGTTTTGCGGGTGAATCAGTTTCATTCTTTCTGCTGATATTATTGATCTCATTTACTAAGTTGAATTTTCTTGGTTGTGGAACAGGAATTGGACTACCTTGTCGGAGCAGTTTCAAACCCGAAGAGACCATTTGCTGCTATTGTTGGTGGTTCAAAGGTCTCTTCCAAAATTGGAGTTATTGAGTCGCTTTTGGAGAAATGTGATATCCTACTCCTTGGAGGAGGAATGATCTTTACATTTTACAAAGCTCAAGGTCTTTCAGTAGGATCTTCTTTGGTAGAAGAGGATAAGCTTGACCTTGCGACAACTCTCCTCGAGAAGGCCAAGGCAAAGGGCGTGTCTCTATTGTTACCTTCTGATGTTGTTATAGCAGACAAGTTTGCTGCTGATGCAAACAGCAAGGTAAATTTCTTGATGATCAATGCTTTGAACTACTGGCTCTATTTGTCTCGGTCTGTGTATTTCATTTTTTCTGTTTTTTTCCATTCAATTATAATTTGCCTGGTGGTGTTGAAAGGAAGATAAAGGGATTAATAATTTCTTGAATCTTGTGTGGCTCGAAGTTATAGAAATAAAAGGTTTGAATGATGTTATTTTGTTACTTAGTATGTAAGATGTGCGTCAAAACTGCAGATTGTCCCTGCATCTGAAATCCCTGATGGCTGGATGGGATTGGACATTGGACCAGATTCTATCAAGATGTTTAGTGATGCTTTGGACAATACCCAGACTGTCATCTGGAATGGTCCCATGGGAGTCTTTGAATTCGATAAGTTTGCTGTTGGTACAGAGGTAAGACTGATTTGGTTGTGCCTTGAAACGTTTTGAGTAACTCCTTGCTCAGTTATAGTTGATCAACATTCCTCCCATAAGTATGGCTGATTGGTCATTATCTTACTACATCTCTGATAAACAATGTTCACGTATCAGAGATTTGCAAACAGTGTGAAACAGAATGGGAATATGATACTGTGATAGAATTCCTTATGAGCCTCTTTTTAATGTAGTATGTTATCTATGAATAATCAAGTTAGTGACAATGAAACCGATAAGCATTCACTTGCAAAAGTTGGGTTGTGGGGTAAAATTCCTTTGGAAATTTTGCCCTTCTGATGTGAGCTATATTCATTGCTTGTTTCGTGCATCACAATTTCACATGCACATACATCTATTTTTCCAGTATTATTGCATGTGAACAATATGCTCATAAAACTATTGTTTATCAAAATTCTAATTATTGCTCACTTTTCAGGCTATTGCTAAGAAGCTAGAAGAGATTAGCAAGAAGGGTGCGACCACAATCATTGGTGGTGGTGACTCTGTTGCAGCCGTAGAGAAAGTAGGAGTGGCAGAGTCAATGAGCCACATATCAACTGGTGGTGGTGCTAGTTTGGAGTTATTGGAAGGCAAAGAACTTCCAGGAGTGCTTGCTCTTGACGAGGCTGTCCCAGTACCTGTGTAAAACAAGTTCATCACTCTATACAAATTCTTTTTCCTCGTCTTCCCTCTTTCCATATTCAGCTGATTAACATGAGTTTGTAACCGTGAAACAAGATGTGATAGAAAATGAGCTACTTTGTAGATTCCCTACCAATGTTCCAATAAATATGTTCATGAAAATATTAAGAAGTTTGCCCAGGTTTTTGTGGAAAAATGTACTCCCATCTGTATGTTGGACAAATGATTATTGTTCACTAATTTTGGGTATTATCTATCAGTATTGTTTTCAACTCATCTTAGTGGGGGATTTATCTCTCCTTTTTTTAAGAAAAATATAATTTTGAGCAATGTTGGCACAGAAAATGACATGCACACTACAAATAAAAGGGAACAAAACGCTACTTCCTAACCCTCTTAGCCAACATATGATTCAATGTATTGGTTTTGTTTTAGGTAAATTTCACACAAGGGTCAATTTGCTTGGAGAGGGAGTTGACAATTAACTTGCAATACGAGTAAAATAAATATACAAAGTGAAGTGCAAATTATAGTAAAGAACACAAGACAATTTTACGTGGAAACCTTGGAAAGGAGGGAAAAACCACGAGATATGATATCCTGTTTATTCACTATGTAGCAGTATGTAGTACAAGTACATTGTATTAGCCTGATTGGCAAAAGGAACGAGCAACTCAGGTTTTAGAGAGAGAGGGGGGGGGGGATTAAGACTATGAAAGAAAAATGATGGAGAGAGTAAATTATATTTATAGTTAGCATGCGAAGTTATTTTTAATATTTTTTTAAGACTTTGTTTATATTATTATATATTAATTTATGTTATTATTATTTTTAGTTATTATTTAGTTTATTAATTTTCATTGTTTAGGCGTTCGGTTTAGGCATCGTTATTTTAATCGTTTTTGGACAGACTTTGGGTGAACGATTTGTTGGAGCACCTTAGCCTATGTGTGGGGCGTGTGGTAGGCGTTAGGGGTGTTCATGGGTAGTTACCCGTCCCGAAATGACATTTCGGTTCAGTAACCGAACGTATTAGTTCGCCATTTTTGCGAACCGTAACAGTTCAAACCGGTAACTGCCTAAGCGGTTAACGGTTTTTCGGTACGATTTTCTGGTTAACCATTAACCCTTACTCAAGTTTTATTAATTTATTTTACTTAATTTATATACTTCCTCCGTTCTGTTTTAAATGAAACGTAGGGCCTTGGCACGGGATTTAGAAGAGGAGAGAGATAGAGAGAAAAAAAGAAGGGACCCATGTGATGAGGAGAGAGATAGAGAGAAGTGAATACCAAATAAGGTAACGTTTCACTTATTTTGAAAGGCCCAAAATAGTAAGTGTTTCATTTATTTTAGAACGGAGGAAGTATTAGATTTCAAATTTTTCTCAACATAAATTATATAACATTAATACCAGTATACCATACTACATTACTACTCCACAAAGCTTGATGACAACATAAAAAATAACATAACAATAATTCCTCAGAATTTCCCTTTCTCCTAAACATCACCAATGCCTAAACTTTTCATTTATACAATCATATTCATGTTAGGCCTACTGATTGAATTATTTGAGAAGCCATATCACTCACTGAATGAGTGCATAAAGGCTCACTAACTTTCCTTTATTCAGAGAAATTAGTCTAGATTACTTACTAAGTCACTACATTAAATAAAAAAACTAATAATTAATCAATGTAATTATTATAAAAAAATAAATAATAATAAAATAAAACAAATATAACCCCTTTTTTGGTTAACCATTTTATAAAAAATCATAAGCGTAACTGTATAGTTTAACCGTAATTTTACTTGTTCGGTAACCGAACCGTTTAATCCCTAATTTTCCAATACGGTTACCGCCCATTATGACCATTTTTCAATTTTTCGGTACGATTTTTCAGTTTCGGTTTTTTGTGAATACCCTAGTAGGCGTGTGTGTGGTGATAATTGGCCAAGGAGAAGAGAATGAATACATAGTTGTAAGAGTGTATTTGTAATGACTCTTGAGTTTGTAACCTTCGCACTTATTACATCTTAAATCCTAATCACTTCTTTCATCATTTGGACTTCTTAACCTCCCTAAAAATTTTGATTTCCAAACTATTCTAAAAAGACTAAATTAGGGTACGGAAATTAATATAAATAAAGGATAGTACTTAGTTGATATCCGATAAAGAATTTAATCACCACGAATCTCAAACTAAGGGTTGGATAGGATTTTATGTGGATTCTATACAGAATTTAATCACCAAAAATAACATAAAAGGTTCGAATTGTTTGATTAGCATAAAGGCAAAGCCACCAACTAAACAAAACAAAACTGGATAGTGCTTATGTGAATCACGATAAAGGGAAAGCCACCACGAAAAACACACTAAGGGTTTGAATGCGTAAAGGCTAAGCCACCAGCAATTAGATTTGGATGAATACTCAATGTACTCGAAAATAATTACTCTTCATTAATCTCTATTATTAATGATCGAAAATAGCCTTTAAATAGGCGTTACAAAGACCTAAGTATACTAGAACTAGAAAATATAAAAGATAACTAATAAACTAAAATATAAACTAACTAAGACTCCTAACTAGCTTAAAACAAGTAAAATTATCCCAATTAGGATAGTAAAACACTGTAAGCAAAAGACTTCTACTACTACTAGAATTCTAACTAAACTATAATTCTAACCCGAGTAGGAATCCTAATCCAATTAGGATTTGGACTACTAATCCAACTAGAACTAGGATTACAATTTATACTCCTAATATGACTAGGAGTTCTGATCCTACTAGAACTAGGATTCTACAAATCCTATTCCTACTATGACTAGGATTACAACATAAGAATCCTAATAGAACTAGAAAACTATGAAGAGTCTTAATGGAACTTGAACTCCATGAAAACCGTCAAGAAGCGTCGAAAATCACCATGAGTCTTCCATGAGTATCCAAGAGCAAGGATCCACACTTTCTCATGCATCAAGTTGGGCACGGGAAGTGAGGATAGGAGGACTATCTAAATTTATTGTTTTTGTTTTAGTGGATGAGATTTATGAGGGAATAAGGAGGTCTTATAGCCTCATAGGTGTTAAGTAGCTTGTTGGATAATCTATGTTGTTGGATGGATTGTAGTGTCTTTTTAACTAGATTTGATGTTGTATTTTTTTGTACGAGATTTTATCTATGTTTTTGGATGGTTTTTGGATTACTCCTTATGGATTTTTTTGGATGTCTTCTTTTATAATAATATTGTTAATTTAACTAATTAGAGTGGCATTTCCGTCCGTCGATATTTCCTCTATCGTCTGTTTATTTACTTTTAGCTGATTATTTTATTATTGCATTTATGCATAAGGACGGAGTGTTACAGTAAGTATGCGTGAAAAAATGAATGAAATCCTGAAAACCTTGGCCTATTTATAAAAAAATATTAAAAAAAACATAAACATTGCACGGCCCGCACATGCTTGTCTTTTTGTTTAGTTGATAATATTAAATGGGAATTTTATGAAACGATTCATGTAAAAGGTTTCATTAAGGCCTAATTTATGCGCCATACACAGGCTATTTGCGGAGCGCACAAGGTATGCGTCCTGCACATGGCTGTGCGCTAAGCGCACGCCATATGCATTTGTGATCCAGGAATAGAGGATGCTCAATTGTTGGCTCTTGCTTCCAAGGTTCCTCAAATGGAGTGGGGTGGTTTGTATGATACATGCCTAGGGTTTTCTAGCTCAAAGGTGTTGGTGTGAATGGTTATATTCCTTAGTGAAGGGGCATCAACGTAGGTGTGCATGGGAGTAATTTACTAATTCTGTTAGGGAATGAGTTGGGCGTGCGTGCATTGGCATGCTAGTTGAGTTCCATTAGAACTCTTCATATCTTTACTTGCTTTCTTGTTTGGAGTACTTTAGGACTCTTTAATATTTATCTTGTTTTAAGAGTTTGATTGTTGTTATGACCTAGGGACTTGTCCTAAGCATGTTAGGAGTTGTTTTGTTTAAGTAGGTTAAGATGTATTTCGATTAATCATAGTTGAATGATATTGACTTTCCTTTTGTCGAATACTTGTGAATATTCTATTTAGACTTTCAAACCCTTAGTGTGAGATTCGTGGTGATTAAATTCTTTATCGAAGAACAACTAAGTATTATCCAACACTATTGTTTGAACCACAACCATTAAAGCACACGATAACTCCATTGTTGAACCTTGTTAAGCACGAACTTCAGCACATATATTTGATCTCCCTAGATTAAATACATCATCTTGGTATCAGAGCTTGCGTAAACATCCAGCCATAGCCATCCACAATTCATACACAATCATTCACCCACATTCATCCATTGCAAGCGTTTGTTTTGGTCGAGAGAATGAACACCAAGAAACAATCTAAGAAAACATATTTTTTCAAGATTCCGAAAGTTTTGCAAAGTTGTATCAAAGGTCTTCATGTTGAGGATTGATTGACTAAAGAAAACACGTCCAAGATCCATAAGATTTAACAAGAATCTAGCAGCAGCAAGTAGTAGCGAGGGAATTGTTAAGCGCCTAAGTGCATCATGGGGGACGAGTCTCCACGCCATGATGAGGAAGAAGGTGTTAGGATACCTAGAGGACTCACGTTGGAGAAATCCAACAACTTGAGAAGGGATAGAGAGAGAGGAATTCGGCAAAGGCTCGACAAAGTAGTACAACTCTTAGAGCATCGACGAAAGACTCCTAGTCCTATTAGGAGTGGAAGGTCCACGAATCATAGCATTATTGATGAGGATAAGGAAGGAGGAAGGCCACCAAGGCCACGGAATCAAGGGGCGAGGGATGATGATAGGGGATTAAGGTTGGACATGACCGAATATGATGGCACTATGAAACCCGAGAAGTTTTTAGAGTGGATGCAAAGGATTGAGAGAGTTTTTTACTACAAGGACTTCGATGATCGAAAAAGGTTCAAGGTAGCACTGCTCAAACTCAAGGGGTATGCTAGTATGTGGTTCGAAAATCTCAAAGTCAAGAGGAAAAGGGCAGGTAAGCCAATGCTAGAATCATGGGAAGCATTGAAGGTGCACATGAAGAAGAGGTTTTTGTCGAGTGACTTGTGCAAGATATGTACCTAAAGCTTCAATCTTTGAAGCAAAACTCCTTAACCGTGGAGGAGTATGTCACGGAGTTTGAGAAACTCACCATGATGTGTGACCTAGAGGAGAAAACCGAGCACAAAATTGCAAGGTTCGTCACTGGTTTGGAGAGAAGCGTGGCTAAGAAGGTTGACATTCAACCTTATTGGTCCTTCGAAGAGGTATGTAAACTAGCTAAGGAAATTTCCTTAGGTACCCCTGAGGTTTGACGTAATTCTCAAATTACCCCTTACATTTGGAGAATTCCTTAGACACCCCTGAACTTTGTGTTTGAGCTCAAAATACCCTTATTACACCAAAATTCAAGTGTTTTAATTTCCTAAGGTACCCTTGAAACTTAAACTTTGAACTTCAAAATTCAATAAGGGTATTTTGAGAATTAAGCCAAACCTCAAGGGTACCTTAGGAAATTTCCCAACTAGCTATGAAGGTAGAAAACATGCCAAGGGGAAGAAAGCCATGAATACTAAACCCTACAATAAAACCTACCCTAAGACCTATGAGGAGAAAGGAGGTAGTTCCACCACAAAATTCACCCCCAAGTTCGACAAGTTCAAAAAGGATGAGAAGAAACCGAGTGCTCCTCTTGCTGGAGAGGATAAACGAATTTGTTTTAAATGCAAGGGTTATGGACATGTCATTAAGGGTTGTCCAAGCAATAGGGTGATGACCTTGAGAGATGTACAAGAGAGCGAGGAGGAGTATGCGAAGAAAGAGCTGGAGATGGAAGAAGGGGAGGAAAGTGAAGGGGATGGTGATGACTATGTTTGCCGAAAACCTCTCACAAATAATTCAAAACCTACCCAAAGCTTGTTCCTAGATGAAATGAAGTTTGTCGAGGAGTTCAATAAGGTGGGAAGAGCTTTTCTTTTGCTCTCTAATGTTGTCAAGGAGGAGGAAGAGCCTACGGTTTTGCCTAGGGAGTTGGAAGAGGTTTTAGAGGAGTTTAGCTTAGGGATGTGTTTCCTGAAGACTTGCCACCTGGTTTGCCACCTATTAGAGGTATTGAACATCAAATAGACCTTGTTCTGGGGGCTTCTTACCAACTAAGGCTGCCTATAGGTGCAATCCACAAGAAACAAAAGAGTTGCAACGCCAAATAGAAGAGTTGATGGAGATGGGGTATGTGAGGGAGAGTATGAGTCCTTGTGCTGTCCCAACACTCTTGGTGCCAAAGAAAGATGGAACTTGGCGTATGTGCATTGATTAAAGGACCGTGAATAACATTACCATAAAATACAGATTTCCAATTCTAAGATTGGATGATATGCTTGATGAGTTACATGGTTCTAATGTGTTTTCCAAAATTGACCTTCGAAGTGGGTATCATCAAATAACAATGAGGGAGGGAGATGAGTGGAAAACGGCCTTTAAAACTAAGTTGGGATTATATGACTGGCTTCTGATGCCATTTGGATTGACTAATGCACCGAGTACTTTTATGAGACTAATGAATGAGATGTTGAAGGCTTTCATTGGTAAGTTTGTGGTGGTGTATATAGATGATATCTTGGTGTATAGTAGCAAAGTGGAGGATAATTTGCAACACTTGAGGGCTGTGTTTAGAGTGTTGAGGGACAAGAAGCTTTATGGCAAGTTGGAGAAGTGCTCATTCCTTGCGTCTAGTGTGACTTTTCTAGGATACATAGTCTCCAAGGAGGGGGTGTCCGTGGATCCTTCCAAAGTAGAAGCCATCAAAACGTGGCCAACTCCAACTAATGTGTGCATGTTTTTCATGGATCAACCTCATTTTATAGGAGGTTTTGTCAAGACTTTTAGTAGTGTAGTTGCTTCTAGCCGAGTGCATCAAGAAGTGGAAGTTTGAGTGGAATGAAGCTGCTCAAGGGGTGTAGGCATGAGATGAGAGAATTGTTAGCTGATCATATTATGAGGGGGAGAAGGTAATATATAGGTTTAGGTTTAGGTTTAGGCGGTTGGGTTGCAATAGATTTTTGAAAGATAGGTAGGGTTTCTTAAGAGATTTTTTTTATAAAATAGTTAGATCACTAGTGGAATAAAACGAAAGGCCTGCGGTGCAAGGGCTGCGTTTCAAAAAAAAAAAACGCAACCCTTAATAGTGAAGGGTTGCGGTTAGCCAAAAAACGCAGCCCTTCGTAAAAACCGCAGCCCTTCGTTTTACGAAGGGCTGCGTTTTTGGGCTAACCGCAGCCCTTAACCCACCCGCGAAAACATTATTTCAGTGGGCTTTTAAATATTTTGGAAGGAATTCTGGGCGGGCTTTTAACCTAGCGCTTCTTTAATCTCCTTCACTCCCTTTCCTCTCTCTGCTCTCTCACAAATCTCACGACATAAAAAATCTCACCACAGCCCTCCCTCGTCTGTCTCTCAAAAATCTTCAAACCACCATCACAAATCTTCACACCACCACCACAAATCCTCCTTCGTGTTGCCGTCGGATCTCCTCTCCTCCTTCGTCTCTCGTCTCTCGCCGGCATTTCTCGCTGGAAAGCCGATGGATCTGGATTTATTAAAAGGTTTATTATTATTCTAAGGTGAAAGAGAAAAAAAAAATGGCGTGGTGCGCAGCAAGAAGCTTCCATTTACCGGCGATTGACGCCGGCGCACTTCGCGTGAAAGGCCAAATTGCTGCTGGAGTTGGTTGCGTTTCATTCGCCGGCACCAACATCTGGCGCTCTAAACCCTTCGCTTGCTTAGTCATTTCTACTAATGCTAGTAATCTCTCTCCACTTTTTTCATTTATATTTGTTTATTTTATGTTTTTATAATGTTTTCGAAGATGGGCTTTTAAAAGGTTATTTTAAAACGTTTTAGGAACTTGGCTTAGTAAAACTACTTATAAAAAAGGGTTTCACAAATGGGTTAATAAAAAGAGTTAGAAAATGATTTTGGGTTTAAAACATTTTATTTTAGACTCGTTCTTTATTATTTCTTCGATCCGGCCGAACCAATTAGAGCGGGGTATTAGTCATCATAGGGTACTAAATGGGGAGACACGATTATGTGTCTACAAGGGGCCTTCGAAGGTGTGAAGAAACTACTTAGTGCCACGCCTATCTTGGCCTTACCAGATTTCTCACAACCTTTTGAGGTTGAGTGTGATGCTAGTGGAGTAGGGATAGGTGCAGTGTTGGTGCAAAAGAAGCATCCCATTGCCTATTTTAGTGAGAAGTTGGGAGAGGCTAGGTTGAATTATTCGACTTATGACAAGGAGTTCTATGCCATTGTGAGAGCCTTGGATCATTGGAGTCATTATTTGAGGCTAAGTCATTTCATTCTACACTCGGATCACGAGGCATTGAAGCACATCCATGGGAAACAAAAGCTAAATCCAAGCCCTGCTAAGTCGGTTGAATTCCTACAATCTTTCCAGTTCTCTTCTAAGTACAAAGAAGGCAAAAATAATAGTGGCAAATGCTTTGTCGAGGAGATATAGACTTCTTGGAGTGTTGAGTTCCAGGTTGCTTGGCTATGATCTCATCAAGGAGTATTATAAGGGGGATGTGGATTTCCAACCTATCATAGAGGGGTGTTTGAAGGGAGCAATATGGTCTTATGTGCTGTAAGATGGGTTCCTTTTCAAGGGAAATCGGTTGTGCATACCTAGTTGTTCCATTACAGAGTTGCTTGTGAGGGAGGCTCATGGAGGAGGTATTATTGGACACTTTGGGATGAACAAGACACTTGTTACAAGAGCACTTTCATTGGCCGAAGATGCAAAGTGATGTGCAAGGGGTGTTAGCTAGGTGTGCAAGTTGTCAAAAGGAAAAGAGTACATTCCATCATGGTGTGTATACACCTTTGCCTGTTCCGGAGTTTCCATGGGATGATGTGTCTATGGATTTCATAGTAGGGCTGCCTAGAACACAAAGGGGGAATGATTCTATAATTGTAACAGCCCACTCTTCCGAGCTGCTAATGAAACACACTCAACATCCATAAACTAAAATTAACTCTTAATTAAATAAAATCGCAGCGGAAAAATACCTTAATTACACTAATAACTCCACTAAAATTCCCAAATATACAATGAAATATCAATAACTAATTTTGAATCAGCTATCTAAATACACACTTAATCCATAATATACAGAATCCTATTCTTGCTCCACTTCCGATTCCGAGCTCATAACACCAAACCTGCAAATTCAGGGAAGAAATACAAAACAAACAAAATTCCAAAATGAGTGGAAAACTCGTAACCTTTACTTCAGCCCGTTATAAACATTTTATTTATCAAACCATTTTCATCTCGTTACAACGCTGGCATAGCTTATTCTCTTAAACAAATCAGTGGCAAGTACGGGATTCGGACAAATGCTGCCTCCATGGTTCGTTATGGAGCCCAGCAATACTACCCCCAAGGTTCGTTATGAGGCGTAGCCGACCGTATCAGGTCAAAAGTGTAACCATCCTCCACCCATACCTTGCCGACTTTCTATTTTCAGTTCATAAACTAAGCCAACCAAACAATTGCATATTCATATTATCCAATAATATTTCCACAACACCACATTCATAACTATGGCCATAGTACGAACTTATATACGAAAATATAACACAGAGATCCACACACATGGGCATAAGTAAATACATTTTACTGAATATAAAAGTTACCTGAAATGCAATCCAAATCCCAACACACAATCTCCTTCATTAATCTTAATCTCCAAATGAGACTCAACTCCATAATCATTCTCCAATAATTTACCTCACAACAATAACGATAATCAATAACCAATCTTAAACTAATCTAAACTAGAAAACATAATCATAACCAATTCCTAATATAGAAATCCTTTACAACCATAATTCCAAACTCTTAATCCTAAATTCTGTAAACTGGTTCTGCATATCTTAAAATCATAAAACTAACTTATTGAACTAAACTAACTCAACTTAGCTACCAAGCTAAATTAAACAAATGAGAAACTAATTTAGCAAATTCACACATCAAACATATTACTATTACTAACAATATTATACTAAATTCATTTAAGAATTTATAACTCAAAACTCTTTTCCAAAAACAATAGAATACTAACAGAAGTTGCCAAACAACTACAAAACTATTCCTACTGGTTCACTAACCACAACTAGCAACAACGCATCAAAACGACGACGCCGCATCAGCAACAACAACAATAATACCAGCAACAGCAGCAACAACCCAACACAAGAAAAAGGTGAAAAATACCTTGGCAAACCACCAACACACGACCACCACCAGAGGTTGCAGCAGCACCAACGAATCGCCCGAGGAGAGCGAGAACACACCGGTGGCAGCAGCATCACCGCGTGAAGGGGGAGAGAAAGTAGCAGCGACACCGTGTCGATGAGCACCACCAGCAGCACCAACGACGCACCAAAACAACAACAACGCTGCAGTAGCAGCTAGGGCGATAGCACACGAGCACCAATGGAGCAGCAGCGCGAGTGAAGGAGAGAGAAGAGACCGCACAAGTAGCGCTGAGTCTCCGGCAAGCAGCAAAGGGGTGCGGGAAACTCCGGCACAGGCGGAGCAGTCTGAAGTAGCAGCAAGCAGGGGTGAGAAAGAGATGGGGTAATAATAATAATAATAATAATAATAATAATAATAATAATAATAATAATAATAATAGTAATAATAATAATAATAATAATAATAATAATAATAATAATAATAATAATAATAATAATAATAATAATAATAATAATCGTAATAACTTCATAAACTTAAATAAATAAATATATTACACACACGACAAAAATAAATATTCATACTATAACCCAAATAAAATAAGAGTTTCCGGAATATAATTAACTTAATAAATATAATTAGCATTTAATAAACGCTCTTAAAAATAGGGCTATTACAATAATGGTGGTTGTAGATCGGTTCTCCAAGATATCCCATTTCATTCCATGTCACCAAACTGATGATGCTTCTAAGGTTGTGGCCTTGTACTTCCAAGAGGTGGTAAGGCTTCATGGTATTCCCAAGACCATTGTGAGTGATAGGGATACAAAGTTTATGAGCTACTTTTGGAAGACATTGTGGAAGCTTCTTGGGATTAAATTATGCTTTAGTACTTCTCATCATCCTCAAACTGATGGTCAAACTGAGGTAACTAATCGAACTCTTGGTGCTTTGCTTAGGGGGTTGGTTAGTAAGAGTACTAAAATTTGGGATGTTAAATTGTCGCATGCTGAATTTGCCTATAATCTTTCACCTACATCTGCTACTAAACATTCTCCATTCGAAGTTGTTTATGGTGTGGAATCCAAGGCTACCATTGGATTTGATTCCTATTCCTAGAGGTGAGTATGTTCATGTTGATGCAAAGGCAAAAGCCGAGGCTATGTTCAAGCTTCATGCTCAATTGAGTGCAAGAATAGAGAAGGTGAATGAGAAATACAAGGTGTTGGCTAATAAAAAACCGCAAGCAACATGTGTTCAAGGAAGGTGATCTAGTGTGGTTGCATTTGAGGAAGGAAAGATTTCCTAATATGCGAAAGAATAAGCTTATGCCACGCTCAGAAGGGCCTTTCAAAATCATTGAGAATGTTAATGACAATGCCTACAAGTTAGAGTTGCCAGGAGCATATGGGGTGAGTGCTACGTTTAATGTAGGGGACTTGGCACCGTATTTGCATGATGAGGAAAATGTTCAATTGAGGACAATTAAAGAAGGGGAGGATGATCCAGGATTGGAAGATGCTCAATTGTTGGCTCTTGCTTCAAAGGTTCCTCAATTGGAGTGGGGTGGTTTGTATAATACATGCCTAGGGTTTGCTAGCTCAAAGGTGTTGGTGTGCATGGTTACATTCCTTGGTGAAGGGGCATCAACGTAGGTGTGCATGGGAGTCATTTCCTAGTTCTGTTAGGGAATGAGTTGGGCGTACGTGCATTGGCATGCTAGTTGAGTTCCATTAGAACTCTTCATATCTTTACTTGCTTTCTTGTTTGGAGTACTTTTGGACTCTTTATATTTATCTTGTTTTAAGAGTTTGATTGTTGTTATGACTTAAGGACTTGTCCTAAGCATGTTAGGAGTTGTTTTGTTTAAGTAGGTTAAGATGTATTTCGAATAATCATAGTTGAATGACATTGATTTTCCTTTTGTCGAGTACTTGTGAGTATTCATCAAAACCTCTGAAAGTTGGTGATTGAATTCTTTAGACTTTTAAACCCTTAGTGTGAGATCCGTGGTGATTAAATTCTTTATCGAAGAATAACTAAGTACTATCCAACACTATTGTTCGAACCATAGCCATTACAGCACACCATAACTCCATTGTTGAACCTTGTTAAGCACGAACTTCCGCACATATATTTAATCTCCCTAGATCAAATACATCAATTTGTTTTTAAATCCGATAGATCCTTTTTATCTTTACCAAATAATTTCTTTTTAAATCCGAAAACCAGCTATTTTAACACATAAAATCTGATTTCGATAAAATCCTTTATTTCTGTAATATACTTGAAAGTATTTATTTAAATATGAAAATATTTATTAAAATAATAAATAAATACAATCATGGATAATTATTTGGGTTTTTTAAGGGAATTGGGCTCAAAAAAATAATTTGTGGGCTCAATATATAATTAATTATCAGGAATAATTAATTAGGCTTTTAAAAAATTAGTCTTTGGATCTTTAAAACAAATAAATAGGATTTATGATTTTAAAAATGGTTTCGGGGTTGAATCTTCGAATTGTTCTCCCTTGGATCATACCTATTAAGATCGCGATATGTATTATCATTGGGTACCCAAATGAGGAGACACGATTTTGTATCTACAACCATGAACTCTACCTTCCTTACTACATGACCACACTCAATGAGGAGGTTGATTAGACCCAAAACATCTCTCTTAGCATTATCATAAGCCCTGACCACTTGGTAGATGGTACTATACATTCTTTTGAATACATGAGCCTTGTTTTATACGTGAAAAGGGGAAACATTAATCGCGGAGCTGTTGTCGATCAATACTCTAGATATTTCCCATCCATTACAGCGCACCGTGATGTGCATTGAATTATTGTGGTCGATATTTTCTGGATGATCATTACATGCGAACATGAGAGTTCGATCAATACAATGAATGAGTCCCACCATTTGATCAGGCGTTATAGAAGGGTCTCTAGAAGCTTCATTGAGATGTTTTATAACTGCGGCCCTTTGAGGGTTGAGAATGCATTAATAATTCCCATATGGAAACATTAGCAATTACCTCCTTTATAAGCTTGATAGTATACACCACCTTCCCTTATATCTCAAGCTTCCATCCTCATGGATCTCGAAATCGACTTTCTTTCCCAACTAGATCTTCTCCTTAATCCTATCTAGCTTCTTATCATCAATTTGGCTTTCCTTAAGTCGTAATCTCATCAAACACAAATGATTCCAAAGTAAGAGCGCTAAGCATCATCTCAACCTCTCCAGACTTCAAGATTTCGTGATTCAACCTTTGCATATCTTTACACAACTCATTGGCAGAATTAAAAGCATTAACACTATGGCTCAATTTCATACTTAGAGCTTCAACGACAACATTTGCCTTCCCTTCATGATATTGGATATCTAAATCATAATCCTTTATCAATTCCCTATCGTCCACTCTCCTTTCTAACTTTCCCTTTGAATGTCGAACTTGCCGGTATCAACAATGAAAAAAACACTATAACAAACAATTTTGAAACCAATTTGGCAGTCTTACCGAATATATTAAACTAATGAGTATATGGACTAAAGAATGTGATTACTGAATGGATTAACCTTGTCACTAAATACATTAAATTAGTCATTATATCTAGAAAGGTGGTTCATTGTCTTCTTAATATTACGTTGTTTAATTTTAAATTAAAAGTAGACTTACAAGACCAACTGCCGGAGATTTTGAAAACTTTTGAAGAGATATGCAATTACTTGTTGATAAATGCACAACTAGAACACTCTAGTCATCGATTCGAAGTTATTAATTAGGTTGATGGAGTATTTGATTTCATAACCTGCGAATTTCGTGAGGAAGACGAGACATGGGCCAAATTGACATGAGTCATTTAATTGTTTCTGTCATTTGGTAGTGTCACTTAAAAAAAAACTCGAATATATGTAGTTGTTTTGAGGAAGAAAAACATATTAGGTAGTTCCAGTGGCGGATCTTGAAACTTTGTTTTATCAGGGGCCAATTACCTATTGTAGACTTGTTAGTTGATATTACATGGACAAGATTACAAGTACCGGATATGGGTACGAATCCGAGTACCGATACGACAAATCTAAAAATTACACATATAGGCACATCGTTATAAAGTTGGACATGGATACGGGGGATGTAGTGTTTTTCTTTATAGATATATGATATTCATTTAATTATTAGGTAATTTTTCAGATTTATAGAAAGACGAAATAGGAAATCTAAAAGTCTAAATCTTTTAATAACATAAAATAAAACATATATAAGAAAAAATGGATAATGTAAAAAAATAAATAATACTTAATAAATAAGAAAGGAACACCTTACAAAAAAGAAAAAGAAAAAGGAAAAAGAAAAAATGAGTCACAACTCACAACACTTGTGTACAAGGAGAATAGGAAAAAAGCATCAACATCAGTTAATCACTAACAATTGTTAGTTTGTGGTCCCCATTTCATCTTTCCCTTTTCCCCTTCTAACTCATGTCTTACAGACGAGGTAATACTAAATTGGGCTTTTTTTTTTTGGCTAAGCTAAACAATAAAGCTGTAGAGTTTTTCCAAAATCTTTTAGGGGTCAGGTTCAGTCCTGCCCTTTAAAAGGTCTGCCTCTGGGTAGTTCCTTTTCAAAAGTGAAAATTAATCGGTAGTGTTTTACAAAATTCTTTAAAGAATTATAAGTTTTTTGTTTGATTTTTAAGCTTGTTTGGGGCAATTATAAGTGAACTGAAATTAAATTAACTGAAATTAAATTAACTGAATTGAAATGAAATTAACTGAAATGAACTGAAATTAAATTAATAGAACTGAAATTAACTGAAAATAAGTTCAAAAGAACAGGGCCTAACTGATGAGCAGGCTAGACTCGTTAGACTGTACCACCCGCAGGCCGCATGTACAACATGTCACAGATTTCTTTTATGACACTATCTGCAGTCTGCTGCTCAATTTTCTCTCCTAGGCGGCGAACAAAGCTTGAGCTTTAGGGATGACAACATTACGGTGTCTGTCACGTCCTATATCACTTGGTAACCCCTTCCTTACTTCCACTCTCACTCTGAGCGGCAATGTCTTGTTTCGGCAGAATACTTCGCACTCTTCTTCTCAGTTTTTCTGGAGATGTCCAAAATATTCTTACGGTAGTACATCATCATCATCAATCAACGTTTTCACTGATTCCGTTCACAATTTGTCTGGTACTGCTGCCTTTTTTAATTGACTTTAATTAGTGATTGGTGCGGGATTTATTGATGCATTGCATTTTAATTATTTGACTTTCATGCTTGCCACGCACAATTTTGCCTATTAATATCTCTAATTATGTATATGTGAAAATTGATAAAGGTTTGATATTATGATCATTAGAAATTGCTGAATTTTTCAATGTTTCTTGCATTATGCTATCATTTTATGAGTGGCTTAATTTTAATGTCAGAATTCCGCTAGAGATGTGAATAGATTTGAGTGTAGCAATACCAAAATTATATTTGGAAAATGGATAAATGATTTCGAATATGGTGGTAGATTCAACAATGATTGACACAAATACATGAATAATCCCAACTTTTGAAATATTAAAAATTGCATTACACTTTTGAAGAAGTGGAGTAAAAAGTTGTGGAAATGGAATGTAGATATTTTCGACTGTGGTTGAGTTAAGATAGATCGACCAAATTCGAACTAGTAATATATTTATCAAATAATCACATGCATAAGAAAACTCGTTATAAGAATTGATTGGAAAGCAAATTTGCGAAATCAAGTGAACAAGTACAAGTATGATTTTTTAAAAATTTTGTTTGAAATGTACGATTGAATAATTACTCTTAGAATTTCGCCATTTTTCTATGGGAAGATGATGATGTTATCCCACTATATATTCAAAAAAGAGTTTTGATATTTTAATGCTCTAATGTAGAATTAGAAGTATCACGATTTTAAAAAAAAATTATACATGCTTCTCATCTACTAGTGATTCTATTACCATCAATTCACATCTATTCATGTCCCTTAGCTACCATCATTGTTGATTAAAAAAGAACCTATTTTTTTTATGGAAAAATTGTCAAGAATAAGTCAACCTTTGTCCCGTCAGCTAAAAGTAAGTCATCTTTTGATTATTTCCTGAATAAGTCTACATTTAGTACTTATCAATTTTAAACAAGTTAAATTACAAATAATCTGACTTTTTTCTTTCTTTTTTCGTAATTTTTAATTTCTTTTTGTTTTGTGTCTCATCCCCTTGAAGAGTTACACGTATCATATTAAAGCAGTTTAATAAGTTAAGAACAGGCAATAACTTGTTAAAAACAGATTGGTATTAAAGGTTGACTTATTCAAGGATAATCAAATGGTTGACTTGTTTTAAGCGAATGACTCAAAGGCTGACTTATTCTTAACAATTTTTCCTTTTTTTATTCATTTTTATCGTTATTATTATTTTTTATCTCGAGAATATGTCATTATTATTCTTTAACTTGAAAATCTCGACAACAATTCTTTTTAATACTTTGGGACGTCTATATTGTGTAACTTTTACTCTAACCAATCTAGACCATAGTTTTGTGCTTTCTTGTTGAAATAATAGTTCCAGTTTCGTCATTGTGAGTTGTAACATACTATTGCATCTGTCAATCATTTTGTCAGACTACATAAGGCATATATTTGGTCAAGGTAGGGGTGCTTATCGAGGGAGTCAGTTATGAGCTCACCACTGCTCAACTCGATTCGTGAAGGTATCGAGTCTAGCTATCTTTTATCGAGCTCGAAATTCTCTAGGTCGACTCCACTTGTTAAGGTTTCGAATCAAGTTCGAGTTGCTAAATTGTTGACAATAAAGTCGATTCGAGTTGCTAAATTGTTCACAATGAAGTCTCCTCTGTATTTTATTAATCTATTGCCTTATGTATTTAATGTAAAGTTCTTAAATTTGATAGTCATTGCAAGTAACTTATAAGTAATCAGTTTAATATGTTATCTTGACATTTGTAATATTATATATAATGATTAAAAAATTATCGATCTCACGAGCTTATCGAGTCGAGTTTAGGCTAGCTCAACTTGACTCACTAATGTATTAAATGGAGTTTGAGTTAGAGTCGAGCCAACTCGAGTCGAGCATTGACCAAATCGAGTCAAGTGTTGCCTAATTGTAGTTCTAGCCTGTAAAGCAGCTATAACTAAAGAAAAACAAACATATTAACTGTAATTGTTGTCAATGTTTGGTTCCAGGTTTAGATGATGTACTGAAGGGTTATTTGTTTGGCCAGAAAAAGGCAATTGAAGTTGCTCATTTGTAGGTATTTGACTACTGAATTTTTTTTTTCGATTCTACATGTAGTCCCTTGTTTATTTATC
Organism: Beta lomatogona; assembly: GCA_947646795.1. Classification (NCBI taxonomy): domain Eukaryota; kingdom Viridiplantae; phylum Streptophyta; class Magnoliopsida; order Caryophyllales; family Amaranthaceae; genus Beta; species Beta lomatogona. The sequence continues at coordinate 4,354,890 of CANSNZ010000942.1, forward strand.
TCAGATTAATGAATATGATTAAGATATATGTGCTTTGGTAATATTTCTATATCGTTATGTTCAATATATAAAAAATCTGTTTGCGCATGTTTAACTTTTTTCTGTACAGCCTTCACTGCACACAACATGTTATTGTTTTCTGATAACTTGAAGCTCAATAAAGATGGAGGGTTTATGGCTAATAAAAAGGTCAAGCATTGAGTGCCTAAAATGATTTGTTGCTAAGTAAATTCCCTGTGTACATATACCAAATCAATCTGTCATGACTTGCATTAACCATCTTGCATTAAACACGATGCTGAGGTACGTGGCATATGGATGTGCAAAGGCATTAGGTTCAATAATCAATTTACTCTGTGGTTACGTTTTTCATACAAATGCTCTCTGGGTGGTGTCTAAAGGTCATCCCTTCTTAAATTATGGTACAGTTTCAGATGTTAATATACACTATTGTTCGATCTTCTTAGAATTCTATAATTTGGAGCGTTGCCTGTATGGATATCGTTTTAGCTTTCGTGCAAAGGTCATTTAGTTTAGTCTCTTTTCTTACTCAAGATAAAATCTGGAAGCCAAATGCATGGGTCATACGGGTTGCTGTGTAAGAATGACATGTTTCATACCAACACAAAACCTCAATAATTCACTCATTAAACTATTTGCCCTATTTGCAACAATTACTGCAATATTAAGAAGGTAGAGATGATAGAGACGACTACTGGATCAACAAGAGTGGAGTAATCTTCTAGCCATCTATCCATTAAACTATCCTACCACCAGCTACCCTCAAGGGAAAAATAGACCTTTTATCCGTCTAGTCTCCTAAAGTTTCTCACAGTTACGGGTTTCATCGCATATAATTCTCTCTTTGCCATTATTAGATGTGGAGGGACAAGGATGGATGATTGGAGTCCCTTTTGTACTGTTGCACCCTTTGTTCAATGGTTGAGAAAATTTTATGCTTTGTGGTTGGTGTTGCTCTTTACCACTGCTTCCCACTGATCTGCAATGTCCGTTACTGATAACTTCACCAGTCACAAGCCCCAATCACCTAGCACGAGTCCTAGGGCTTGCTTCATTTAAATAATTACTCACATTGCTTCTTGAGGAGTGTTGTTTTCCACCTAGTGTGATTCTACATCATTTTCTCTACTTATCTAGTTAGCTTGAAATGTCTTTTCTCCTATATATGAGGTTCACTAATTGTTATGTGGCAGTATAATTGATTTTATATATATTTGAAGTTATATAATAGACTAATAGATAAAGGGAGGGAAGGAATATATACTAATCACTATTTACTTGGTATGAGATCAACCTCTTCCTTGTGAGTGTGATTATGGCAATGTGCTAACAACTTGAAGTAACTTACGTATTTTTCTTTAATCGATATAAAGCTCCTATGATCAAAGTGATTCCCTTACAAGGCTATAATCTGTGATTCTGCTCATTACGTGCCTCAAGTGTCACTTGATTTTTCATGTAATAACTTTGTCCCATAGCTTCATTAGAAGTATGTAACTCTTATTGTTTATATTCCTTCTGATTCCCAATAACAGAAAATATCTTTTATCTAACTAAAAATTTTGCCGCTTGACTAAAGTCGTTCCCTTATACCATTTGTTAATGTATCATTTCAATATAGGGTAAGGGAGCTTATGGTTCAAAAGGGTGATACAGTTGTTGATGCTACTTGTGGTAATGGCAATGATACCTTAGCATTGTCCAAATTGGTCATAGATGATTTGGCAGAGGGGTGCGTATATGCATTGGATGTTCAGGAAGTTGCCATAAAAAATACGTTGTCCTTACTTGACTTGTCGCTTGATCCAAACCAGGTGCTCCCACATTCCCGTGGATGTTTGAAATGTTCTTTTCTTGTTAGTTTTGACTTTTAACATACAAGCTCTTCTTTTGTTGTGCAATTGTCTATCAAAGAAGCTCTGATCTTTGGTTTTGCAAGCTGGCCTCAGAAGAAATTGTCATATCATTTTAATTTTCTCTTTCTCCTGTTTATTTGACCGATAGGAAATCTACTTCTACTCTCTTCCCACTTACACAACAAAATTCTAGACCCCATATTCAAGTTTACACAATCTGTGATGCAAATGATGCCAAGTAATTCTCATATGTTATATACAGCTCATAGGGTGTTGGTGTTATGTGAGTGTTTGCATCACAGATTTAGCATTTATTTCTCCTTTTTCGTGTTTGCTTCTACATTAGATGTATGCTCAGGGCACTTATCAGGAGAAAATAAGAGAGATAGAGAGGGAGGGGAGGTGGAGGGAGGTTTTGATGAGGAGGGTTTTATTTTTATGTTACATACTTGTCTTGTTTGTTATATTTAAGCGGAAGTGATGTTATGCATTGTTATATTGACAAAAACCTATATGCAGAGAAAGTCTGTCAAGATTTTTCAAATATGTCACAGTAGAATGGTGGAAGTGCTTCCTAAGAATAGATCTGTGAGGTAATTATATCTTGCAACTATGTTCTTTAGGCAGTATTCTATATATATGTTTATACATATTAAGATCATTTTGCATAAATCATATCCAATTTGTTGCCTTCTCTTAGTTTGTTCTCCAGCTTCTTGTGTCACATGATATGCTCAGTGTCTAGGTCTTTATGTAATAAGATTATTGTTTTGGTTCAGGCATGTACTTTTTAAGTGCATGAGAGCTCATGGGTAGTTTACTACTTCCCTTCTGGAAGGAATGATGTAGCACGTTCTTTGTCTAGGATAAAATGGCCAATTAGCAACAAGGCAGAACTTCATGAGACTCTGGCAGATATATAGCGCCTTGCTTCGCCTGGGGAACCTATGTTGACTCAGGTGGCGCAGGGATTCGTTTGTTAGTTTTAAGCATGGAAATTGGGAACTGAATTATATCCATCTTTATAGGTCGCCATTCAGCTATGTGATCAATGTACTTCAATAAAAAAATTAAAATAGTTGTTTGGATTTTTTTGTTACTGCTTGATACTTTGCTCGAAACTAAGATCTAGCATTGATCTTCTAGTGCACTGGTTGATATATCATTCCAACAAAACATCTCCGTCTGTATGAGATTTATATTTCTTAACTATGTAAGAACAGTTCCTTACGTTCAGAAACTCTTTCCCATGTTGATGAGCTTCCAGTTCCCCTCTCCATTTCTTTTTTTTTGCTATTTGCCTTCTATTTGGCTTCCTGGTTGATTGAAAAACAGTTTCAATGGAAAATGATCTTCCATGGAAAAAGCACTTTCAAGGGGAAAACACAGTTGCAGATTACTTTTCTTTGTCTGGAATTCCATGATAGCATGTGAACGCTTTCTATGTAGGAATGTAGAATGTCCAGCTATTGTGTGTCAGGTAGGCTAGAAGGATTAGTTCAAGAGTATTGCATTAGTTCGGAAACTACTATATGTCTACTGTGTTTAGCGAGAGTCAGGATTTCTGCTTTATCTATCAATAGCAGTCCATACTAACATCCACTTTTCATTTTGTGAATACTGTTGGACAAATTTCACATAGTCGTAATGCAATCCATATTCTTCTTTGGAGAAGAGATAAAAATAAATTGCACATTCAAGTGTTAAATAAACAATTTATGTAATAGTGTGTGCATGTCAGAAACTACCTGACATATTGTTGGAGCTTCGTTCTGGCAGATTATATACTACTGCCTCCGTCCCAGAATAGTCTGAACACTTTCCTTTTATGTTTGTCCCAAATTAGTTTGAACACTTCCATTCTTGGCATGGTCCCACCATTAATATATTATTTCTTTTACATATCTTTGGCCCACACTCTACCTTTTATCAATAAAAAGTTACCCAACTTTCTCTCTCCTTTAATAAAAAATACCCCACCAACTCCTATCACATCTACTTTTTACATAAAAAAACATTTGATAACCACACCACAACTTATCACATTAAACTACGTGTCCCAACAAGTGTTCAGATCTTTCTGGGACGGAGGGAGTAATATTTTGCACTTTGTTTTATCTTCAAAAGCCGAATAAGACTCCAAATCAAATGACTAACTCTATTTTCTTTCTATTGAATCTGGGCTTGTAAACTCTAGGCTGGTTGCATTCAATTTGGGCTACCTTCTAGGAGGTGACAAGAGAATAATTACAAGTTCAGCTTCAACTCTGTTAGCACTTGAGGCAGCAAAGGATTTGTTACTTCCTGCAGGAGTTATCAGTGTTGTTGCTTATGTTGGCCACCCTGCTGGAAGGTAATGCTCCTGTTCTATACTAATCAAACTTAACAACATTGATTATAAGTGTTATGTGTTCTTGTTCCAAGTGACAAAGAAATGGGGTAATGGAATGATTGAATCATGGCAGTTCTACATTTTCTATTGAATTACTATGACTTCCTTCTATGACATGCAGCTTCTGAAACTTTTTTCTAGTTCACAAGTCCAATGCTCCCCACGTAAAGTTAATCCACTCCCAACCTAAATCTAAATAACCAGTAGGTCAGTTATAATCAGCTAGTTAGTTATATTATTTAGGTCTCCGAGCAATGTGTCTAAGGTTATGCTGTCAAGTTTAGCTATCTATAATTTATACCGAGGAATGAAGCATGGGATCACCATCATTTTTGGTGCAGAACACATCATGTTCTTTTAATTACTGAGTCGAGATAGACTTGAATGATGTGTCAAGTTGTATAGTCAGGATGTTTTCAATGGCAGTAATAGACAGATGATGATGGCTTTTGCTAAGCTGACGGCAACTTATAGTCAAAATATTTTCTATGTGACCGTCATTGTATATGTGGCGCAACCAATTACCTGATGACCAATCAAACAATTTTAGAACCCTTTTTTATTTAATTCATTTCCCCCAAACCCTCCCTAATTTACCTGTGTTGTGAGAGGGTTGCATTGGCACATGGCTTAACCATTGTATAGAAAATCTTCTAGGTGTATGATTTGGAGCAAGGTCTGTGAGTTTTGTTAGATGTCATTTGTCCTCACTTGGTGATGTGATTTCCTTTGGCGGTTTCGACTCCTCTTGTGTTTTTATGATTTATGGATGAATAACAACGCAAATAAAAGGGATAGTACTCTTAAATCTAGGTTTAAGAGGGTCTCTTGTGAGTCTAGGCTCCAAGATCACACAAAGTCTCGGTTTGTATATTTGAACACTCAGTTTTATGCAAGCTCAATCACGCGTAACACTATCAATTCTTTGAACTCAAAATCTGATTTTATTAATGAAATAAGAAAGCCTTATCTAAGCATGTAACAATGTAACAATACAACCCTAATCATTCTAAAGCTAGGAAACTAAAAACAAGATAACAATGAAATAACAAAGTCCTAACCAAGTGGAACAAGCTCCAACTTAGGCAGCAAGCAAGCCTACACGCCTACTATGATTATTCTTCTACTCCAACTAGACTCCTAAGGTGCTTAAAGTAAGAAAAACCTATTCCAAGTATAATAATAAAAACTTACAAGTAAAAGACTCCTATTACTATAATCCTACTCCAATTAGGAATCCTAATCCAACTAGGATTTGGATTTCTAACTCAACTAGAATTATAAACAAACTAAACTATTATACTCCTAACAAAACTAGGAGTTCTAATCCTACTAGAATTAGGAATTCAAGAGTCCTATTCCTACTAGGATTAGGAAAGCAACACAAATCCTAACATAACTAGGATTTGTATTGTAGTGCTAAAATGGAGAAATTAAGGGAAGAAGATGAACTTTGATTGATTAATAACAGAAAATATAGCAAAATGTAAAGATATTCAAGCTTTCGAGAGGCTTGATTCTCTCCCAATTGAACTCTTAAAAGCTCACCCAAATTGTCATCTATTTTCAACATCCTTTCACATTCTATTTTGCTCTATATTTATACTACTTTCCCTAACAAACTATCTAACTTATTCCTCAAGCTAACTAATAAAGAGACTCCCTAAATTACCCTTACCCCCTAAATATTGATTCATAGCAGAAATGAGCCATTTCTCACATGGATCTGGTGAGTTGGTGTTAAGTTTACATGTGTTCCATTCCAAGCATTTTTTATTCCTTACTTACCACTATCACCAAATGATTAGTTCATCTTTCTAAGGTGGCTAAATTCATTTTAACATATCAATTCTAGAAATATTCAACGTAGTAAAAAGCTTCAGGTCCCATTCTTGACTGATTATGAAAAGGTAGATGGTTGACAACATCTCTTGAATGGTTGAGCATATGCATAAGAGGAAAGTGACTTAAAATTTATCTATCTATGATTTAACACAATACATGTGGACAGGATAGAAGTTTGTACACAGTTTTGAGTTTGAATGTGATGTAATATCGTAGTCTCAAGAGGCAATAAGATGTATTGGCTAGGGTTTTGATTTGAATTTGTTATTAAATTGTCTGAAGGCTTTGAACAAGCTTTGGATAATGAAGGCTTATTATGGATAAGATAAATATATTTTAGGCTTTTTTGTTTAAAGATAGGTTAAATATAGGATCAATGTGATAAATTTGAGAAATTTGAGAGTTAAAGACATATAGGCCACCGCCTGATTTTCTAGAGGACAATTACACAACCAACAACTAAGATAGAGAACATGAGTTGGTAAACCATCACCAAATTCTATGGTCGTAATGGCTTATCAAGAACAAGGATAAAGGTCTTAGCTTTTGTTCTTTTCACCTTAAAAAACAAAGTTGTCGGGGAAGATAAATATAGATTTAAGGCCATTAAGTTTCGGTAAGTACTATTAATTTCTAGTTCCGCCAAATAAGTTCAAACAAGTGTCTAACAAGTGCCTACAAGGAAAAACAGTAAATTCAAAGTTGTTCAAATAAGGTTTAATAAGTTCTCTCCTAGCCTATCAATAAAAAAAGTTCTCCTAAGTTGGATAATGGGAATAATGGTATTCAGTTTTAAAGAATGCAGCCCGAGCAAAAACAATTGATCAAGAAATTGGTCAACTTTCACATGAAAGAAGGTAAAAGATCGAAGGTTCGTGCTATTGTTTATCAAACTTTTCATCGCCCAACTCAAACTGAAGGCGATGTAATCAAACTTATGATTGACGCCCTGCTAATGCATCTTTTTGTCCAAAAACATCTTATATACTAATATTTATTTTATATATTAGTCAAAATTTTCTAGTCAAAGTTAGTATATAAATACTACAAAAATTAAAAGTATTGCAACTAATAAATAATGGAGGTAATAACTTATTGTTTGACTTGGCTATGTCATAGAACTTTTGCATCCCCTCACTCGAGATGAACTGTACCTCTGTAAGTGTCAATGTCCACGTTGAAGTGCCATTTATCTGGCAAGTACTTGAGAGTCGTGAAGAAATAAAGAATCCTAATTGGCTCCATGCTTGGCTGCTTACTTACTTGTTAGCAATATGATGTAGAATTCAGGAAGTGATTCATATGAAGAATAGAAAGAACACCTCAAGCATTCAACATTCAACCATTAAGCTAGAGATTTTGAATATAGCGAGAGAAAGAGAGATGAGAGAAATGGTGATTTTAAGTGTGCGTATTTTCATTCATAATCTCTGGAAATGGGTTATTACAACTATTTAAAGAATAAAAATAACAACTTGTAACAAACACTTTAACAGAAATGAAAATCAGTTTTGTCTAACTGATTTTCCCGCCAATATTGCAAGTGCATAATTCCTTCCTATATCATATCTTTCTCCCTCAAAACAGTCTTGTCCTCAGGACTACAGGACAAAATCTGGAAATTGAGCTTCAAAGGCAGCAGCAAACATCCAAGTTGCATCACTAGCGGGACAGTTGGCCCATTGAACCAAGTACTGGACTTCAGCTACATTTTTTCTCTTAACCACCGTTCTATCCAGAATAGCCAAAGGTTGCACCTCTTGACTAACATGATGACCTTGTAACCAGGTAGGAATATGAGGAGCATAAGGTAAAGTACCCCTGAAAGCCTTCAGTTGAGAGACAAGAAATACATTATGTATCTTGACAGAAGGAGGAAAAGTGAGCTTATAAGCTACTGAGCCCACTGTATCAACAATCTGGAAGGGACCATAATACTTATGAGCCATTTTCTGGTTTGCCCTGATGTGCACTGAAGTTTGCCTATAAGGATGAAGTTTCAACCATACCCAATCACCAATATTGAAGGATCTCTCAGTTCTATGTTAATCAGCCAGTGAGTTCATTCTTTGCTGGGCTGGAGTCAAATGGTACTTCAAATGAGATAACATAAGATGTCTTTTGTGCATAGTTCTATCCACAGCTTCATTGCTGGACTCTCCTGGTAGGTATGGCAAGTACACTAGAGCAGGCTGATTGTAAAGAACCTCATAAGGAGTCCACTGAGTAGCAGTGTGATAGGTAGTATTATACCACCACTCAGCCAATGCTAACCATATGGACCAATCCTTAGGATGATTGCCACACATACAACGCAGGTGAGCCTCCAAACATCTGTTCAAGACCTCAGCCATCATCAATCTGAGGATGGTAAGCTGAGGATAAAAGTAACTGAGTGCCTCGTAAAGATAACAAAGCTTGCCAGAATTGACTAAGGAAGATAGGATCCCTGTCACTGACTATAGATTTGGGCCAACCATGGAGTTTAAAAACCCCATCCAAATAGACTTGAGTCACCTCCAGAGCTGAGAATGGATGAGAAAGAGAAAAGAAATGGGCATACTTACTGAGCCTATCCACAACCACAAAATGACCACTTTGCCTTGGGACTTGGGAAGCCTATAATAAAGTCCATAGAGACATCAGTCCACACTTCCTGAGGGATAGGAAGAGGCTGCAACAAGCCTGGATAAGCAGATGGGTCATATTTACTGGCTTGACAAGTAGCACAGTTTCTCACAAATGCTCACAAATAAACTGACATCCTTGTGAAGACCCTTCCAGGTAAAGGATGATTTCAGCCTTCGAGTGATAGCATCCCTACCAGAATGGCCTGCTTTAGGGGACTCATGCATACAAGACAACAACTTGGTTTTAAGCTGTGGATCAGGTCCAACAAGAATCTTGCCTTTCTTTGTGATCAAACCTTGATGAAGGTGATATATAGAAGAAACTGGCTGATTACTTTGCAATGCTGGGAACAAGGTTAACAAGGCAGGATCCAATTGGTAACTTGCAACAATGAGGTCAGGTAAATTGGACTCTGGTTAAAGCCATACAAAGAACTTCACTACATGGAACCCTTGATAAAGCATCTGCTGCAACATTCTCTAAGCCAGATTTATATTGAATCTCATAATCAAAGCCCATGAGTTTAGAGAGCCAAAATTGTTGAAAAGGAGTACTAATAATCTTCTGTTGCAAGAGCCATTTAAGGCTTTTCTTATCAGTTTTGATCACAAATTTTTGTCCAAATAAGTACTGCTCCCATTTCTAAACTGCAAAGACAATGGCAAGAAGCTTCTTCTCATATACTGAAAACTTTTGCCACTGTGGACCCAAAGATCAATTGATGAAAGCTAAAGGATGATGATCTTGCATAAGAACAACACCAATACCTACATTAGATGCATCAGTTTCTAGGACAAATGTTTTTGTAAAATCAGGTAACCCAAACAGGAGTTGTGATCAAAGCTTGCTTAAGAGCTTTAAAAGCAACTTGAGCTTCTTCACCCCACAAAAATTCTCCCTTCTTTAACAACTGAGTAAAGGCTTATTAATGATAGCATAATGCCAGCAAGTCCTAGAAAAGATCTCAACTCTTTGATAGAAGTAGGTTTTGGCCAATTTTGTACTACAGCAATCTTGCCTGGATCTGTAGCAACTCCTTCAGCACAGATGAAATGGCCCAAGTACTCTACTCTAGAAGCAGCAAAGGCACATTTACTTGGTTTTGCAAAGAGATGATGTTCTTGCATAAGAGTGAACACCGATCTCAAATGGTGCCAATGAGCTGATAATGAGGGACTATAAACTAAAATGTCATCAATGAAAACAAGAACACATTTCCTTAAAAGAGGTTGAAACACATGGTTCATCCATGTTTGGAAAGAGGCTGGAGCACTGATAAGCCCAAAAGGCATGACCAAAAACTCATAATGGCCTGTATTGAGGCTGTATGAGTCTTAAAAGCTGTTTTGTAAACATCATCAACATTCATTCTCATCACCTCGAGCATTACATTCAACCATTAAGCTAGAGATTTTGAACATAAAGAGTGAAACAGAGAGAGAAAGAAATGGTGATTTTAAGTGTTTGTATTTTCATTTATAATCCCTGGAAATGGGTTATTACAGCTATTTAAAGAATAAAAATAACTTGTAACAAACACTTTAACAGAAATGAAAATCAGTTTTGTCTAACTGATTTTCCCACCAATATTGCAAGTGCATAATTCCTTCCTATATCACAATAAATCTGTAGCTACTATATTCATTGTTGTGTCACATTTGTTTTCTAGGCTACCCAAATATCAGTATCAAAGGCTTGCTTTTCACTATTTTCAGTAAAAAATTATGTAATCTCACTTGTTCTCTAAATATTATAATTGCTTTGTTCTCCTCTATTCAAGGAAGAATATGAAACTATCCGAGCTTTTGCTTCTGGGTTATCGGTAGAAAGATGGGTATGCAGCCACATTCAGATGTTAAACAAACCACTTGCACCAGTTCTTGTATTTCTGTTCAAGAGATGAATTCAATCTATTTCAAAAACCCACTTTATGAACCTGGTCTAAAACACGGATGATTGCATCACTACATTGATCGCTTTTACTCATTTACTGTTGCTACTACTTGTATTCTATGTTCTTATAATGGACACCATTTCCTCCAGTTATTTGAAACACTTGTCATAAAAGATTGTTTCAGTAAAAGACTGTTGTGCAAAATGTTTCAATCCCTTAATCATTTGCTTAGAACGTAATTTTTCTGCCTAAATAAGATAATCTATAATACGTCCACATCCAAGTACTTTATGCTTTTGCCTTTATTAAAAATTTGGAAAAAGAAAAAAAAGAGTAAAATCTAGCAATGTTCACTCTCTAAAATAGAACTAAATGTCAACGCCAAGATCGAAACAACTGACTTCATGACTTATGGTGTGTTTGGTTGGACGGGAAATATTTTCAACGAAAAGTGGTTTTCCATGAAAATCATATTCTAGAGGAAAACTCAATTTGATCTAAGATTGATTTTCCTTTGCTTAATTGCAAGGAAAAATAACTTTCCTTTGAACTCTTTTTTTTGCTTTTGTTGTGTTATTGTTTGATAGAATGAGAAAGAGTGTGGCTTCCCTTGCCTCCTTACGGAAAGTAATTTTCCACCCTTGGATTATGAAGTTTAACTCATAATTTCCCTTTCTTGATCCGATCCAAACCAAATAGAGGAAAGTGAGGAAAATAGTTTTCATGGAAAACACTTTCTTTCCAACCAAACACACCCTTAATGGTTTGTGTCTCATAAAAAGTATGTAAGATATTGTCGGACCTACAAACTAATTTAGACTTCTAATTTTGGCATAATCCTAATCCATTCAAAATATCATACAAGAGATAAAAAGTTGTTCAGATATAGTTTTTCTACATTCATTTTATGTTGCTTTTGCATGAGATAATCTCATGAACTACACTAGGGCAATTTCATCATGATCAGAACAATCTAAATACAATTTCTCTCCTTTATGTTTGGTTAAATTTTTATTTTTTACGCTACCATTTCGTGACGGTATTTGGTTACGCGGATTTGTTACCCTTCTTGTTAAAATATTATATGTCGAATAGTAGAAATGAAAATGAAAACATATGCCTATCACCTATTGTATAGTTGATCACCTATGCCAGCTACACCAAGTCACCATCCATCATTATACAATATTATATTCTTCTTCCATGGATTATTGTGGAGGAGAGGAATAAAACCCGGTCAGTTGTGCCAAATTTCATAACCATTATCTACGGACCGATTTTGAAGGAGAGTGCCCATTTTTCACCATAAAATACCATCATCAACTCTTAAATTCTTCATTAAGAAAAAAACTCTTAAATTCTTGATCTAGTCATGGTAGAATTCTAACATCAATTGGTCAATTTGGAGGAAAAATAAGTAAAAGCAACAACAAAAAGACAAAGAAGTGTTAGAAAGAAAGAAGAAAGAGAAAATATTGAAAACAATGACAACAACGAAAGGAGGAGCACATATAAGATCTTAGGAAAAAATTTCCTAGCCCCCTGCCAAATATAGAGTTACTTAGGCTCACATAACTATCTGGCTCTTAAGACAAACCAAACTTTATTCTGTAAATCAATTACCCATTTTGTGAATTTTGAGTTATAAAAAGTATATTCTATATCATGAAAACATACATAGGGTGTGGATAAATGTTCAACAATTAGTTGATCAACAAGTTTCTAGATACAAACTTCTGAGAATCTTCCGGACACTCAAGAAGCCTCAACAAGGGTGTCAGATTTCCCATCCCATTATGTCGATGAGCCATCATAAACAACTAACATTGTTCTTATCAAGTCAATGCAAACCCTAAAAAAGGAAAGGCGTCGTGGTTATTATTACCATATTCTCCACGCCCAAGTAGGAGTGCATGAGTCACATGTTCTTTTATACTCCTTACTATATGAAAAGTCTGTTTCTAAGAGATTTATGTAGCACTCAGTTGGTCTATTACTTCTATTATGATAAACATAATCACTCTTTGGAAAAGCAGCATCCACAATAATTCTCTAGCATCACTACGATATAAGCGTAAAAGGGAAAGAGTTAATTACCAATGCCAGAACATAAGTAGTTACGCCTATACCACAAGATATCACAATGGGTTGATCCAAGGAATTTCCTGTTAAAATGAGAAAAAAAAATTAATTAAAAAAACCTGATAAGTTTACATGATCCTAGGTAAGGTTGCATGTATAGATGGCACTCCACATTTGTCTCTGGAACCTAAACAGGAATTTCAAGATCTGGACATTTAAAAACGCACAAGTCCACAATATCAATTCTAATTTGAGACTTAGAAACCCTATAGTTGGTTATGTTAGCGTGGCAGGTAAATAAGTCACCTATAGACTTAAATCTTTTTCAAATGAATCATACATATGCCCTATTCTTTTGGGTTGTACTGAACTGAAGTAAACTGGTAAGAAGATAGAAGTTGAACTAAACTGAACTCATCTGAACTGAGCTGAGGTGAAACTGTACCCAGAAGAATAGTGTCATAATCAAGACCATTAAATAATCCTTAACAGAACTGTGAACATAGAAAAGAGGGAAGCATTGTTCGAACATTTATAGTTAAATGTGTCTGTAAGGTGTGTGTGTGTGTGTGTGTATTATTTGTTATACTTAGGATTTGTGGAGTTTAAGTATAACATGATTCTAGAAGTTGTTTGAGAGTAAGGAACAGACTTGTGTCGCACCTCGCGAAAATTTCCTGTATGCAAATCTAGAAATGCAACAAAACAAAGTTCTTGGACAGAACTAGGTCGCACCTCGTGACGGGACGTCATTGGTCGTGACCTGGGTCACTGGTCGTGTAAGGATCCTGGAGGTTTGCAATGTACTCAAGAGGGGGGGAGGGGTGAATTGAGTACTTAAGGATCTAGTGACAAATTCAAATTCTTTCGATTTAAAGGGGAACTAGTTGGGCTGGTTCCTGATAGCGGAACACTAGAACTTGAAAGCAGCGATGAACACACCAAATTTAACGAAACAAGGGCCTACATCCTCCTATGCTAGTTTTATTTTTAATCAACTCAGAAAAAACCAGAATACTCTCATACTCTCCTATTTCCCTTATTCCAGGGAAACAACACACCCCACACTAACTCTAGTGTGCTACTTCGCACTTGAACTCACAAGCACTCGCGAATGAACTCACAAACGCTACCCGATATCTAACCACTCCGTTAGATATTTAATACAATCAGTTTCTCTTAACTCACGCTTTCTTACAAAGTAAACAAAGAGTAATATGAAGCTCTATGAGATGCGTACTCTATTTAGGAAACTATTTTAGCTGTTCTCTATGTGAAGGCTCTCGAAAATACTCAATAAAATCTGGGAGAGCATCAAAGGTGAAGGAGAATCATGATTCAGTATTTATAGACCAAGGTCTAACCGTTGAGCGTGCCCTAACTCAAGATATCAAATATATGATAATTCTAAGTTATGGAAAGTATATCATGAACAATATCTTTCTCGGAGGAAAGTTATTATCCAAGATATATATACACACGCTTTAAGGTAAGTAAATACTGAATAATGATTCTAAAGGCTGGCAAACATTTCTTATGGAAAGTATTTAAGAGAATATTTTTTCCGAAAATCTTTTCTAAAACAGTCAGCTCAGTCACCCGGTAAAGTAACTGGTACCCAAACCTGTTACCCTACTTAGTAGTGTTCTGAACATGTAACCATTGGTTCCACATTCAAAACCCTACTCTTTCACACTTCATAATAACACAAACAATTCCACTAGAAATATCATACGCAAATATTACATGAAGATCTAAGATGAATCAATTAAAGAATCCGAAACTATCTTCATGCACTTCAATCCTTGAAGCTTCCCTTGAATCAACAATGAAGAACTTTGTCTTTTCCTCGAACAATTTCAAGAGGGCTTCTTAGCTTCAAGTCTTGGAATAACCTGTTTGCTACACAAGAACACATCATAGCATAGCAAATATTCTTTTGACTGTTTCATTCAACAGTCAGGAACATTGGATACTCAGCTATTTCCTGACAGCTTAGAACCACCTGTAATAACAACTGCTCCCTGCAGCTGTTTGTCATCATTCAAAACCTAGGAGACTCAACAAATTCCCCCTTTTGATGATGACAAACTCTTTTTGGTTTCCTGCAACCAACAAGTTAGTAAACATATATAACTTCAATCAAAGCTCAAATAACTCATTAAGGGAGCTTACTTGACACAAGACTCACTAGGTGAAACAGTTAACTATTTCAACTGTTTCCTAAGACTTTTTTTAAAATTAATTAACTACAAAACTATACTAGGACTGACTCAATCAATACTAGACTTAGGCGCTTCAACTTCAACTTATTTTCCTCCTTTTGGCATCATTAAAAAGTGCTCAAAGACAGATCCATTGCACATAAGTTATCGCCTAATTCAAAAGTAGTAGCATCAACTACCAAATCAAGTCATCATGCTGCAAGAAATCAAGTTAGTCACACAACTCACAATCCATTACCAAACACAAATCATCCAAATACAAACCAATAAAGTTAAACGAGAATCCAAATTACATAAGAGAATGTTTTGTAATAAGGGGGGAAAACAGTAATACAAAAGCAGTTTATCAGAATGGGGTGAGGGGAAACAATTGGAAATAGTAATCACTCCTCGTCATCCTATTCTTCCTCTCCATCAGAGGCATCATTATCATCATCTTGGTTGAAGGAGGAATGTGAAGATCCAACACCTTCTTAATTCATCTTCCTCATCATCATCATCTTGATCCTCGGACATAGGATCAGCAGGAAGTCGGGGATCAGCTGGGAGATGAGGTTCAGCGGAACCAGTAGCACCCTTAGCAGCAGA
The DNA here is from genome assembly GCA_947646795.1 of Beta lomatogona. Taxonomy (NCBI): domain Eukaryota; kingdom Viridiplantae; phylum Streptophyta; class Magnoliopsida; order Caryophyllales; family Amaranthaceae; genus Beta; species Beta lomatogona. The sequence goes on from CANSNZ010000942.1 coordinate 4,370,424, forward strand.
AAGTTGAGCCTTTACTTCTGGAAGAGAGAGAACCATCAACTCAGTCTCGACCAGCTTCTTCTCAAGCTTAGTGACCTTAGACGTATAGGGCTTAGACATACTCTCAATTAGGTTATACATTTTATCTAAAGTCTTCTCCTAGTTGTCCGCCCTTTCAATCACAACAACATTTGTGCTAGTTCCCCCTATCTTTCTCTTCTTCTTCTCCGACTTCTTCTTCTCAGCAGCTAGTTTTCCGAACTCCTTGAACCTCAGCATATCTGAGGAAACATTCAACCCTTTCTATTCCAAAAATTTCTTTTTAAACACTTGAATGGAACTGTCTCCCCATTTAGAGGAATCTTTTGCTTCTTAAGCAAGAGGGTGATAATTGAACCATAGGCTAGGGCAAGGTGAGAGGAGGAACAATACTTCATGATATAATTAACGATTATGGCAGGGAGATTAATCTTGATCTTTTTCATTATTAAGTAAATCAAGACCCTCTCCATTATACAGATTGGTCCCTTGCCCTGAGCCCTAGGAATTAACACTTTATTGCGAATGGAGTGGAGGACCAGCATAATAGGTTCACACATATTAGCAGATTGGTAACTAGCATTCTTGGAATAGATAATAGCAAACAAACACTTATAAATCTCCTCAGCTGTTACCCCAACAATAGTAGGCCAACCATCCGCAGCATACTTATCAAACCCATCTTTAGTAACATTAAGCAGAAAAGCCACAGAAGAAACTGACAAGGAGATCTCATTTCCAAAAACAGTAGATCCCAAAGACATACATGTAATTACTTCAAATTCACATAAAATTCTCTAACAGCATTCACAAAAGCATTCTTAACATCCTTTAAAAAAGGTATCCAGCCTTAAAATTACAACAAATCACGAACCTCAGACGATAAAGCAGGAATATCAAAATATCCATCTTCTACAGAACAACTACATAACACACTTCTTTCCACAAGAGGAGTAGAACCAGTAGAAACAGGAGTTTTAACATATTTACCTTTTGTAGCGCGAGGAGGTCTAGCAGGTACCCCTTTCCTCTTGGTTCCCCTAGCAGAACCAGCAGATTGATCCTAAGAAACTTCTTATGTTTCCTTCTTCAGCGCAGATCTGGTCACTCTCCTTCCTCTAGCCCTAGTAGAGGGAGATGGAGACCCTTCCTTGTGGCCAGTGACCACCAGATCTTCTTCCTCCTTTTGTTCCTTCTGAACATGAACCTCGAATGACAACTCATCTAAAACCCTTTCAATAGTACCAGTAACAGAATCCTTCTGATGTTCCCCTTGAGGAACAGCTTCACCCTTCTCAGTGGAAATTAGGTTATGGGAAACAACAAAGGTGGCTTGGTTTTAGGTTGAGGAAGTGGTTAAAGATTTGGCGATTGAAGGAGTGAGAGTGGGTTCATGAGTGGGGGGGATGGGTAGGAGATGAAGTTACGGATTGAGGTGGTTGTGATGGAGGTGGCTGATTTTGTGGTGTTGGAGGTTGATTTTGTGGAGTAGAGGTGGTTTGAGTTTGAGTGATGAAGGGAGGATTATCGGAAATTACGGTGGTGGATGGAGGTTTTTCAGGTTGAGTGACAGAGGGGGTTTTCTTTGGGGATGGGGGCATGTCAGTATAGCTCTTTGATATTCCACCCTTTTTTCTTGAACCAACTGAATATTTCTTCCCCTTATAGAGAAAACAGAGAGATTAGGAGAAACCGCTTTTAGAGAGAGAGAGAGAGAGATTGCTCGAGTGTGACTTGAAGTGATTGCATAGAAAATGGGGACAATTATAATATACTACCTGCGTTCTTTTTCTATTGCAACAATGAGATTGGGCATGTTTTTAAGGAAATGGAAAAAGTGAGTAGTTTAGCATAAAGGGACACCTTTAATTAACTAGAGTAAGAGAGAAATTAATTTTTAATAAAGTAAAAGCAACTTTATAGGGGAAAGTGAGTAATTATTGGTGGTTTTAGTAAGATAAAGTAAGGGCAATATTGTCAACTAAAGTCCAAAAGTGGAATTGTTGCAATTGATGTGAAACTAGCCAAAATGGTAATTGATGCAATAGAAAAAAAACGGAGGTAGTATATGCATGAGAGAATAAGTAGAGGAAGAAAATCAGTTGAGATTTCAAAAGCAATTCAAATTTTCGGAAGTAATCATAACTTCCCATAAATACCTCAACTGTCAAAAAATAAGGCATGTAGAAGATATGTACAATTGTCGCGCCTTTTTAAGGAAAGACAACTGCATCAAAACATTTCAACTTGCATAAGTTAAAATATTCGCTTAATTTTCGGAAAGAATCAACTTCCCAAAAACATATCTGAGCACTACTGCTGTTCTACTCAGTTGTTTCGTACAAGAAACACTTGCACCTGCTTCTGGCAACTTAGCATGATTTCTCCTTTATTCAAGCAACAATTCTTTCTGATCTTGAAAGATATAGAAAGCATCTACATGACAACCTGAAGAATTAAGCAAAGATATATGTATGCAATTTCACATCAAAGAATACTAATCTAACCATCGAGGGAAACAACTAAAGCCAGATAACCTAAACCTAAAAACTCCTAAGAACGACTCTTACTAAAACTTAATTAAACCTAATAAGACTCTTAACTTACAAAAAGACTCTCTACACAAGGGTTTTGTGGAAATATCAGCAATTTGATCTTCCTTTTACAAAACAATAATTCAACCAAGCCTTTTTCAACATTATCTCTAAGAAAATGATGTTTGATCTCAATGTGCTTGGTTTTAGAGTGCTGAACAGTATTTTTTAAAATATTAATAGTACTCATGTTGTCACACATGATAGGAACACTTTCATAGACAACACACCAAAATCTTTCAGCTGGTTCCTTATCCAAAACAGGTGGGAACAACAAGTTAAAACAGCGATATATTTCGATTCAGCTGTGGATAATGCCGCTGAATTTTGCTTTTTAGAGCCCTATGAGATCAGACATGAGCCAAAGAAGTGAGCCATACCTTATGTGCTTTTCCTAACAACAAGAAAACCAACATAATCTGCATCGGTATACCCTACCAGCTCAATATAAGTGCCTTTGGGTTACCACAAGCACAAGTCATCTGTTCCCACCAAATACCAAAGTATTCTTCTAACAACCTTTAAATGAGACTCATTGGGATTGCTTTGAAATCTTACACACAATCCTACAGAGAACACAATAAAAGGTCTACTAGCTATTAGGTACAATAGGGAACCAATCATACCTCTATACAGTGTAGCTTCCACATCCTTTCCCTTTGAATCGGCATCAAGTTTTGTGGAAGTGGGAACAAGAGTGTCATAAGCTTTACTATTCTCCAGACCATACTTCTTAAGAAGCTCTCTAAGATACTTTTGCTAGTAGATCATAATTCCATCAGTTGTTTGCTTAATCTGTAAGCCTAAGAAGAAGCCAATTTCTCCTATCATGCTCATTTCAAACTCACTCTGCATAAGTTTAGCAAATTCATCACATAACAACTCATTAGTAGCTCCAAAAATGATATCATCAACATAAATTTGAACCACTAGCATATGTTTCCCCCTGGTTTTGATAAACAAAGTTTTGTCAACTGTTCCCCTCTTGTATTCATTTTCCATCAAAAACTTGATAAACAATCTCTCATACCAAGCTCTTGGTGCTTGTTTAAAACAGTACAAAGCTTTATCAAGTTTTGATAAATAGTGGGGAAATAGTTGATCAGCAAAACCAGGTGGTTGTTCTACATATACCTCCTCCTTCAAATAGCCATTCAAGAATATTGTCTTCAAGTCCATCTGAAACAATTTCATATTTAAGGGTGGCCATGATGCGAGTCGAGTTCGAGTTTGAGCTAGCTCGATTCGGCTCGTTAGCATTTCGAGTCGAGTTTAAGTTGAGTCGAGCTCACTCGAGCCGAGTTTTGACCGAGTTTTGTCTGAGCTTTGACCGAGTAGATTTCGATTAGCTTGCAAGTGTCTTATGTTAAAAGCAACAATAAGTTAGAAAAATGTTAAATTTAGGTATTTTGCTATTGATAATTGGGTATTCGACCTTCTCACGAGTTTTCGAGTCGAGTATCGAGTTGCTCAACTCGACTCACCAACATTGTAATCCCCCGTATTTTTATGAATTTTATACATATATTTTAATATATAGTTATTTATATTTTAATATATATTAGCATTTTAATGAAAAAATTGACATGAATAATCCCAACTTTCACCATTCTTCTAAATAATCCCAACTTTGGATTATCTTAGAATAATCCCAACTTTAGGGGGTACCTTCTCAAAATAATTTGAACTATTAATTAACTATATATTATAGACCTAAAACGGATTAGTGTAGGCATTAAAAATTATAGTTTTGGTTTATTTTGAGAAGTTCACCTCAAAAGTTAGGATTATTCTAGAATAATCCTAAGTTGGGATTATTTTGAGAAGAGAGGTGAAAGTTGGGATTATTCATGTCAATTTTTCCTTAATGATTTCATATTTCAAAGCTTGACTATTTGAAAGTCAAAGGAAGTGTTTAAATAATTTATTCAAGTTTTATATTAATTAAAGTCGTGCTTTGAAAGTACTTGAAATGTTTGAAATACCTATTTGGAATTGAAAAAGAGTTTAAATGGGATTGAGGAACCCAAATACTAATCCTAGTGATGTTAGGAGTTCAATCACTATTCCTATTCATCATCAAACTCTATTTGAACCCCAATTGCCTTTTCCTAAGCCCAAAAGGGAAACACCTATATAAATACCTTGAACCCAAATATTTTACCCACACATTATTCTCTCTCTCCTCACTCCTCAAAACCGGCGCCCCTATTACGTTCTTCCTCTCGGTTTTCTTTCTTCTCTTCTAAGAAACGATTTCTTCTTCAACAAGAAACCTTCCTCCTTCACTTCGAACCACCGCCGACCACCGTGAAGCCGGCTGCCGCTGCTGCCACGTCATCTGCCTACGTCCTTCTTCCTTCTTTTTCTTCTTGTTTTGGTTTGTTCTTTTCTTCCTCCTCAAGTTTTGATTAAAGATTATGTTTTTATGTTTTATTTTAGAACTAGTTATGATTAGAGGCTTTAATTTACTGTTTTAATGGTGAATCTATGATTATATAAATTATGTATTGAAAGAATAAAATTTCAGATTTGATTATTATATTTAGATTGAGTTTTAATTATCCAAAGTATGGATTTTTAGGGTTTAAGAGATTGGAAAATCATAGTAGCATGTTATAAACTATGAAATTGATTTAAATTATGAATTTAAGCATGTTTAAGTATGTTTAAAGGAAGTTTTAATAATTATAAGTTGCTGGAATTTTAGAAAGGTTGTTATTAATGGAGTTTTATGGACTTTAATGACTAGTATAGTAGTACTATGCTAGGAAGTATTGGTATTTGAAGTTTTAATGATGGAAACAACTTTTAAATATATTTAAGAGAGGTTTAAAGTATTTTAAAATTGCTGGAAATTATTTGACTATTGATTATAAATTTATATTGGTTGTTTTAGGCGGAGAATTCTCCCTAGGCGACTTTTAAGTTGGTTAAAGTGGCATTCTAATTTGTCTACACAACGTACGTACATACCTATGTGTTGATTGAGATAGTATCGGGATTTTAGGAAGGAGAATTATGTAGTATCATGTATAGGAACTATGTTGAGTTCATATATGATATTTATTGTGTTGGATTTTGCATGTTTTATGTCGTGGTGTAACATGTTGATTATGAGATTATATTATGAGATTTATATCATGTTTGTATGGAATATTGATGCAAGCATGTTGGTTGGGAACTTTAATTTATTAATTCACATGGGGAAATTAATATATTTATTAGTATTGGATCATGTTTGATCATTGTTCCCTTTTTGTATTTCACTACTTTATGAGGATTGTGGGCCTTATTTGGTAAGTTAATAAGTTATGCCTTTGAAAGGTAAGATTGGTTGTTGGCTAGGTTCAACAAATAAGAAAGATTGGAATAAAAAGAAAGTTGTGTAATCGCTTATTAAATCCTAAGATAAAAAGAAGTTCAGATGTTAATGTTTGAATTGATAGTTTTGTATTACTTGTGTGTCATAATAAGTAATAAATTGTAAATTACGTAAAGTGTAACTTGGATAGTAATAAACTTTAGACTGGTGCACGTCTGAAGTTGGACAATCTGGAGTTGGGGTACATGGTGAGCATGCCATGGCTTTTCCTGGGAATTGGATTGATCACTGTTCCTATTTTTATTCAAAGGTTCCTCGATATCGCAGGTCATTATGGAATACGGAGTCGCGCCAGTTTTTCATCTTCCAAGGTGAAGGTTGGTTTTTAGTTAGACAACTCGGTCCAAAAACTATTCCATCAAAGTGATAAAAAGATGATTAAAGTTTAGTTCAGTAGAAGTTATCTGCAGAATGTTATGTTGTTATATTATTATTTATCCCTACTTATTATTTATTAGTATCATGTTAGCATTGTTTACTTGTTTAGTATGTAGTACTTAGCTTTGCTGATTACGTGCTTTTGTTGTGTATGTTGATCATGGCTTTGCCTTAATGATCATGTGATGACCCATTTTGGTGAGCAGTCTCTAGGGATCAATAGTGCATAGTCCATGTAACAGGTTCGAAGATGACGCATCATTGGGGATCGGGATTTTTGGAGAGCTTGTGTAGTCTATTTACAGTACTTTTGAGTTTACTTTTCATAGTTGGTTTAATATAGTTCAAATGTTGACTTTGGTTTTGTTGGTTTGTTTTGGAGTTGACTTTATTGTTGACTAAGTTTAATTATAAAGTTTATTATTATTGTTTTCCGCTGCAAAATTTTGAATAAGCCGATACGTTTTCACACGGGCGATAATACTTTGATAATTCTCTATGTTTTATTGTAAAAAGGTATTTTAGAAAAGAGAGAATTGTCGGGGTGTTACAAAGTGGTATCTAGGAGCTTTAGGTTTTTATTGGCCTTTCGTGCCAACTTTAAGTCTTTAGGCGCCTAACTAGCTAGTTACCTAAAATGAATTTCTTAGAATTGAGCTCCTACTTATTCATGGTATTCAAATTGCCTTCGAAAATTCTTTTTCACGATTGCGATAGAATTTCGCATTCGAATATTTTTCTAGGGTCCGAATTTTTTTATGGAATTAGAATTTTTTTTTATTTTCCCTTATTATGTTCGAAATTTTCGAACCATATTTTTTTCGGTTCCTTCCAAATTCGAAAAAAAAATTTATTTATTTAAATTATTTTCAATACTCTAGCTTATTTTATTATTTTATGAGAGATGGGTAGTATAGGAAGGGCATATAGGATAGAAAAATCATATGTCTGCACTAAATAGTTAGTTCAACATGATTATATTTTTCTTCCCCGCTAACTGTTTATGTTATTCCTATGCTTTATGTTGTTGGTTATTCTTACTTATTGTTTATTGTTGGGATTAATTATACGTTAAGTGAGAGTACCAATTGCTTATAGAAGTTATATTTATTTATTATAGATTCCTAGCCATGTCTGATAGAGAAGATACTAGAGTAGGGAGCTACTACAACCCTATTGTGTTGAGTGATGATGAGTATGATGGAGAGTCTGATAGTGAGAGCTACACCAGCCTAGAGATCATTATGTGTTGTGTTGTGAAAGTAAACATTTCTGATAGCAATGATGAGGTTATTCAGGAGTTTGATCATACTAGAGGGCAAACCTGAAAGGACATCTATAGTATTACTTGGAGATCTTATCTGAGCGATGTGAGTGATTCAGAGTTGGATGAGGATGGTCATCAACCCAAAAGGATTCGAAGATCTACTAGACCTAGAAATCCAGGTTATTATTATTATTATAGTGGAGACTTTGGAGACTTTGAGGATGAAATGTTTACTCCATAAAAGTATAAAGAAAATAAGGATAGGAATGATAATGTAACTCCATAGAGTATTTATTTATGTTCTAAGGTTAGTAGTTGAATAAATAGCTAAGCTACAATGGTTTAAATTTCCTTCTTTAACATCTTGATATTGTCGAGGAATAAATTGGTTATTTTGGATTGGAAAAATATTATTATTATCGTTTGAGGAATAAAAGTAAAGATTTAGTTACTCAAGTGAGCAAGAAGTTATTTTGGCACGTGAATGGGAATATTTTATTTTATCTTATTGTTGTGATTGAATTTTATCCTCACATGTGTTATTCTTGATGTGAATATTTTCATGAATGATTATATGTTCCATGATGATTTGTTATGTGATATTATTATAACTTCATGAGAAATTGTATGTTGATGCGATCTTTATGGTCAAATCAAATGTTGCCTTCATAGAGAATGGCATGTAAGTTATGTATCGAAACCTAGAGTAGAGTTACGTTAAAACTTTAGGTCGCGCAGTAAAATGGCTAACAAAGATAACGATTTAGCTTATGCTATTCGCCTATTGGCGGAGAATTTGACTTGTGAAAGAGCTGAGCGTCCCGATCCTGCTGGGACATGTTTGAAAGATTAGTTAAAGTTAAACCACCGTACTTTAAGGGGCAAGCTGACCCTACCTTCTTAGAAAGTTGGATTAGGGAGTTTGAAAAGATTTTTGAAGCGGTAAGGTAGGTCAAGCTATATTGTGTTTGAAAGATGAGGCTGACTTATGGTGGAAAGAAAATGGAAATAGACTTAGTGTTGTGGAAGGGTTTAATTGAGATTCCTTTATTGCTTCTTTAAGAGGAAAATTTTACCCTACTTTTATGATAAAACAAAAGGCTCGGGAGTTCATAAACCTTAGGATGGGGAGTATAACTATCTCTGAATACTATGGTAAGTTCATAGCTGTCGATGTCTACACCTGAGGTAGTTGCCACTTAAGAGCTAAAGGCTCAAAGATTTGAGCAAGGTTTGACTGAGGAAACCCAATCGGGGTTAGGTGATGAGATCTTTGTGTCCTTAGATGTTGTGTATGGAAGATCAACCCACATTTATGGTCTTCAGTTGTGGCGTGACAAAAAGAATGTTGTAATGGGTGAGAAAAGAAGGATTTTAATGCTGGAGGAAATCAAGAGAACTTAAAGAGGAATAGAAATGGGAATGGAAACTTCCAAGGAAGAAATGGTCAAGATTTGAATAATAAGGGTAAGTCTGAGAGGAGTTACAACTGTAAGAAGTGTATGTAGTAAGAACCATCCTAGTAGAGACTGTAAAGGGGATCTTGCGACCTATTTGTTTATTTCGTCATCCGTTATTAAAAGTTCGGGATTAGTAGACTTTGAAGTAATTGACCTGCCCATAAGTATACCTACTGGAGAAGTCATAATGTGTACCAAGTTGTTCAAAGATTTGCCTCTGAAGATAGGAGACTGTGTATTTCCTTCTAATTGGATAGAGTTTAATCTGGGAGACCTAGATTTATTCTTGGGATGAATTTGTTAGGTTTCTATAAGGCCAAAATAGACTGTGAAGCTCAGAAAGTAGTATTGAGAGCCCTTTGAGGAAGTTAACTTCATATTGACGTTTTGGGAAGCCTAAGAATTTTGGGGTCATTTCTGCAATGCAAATGAAGAAGTTGGTGAAGAAGGGACGTGAGTTATTTCTCTGTAGTGTGCAAGATAATATAATTCGAGGTTTATTAAGTGTAAATTGAGGTTTATGGATGTTAAGTGTGATTAGCTAGCAGCTCGGAAGTGAAGAGGTTGGATTGAAGATTGAGGATGTACTAATTGTGAATGAGTTTATAGATGTGTTTCCAAATGAGATTTCTGGTATGCCACCTGCAAGAGCCGTTGAGTTCACCATAGACTTAGTTCCTAGTACTACACCTATATCTAAGGCACCCTATAGAATGGCACCTCCTGAGATGAGTGAATTGAAGACGCAATTGCATGAGCTGTTCGGTAAAGGTTATATTAGGCCTAGTACATCACCTTGGGGAGCTCCTGTGTTGTTTTTTAAAAAGAAAGATGGGAGTATGAGGTTGTTTATCGATTATAGGGAATTGAATAATGTAACCATCAAGAACAAGTATCCTTTGCCTAGGATAGATGACCTATTCGATCAATTGAATAGAGCGAGTGTGTTCTCGAAGATTGTTTGCGTTCGGGGTATCAACGGTTGAGGATAGCTGATAAGGATATACCTAAGACTACATTTAGGACTTGTTATGGTCGCTATGAGTTTACGGTAAGGATTTTTTGACTTTAACCACCTTATAAAATCACCATTTTTAAGATAACCACCTTATAAGTTAATTGTTTTAAATAACCACCTTATATGACCTAAATCCTTTCAAATACATACCAATTGGCAGATTTCGTCCAAGAAATCGGTCTTAAATAAGGGTTTAAACCTTAAATACATTCTAGTGAATAAAGGTAGAGGTGATGAAATCGTTCTTAAACCCTTTTTGAGGATGATTTCCTTGACGAAATCTGTTGATTGGTATGTATTTGAAAGGATTTAGGTCATATAAGGTGGTTATTTAAAACAATTAACTTATAAGGTGGTTATCTTAAAAATGGTGATTTTATAAGGTGGTAAAAATCAAAAAATCCTTACGGTAATGCCGTTTTGGTAAACCAATGCACCTGCCATATTTATGGACTTGATGAATAGGATTTTCCATGAGTTCTTAGATAAATTCGTGGTTGTATTCATTGATGATATTCTGATCTACTCGAAGAATGTAAAAGAGCATGATGAGCACTTAAGGATTATATTGGAGACGCTTAGGAAGAATCAATTGTATGCCAAGTTCTCTAAGTGTGAGTTTCGTTTGGAGAAAGTAGCATTTTTGGGTCTCTATGTGTCTAAGGAAGGCGTCTCTGTAGACCCAGCTAAGATTCAAGCTGTGAGTGAGTGGCCAACTCCGAAGAATGTGTCTGATATTCGAAGTTTCCTAGGTCTAGCTGGCTATTATAGAAGATTTGTGAGGGATTTCTCGAAGATAGCAAGGCCAACGACCAATTTGATGAAAAAGGAGTCAAAATTCGAGTCGAGTGAGAAGTGTGAGGAAGATTTTCAGACTTTAAAAGAGCGTTTGACCTCCGCACTTGTTTTGACCCTGCCTGATGGGAATGAGGGATTTGAGGTGTATAGTGATGCTTCAAAGAATGGTTTGGGATGTGTGTTGCAGCAGAATGGAAAGGTGATCGCGTATGCGTCGCGTCAGTTGAAACCTTATGAGGCTAATACCCTACCCATGATCTAGAGTTAGTTGCGATCGTGTTTGCCTTGAAAATTTGGAGACATTACCTTTATGGGAAAACCTGTAAGATCTTTATTACTTACCATAAAAGTTTGAAGTACGTTTTCACCCAGAAAGACCTCAATATGAGGCAGAGAAGATGGTTATAATTAATAAAGGATTATGACCTAGACATCCAAGATCATGAGGGGAAAGCAAATGTAGTTACCGATGCATTGAGTAGGAAATCGAGCCATAGCATGAATGTCTTGGTAGTTACTGAGGAGTTGTGTCGAGATATGCAAAGACTTAGCCTAGAAATCTTAAATCCTGGGGAGATCGAGGCAAGATTGAGTGCTTTGTCGTTGGGGCTGGCAGTTTTCGATGAGATCAAAGAGGGTCAAGTTGGAGACGAGCACCTAAAGAATATTAAGGAAAAGATGAGGCAATGTAAGGAAGTTGCTTTTAAGATTCATGATGATGGTAGTCTGAGGTTCAAGGGAAGGTGGTGTGTACCACAGAAATGTGATGAGCTTAAGAGGTGTCTTATGGATGAGGGGCATAATACTCCATATTCTGTACACCCTAGGGGTGATAAGTTGTATAAGGATCTTAAGGAAAGCTATTAATGGCCGAATATGAAGCGTGAGGTCGCTGAATTAGTGTCAAAATGTCTAGCCTATCAGAAAGTGAAGATAGATCATAAGAGACCAATGGGGAAAGTTCAATCCTTAGAGGTAGTATAACAATAATTATCATGCGAGCATTTGAATAGCTCATTTTCAGGCGTTATATGGAAGAAAGTATACAAGTCCCATTTGATGGAATGATTTTAGTGAGAACATAGTATTGGGGACAGAGTTTATTGAGGATACTGTCAAGAATGTGAAGTTGATTCAGGCTAGAATTCAAGCTGCCCAAGATAGGCAAAAGAGTTATCCGATTTGAAGCAAAGGGAAGATGAGTTTGAAGTGGGTGATAAAGTGTTTCTGAAAGTATCACCAACTTAGGGTGTGATGAGATTTAGGAAAAAGGGCAAATTAAGTGCCAAATATGTAGGTCCATATGAGATTCTACAAAGAATTGGGAAGGTAGCTTATAGGTTGGCTTTGCCAATGGAGTTCGAAAAGATGCACGATGTATTTCATATTTCCCAACTCAAGCGTTATATCCCTGACGAGCGCCATCTCTTGGAGCCTGAGAGGATCCAGATTGATAGTAGCCTCACATATGAGGAAAGACCTGTGAAAATTCTTGATAAGAAGGTGCGTAGTACACGCAATGAGGATGTCAATATCGTGAAAGTGCTTTGGTCGAACCATGAGTCCGAAGAGGCAAAGTGGGAAGCTGAAGCTGAAATGAAGAAGAAGTATTCAGATTTATTCCTTGAGGTGAGTTACGAGGGTGTAACTCGTTTTCTTTAAGGGGGTAGAATGCGATAGAATTTCGCGCTTTTACCTAATTTCATGGTATTCTTATGCATTATATGCTTGTTTTGGCGATTTGCACATGTTTAGTGCAAAATAAATAGATTCTCCCATAAGAAAAGGGTGTTCATTAGTAACACAAGTGATTTTAAGTTGGCAAAAGAGTGCACATGGGTGGCACAAGTATTTCTCCAATAGGAGTTGAGTTGAAAAACTTTTGAAAAGGTGTGAGTTTTCGTGTCAAGTTTCGGAACGAAACTTCTTTTAAGAGGGGTAGACTGTAATCCCCCGTATTTTTATGAATTTTATAAATATATTTTAATATTAGTTATTTATATTTTAATATATATTAGCATTTTAATGATTTAATATTTCAAAGGTTGACTATTTGAAAGTCAAAGAAAGTGTTTGAATAATTTATTCAAGTTTTATATTTATTAAAGTCGTGCTTTGAAAGTACTTGAAATGTTTGAAATACCTATTTAGATTTGAAAAAGAGTTTAAATGGGATTGAGGAACCCAAATACTAATCCTAATGATGTTAGGAGTTCAATCACTATTCGTATTCATCATCAAACTCTATTTGAAGCCCAATTGCCTTTTCCTTAGCCCAAAAGGGAAACACCTATATAAATACCTTGAACCCAAATATTTTACCCACACATTATTTTCTCTCTCCTCACTCCTCAAAACTGGCACCCCTATTACGTTCTTCCTCTCGGTTTTCTTTCTTCTCTTCCAAGAAACGATTTCTTCTTCAACAAGAAACTTTCCTCATTCACTTCGAACCACCGCCGACCACCGTGAAGCCGGCTGCCGCTGCTGCCACGTCATCTGCCAGCGTCCTTCTTCCTACTTTTTCTTCTTGTTTTGGTTTGTTCTTTTCTTCCTCCTCAAGTTTTGATTAAAGATTATGTTTTTATGTTTTGTTTTAGTACTAGTTATGATTAGAGGCTTTAATTTACTGTTTTAATGGTGAATCTATGATTATATAAATTATGTATTGAAAGAATAAAATTTTAGATTTGATTATTATATTTAGATTGAGTCTTAATTCTCCAAAGTATGGATTTCTAGGGTTTAAGAGATTGGAAAATCATAGTAGCTGTTCTAAAGTATGAAATTGATTTAAATTATGAATTTAAGCATGTTTAAGTATGTTTAAAGGAAGTTTTAATAATTTATAAGTTGCTGGAATTTTAGAAAGGTTGTTATTAATGGAGTTTTATGGATTTTAATGACTAGTATAGTAGTACTATGCTAGGAAGTATTGGTATTTGAAGTTTTAATGATGGAAACAACTTTTAAATATTTTTAAGGGAGGTTTAAAGTATTTTAAAGTTGCTGGAAATTATTTGAGTATTGATTATAAATTTATATTGGTTGTTTTAGGCGGAGAATTCTCCCTAGGCAACTTTTAAGTTGGTTAAAGTGGCATTCTAGTTTGTCTACACAAGGTACGTACATACCTATGTATTGATTGAGATAGTATCATGATTTTAGGAAGGAGACTTATGTAGTATCATGTATAGGAACTATGTTGAGTTCATATATGACATTTATTATGTTGGATTTTGCATGTTTTATGTCGTGGTGTAACATGTTGATTATGAGATTATATTATGAGATTTATATCATGTTTGTATGGAATATTGATGCAAGCATGTTGGTTGGGAACTTTAATTTATTAATTCACATGGGAGAATTAATATATTTATTAGTATTGGATCATGTTTGATCATTGTTCCCTTTTTGTATATCACTACTTTATGATGATTGTGGGCCTTATTTGGTAAGTTGATAAGTTATGCCTTTGAAAGGTAAGATAGGTTGTTGGCTAGGTTCAACAAATAAGAAAGATTGGTATAAATAGAAGTATTCTTGGATTGTAAGTTGTGTAATCGCTTATTAAATCCTAAGATAAAAAGAAGTTCAGTTGTGAATGTTTGAATTGATAGTTCTGTATTACTTGTGTGTCATAATAAGTTATAAATTGTAAATCACGTAAAGTGTAACTTGGATAGTAATAAACTTTAGACCGGTGAACGTCTGAAGTTGGACAATCAGGAGTTGGGGTACATGGAGAGCGTGCCATGGCTTTTTCTGGGAATTGGATTGATCACCGTTCCTATTTTTATTCAAAGGTTCCTCGATATCGCAGGTCATTATGGAATACAAAGTCGCGCCCGTATTTCATCTTCCTAGGTGAAGGCTGGTTTTTAGTTAGACAACTCGGTCCAATAACTATTCCATTACAGTGATAAAAAGATGATTAAAATTTAGTTCAGTAGAAGTTATCTGCAGAATGTTATATTGTTATATTATTATTTATCCCTACTTATTATTTATTAGTATCATGTTAGGATTGTTTACTTGTTTAGTATGTAGTACTCAGCTTTGCTGATTACGTGCTTTTGTTGTGTATGTTGATCATGACTTTGCCTTATTGATCCTGTGATGACCCATTTTGGTGAGCAGTTGATACGAAATCAGTTGCAAATCAAGAGATATTACTAAGTACTAATCTCAATCACAACAAAGGAGAGATTCATGGCCTAAAGATTAGTACTAACATAATCATGCTAAGCAACAACGGAAGAGAAGCTAAGTAAGCTAGCAGCTGCCCATGGGTGTTGGGGAGGTGTGTGCTTGAGGTGCTTGATATTAGTTAGTGTTAGTTTAGTCTTAAACATGCTTAACTCTCACTAAACATGCTTTGAAATCACTTAGCACCAAAGAAAGAAAAATCAGTCATGTTTTTGTGTTAGAAAGAAGCTACGGTTTTTCATTATTGTTTTTGTGATGCAATGAATGATCTAATGAAGCTAGTAGGTGAAACACATTGCTTATCCATGCTTATCAAGATGCCTGCAGCAAAGGGTCCAATTGCAACCTTTCCTAAGCAAGAAGGAAAGAACATGAATGGATGAAAGAAAAGAGGGTTGCTATGCAGCGTTTTTCTAGCCCCTTTTTCTTCTGATTTGGGCAGCAACATTTCATGCTCCAATGATGATGATTCACACATGGATGGAAGCTACTTCAAGTATAGGTTTTCTTTTCATTGGTTTGCAGCCATTTTAAAGCATCCAATAGGAGTAGAAAGCTAGGAAAATAGAGTATGCTGATTTCAGCTAGCTTTAGAAGATATTTTGTACTTTAAATGCTTTGTTTAAATCTCCTTAGTGTATTAGATGTAATAGCTGGTGTTTTAAGCTTTTGACTCTTGTACTATAAGTATGTAATCCTGATTATCAATGAGGATTAGATTTGGTTGTTGAAAAACTTTGTTATAAGCCGTTGAGTTTAAAGATTAAAAACCGGGAGTTTTTATTCTAATTTGCACGGATTTCTTGGGAGGTAAAACTACAAGAGTTCAAACCCAATTAACAAGATTTGAGAGTGATTCACTTATTTTGTTAATTAAAATCCTTTTAGTTTAAGGTCGAGAGTGATTCACTTCCTTAACTAAAAACCGAATTACTAGCTTTAAGAGTGATTCTTTTAGCTTGTGTTCAAATCTATCCTAAACACTATTCTTCTTTGAGTTGTGTTTGTTTCAAGTGGTATCAAGAGCTTAGTTCTGAAATGGGAGACGAGATGAGTGATAATGCTAGGAGAGACGCCATGTTAGAAGCACTAGCTAGGCAAAACGAAGCATTACAAGAGATGATGACCCAATTAACCTTAGAAATGTTCAAGAAGAAATCTAATGAGGAAGAGAGGAGTTCTAAGGCTGATGATAGAGGGTTAAACATTGAAGTTCCTGAATTTGATGGAACTAGTGATCCAGAAGTGTATTTTGAATGGGAACGGTCTTTAGAACGTTTCTTTGAATACAAAGACACTCCGAATGAGAAGAAGTACAAGGTAGCTGTTTTGAAGTTAACCAAATATGCATCCATTTGGTTAGAAGGCATGAAGAGACAAAGGGTGAAGGAGAACCAATCCAAGATTGCTACATGGGAGAAATTGAAGAAGCAATTGAGGAAGCGTTTTGTTCCAACTAACTACAAGCAAAATCGAGACGTTAGATGGTCTACCCTCAAGCAAGGCGCCATGTCCATGGAAGAGTACATCAAGGAATTTGAGAAGCTTTCCATTGTTTGTGAAATAGAAGAGATGGAGGAGCAAAAACTAGGCCGGTTCTTAGGAGGCCTAAATGAAGATGTACGAGAGAAAGTCGAGGTGTATCCATACCTTACTTTCGATGAAGCTTGCAAAGTGGCTCTCAAAATCGATAGCCAAAAGAAGAAAGCAGTTACAAGTAAGTCTTATTCAAAGCCATTTAGTACTTTTAAAGCTAATTCTAGTACTAGTAACTTTGATAAGAACAAGAAACCAGATTTCACTAAGAAAGATAAGGAGAAAGTTGTAGATGATAAAACTTTGAAAGTGAAATGTTTTAAGTGTCAAGGTTATGGTCATTTCCAATCTGCTTGTCCTACTAAAAGAGTCATGACTATAAGAGATATAGAGGAGATAGACGAGTTGGAAAAAGAATCTCTTTTGGAGATAGAACATGATAAAAGTGAAAGTGAGGAGGAGGACGCGTGTAATCCGGAAATGGAGGGTGAAATGTTGGTTCTTAGGAGGTCCTTATATTGTAGTGTCGTGGCTAAAAATGAGGAACAAAGAGAAACCATTTTTCATTCGAAATGCTTAGTGAATAAGAAGCTATGCACGTTAATCATAGATGGTGGTAGTTGTACTAATGTAGCTTCAACTGAACTTGTAGAGAAGTTAGCATTACCTACTACTAAACATCCACATCCTTATAAACTGAAATGGTTAGATGATAATAGTGAAGTAAGGGTGAAAAATAGAGTTTTAGTTACGTTGTCAATTGGAAATTACGAAGATGAAATTCTATGTGATGTAATCCCTATGACTGCTTGTCACGTATTACTTGGTAGACCTTGGCAATTTGATCGAAAAGTTATTCATGATGGTTCTACTAATGTGTATAAGGTGAATAAGGATGGCAAAATCAAAACCTTACTACCATTACCCCCTTCAAAAATCCGAAACACAAAACCTAAACCAAAAGAAAACCTAGTGTGTGGAAATGTGTTTTTAGGGAGAAAAGGATTCGAGAGGGAGTTGGAAGCTAATCAGGTTGTATACATTCTGGTTGCTAAGGAGGTGAACGAGGGAGTGGAGGTTGAAGATTCGAACTCGAGAGAGTTGTTATAGGAGTTTGGAGATGTATTTCCTAGCGACCTACCACCTGGCCTACCCCCTAAACGTGGAATTGAGCACCAAATTGATCTCATTCCCGGAGCACCAATTCCAGATAAACCTTCCTATAGATGTAATCCTAAGGAAAGTGAAGAATTACAAAGCCAAATCAGTGAGTTGATGAAGAAAGGCTACGTGAGGGAGAATAAAAGTTCATGTGCTGTTCCGGCTTTACTTGTGCCAAAAAAAGACGGAACTTGGAGGATGTGTATTGATAGCCGTGCTGTGAATAACATAACCATAAAATACAGATTTCCTATCCCTAGATTAGATGACATGCTAGATGAGTTAAGTGGGTCCAAAGTGTTTTCGAAAGTTGATTTGAGGAGTGGAAAATATGCATGAGAGAGGGAGATGACTGGAAGACGGCTTTCAAAACGAAGTATGGGTTGTATGAATGGCTGGTTATGCCATTTGGTCTCACAAATGCTCCTAGTACGTTCATGAGATTGATGAATGAAGTACTTAGGCCATTTTTGGGAAAGTTCGTGGTTGTCTATTTGGATGATATTCTTGTTTACAGTTCTAACAAGGATGATCATTTAAATCATTTGCAACAATTGTTCGAAGTTCTAAAGGAGCAAAAACTGTACGGCAAACTTGAAAAGTGCACGTTTATGCAAAGAGAGATTGGCTTTCTTGGCTTCATCATTTCTGATGAAGGTGTGAAGGTGGATCCATCCAAGGTAGAGGCGATTTCTTCTTGGCCGATTCCCACAACTATCACCGAGCTGAGATCTTTTCATGGTTTAGCTTCATTTTATATAGGAGGTTTATAAATAATTTCAGCACTTTATTAGCTCCTATAACTGAATGCACTAAACATGGAAAATTTGCATGGAGTGACGCAGCTCAAAAGGCGTTTGAACTTGTAAAAGAGAAAATGTGTAAAACACCTATCCTAGCTTTACCTGATTTCACTAAACCATTTGAAGTTGAGTGTGATGCAAGTGGAACGGGTATTGGGGCTGTTTTGATTCAATGTGGCAAGCCTATTGCTTATTTTAGTGAGAAGCTTAATCATGCTAAATTGAATTATTCCACCTATGATAAAGAGTTTTATGCTATGGTTAGAGCTCTTAATCATTGGAGTCACTATTTGCGACCACAGGCTTTTGTTCTTCATTCTGATCATGAATCATTAAAATACATTCATGGACAACATAAGCTTAGTGCTCGTCATGCTAAATGGGTAGAATTCTTACAATCTTTCAATTTTGTTGCTAAGTACAAAGCTGGAAAATCTAACGTTGTAGCAGATGCTTTATCTCGGAGGCACCTACTGCTTAATATGATAGATTCCAAGGTGCTTGGGTTTGAATTGATTAAAGAGTTCTATGTTCTTGATGATGAGACACGTGACCTGTTCGTGGCTACTAAAAATGGTCCAAAAGACCATTATCATCAAATGGAGGGGTTCTTATTCAAAGGGAACAAACTTTGTGTTCCTAAGTGTCCGATTCGGGATTTCGCTGATTAGAGAAGCTCATGGAGGTGGTTTGGCTGGCCATTTTGGCATTAGCAAAACCATGGGGTTATTACAAGAACATTTTTCATGGCCACATATGATTAAAGAAGTGCACGCTGTTTTGGCTCGTTGCGGTGTTTGTCAAAGAGCTAAGAGCACGTTTCATAAGGGGTTGTACACTCCTTTACCCGATCTAGGAGAGACCATGGGAGGACATTAGTATGGATTTCATTGTGGCACTTCCTAGAACGCAAAGAGGGAAAGATTCGGTCATGGTGGTGGTGGACCGTTTCTCAAAAATGGCACACTTCGTGCCTTGCTATAAAACAGAAGATGCTATTAACGTTTCTTGTTTGTATTTCAGGGAAATTGTTCGTTTACATGGAGTACCAAGAACTATTGTCTCGGATCGAGATAGTAAGTTTTTGAGTCACTTTTGGAGGTCCCTATGGAGAATGATGGGTACTAAGTTGCTGTTTAGTACTTCACATCACCCCCAAACAGATGGTCAAACTGAAGTGACCAATCGAACTCTAGGCACCTTGTTAAGGGGCTTAGTGAGCAAAACCGGAAAAGATTGGGATGTCAAGCTATGTCATGCGGAGTTTGCTTACAACAGAACTCCAACTTGTGCAACGAAACATTCACCATTCGAAGTGGTATATGGGGTAAATCCTTATGTACCTATTGATCTTATTTCATTGCCTAAGGATTCTTATGTCCATGGAGATGCTAGGCAACAAGCTGAAATAATGGTGAAGATTCACAAAGAAATACGCACCAACATAGAGAAAGCAAATGAGATATACAAGAAGAAAGCAAACAAAAGCCGAAAACCAAGGGTGTTTGCTCCGGGAGATTTGGTGTGGATTCACTTAAGGAAGGAGAGATTTCCAAGTAAAAGGAAGCATAAACTCATGCCTCGAGCTGAAGGACCTTTCAAAGTTCTTGAACGTTATGGAGACAATGCTTACAAAATAGACCTTCCTGGGAGAATATGGCGTGGCAAGCAACATTCAATATAGGTGATTTGTCCCCCTACTTAGAAGATGAAGATGTACAAGAATTGAGGACAATTCCTTTTGAAGAAGGAGAGGATGATACGAAATCAGTTGCAAATCAAGAGATATTACTAAGTACTAATCTCAATCACAACAAAGGAGAGATTCATGGCCTAAAGATTAGTACTAACGTAATCATGCTAAGCAACAACGGAAGAGAAGCTAAGTAAGCTAGCAGCTGCCCATGGGTGTTGGGGAGGTGTGCGCTTGAGGTGCTTGATATTAGTTAGTGTTAGTTTAGTCTTAAACATGCTTAACAATCACTAAACATGCTTTGAAATCACTTAGCACCAAAGAAAGAAAAATCAGTCATTTTTTTGTGTTAGAAAGAAGCTACGGTTTTTCATTATTGTTTTTGTGATGCAATGAATGATCTAATGAAGCTAGTAGGTGAAACACATTGCTTATCCATGCTAACCAAGATGCCTGCAGCAAAGGGTCCAATTGCAACCTTTCCTAAGCAAGAAGGAAAGAACATGAATGGAGGAAAGAAAAGAGGGCTGCTATGCAGCGTTTTTCTAGCCCCTTTTTCTTCTGATTTGGGCAGCAACATTTCATGCTCCAATGATGATGATTCACACATGGATGGAAGCTACTTCAAGTATAGGTTTTCTTTTCATTGGTTTGCAGCCATTTTAAAGCATCCAATAGGAGTAGAAAGCTAGGAAAATAGAGTATGCTGATTTCAGCTAGCTTTAGAAGATATTTTGTACTTTAAATGCTTTGTTTAAATCTCCTTAGTGTATTAGATGTAATAGCTGGTGTTTTAAGCTTTTGACTCTTGTACTATAAGTATGTAATCCTGATTATCAATGAGGATTAGATTTGGTTGTTGAAAAACTTTGTTATAAGCCGTTGAGTTTAAAGATTAAAAACCGGGAGTTTTTATTCTAATTTGCATGGATTTCTTGGGAGGTAAAACTACAAGAGTTCAAACCCAATTAACAAGATTTGAGAGTGATTCACTTATTTTGTTAATTAAAATCCTTTTAGTTTAAGGTCGAGAGTGATTCACTTCCTTAACTAAAAACCGAATTACTAGCTTTAAGAGTGATTCTTTTAGCTTGTGTTCAAATCTATCCTAAACACTATTCTTCTTTGAGTTGTGTTTGTTTCAGCAGTCTCTAGGGATCAATAGTGCATAGTCCATCTAACAGGTTCGAAGATGATGCATCATTGGGGATCGGGATTTTTGGAGAGCTTGTGTAGTCTATTTACAGTACTTTTGAGTTTACTTTTCATAGTTGGTTTAATTTAGTTTAAAGGTTGACTTTGGTTTTGTTGGTTGGTTTTGGAGTTGACTTTATTGTTGACTAA
The DNA here is from genome assembly GCA_947646795.1 of Beta lomatogona. Taxonomy (NCBI): domain Eukaryota; kingdom Viridiplantae; phylum Streptophyta; class Magnoliopsida; order Caryophyllales; family Amaranthaceae; genus Beta; species Beta lomatogona. The sequence goes on from CANSNZ010000942.1 coordinate 4,392,091, forward strand.
GTTTAATTATAAAGTTTATTGTTATTGTTTTCCGCTGTAAAATTCTGAATAAGCCGATACGTTTTCACACGGGAGATAATACTTTGATAATTCTCTATGTTTTATTGTAAAAAGGTATTTTTGAAAAGAGAGAATTGTCGGGGTGTTACAAACATCTCGAGTCGAGCTTGAGTTCGATTCAAGCTCACTGGAGTCGAGTTTTGACCGAGTTAATCTCGAGTAGCTCACGAGTTGTCTCGTCTCATTACGACCCCTATTCATAGTCATGTGAGCAGTAAATGCAATGAGGATTCTAATAGCCTCTAACCTAGCAACAGGTGCAAACATCTCCATAATCGATGCCTTCTTGTTTATTGTAGCCTTGCACCACTAGCCTTGCTTTGTTTCGAACTATTGTGCCATGATCATCCAACTTATTTCTAAACACCCATCTAGTGTCAATGACTGACCTATCTCTTGGTCTTGGCTCAAGATGCCATACCTGGTTCCTTTCAAATTGATTCAACTCATCTTGCATGGCTAACACCCAATCTGGATCATTCAACCCTATCTTGTAATCAGTTGGTTCTATGCTGGACAAGAAGGAAAAGAAAGCACAAAATTTTTCATTAACAACACTTCTTGTTGTAATTCCCTTAATAATATCACTAATGTAATACCCCACATGATTGCTTTAAAGGGATTTAGCAGGCTACTCATTTCAACAAGATGCATCTTTCTTTTAGGGACCTTAATTCCTTAGTTACTCCACAGTTAATTGTGCTTGGCTGAGAGTAGTCTTGGGATGGGTGACCTCCTGGGAATTTTCTCGCGGTGAACATGAGTGAGGACAAAATGCACCGGAAGAACTTGTGTTGGTTATTGAGGACAGTTGTTGGCCCTTGATGCGCATTGGTGACAATATACTCGACTCCGGATGGCTCAGGTTGTTACAAATGGTATCAGAGCAACCCTGCGACCGCGTGCTGATCGTGTGAATGATTAATCTAAGGTTAGTCGCCTCGCGGGGGAGGATTATGGGGTTATATCACCGGCTGCGTGCCGGATATGTGATCAGTTTCCAGGTTGGGGAGACCCACAGGTCGTATGCCGAATATGTGGTGTCCTCAGGCGCAACGAGGGCGTTGCTGTCTTCAAGTGGGTGTGTATGTAATATCCCTCATGATTGCTTTAAAGGGATTTAGCAGGCTACTCATTTCAACAAGATGCATCTTTCTTTTAAAGACCTTAATTCCTTATTTACTCGACAATTAATCTTGCTTGGCTGAGAGTAGTCTTGGGATGGGTGACCTCCTGGGAAGTTTCTCAGGGTGCACATGAGTGAGGACAAAATACGCTGGAAGAACTTGTGTTGGTTATTGAGGACAGTTATTGGCCCTGGATGCACATTGGTGACAATATACTCGACTCCTGATGGGTCAGGGTGTTACATCTAATGATTTTATCAGAGGGATGAGAAGATTGATATCTAAAACTCGTTGAAACTAGACTATCTTGTCCTCTTGAATGAGCCTGACTGGAACCAGCTTGCATTCCAGCATCATCTAAGTTAGTTCTCTCAGATGTACTGGGATGTAAAGTGGTTCCCTGCTCACTCCTTACCTCTCCCTCATTAGGGTTACCACCAACTTGTGTGATGGTTCCCCATGAGGTGTTTACCTGTTGATCTCTATGGGAACCATCAATATCTGGTTCCTTGTAGACACATAATCGGATCTCCCCATTTAAGGCCCCAATGATGAAATACAACGCCTTCTAAATTGGTCCGACCCAAAGGCAAAGCAGTCCGAAGAACCAAAACTATTTCAAAAGTGTTAAAGCATATTTTAATGATCGAAAATCGTATTTTAAAGACGACTTAATAATTCATGATAATTAATTGTATTATGTGCCCAACTCTTTAAAAAAGCCCAATTGATTGTTTAATAATAATTAATTGCTTTATTTAACTCAAATAAATATTTTCAAAGATATTTTTATAATTAAAATCGGATTTTATCCCGTAAAATCAGATTTCCGAACTTAAAAGATAAAAGAAAATCTTTAAAACGTGTTTTATAAAAGAGTTATTAAAGCATGTCAAAAAGGAACGCGGTGCGCCTGACGCACCAATGAGCGCCTAGCGCACCACCGTGCGCCTGGTGCACCATCGTGCGTCAGGCGCACCTTTGTACAACTGTGCTAGGCACACCAATGTTTGCCTGACAAATGGCATTATGTGTCACACAGAGTTGTGCACCTAGCGCACTCCCCCGCGTGAAGTGCATTGTTCTTTTCTATCTTTTTTAAAGAGTGTACCACGTGTACGTAGCTGATTGGGCGTGTAGCGTCAGGCGCACCAATGTGTGCCTGACACGTGTGATTGTGCGTCACATAGGGTGTTGCGCCTGGCGCACCCAGCGCGTGACGCGCAAATTCTGTTTTCCTCTAAATAGGTCTTGATTTCCCACGGTTTTACATACGGCTTTCTCATATAATTTTTATATGACTTTACACTTCGAACTCTACGAATATATTTACGAAACCTCTCTACAAAACACATATTTTTCTAACAAAAACACAAACAAACACACACATTCAGGCATTCATAGTTTCAGGCTTCACAATAGCTCGTTCCGAAGGTTGTTAATCTCTCAGACCTAAGCCACGGTATAATCCTGAGGATCGTTGAAGAAATCTATTATTTTTATATTGAAGTTACTAACTGTTTCTTTCATGATGTATATCTATAATATAAAAATCAATCTATTGTACATTCTAATCCTCTTTTCCCTTCTTTTTATTTATTTTTATATATTATTATATACTTGCCTGGTTGTCCTGCTTGCCTTTTCATCACCCACATGTTATTATTGCTAATCAAAGACTTAAAGAACTTTTCTAATATTAATCAGATAATTTGGATAACCTGTTAGGAACCTTGTAATTTGATTATTTTTAGGGTGCATGAAATATTATTTGGTTATTCTATTACATAAAAATTGACATGAATCGATATTTGGTAGAGGCCAGCAATGGGAAAATGTTGTTCATTATGACCATATTGGTACCCACCCCCCGAACTCAATCTATGGTTCGTGACCATCTATGGAGTCAGGATGGGGAAATTTATATCGGATAAGTCCCATAATTTGTCCCTACGGTTTCCCAATATCCAATTAGGTTTATGAGTCTTCCTTTAAAGACTTGTTGGCGACTTCTTTCAATACAAAACTTTTTCAATAAAACCTTAACAATAGGGTAGTCAAATACGCACTCACACCGCGTAGGCGAAATAAAAACACGCCTACATTCCCCCTCAGACAAATCCCCATTATTCTCTTCTCTTTCTTGATTAGGTTCTCCACCATCAGCATTTGGTGGATCAGTAGGTTGACATGTCCCCTCTTCTGGCTCCTGAGCGGAACCAGCTAGCTGTTGCCCTGTAAATTCAAGCATTCCAATAATATCTGCTGGTTCAACCTATGCAATCTCAGAAGACATATTAAACTCATCAAAAATAACATGAACACTTTCCTCAACACACAAGGTCCTCTTATTGAACACCTTGTAAGCTTATATGAGGAGAATAACCAAGAAAGATTGCCTCATCACTCCTAGGGTCGAACTTATCAAGTTGGTTCTTCCCATTATTAAGCACAAAGCACTTGCATCCAAAGATACGAAAGTGCACAATATTGGGCTTTCTACCCTTTAGGAGTTCATATGGGGTCTTATTCAATTTAGGTCTTATAAGAGCACGATTCAAGATATAACATGCAGTGTTCACAGCTTCTCCCCAAAACTCTTAGGGAGACCACTTTCAATGAGCATCGTCCTCGCCATCTCATCTAGAGTTCTATTCTTTCTTTCCACAACACCATTTTGTTGAGGTGTTTTAGGGGCAGAGAAGTTGTGGCTCACTCCATGCTATCTACAAAAATCAATGAAACTTGAATTATCAAACTCAGAGCCATGGTCAGATCTTACCCCAACCAGCTGATGATTTAGCTGGTTCTGTACCTGTTTCACTAAGGTAACAAACTCATTAAACATTTCATCTTTTGAGTGAAAAAAGATAACCCATGCAAACCTTAAAAAATCATCAACGATGACACAAACAAACCTATGACCATTTCGACTTTGTACACGCATGGGACCACATAAATCAATATGTACAAGTTCGAAAGGTCTACTGGTACTCATGACACTTTTTAGTTTGAAAGAGGATTTTACATGTTTCCCTTTGGCACATTCTGAACAAACTTTATCAATCTCATACTTAATGTTTGGAAGTCCAATAACTAAGTCACGAGACCTAAGTTTATTCAAAAGTGTCAAGCTAGCATATCCAAACCTCTTATTCAAACCCGTTGATTTGACTCGGAATAGCTCTCTAACATATGGGCTTATTCTCTGGAATTTCATCCAGTAAAGTGATGTAGATATCATCTTTCCTGGTTCTCTCACTGACAAGTTCACTTGTTTATGAATTAACTATGTGACAAAAGTCAGCTTGAAACTCAACTCGATTGCCTTTATCACATAATTGAGAAATGCTCAAAATATTATGTTGCGAGCTATCAACATAATATACATCATCAATAGCTTGTGAAAGTGACTTACCAACTTTACCTATGCCAACAACAGAACATTTATTGTTGTCTCCAAAGGTAACACTTCCACCATCATAGGTTGTGAGTGAGAGAAATTGCTTCTTATCCCAAACATGTATCTTGAGCAACCACTGTCCAAATACCAAAAGTAACTACCTCTCACTTTAGCCTGCAGGAAACTTAGATTTAGGAACCCAAACATTTTTGGGTCCCTTTCCACAAACAGTTGACTCTCGTTGGTCCTTCCTCACCCAAACCTGCTTAACATGTTTGTTGTTTCTTTCAACACTTTTCTTCCTAGCTGGACAATTAAAAATCTTATGTCCATTCATACCACAAGTGATAACACACATGCATGTCCTTCACAAGAGCATACTTACCTCTTTTAAATTCCTCGATCCAAGTGGTTCCCCTGGGGTGCCAGTTGGTCCTGGTTCTCGTTTTGGAATAACCGAGACCAGCTGTACCACTGTTGCCTTCTATAGAACTAAGATGGTTCAAGGTATTCTTTGCAGATAAGAGTTTTTCTACGTGCCTTTGACTGTTTTGAAGCTCTTTGTCCTTGGTTTCAAGAACTCTCATTAGAAAAACATTTTTCTCCTTTCATAGCTTTGAAATCTCTTTTGATTTTCTCATGATCAAACTCGAGTTTTGAAATTAGTGAGTCATTTGGCAATTGACAACCACTTTCTGCGTACCCTTATTCAATTGATTGATTTCAACATACAAGTCACATATTATACCTTCATACTCATCAATCATCTTACTAACTTCAGAACAAGGACCTGCGGAGAAAAAAGCTAGCTGGGCAGTCTTGAGTGTAACAAACTCTCTATGAAATTTTTCCGCATCATCAACCAAAAGGTTCAAAGCATGCAGTAAATCAGATTTGCTTCTAGTGTCTGCCTTGGGGGATCATCTGAGTTAAACAAATCATGTGTATGGGGAACAATTAAGTTTTCTTCACTATCACTAGGATTATCCTCATCCTTTTCTAGCAAAGAAGACTTAGTTGTTTCCAACTCGACCTTGCACTTGTCAAGTGCAACTTCAAGCTCATCCACTTGATCCTTTAACTCGATACACACTTGCTCTAAGTGATCACAACTAGCAACAACAATATCACATTCATTTTTCTTTTCTTTCAACTACGTTTGCGAGTTATGTAAGCTTCACTTAGTTTAAGACATTCATCTTGCAAAGAATCAATACATTCAAGCATATTATCTCTATCATAATGGTGCATGTTTTCACGAATTCGTTCCAAATTTACCTTGTGTTCACTAGGCACATCATTCTTTGGCATAAGACTGAGATTTGATGTACTGTTCCCCTTTCTGGTTCCATCAGCTATGTTGTTTCCTCCTTGATCCATAATAGAAGTCATGCAAGTTTCATGATTAGGTGACTCTTCATCATCTTCTGATCCAAAATCGGAGTCACCCAACATGGCTGCTACCGTAGCCTTCTTGAACGTTTTCTTGTCATTGCTCTCAGACAACTTGAATTTCCACTTTGGATAGCCACAAATGATGTGACCAAAATCTCCACACTTGAAGCAACCTACACTTGGAGGGTTAGTTTTCTTAAAGTTCTTACCTTTGAAATTCTTACGTTGATCTCTGAAATGCCTCTCAAAACGCTTAGTCATCATAGCTATATCATCTTCTCCTTCTTCAAATGTTCCCTTCAAGGCAAAACCTCTGACTAGTCCCTTGTCACTCTTAAACTCAACCAACATTTCATGAGTCACGAGGGAACCAATCAGCTGTTCCAGACTCAGCGTTGTGAGATCTTTTGCTTCATAGATAGCTGTTAACTTAGCCGTCCATACATCTGTCAAACTTCTCAATATTTTTCTAACCAAATCTTCGTCAGAAAAACTTTTGCCAAGAGATTTTAAATCATTTACTATAGTCATAAATCTACCAAAGCAATCATTTATTTTTTCATCTTTATTCATGTTAAAACCTTCGTATTTATACATAAGCAAATCGGTTTTAGACCTTTTTACCTCGCTGGTTCCCTCATAGGTAAGTTCGAGGGTATCCCATATCTCTTTGGCGGAGACACAAGCAAAGATTCTATTTGTCTCATTCTCTCCAATAGCATGTTGCAATATGGACATGGCTTTGGCATTCTTCTCCAACTTCTTGTAATTAGTGGAAGTGTATTCGCTTTCCTTCTTTGTTACTGAGGGACCATTAACCTCCTTAGTGATCTCTAATGGTCCGTTCTTGACAACTAACCAACATTCGTAGTCAATGTCAATGATGATGCTCTTCAATCTATTCTTCCACCAAGCATAGTTTTTCGCATTGAATTTAGGAGTCTTCTTGTCGTATCCCATAGCATTCATTTATTGAGTACTCATGATCTACATCTCTAGGTGTTCCCTATTAAGAAGAACCTGCTTTGACACCAATTGAAGGTTTGCAATGTACTCAAGAGGGGGGTAAATTGAGTACTTGACGATCTGGTGACAAATTCAAATTCTTTTGATTGAAAGGGCAACCAGTAGGGCTGGCTCCTAACAGCGAAAATGCTAGAGCATGAAAGCAGTAATGAACACAACAAATTTAACGTGGTTCAGCCAAACAAGGGCCTACATCCTCCTACGCTAGTTTTTTTATTAATCAACTCTGAAAAACAAGAATACCCTCGCACTCTCCTGTTTCCCTTATTCCAGGGAAACAACACACCCCACACTAACTCTAGTGTGCTACTTCACACTTGAACTCACAAGCACTCACGAATAAACTCACAAACGCTACCAATCTCTAACCCCTTTGTTAGAGATTCAATACTGTTAAAAGGAGATGTCTACATATTGATGTAATGGCCCTAGGCCAATCTATCTATTATGCTGCTACTATACACTCTTTGTGGTCCATATCTATTTTGTCTGTTAGCTAAATGTAGCTTGTGTATGTGTCTCATTATGAGAGGACACTATTATTGATGACCTAGGGATCCACATTGTGCCGCCTATATATAAAGGCATATGTTTTGGTGTGCTGATTATTACAGGAAGAATGAAATGAGAAATCACCTGAGTTTGAGAGAGAATTAACACTGTTTCGTTGAAGTTGTTTAGTGACATTATGAATGTCATCATGGTATCAGAGCGACCATGTTCGTTTGCTCTCTTCAAACACTGAATCCTCTCTGTGAGTTAGTAGTATATACTAAAGTTTCTTTCTTTATCAAAAATTGTATCTTTATTTGCGTTATGTGCTTATCTACTGTGTGGGTGTGAGTAGATAGTTATCCGTTCATCTTGGTCTAGTTTATTGCGTGAGAAATGGTGCCTGGAATAGATAGTTTTAGTCCCTTATATTTACATCCTTCAAATGGGAGCAATTCTATAAGTGTAGGAAAACTACAGGGTTCCATGAACTATAAATCTTGGAAGAGGTCTCTTGAAATAGGTCTAGCCTCAAAAAGAAAATTGGGGTTTGTGACTGGGACTGTAAAAGGAGATGCAAGTGACAATGTAAAGCAAGAAGCTTGGGACACTTGCAACAATATGGTAATATCTTGGATCATAGGGAATGTTAGTGAACCCACAAAGAAATTTTTTATGTTCTTCAATAGCTCATGTGAGATGTGGAAACAGCTTGAAAAAAGGTATGAAGTGACCAATGGGTCAAGGAAGTACAAGTTGTGTAAACAACTGTATGAAACCAAGCAAGGTGAGAGAAGGATAACAGACTATTACACTGAGATGAGAGGGTTATTGGAATTGAATAGCTTACCTCCTATAACTACCAGTACAATTGAAATCAATGCATTTGTCAAAGCTATGAATGAACAACAAGAAGAGCAAACGTTGTTTCAACTGCTTAATGGGCTTGAGGAAGGTTACAGTGTGCAAAGGAGCCATCTACTGATGATGAGCCCCCTGCCATCAGTAGATGTGGCATGTAGTTATCTTCATCAAGAAGAAAGTCAACGTGAAGTTATGAAGCCAGTGAAAGAAGAAAGTGAGGCTACAGCTATGCTAAGCAAGAGTAGTGAAATTAGCTGTGGAGAGTGTGGGAAAATAGGACACACCAAGGAAAAGTGTTGGAGAATTGTGGGGTATCCAAGTAGACACTCTAAGTCACATAGAGATGGAAAAGAGAAGCCAAGAGAACCATGGAACACCAGTAGAGGAGGTAGATGGAACAGAGGTGGAAGGAATAATAGAGGTGGAAGAAGTGTTGCACATGTAAGGAGTAACATGGAGAGCAGCTCAAATGCAGGTAGTAGTGCTAGCATCACACCGCAACAGCTTGAGCAGCTCATGAGAATGCTGCCAACTCCTTCCAGGAACCATGGGTCAGACACAGAAGATGAGATGGACTACACCTATGCAGGTATCGTGAGTTGCAACTTGGCATACTGTATGAAATCTGAGTGGATAATTAACTCAGGGGCCTATAATCACATGATTGGGTCCCTCAGCATGCTGAAGAACTCAACTCAGATGAAGAAAGAGCAGAAGATAAATTTACCTACTGGTGAAACTACTATGATTACTCATAGTGGTGAAGCTGTACTAAAGTGTGATCTGAGGCTTAAAAATGTGCTCTATATTCCCACATTCAAGCACAACCTATTGTCTGTTTAAAAACTTACAAGAGATGAAGATTGCAAGGTGGATTGTTACTCAGAATTTTGCATTATTCATGACAAGAAGAGTAAAAAGGTGCTGGGAGTGGGAAAGGCTATGCATGGCCTGTACTACTTGGTTGATAAACCCCTTAGTGAGATAGTGGAAGAATGGAAAAAACAAGGTGTCAAGAAGGAAGATAGGGTGCAGGAGAATGATAAAAACCATGCAATGAATGCAAGTGGAGATATGAAAGTGCCAGACACCATAACTGATGCTCCTAGCATCAACAGCACCACACTGTGGCACTGGAGGCTAGGCCATGCCCCAGTCAAGAGAATCAGCAAGATCAATAATCTTGCAGGATTTAAAAGTGAACAAAATGACATATGCATCACTTGTCCACTTGCAAAATTCACTAAGGTGCCATTTAGCTTAAGTGAATCAAGAGCCTCACAACTGTTTGAACTGGTCCACATAGACATATGGGGACCATATAAAGTTGCAAGTAGGCACAATCAGAGATATTTTATAGCCATAGCTGATGATTTCAGCAGGATAACATGGGCACATATGCTGAAATGCAAGTCCAATGCCTTTGAAGCTATTGAGAATTTTGTGCACATGGCTATGACTCAGTTTGAGAAGAAAGTGAAAGTGTTGAGAAGTGACAATGCTCTTGAATTTGATGACAAGCAATGCAGACCATTTTTTGCAAAGATGGGAATTATACACCAAACTAGCTGTGTTGACAGGACTGAGCAGAATGGAAGGGCAGAGAGGAAGCATAGGAACATTCTAGAGATGGCTAGAGCTTTGAGGTTTCAAGGAGGGATCCCACTTCAATATTGGGGAGATTGTGTTATGTGTGTTGTGCACATAACAAACAGATTTCCTAGCACTATCCTGAACAACAAGAGTCCATTTGAGATCCTATACAAAACAACTCCTACCTCCGCACATCTGAAGGCCTTTGGATGCCTTGCAGTTGCTAGCAATCCAAGCAGGGAAAAAGATAAGTTTAAGAGTAGGGGAGTGCCATGTGTATTCATAGGATACCCATATACTCAAAAGAGGTATAAGCTGCTGAATTTACTCACAAATGTGACATTTGTAAGCATGGATGTAAAGTTTTATGATGGAGTTTTCCCTTACAAATTGTTCACTGTGAATGGAGAAAGAAGTGTGAGGATAGAATTGATAAGTGTTGGGTATGATGATGTAGAAGAAGAGAGTGGTGAAGGTGAAACTAATGCAGATAATACTGAGCAGGAAGAAGAAGTGAGAGAGGTTAGGACATCCACTAGAAGTCATAAAACACCCACGTGGCACCAGGACTATGTGACAGCCAACAACACCACTAAAAGTACCAACCATACCACCACTAAACACATAAAACCTCCCAGTGCTACAACTTCTAAGCCTAGCACCACAAAAAATCCACAGCCTATAAAAATTGACAAAGTCATTCAAACCCACACTAGCCACCAATTCTCTTGTTTCATGTCCCAATCTCTCACTCAGCAGGAACCAAGTGGGTTCAAAGAAGCTTTGAAGGATATCAGATGGGTTGAAGCAATGAATGATGAGCTTATTGCTCTTGAAGAAAATCAAACCTGGAACATTATTGATCTACCACCTGGGAAGAATGTGATAGAGAGTAAGTGGCTTTACAAGATAAAGTATAACTCAGATGGGAGTGTGAGTAGGTATAAAGTAAGGATGGTGATCATGGGAAATAGACAAAGGTATGGAGTTGACTATGACCAAACCTTTGCCCCTGTGGCAAAGATGGCAACTGTGAGGTCCTTGCTTGCCTTGGCATCCATAGAAGGATGGCATTTACATCAAATGGATGTTAAAAATGCCTTCCTTCATAGTGAGTTGCAAGAAAATGTTTATATGAAGATGCCACCTAGGTATAAGGGGCTTGGACATAGACTTGAGGTGCAAAGTGAAGGAGAGTATGTGAAGCACACTAGTGACAACAAGGTATGCAAGCTCAATAAATCATTGTATGGGCTTAAGCAAGCACCCAGACAATGGTTTTGCTAAGCTCAGTAGTGCATTGAAGCAGAATGGGTTCAGTCAAGCAAAATCTGACTACTCTCTATTCACACAACAGAAGAAGCAGGTGATCATTGTGATTTTGGTATATGTGGATGACTTGATCATTGCAAGCAATGATCTGAGTGCTGTCAAGAGAACAAAAGCACTTCTTAGCTCTCACTTTCAGATGAAGGACCTAAGAATACTCAGATATTTCCTAGGAATTGAAGTTGATCATTGTAAAGATGGAATTTTCCTGTGCCAAAAGAAGTACGTACAAGATCTACTGAAGGAATATGGGATGATGAACTGTAAACCAGTCAGGCTTCCTATGGACAGCCATACCAAGCTCAGTACATCTCTTGGAGAGCCTCTTCCTTGTGCTGAAGCTTATCAAAAGCTTGTGGGAAAGCTTATTCACCTAAGCTTAACAAGACCTGATGTGACCTTCATAGTTCATGTTCTCAGTATATTCATGCATCAACTTACAAGTGCTCATATGCAAGCAGCAAATAGGGTACTTAGATATCTTGCAGGTTCCATGAGTCAAGGTATTCTACTGGCTAATAAATCTGCAACACACTTACAAGCATTCTGTGATAGTGACTGGGCAGGATGTGCCAGCACTAGGAGGTCCACATTTGGACTTTGCATTCTACTTAGTGACTCACCAATCTCATGGAAGTCAAAAAGGCAATCTGTAGTTGCTAGAAGCAGTGCTGAAGCTGAGTATAGGTCTATGGCACTCACTATTTGTGAGGTGATATGGCTTAAACAACTATTTCAAGATCTTGGGGTTACTCACATGACTAAGACACGTGTGTTATGTGACAATCAAGCTTCCTTGGCTATTGCTTCCAATCATGTGCATCATGAAAAGACCAAGCACGTGGACATTGACTGCCACTTCATCAGAGATAAGACCAATGAAGGAGTTGTGCTGCCTACCTATGTGCCAACTAAGCATCAAGTTGTAGATGTATTCACTAAGTTGCTCTCTACTCAGCAGCATTAGAGTCTCCTAGGAAAGCTAGGAGTTCAGAAGTCTCCTCACTCTCAGCTTGAGGGGGTGTGTTAAAAGGAGATGTCTATATACTGCTGTAATGGCCCTAGGCCCATCTATCTATTATGTTGCTACTATACACTCTTTGTAGTCCATATCTATATTGTCTGTTAGCTAAATGTAGCTTGTGTATGTGTCTCATTATGAGAGGACACTATTATTGATGACCTAGGGATCCACATTGTGCCGCCTATATATAAAGGCATATGTTTTGGTGTGCTGATTATTACAGCAAGAATGAAATGAGAAATCACCAAAGTTTGAGAGAGAATTAACATTGTTTCATTGAAGCTGTTTAGTGACATTATGAATGTCATCAAATACAATCAGTTTCTCTTAACTCACGCTTTCTTACAAAGCAAACAAAGAGTAATATGAAGCCCTATGAGATACGTACTCTATTTTATGAAACTGTTTTAGTTGTTCTCTATGTGAAGGCTCTTGAAAATACTCAATAAAATCAGAGAGAGCATCAAAGGTAAAGGAGAATCATGATTCAGTACTTATAGACCAAGGTCTAAACTTTGAGCGTGCCCTAACTCAAGATATCAAATATATGTTAATCCTAAGTTATGAAAAGTATATCTTGAACAATATCTTTCTGGGAGGAAAGTTATTATCCAAGATATACACACACTTTAAGGCAAGTAAATACTGAATAATGATTCTAAAGGCTGGCAAACATTTCTTATGGATAGTATTTAAGAGAATATTTTTCCGAAAATCTTTTCTAGAACAGTCAGCTCAATCACCCACTAAAGTAACTGGTACCCAAACCTGTTACTCTACTTAGTAGTGTTCTGAATATGTAACCACTGGTTCCATATTCAAAACCCTACTCTTTCACACTTTAGAACAACACAAACAATTCCACGAAATATCTTACGCGAATATTACATGAAGAACTAAGATGAATCAATTACAGAATCCTAAACTATCTTCATGCACTTCAATCCTTGAAGCTTCCATCGAATCAACAATGAAGAACTTTGTCTTTTCCTCGAACAACTTCGAGAAGGCTTATTAGCTTCAAGTCTTATAATAACCAGTTTGCTAAACAAGAACACATCACAACATAGCAAATATTCTTTTGACTATTTCATTTAACAGTCAGCAACAGTTGGATGCTCAGCTGTTTCCTAACAGCCTAGAACCACCTGTAATAACAATTGTTCCCTGCAGCTATTTGTCATCATTCAAAACCTAAGGGACTCAACAGATCCTCCCTTGTAGCCGTGTGAGACTAGAGTATTTTAGGGAAGTTTTGAGCATCTTTCCTTATATTTGACTTTCCTTAACTTCGACCTAGATTCTAGGCTTTAATTCAGGGGAAAACTTCCTTATTTTCTATTGTATGATTTGTGGCATGTAATAACCTTGGGGAGCAAGGATTACTTGCTTCTTCTATTATAAATAATGGCGCCTAACCATTAGAAGGTTAGAGTGAGTTTATGCATTAAAATTGTGTTAAGTTTATGATTATTTTCATGAACCTTAGCTTCCATTAACGTGATTTTTAGGAGTGTTAATCTTGTTAGTGTTTAAACAACTTAATTCCAGGAGTGGTTTGAGTGTGTTTAAGATTCTTAGTTGAGTGTTCAGGTTTGATCATTTAACAAAGAAATATCCTTGGTTACTTGTGTTATTTTCGGATTGTTGGTTGTTCTTGTTCGAATTAGTTGGAGTGTTATATCAAATTGGTGTTCTCATTGAATACTTGGCTATCCTAGCTAGGCATTCATATCACTCTGGTGAAGTTACGAGCGAAACAATGCAATGTTTTGGGCATGTAATCTCTGATTTTCCTAATGTACATATATATGGAGACTACACACATAGAGAAAGATTAGAATCATTTATATACTTGCTTTGGAGAAGTTATTCTAGATTTTCCTCTCCATTGTTCTTGAGAAATACAACCTTCAAACACATTGTAGTGTATAGAGTTTGTCATCAACTGAACTCTATAGATTTCTTCTTCGTATCTCACAGGTGTTTACCGTGAACCTGTTGATCATAGTGGAGCGGAAAAAGTACTTGTAGGAAAGCGTATCTTTACGTGATTGAAAGATCCATCGGGTTTCCCACACAATCCATACACATATAATAATCTACAAGTATTTTAATCTTTTTCGTGAAGGCTTCTTCCTTGAAAGAGATGACTACGAACTTCTAGAAATTGGACAAGTTTGAAGGGGTTGGATATCGTCGTCGGCAAAAGAAGATGCATTTTCTACTAACAACATTGAATGTTGTTTATATTCCTAGCACCCCGATGCCACCACTACCGAAAGAAGGCAAAGAAAAATCCTTGGAGGAGGCTCGTGGGAGAATGATGACTACCTTTACCGGGGCCATATCTTGAATGCGGTGTCGGATACTCTATTTGATCTCTATCAAAATGTGGAGAGCGCCAAGGAACTTTGGGATGCTCTTGAATCCAAGTACATCGCGAAGGATGCATCAAGTAAGAAATTCATTGCATTTTCATAGGTTATCCGGAGCATAGTAAATCTATAAGTTTTATGTCATAGAGCATAATGACTTTGTCTCAATACACAATGTTTAAGTGAAGGGATGCAATCTTTGATGAAACTCGATTTTCATCAATTCCTAGACCAAGGGACCTACCAAGACAAGTTCAACCATTGATATTGATCACTCTAGTACTTCAAACGATGTTGTTGATGCTAGTAAAGATCATGAAGCTCCTCCTATTCTTGAAATTAGGAAGAGTAAGGGAGCTAGGAAAGAGAAGGATTTTGCTCGAATTTCCAACTTTATTTAGTGGAAGGGTCAAGGGAATATATTTGTTCTCATTTTGTATTGTGGAGGATCCTGAAACGTCTGGTGTGGCTATTAAGTCTCATGACTCGACCTTTTGGAAAGAAGCCGTGAATGATGAAATAGACTCAATAATGGGAAATAATATGTGGGTCTTAGCTAATTTGACGCCTAGTCGCACACCACTCGGTTGTAAGTGGATTTTCAAAAAGGAAAATGAGAATCATGAAACCGTTGAAAAGTATAAGGCAATACTTTTTGTCCAAGGCTTTAAACAAACTTACGGCGTCGATTACTTTCATACATACGCTCCAGTGGCACGAATTACTACCATTAGGTTGTTAGTGGCCCTAGCGACTATTCGTAATCTAGTAATTCACCAAATGGATGTCAAAACGGCATTCCTTAATGTTGAATTGGAGGAGGAATTATATATGAAACAACAGGAGGGTTTTGTTGTCCAAGGACAAAAATAGAAGGTATGTAAGCTTACTAAATCTTTGTATGGACTTAAACAGGCACCAAAGCAGCGGCATCAAAAGTTTGATGATGTTGTCTTGGTAACGATTATAGAATAAATAAATCCAATAAGTGTATATATAGCAAATTTGATAATAGCGGTAAAGGAGTTATGATTTTTCTGTATGTGGATGATATGCTTATCTTTGGGATTGATTTGGAGCAAGTCATTAAGACCTAGGAAATTCTCTCTTCTAGTTTCTCCATGAAAGATATGGGAGAAGCGGATGTTATTCTTGGCATTAGAATAAAGAGAGAAAATGGCTCACTTTCTTTAACACAATCTCATTCTCTTGAGAAGTTATAAAGAAGTTTAATGAAGCAAATAGTGCTCCATATGCTACTCCGATGGAACCAAACATCAAGTTGATTCGGAATAGTGGTAATCAAGTTTCTCAATTGGATTATGCTAGTCTGATCAGATGCTTGATGTATGCTATGACTAGTACTCGGCCGGATATAACATTCGCGGTTGGCAAGTTAAGTAGGTACACTAGTAGCCCTAGTGTGGAACATTGGCAAATCATAAGGCGAGTTTTGAGATATTTGAATAAAACTATTTATTTTAGTTTCACATTCAAAGAAGATCCTTCGGTTTCATTGTTCATTTTAGTTTCACATTCAAAGCAAACATGTATTACTGATTCAACTATGGCATCGGAATTCATAGCATTAGCCTCAGCTTGTAAGGAGGCGGAGTGGCTAAGAAATTTGATGAGTGAAGTAGAATTATGGCCTAAACCCATGTCTCATATTGCAATTCATTGTGATAGTGCTTCAACTATTTCAAAAGCTTATATCCAAGTGTATAACGACAAATCTCGACGTATTGGTGTGAGGCACAATTATATGCTTGAGATGATTCATGATGGAGTCGTTAACATTGATTTTGTACGGTCTAATGTGAACTTAGCGAATCCGTTCACTAAACTATTGCCAAGGGATACAGTGTACAAAACTTCGAAAGGGATGGAGATTAAGCCCATGATTGAGTCGCAAGTGGAGAAAACTCAATTCACATCTTGTACAACGCAAGATCTTGAATTCAATGAGGATCAAACTTGATTTGTGGCTTGAAGCACTCAAAGAGATACATCCAAGTTGAGTGCTTGTTTCTACAATATTCGAGGACGATTTTATATCTTAATTAACCCGTGATTAGTTGCTCATATTGTAGGAGCATGTTAATTAAGGTTTACCTATGTGAGTAAGATGTAACACCCCGTAATTTCACTCCTAGTTTTTCGCAAAAGAGTGAATCTAAAATCAGTAGGGAGGAGGGAGAGAGGATATAGATATTGTTTGATTTTCACATGTGTGGTGTAACTTGTTACGCCATAAGCTATGGTGTAACATTTACACCCAAGACTTTGTATTCAAAATATCACACAAGAGATAAAAAGTTGTTCAATAGTTTTCTACGACCATTTTATGTTGCTTTTGCATGAGATAATCTCATAGAATACTCTAGAGCAATTTCATCATGAGAATCTAAATACCATTTTTGCCTCTTTATGTTCAGTTAACTTTTTATTTGTTACGCTAGCATTTTATGACGGTATTTGATTCCCCGGATTTGTTACTCTTCTTGTCAAAATATAATATGTCGAATAGTGGAAATGAAATTGAAAACATATGCTTATTACCTATTGTAGTTGATCACCTGTGCCATTTACACCAAGTCACCATATGTCATCATACGATCTTCTATTCTTCTTCCATGGATCATTTTGGAGAGGGATAAAACCTGGTCAATTGTGCCAAAATTCGTAACCATTATCCGTGGACCGATTTTGAAGGAGAGAGTGCCTATTTTTCACCATATAATACTATCATCAACTCTCAAATTCTTGATCTTATCATGGTAGAATTCTAACATCAATTGGTCAATTTGGAGAAAAAATAAGTAAAAGCAACAACAAAAAGACACAGAGTAAAGAAAGAAGATAAAATATTGAAAACAATGAGTATCGAAAGGAGGAGCACATAGATCTTGGGAAACAATTCTCCTACCCCCTGCCAAAAATAAAGTTACTTAGGCTCACATAACTATCTGGCTCTCAGAACCACCCAAACTTTATTATGTAAATCCATTACCCATTTTGTGAATTTTGAGTTACAAAAAGTATATTCTATACCATGAAAACATAGAAAAGGGCTTGGATAAAGTTCAACAATTAGATGATCAACAAATTTCTAAATACAACATTTGAGAATCTTCCAAACACTCAAGAACCCTCAACAGGGGTGTCGGGTTTCCCACCCCATTCTGTCCATGAGCCATCATAAACAGCAACATCGTTCTTCCCAAGTCGATGCAAACCCTGAAAAAGAAAAGGTGTTGTGGTTATTACCATATGCTCCAATCTCCATGCCGAAGTAGCAGTGCATGAGTCACATATTCTTCTAAATTCCTTACTACATGAAATATATGTCTTGCAGAGATTTATGTAACACTCAGTTGGTTTATTACTTCTATTTTGATAAACATATGCACTCTTTGGAAAAGGCAGCATCCACAACATTTCTCTAGCATCACTATGATATAAGCGTCAAAGGGAAAGAGAAAATTACCAATGCGAGAACACAAGCAGTTACGCCTGTACCACAAGATGTCACAATGGGTTGATCCAATGAGATGCCTGTTAAAATGAGAAACAAAAAAAAAAAACCTGATAAGTTTATATGATCTAGGTAAGGCTGCATGTATAGATGGGGACTCACATTTGTATCTGGAACCTAAACAGGAATTTCAGGATCTAGACATTTCAAAAGGCACAAGTCCATAATATCAGTTCTGGGGAATTTGAGACTTCGAAACCCATTAGTTGGGTATGTTAGGCTGGCAAGTAAATAAGTCACCTACATAACTCAGTTCTAAGGTTTACGGAAGATTAAATCCTTTTCAAATGAATCATACATAGGCCCTATTCTTTTGGGCTGAACTGAATTGAAGTAAACTTGTGAGAGGATAGTAGAACCTGAACTCAGCTGAGCTGAAACTGTACCCAAAAGAACAGCGCCATAGTCAAGACCATTCATCCCTTAACAGTGAACATACAAAAGAAGAAAGCACCACACCCATCATCCACACGTGGCAAAAGAATTGAAGTGATGGGTTCCAGTGAATTTCTTATTGAACATTCCTTGTGATTTTAACAAAACAAAATTATCCCCGTTGAACATAACTATCCATAACTCAAGCAAATTGTAATTTCCAATTATACATATGCATTATAATTTAAGATCAAAACCATAAATTCGTTTGAATGTGTGGATTCCTAATCATAGTAAGAGAAGGGGCAAGGAAGAGGTGAAAAAAGAACAAACAATAGAGCAAGAACGGGGCTTAAATTTCAAAGAAAAAAGAAGCCAACAGGTAACAAAAATTGCAATAATTGCTACTTAAGGAGCAAATTAAATAACAAAGATATGCAAGACAGCGAGTAGGAAACTACAGATCAAATTTTGAATTACTCAAAAACAAAAGCAAAATACAGAATCACCTATTAAGTTGCGTGCAACACCAATCAGTGTCTCAACATCTCATTATGGAAAACGTAAGATCCATCCCATTCCATAGAATTGCAAGCTCAGAGATCATGAAACTGAAAAGGTTTTTTCAATGGGAAGGCCCCAACATTTTAAGGCCATATTCACATTTTCACTTTTGACGTTTCACCTTATTTCTTAGATGCTATAAAGAAGACTACCAAAATCATATAGTCAATCCTACATTATAATAACGCCTCCTCTCACTGAGTCTACTAACAGAAAGGTTTCAAAATTCCAAGGAATGGAGCCACAAGAATCTTATTTATCATTTATAAGTTTGTTACATAGCTATAAAGTCTACAATCCACAGACCAAGGTGGCAACCAGAATATAAGCTTGGAATTAAGAGATGGTTCTCTACACAGTAAGGAGCAAAACTAAGTTAATGTTGTTCAAGAATTTTATACCGCGACAACCAATGCCGTCTTGTCTTACTCAGCTAATAGATATCGCATTGGAGATCGCGAGGAATGCGATTTCTTCATTGCACCTTCAAGCTAAAGACTATTTCCAATCTAAACCAGTAGGTGATTCTTATTTCAAGTAACCTTAAACTGTACCACCAAGGATAGAGCTATGTTGGGGCCCGCCGTCCGAGGGGAACAAGGCTCCGCAATTCAATTCGTAAAATTTGTTTCTACCATCTAATATCCCAACTCATCTAAGAATACGATGTATGGCCACTTATTGGAAAAATGATACAAAACTTATGAAGGTAACCAAGCCTCTATATAGTCCTTAGCTCCAACACAAACATTTTTATAATTTTTTTCTATTATTACTTATCACCAATTACGTATTTCCAGATCCAAAAAAACTGATGCATACATTTCAGATGATTTTTTAAAATTATAGAATGATCTTGAAAACATTAGAAACATAGAATGATAAATGATAAGTTTGATCTCCACTGTTCGACCATTTTTTATATAATGAAAAAAAAGGATTTTATAGAACCTATTTTTTTGACCCCCTTTAAGGTGAAGTTCTAGTTTTGTCAGAGTATCACCCATACCATACGTCTAAACTCTGAACATGAAGTTCTCCCATAAGCAAAATCTGTTGGTCAACCCTTGAGAAAATGCATAAGATAAAAGCACTATCACCAGTTCACCACCCAGCACATATGTCGGTCATGTCTAGAGAGGTCTGAGTGTATTCAATCTTAAACCCCCCCCCCCCTGCGGAGACCACAACTGAAGAGAGTGTTGAGTTACCAGGAAAACAAATATAGTATCTATCACCACAGGATTCACAATTACATCAAACATGTCCGATGGAAATTAACCTACAAGTACAGCACAAATATCATATGAATTTTCTTTTGCACTTAGCCTAAAGTTTGATGGTCATTGATCTTTCCTATATAATCATTCCTCTAACCTTCTAATTTTACATAGCACTCCGAAAACACCATGACATCCATTGCATTGACAAACTTCGCGCCCCCTCCCCCCACCCTCACCCCCACCCGTTCTTCTGATAGACATACAACACTCCTGCATATGTCCATAACAAGTTTTTTGGGTAAAAGATATTTTTCTGTCATCTAGGGAATCTAACTAATAGAGATTAGGTACTCCAATGATTATTGGAGCATAGCTATTCTGATACCAAATGATTAATTCCTAAGTACTTAATGAACATTTGCAAAATACTCCCTTCGTCCCAGAATAGGTTGAACACTTTCCTTTTATGTTTGTTCTTAATTAGTTTGAACACTTCCATTTTTGACATGGTCCCACTATAACTATATTATTTCTTTTACACTCCTTTAGCCTAAACTCTACCTTTATCAATAAAAAAGTTACCCAACCTTCTCCCTCCTCCAATAAAAAAATACTCCACCAACTCCTATCACATCTACGTTTTTTTTAATAAAATACTTCCTCCGTCCCAGATTAATCTGAACACTTGTTGGGATACGTAGTTTAAGGTGATAAGTTGTAGTGTGGTTATCAAATGTTATTTTATTATAAAAGTAGATGTGATAGGAGTTGGTGGGGTATTTTTTATTAGAGGAGAGAGAAACTTAGGTAACTTTTTATTGATTAAAGGTAGAGTGTGGGCCAAAGATGTGTAAAAGAAATAATATATTAATGGTGGGACCATGCTAAAAAAAGAAGTGTTCAAACTAATTTGGGACAAACATAAAAGGAAAGTGTTCAGACTATTCTAGGACGGAGGTAGTAACATTTGATAACGACACTCCAACTTATCACCTTAAACTACGTGCCCCAAAAAGTGTTCAAATCTTTTTGGGACAAAAGGAGTATACTTGAAAGCAATAGTTAGGTGCCTTTAGTAACATCAAAAGAAGCTTATGTGATGAGTTTTACAAAAATACAAAGAGAAAAGGAAAAAATAACAACCTTCCTGCTCAAATTTTTCCTTCAGCTCATCTCCTAATAAAAGGGTTCCTGATGAATCCAACACCTGTAAAAGATCAAGAAAAGGCTCAAGTCTGCTTTGAAGTATAAAGACAGTCCTAATAGACATAAAGGTCTTGTTAGCCAAATGAACAATCCCCTTTATTTAACTGTAGCCATGTCATATGCAACCAAGAGTTCCATATTTGTAAGTTTATGACCAGAGATATTGCACCTTGGGGAATGGAACACACTTGCTTCCTGGCACATGACCACTCCTTATCCCCTTTCGTGGTTCAGGTGCAGTTCCATCAAACCTGCAGTAAACAAAACGGCTGTCAACCCCATGCGTACAATGATGAATAGCTTGTTCGAACCAAGGACAATGTACACCACCATAAACAGATATTTTCATCAAATTAAGGGAAATGTTCACCACCATAAAATGTGGGCTTAAACTAAAGAACAAAGTATGAAGTTGAAATTTTTCACTAACTGTGCTAATAGCCAGAACAACAGTGAATATTACAGGTCTAGCCATTCCCTTCGTTTTCCTAAGTTCTATACAAATACTAGTCTGTGGACTTACATTGAAGAGCACACTTGCTTCCTGGACATGACTCTCAAGCTCTCTCTCCCTCCCTCGCCCATCTCTCTCTCTCCCTTGCTCTCTCCTTTGCTCTCTCTCCCTCCCTCCCTCTCTCTCCCTCTCTCTCTCCTTCCTTCTCCAACCTCTCCCCTCTTCTCTCTCTCTCTCCCCCCCCCCCCCCCTCCACCCTTCTCTACCTCTCTCTCAGTCTCTCCCTCCCCCCCTCCACCCTTCTCTACCCCTCTCTCTCTCCAACCTCCCCCCCCTCCACCCTTCTCCCTCTCTCTCTCTCTCCCTCCCCTCTCCCTTTCTCCCTCTCTCTCTCTCTCTCTCTCTCTCTCTCCCTCCCTCCCTCTCTCTCTCCCTCTCTCTCTCTCTCTCTCTCTCTCTCTCTCCCTCCCCCTCTCCCTCCCCCTCTCCCTCCCCCTCCCCCTATGTGGTGTTGGGTGATAAACATGGTGGTGCAGCAGACTGGCAGCATTGGGAAAAGAGTGGTGGTTACGATGTGGCTTGGGCAGAGGATGCAAAAAGGAAGAGATAATTTCGTGAAGGTGATTAGTGTTTTAATGTTTATAGTGCTTCCTCTGTTTTCAATAGTTGCAAAAGTTTCCGCTTTGGGGTGGTTTCTTTTAGTTGCACCATTTCTATCTTTGGCAAAGTTTTTGCGGCCATTTTACCTTTTTACCCTCATTTCACCTACACTATAACCCAATTAATCGCCAAATAGGTGGGCAAATGGGTCTAATCTTATCTCTCCTCTTTTCTTAAAATTTGTAGCAAAAACCAAATGGTGCGACTAAAATAACCAGAGGAAGTATAAAATAGATGGATTATGATTTTATGCGAGTGTTTGTCATTATCGTTAGGGAATATACTTTGGCATACCAAACTAAGGGAAAGGCCAAATATTCTTCTCGATCCTCATGCAAATTCTTCAATAATACTTGCCTTTTATTATACTCCCTCCATTTTCCTAAGTTCTACTCACTTTTTGTTTACATCCATCTTTTCGAGTTCTACTCACTTTCCTCTTTTATCCTCCCATATCCCATAACATGGGAGTTGGGACCCACTTCTATTTTCTCTGTGTAATAGTAACTAGAAGACCAAGGATTGGTCCCTTTTTCCTACTTTCCTTGGTTATTGGAGCTATAGTAAGTGTGTAGGACTTGGGAAAAGAGAGGGAGTATCTCCTTATGTTGTACCTTTAATTAACACATACCCTTATAGTTTTAACGTATAAAAACTCAAGATTCTAAACATTTCTTAAACTTCATTAATTCATTAGTGTGGTATCTTTATCATGCACATTAGGATAATAGTAAATTTGTTAGTCTTACATAACAAAGAAAGTTATTCTTCCTTTAGAGAACAAAGGGGTTGTGGTAGTGCCATGGTGGTTATTGCCATCATCTTGGCAACTTTTTACAGTTTGATACAAACTTTTGTTATTCAATGACCAATTAATCATCAATTGAACTATACACATTAGGATAATAGTAAATTTGTTAGTCTTACATAACAAAGAAAGTTATTCTTCCTTTAGAGAACAAAGGGGTTGTGGTAGTGCCATGGTGGTTATTGCCATCATCTTGGCAACTTTTTACAGTTTGATACAAACTTTTGTTATTCAATGACCAATTAATCATCAATTGAACTATACACGCTTTAAATAAAATGTTACAAGTTGACAACAAACTCCAAGGTGTGCATGAAAGCCAAAACTGCACAAAGTGATGTGTGATAATGATCATACTTCCTAGTATATTAATATAAGCCACTAGCAAAACAAAGACAACAATCGAACAGTATAGGATACCTCGCCTTTGATCGTGCATCGACAAGCTGATATGTCTTCTGCTCAATATTATTACTCACCTGAGAACCGGTCAACATTTTAGCAATTAAATTTTACATACAAAAATATAAGAAAATAAAAACAAACAAGAAAAAAACTACAAACAAAAGGCACCTTATAGGACATAAGACCTATAAAACTTCGTATTCTAATAATTCAAGGCCAAGGTATATTCAACAGCATAATCAGCATAATAAACAAGGAAAATGAGATGCCCTGTTCTCCCCCAACTGACTTCAGATTACAATTTGCAGAGCTGAATAGTCTGTAAAAAGTTGACAGCTATTATTTTTTTCAGGGGCATGCTATTTTAAATGCTTAACTCAGCAAGACATGGTTTATGGAAACTACATAGGCTGATTGCATTACAATTTCCCTTTTCCTTACATATAAGGATTAGATGAACTGCCTTCTTCAAGAATCTAACCAACTCCATGAATATTTCTCAGCAAGCGAGAAATAAAGTACAGTTATTTCGGAAATCTGAAAAAAGTTATCCTTGAGATAACGGTCGCCTTCAAAGAATTCGAGCAACACAAAATTGTTGGTACTGTCATCTAAGAGCAACATACATGCAACTTAGCTAAACAACAATAACATCTGTACGTATGCAGCATCACCTGATCAAGCGTCCACACAAGATGAGGCTGGAATGCGGTCTGAAATGTGATTGGCCCAGCCTGAGGAAACACATGAAATGAGGTGAAAGGTTCACTAAAGTTCTTGAAAGGAAAGCATTTCTTTATAGAAGTGGAAATTCGAGACACAGAACTTGTTACCAAAAAAGAACGAACTAGCAGTACAACATGTGGTGACTACTACACCATCTTTTGAAAAAAAAGATACATTTGGAAACAAAACTGAACCAAGTACCTGTTGTCCTTGATAAACTTTTTCAATGGCCTCACTGGCAGCACTAGCTTTTAGAATAGCATCGCTAGAAGCACTTGATTCCACATCATATCCTGATGCACGCCATCTAGGCAGACCTCCGTCCAACACCCAAATTCTGTCATGCCCAAATACTCGAAACATCCTTCAAATTTCAATAAGCATAGATCAATACTTGCCATACAGAATTCAGCAATAAATACACTTCCCGCATACAAAGTCCATTGCTCACCACCAAACACGAGCTGCACTAAATATACCCTTTCCATCATAGACGACAACTCCATCTTTATTTTCTATGCCAAGTGCTGAAACAGCAGCCGCAAAAGCTTCTTCAGAAGGCAACATGTGTGGCAGCTGAGGCAATTTAAGATTTCATCAATACTCAAAAGGGTATCCAATCATATTCAATAACAATGACAGAGCTTCAAAAGCAATTCTAATGGTTAAGAAGTACGCCCATGGACAAGTAAACGCACACAGAAAACAGTTGCAGCTCAGCAGTAATTACCTAGTTATGATATGATAATTTCAGCTACCGTTATGTTACAGGCTGTTACAAGGCAAAGCTTTACAAAAGAAGGTGCAACATATTCTAAGGCACCAATTCAACAGCATCATTTCTTGTTCCTCGTATTATTAGGTAAATCAACCAAAACGGTATAAACCTTAACAGCTTTTTGCCACATTGGTACAGAAGTTGTCAATGATGACAAATGAGTACAAAACATAGCTTCATGTGACATATGAGTACAAAGTTTAGCAACATGCGATATTTGATTTTTTTTTATGTTGCAATAGTTAAGTACTGCACACATGTACTTCCTCCGTTCCAAAATAAGTGAAACACTTGTCTCAAAAAGCTCACATAAATGAGAGAAGTGTTTCACTTATTTTCGAACAGAGGAAGTATTTATCTATTTTTGTCCATTAATTATAATCAAGATCTTGTACCTTTCTATATGTCTAGGTAGTTAAGTTTGTAAATTTAAAATTATTTTTCCTTTAACTAATTGGGGGTTTTTTCACTCTGTCGTTCTATTTGCCTTCTATCTCTCTTGTAAACCATGATTCCTCTTCTTTTTGCTTCTTTAATCTTAATATTGATGTGTTGTGTGAAGATCTTGCCACAGTTTCTGACACAAATCGTATTTTTTGCTTCTTTTAGGTCTCTCCCTATTTGAAACTCTAGCCCAATTCCCTCGATTGCCGCATATAAAAATTTGTAATTTTGCTTCTCTCGGTTCTCTCCCTGTTCAAAGCTCTAGCCCATTTCCCTCGTTCGCCTCAAATACAAATTACAGAAGTTGACTAATCCTTACTTGTTAATCTGCTCATGAACTAATCCTTGATATTAGTTCACTTCATATAATCATTCTTCAAGTGTGATAACAAGCCTAATAAAGTACCAGTTACGACTATCTACCAACCAAGTGGACCAGAAGGGAGCAAGAGAAATTAATGAAGAGACTCATCATGTACTCTTGGAGGCAAAACCATAGCATTTTAGGACTGCCAGAAAGGAACTTTTCCAATGGCGGGTCTGGTTGATAGAAAACTCATATATGCACAAGAGATAATAATGATAATAATAAGAATGTAATTTAACATGGTTTTGTCACCATTTGGCTCACACCAGCACTGCAATACTGGTCTCTTAACAAAGATGAATCATATTGGTGCTCACAATGCTTTGAATTAACAGCTGATACACAACATACCAATCTTTATGTACATGTTTTTTAGCCAAATCATTCTATGTTTCCCAAGCCACACAAGAAAGCTAGGAATAGTATCCAATATAAAGCTGATAAAGGGTCAAATGGGCCGTTAAATGACCTATGCATTTAATACAACTGACACAAAAGTCAAATCAGCTCAACCACAAACTTTTATCCAGCGCCATGGAAAAGTATCTTTAAGCCATGCATAAATACTACCGTGACCATGATACGAACTTTAATTCAAAACCTTGGCGTATCCGAATATTTAATCGCAATCTCTCCTACTATAAATGATTGTGCTGTACCACTTGAAGTCATTTTGAGTGTCTTTTGTATAGTTCCGTGATTACACCCCCTTAAAACTTAATCATCTATACTTCTTAGAACATGTCTAAACTTTAAAAAAGAACTTATTGTGATTAAAACTACTTGGAAATAAATTTCCTAAAAATCACTCTTTGGCCAAAAATACCTTTACATATTGTGACTTATTGGTCAAATTTCAACAGCTTTAACCGAATTTATCTATTAATCTAACAAAAAATTCATCTTTTGAAACCTTAAAAAAGATTCAATCTATAAACTTAATCTAACAACATTAAAATGTTAATTACTACATAATTGAATATATTAATGCTCAATGTGTGTCTTGAAGACCGTGTAAGTAAATTGTGTAATTCATTTTGAGTCAGAGGGAGTATCTTTTTAAGGTGACAAGAACATAGCCTTCATCTCCTTCCAGATCTACTCTGTGAATGGAAGAGTTAGACAGCCGTCGAGTAAAAGAGCTCAAAAAAAACATCATTTTCATTGAAGCTTGGTGGTCTTTATGACACATGTACCTCGCAAAAATTAATCTTCCGTGTTTGTAAACCTCCGACATTTGTAATACAACTAGATTTAAGAAAATTCAAAAACTTGACATAAAAGAAAACTCTCTTCAATCAAAGACATACTTCCATGATGTCACACAACTTTTATATACACTAAATAAAATACTATGGTATATATATTCCTTAACAAATCTTCCTATCAGCATAAAAGATTTCACACCAATCAATATGCTGCCAAAAATTATCTTCATATCTTCAAATCTTAGATCCTCGATCCATCTTGAAATCAGTCGCATTTCTAAGTCTTGATCATCCACTTCTACCGTCTACTACAGTCTCCAAAATTTTCATTCCCACAGAAAACCTCACAATCCATCACCTTCGAAATTTATGCCTTCTTACCATAACAAGACTATTCAATAAGTAATTGATACACTGTGAACTCGTTCATAAAACTAAAGTAATCGCGTCATCTTGGCCTCTTGCTTTGTATGATCAATTACATATCACACTTTATAAGATCTACAAGCAAATGGGATCAACCAAACTTCTACAACATCATCAAGACAAATTCATCATAGTTATTTTCTTATAATTTTCATCCAACAATCTTCAAACAATTTACTTGTGTAGTTGTGTAACCTTCATCAATACCATACCTTAACTTCGGACCAAACCAATCTTTAATAAATATAAGCAATTGCAATAGCTAATATGCACAAAATAAAAATAAGAGCACCATGATATATGCAGTCTGGCCTCCCACTTGATCTACATCCACGCTCCAATAACCAACTTCTAATTTTAACAAAGATGACTAATAACCGATAATTGTACATAAAAAAAATTACAATCTCTAGCTAATATATATATCTACCACTATCCACAATTTCAGTTTGTCTTTCTCATAAATCCAAGTTCATAAGCAAAACAATTGGAAAACCCTTCACCACAACAAGATCTTGCATTTTTTACTTCTCAATATTGCTGTGTGCCCAAGGCTCAGAGGCACTTGTACATAGAAATTTGCACATACCTCTTACATATATAAAAACCTCCCGCATATTCCGTCATCCTACTAGATTAAGGGAAGATTCACAACTTACAACTTACAACTTATCATACAAGAAAATCTCTCAATTGTCCTACTAAGTGCTTGTTTCATTCATCATAGAAAGTAAAAAAATCCCATGAATTTTCAATACACATGAATTAAATTTCTTCATTAAATTCATGGAAATTGGAAAGTGTTGTTTGGTTGTCTATAAGGAAAGTAAAATTTCCCATGAATGTCCACTTACCTAGGGGGAAGTAGGTAAGGTACTTCGCTGTTTTGTAGAAATTAGAAATTCATGGAGCTGCTACTTCCCTATTTTGCAAATTTTTTGTCAACCAAACAATAAGCCCAGTTTACACTTCCTAGGAAATGGAAATTCCCAAGATTTCCTTTGCCAACCAAACAACCCGTAAATAAATATTACCCTAAATTCCCAAAACTTCTATCAGTAATAGTTATACTACCTCTGTTTTCTTTTAGTTGTGAAATTTGATTATTTTAATACACTCACCAAAAAGTCATTTGTTGCAACTAAAAAAAAAAAGAGGAAGTATTATATAATAGATACTAATAAGTTTCTTCATATATCTGAACATGCCATTACTAGCTTAAAAGTGTATATGTCCTCTGTTCCAAAATACTTGCACCACAAAAATTTTTGATACATTACTCTTCCAGGTAAGGAGCTTCTCTTTGTCTCTCCACTGGCTTTTTCCGACATTTCAAAGGATAAAGCTCATTAAATTGTATCTTGGGAACATTGCATGAATTCTCCATTATAGCAATGGACAGGCCAGGATTCTAGACTACACAGAGAAATTTGTTCACCCAATTTTAGATAATTAGGATTCCTTCCTTCCTCTCCCCCTGGTTGAGCCAACAAAAAGTATTCTTTAACTAGAAAAGTAAATTGCTAATTTAACAGGGATGAGCACATCGGCAGAATAAACAAGGCTTAACAATGTACAAAATTCTTTCGGCAACAAATTGACATGGTATGAGATTCAGCCAGCTAATGGATATTGAGCAACTTTTAACCTATACACGAAATCTTACATTCGTAGTTCGATCTGCAATGCCGTCAACATCGAAGAAAAGAGCACCAGGAATATGCGCGACCTGTACAGTTGAGAAATTCATCCCCGTGAGAGATAAAACAATATTGTACTCCCTCCTTTCTTTATTAGTTTACCCGTTTCTTTTGCACAAAGTTTTAGGAGAAATGATGTTGTGGGACATAGAAAGAAAGAGAAAATATTAATTTATATTAAAGTTGAATGTGTGTGTGATGGAAAGTTAGTTGTCTCATTCCAAAAATAGGATCAAAAAAAATGGATAAACTAATAAGGTACATCCAAAAAGGAATGCGGGTAAACTTATAAAGACCGTAGGGAGTATGTCATAAAGAGTGTTAACGTACTAACTACAAAGTCTCAATTCTCGAAAGTATCAATCAATCTTCATGTTACTATTGCAAAAACACCAGCTCACCTTGATCTGTACGACTAGTACAAAACCTCTAAAACTAATCCCTTAGGGAATTTTTCAAGTGATAAAAAGAAGTTGAATCAACAAGAGGCAAAATACTAAGGAGACATCAAAAAAATTGCCGATGATTTTACGACAAATAGATGATCAACCTGATACTCCTGGATTGGGTTCCTTTGCTCATCAGGCATGTACCAAGATGCATCCACCACCTGAAAATGAAAACATGACAACATAATAATTTAGAGGTTGCAGGTTTAAACAAGTGAGTTTAACAACTTTACGTCTTCATGAAGCTATATATCTGATAACCTAAATTCCAGCAACTTATTTTTGATCTCTTATGCTATATTTTATCTTCCTGACTCCGTGCATTATCATATGTTGAGTCATTTTCTTTTACCATGAGGCAATGGCTCTATGGAATCATCTCAACCCATGCAAGGTTTTAGGAATATTCCTTACTTTGTAGCATGTCTAACTCACTACAAACAGCCATGATGATAACAAAACTTAGGCATTATGCTTCTTCTTTTTCACCTGAAATTCACCTATTGAACTTATTGAAAGTAATTTGAATTTATTATAGTTGTGAATTGAACTTGAGTTTCCCATATTTTGAGATTAACACTTTGTTTGGACACCAATATAGGAGGGAAAGGAAGGGGAGGGATAGAGGAGGAAGGGAGGGGAAAGATGAAGCTCCATTATCACTCCAAATCTCTCCAATTTGGGAGCGATGATGTTTATGTAAGAGGGAGGGAAAATGAATCCTTCCTTCTCCCTCCTCCAATCCCTTATCCAAACAAGGGAACTTGCTCACCTCCCTTTCCCTTCCTTCCCTTTCTCCCCATTTCCTCCTATCTAAACAAAGTGTAATGGAGCTTATCTCCTAAACTTATTTGTTCTAAAACTAATTCTTTTAAGGATAAAAGAACAAAGCTTACTAAGGCTAAAGATCACAACCAGAACCGGAAGATACCACTCTGCAGAAAGGATGAAAGAAGCTATCTTGTTGTGTTAATTAAAATGTTACCCGTTACCATTATGCATAAAGGAGGAAAGAAACTATCTGGTTATGTTAATTGAAATGTTAGGCGACCTTTCTCTCCTCCTTTTATGAAACAAGCCAACACATGCAAGGTACAAATTCATGTCAACCATCTAGCAAATCAATACCGAATCACAATTGCACTTTGAATGACATTCAAATAAGTCCAAAAACAAATGATAAATGCTTCCAAGTCCTTGCAAATCCTGACTTAGGAGAAGCTTTCACAGCTCAAAATTTCCCTAAACTAATGCATATTGGAGAGAATAAATGTTTAAAAGGCTATACCAAGCTCATATGTCTATAAATGTTCCGCAATTCATGAGCATGTAATATCGATTAAACACTTATATACACTATGAAAATATCATCTCCCTAGTCCCTACCACAATTCGAGAAGATATAGTAATATCTAATATTTAAATATTCAGACAACCACAAGCAGGTACCTTTATGCCTGATTGCCTGAGATTAGCATGAAGCCACTCGATAGAAACCACGGGTTCACTTGTAGACATGGCCTGTGTACAATAAGATTTCACGGCAGAGTTCGTCCACGGCACTACGCAACGAACCCAACAAGTTCTCCGAACCAAATTGCAGCAATCTAACTCCTTAGACCTCAAACCAAAAGCCCTTGACTGCAAGAATAACAGCAACTATGTTCAAGCTACTCAAAGCACAGAAAACCCAGAAATTGAATTGAAAATTTACCAGCATAACTCACCAAATTTCAAAACAATTCATGATTGCACTACCCAAAAACACTGATCCTTTATTTCAAAAAAAAAAAAAAAAAAAAAGGGAAGAAGAGGACTTCACACGTTCTTCTGAGATTAAAATTGCTACTTTTACTGACAATTAAAAAAAAAACAGAATTGAAAGTGACAAATCAACAATTTACAGAAAAAATGAAAATAACCAAAGCAATCAATGAATTACATTAAAGATAAAAGGAAAAATAATGAAAGGGTACATTAGATTTTAAAAGAAAAGCAGAAAGCTTACATGGAAGAATTGAGGTTTAAGGAAAAGAGAGCGGGAAGAAGAATGGAGGAAGCGATTACTGAAGAAGGTTCTGGAGAAAAGGGCAGAAGCCATTTATTGGTGAAACTGTAAACCAAGCATATGCGCAAAACTGAAGATTGTTTAAGGGTGGAGAATGACACTTTGCAGGAGCAGTGCTACTTCGGTCTTCGGTAGTAGCAAACTAGCAATAAGACCCGACTCAGGCGAGCGGATGAAGGTCCAGATTGCAGTTACCGCTTCAGTTGAAACTTTTTTTTTTTTTTTTACGTGAGATAAGCTTAATAAAAAAGGCTGGAAGGTAAAATTAGTTTAAAGTTTGGACAAGTTTAAATAAGTTATTAGATTTAGATAAGTTTTGATAGGAGTAGACACATAATCGTGTCTCCCCATTTAGTACCCTATAATGACTAATACCCTGCACCAATTAATCCGAATCGAGGAAAGATAAAGAACGAGTCTAAAATAAAATGTTTTAAGCCCAAACCATATTCTAACACTTTTTATTAACTCATTTCCAAAACCCTCTTTATAAATAAAAGCCCACTTTTTAAAACTTTTCAATATAACTTTTTAAAGGCCCATCTTTGAAAACCTTTAGAAAAATAGTTTTTATGAAAGCCCAATTTATAAAACCCCTTTTCTAGCCCAATTTAATTAATACAATTAATTAATTATATTAATTAGTTTTATTAATAAAAATATCTTTTATAAAAAATCATCTTTTTCCCAAGTGTTTTTAAATATCTCTTATCTAACTCTTTTACAATAAAAATCTTTTAGAGACCCTACTAACTCTCGAAAACCTATTACAATACAACTACCTACCTACACTATATAATCTCCCGAACCTCACACTCATAATCACATGGCCAAAACCAAAAAATCACTCGGCACATTAACAAAACTCCCCTAACCGAACTACTCCCTCACGCCTAATCCCATAAATCATCTACATTCTACGATCCCCAAGCAGGCCCGTTCCTGACATTTTAGAGGCCCTGGGCGAACTAAGAAAAATGGGCCATCCCCAATGTCAGCTACTATTCTTAACGTATATTGATTTAAACATATTAATGGTCAAAGTTCGGTTGAATATGAGTTTTGTAACTTATGAAATCTAGTTTTATTTTAGCTTACATTTTTTTATAAGGTACCCACTGGATTAATGGTTAATTGGTTGCATTTTTTATGACTTGTCTTCCTAAATTAAGTCATATATTGCTTCTTAAATTTATCAAGTCATCATCTACATTGAGTTGTCAGTTGGAGCCTGGGTTTTGGATTACGAAATCGCTTATTACTTCTTTAATATTTTTCAAGGTTTGAATTGTGAAAAAAGGGAAATAATAGAACTCCTTACTTTTTAACAGTTCCACTTTGACATACATTTACCTTTTTTTTATTAACATCTAATATATTTGACTATCCTACTTTATTGATTCGTACAATATTTGTAAAATTGACCATTTTGAATGTAAATATGTAATATATATTGAGATAAATTTGAAAACATCTCATATTGACATTTGTTCTTATATATTACTAACTTCATAGTCGAAGTAGAGCAAAAGAACAATGTGAACATAAAAATTGAACAATTATATAAAATCGAAGGGGGTGTGAAATAGCAAAAGCATAGTTACTCTATATGAGAAGGAAAAAAAACCACTTACTTTTTAGTAGCTATTTAAAACCATTGGAAATAAAAGGAAACCAAAAAAGAAAAAAAAAAGGATACTAAAGCTTTAAAATCATTAAAAACAAAAGAAAACCAAAAAGAAAAAATAAAAAGCTAAAAGACACTAAAAAAAGAACAAAAGAAAAGCAAGTGACGTAAAAAACTATACGTGGGGGTTGGTTCGAACCCGAGATGGAGGAAATGCAAAGGAAGTAATTCACTGACAAGAAACCAAGGAGCTACCGCATAGTAGATAAATGTAATACAATGCAAATTTATTTATACTAAATAGCAGATGGCAAAAACAGCAACTTGGGCCTTTTCTCCCTGGACCCTGGGCGGGCGCCCCTCCTGCCAGGCTCAGGGACGAGCCTGTCCCCAAGTCAACACCATTACCACTTGATTCATCATCACACACCAATGTCCACATCATCCGATCATCATCACCTTCCTACACCTAAGCGCCCAAATCCCACATAGCTACAGCACACATATCCTCTCACCATAATTCATCATCATACGCCAATCATCGTCATCATCATCATCATCTTGCGCCTAATATAATTGATACTAACAATCTTGTGTCTAATACATACAACAACTCTACAAAACAAGATACAACAGTATTATTTTTACTTGGCGCAGCATATAACACAAGACACTACTTTTTTAAGACTCGTACACCTTTCAATCCAAGATCCGTACAAATCGACGACCCCGGACGGTGGTATAATTTCTAAGGGTCAACTAAATTAACTAACTTTATTTTATTTCTTTATTTATTTTTATTTTCTTGAAGTTACTAACGTTCTATTCATGATGTAGATTGTTAACAAATTCATGCGATTGTAAGTATTGTATATTATACTAACTTCCTACAATATATTCTTTTCTTATTTTTATTTATTTTCATACATTATTATATGTTTGTCTGATTATTTTATACATATTATTATGATTGTCCTACCTGATTTTTATCACCCACATGTTTTTTTGCTAATCAAAGACCTAAAGAACTATTCTAATATTAATCAGATTAATTTGGACAACTTGCTAGGTTCCCTGTAATACTGATTGCCTAATAACTTGTCACTAAAAATTAGTCTTTTTATGTGTTTCCTGAACCAATCTGGACTAAATATTTTTAGGGTGTATAAATATATTATATGATTATTCTTTGGCATAAAATCTGTTGTAAATCGATATATAGTAGAGGCCAACTTTGGGCGAATGTGGTTCATTATGACTATATTTGTACCCTCACCCCCGAACTCAATCTTTGGTTCATCTTGACCATCTATGGAGTCATGACGGGAAAATCTACATTGGATAATTTGTCCCTATGATTTTCCTATATCCAATTAGGTTTATGATTCTTCCTAAAAAGAATTGTTGGCGACTTCTTTCAAAACAATTTTCAATAAAACCTTAACAGTGGGGTAGTCAAATATAATACGCGCTCACACCGCATAGGCGAAATAAAAACACGCCTACAATAGGTTTTGATAAGTTTTGATAGGTTTCAATAAGTTTTAAAAGATTCAAAATACGCAAATTTTTATATATGGCCGACCACATGTATAATTTATGTATGTGGTCTGCCAATATAAGAAGCCCAGCGCGCGTTTAGTAGGCTTAGGCCTCAGCGCATCAGTTTTCATTAAACTACCCATATTCAAGCCCATTGTGCGTATAAGCCCACGCACCATTTTTACCTTCACCACAAAGAGTCAAAAACAAGTAAAAAACTTATATGGACTTGGTCCACACTAAATTAGGATGGATCTAATGCTAATTCATGTTATTTACGGAAAAAAAAGGATCACTATATAAAAAACTATATAAAAGATGAATAGATATAAATTATGAAGTTTGACTATGAAAAAAAAATGATTACTATGTCACAAAGTGAAAATTTCATCATGATAAACTAATGTGAGAAAGAGTTACTATATTAAAAAAACAGTCACTATGGTAGATAGTAACTGTATAGTGTAATTTAAAATTTGAAAAGGTTACTATATGGAAAAAAAGGCTCACTATGTTAAATAAGTGGTTTTGGTCCACAATAATATTATTGTTGACCAGGTCCACGCAAAACTAACTCCAAAAACAATTCTCAATAGTATATGCCCACAATTGAACTGCAAGTCTGCCACACAGCATTGACACAAAACAAAAGGCAGAAGTACATCATGACAATAATCACCTTCACCTAATCATATAAATGGTATAAAAAGAAAATGCTAGTGGTACACCTAAAATCTAAATCAGTTCAATTCATGAATTATTGTTTTGCCTGAGTAAACTAAAATATGTTGCAAATAATACAATAAAACAATGATACTTATCTGTTGAAGCGTGAACGAAAAACAGTTTGCCGTAACGTGGAGAGCCACTATCCTAAAAGACGATTTCGCGCTACCCCGGTGCAGTAGAAATCAGGCAATCGTCCTCCAGGATTAGCACGACTCCAAGATATGTGTGCACTCACACACCTCGGATGGAGACCAGAATATTGCCCAAAACCAGAGAGTTTTTGTGGAGAAGAAAAGAGGAGAGTAATTTCTGTGCGTAATATATTCTGAAGAAAGCAGCCCTTATAATTGGCTTGAAAGAGAAAAAACGGAAGGCTGCAAATAAGGGATGGAAATCAATTCGGCTCCGGAAAACTTGCTAGCAACGGTTACCGAATAAAATCCGAGATTTTTGCGATTTACGCCAAAAATAAATGAAGGAGATTTAAAACGGACCGCAGACCCACAGCCCGCGCCGCGCTCGCCACGAGCCCGGCCCGCCCGGCGCGCGCGCGTGTGTGGTGCATTCATCCATCTAGCACTCTATCAAACAAGAAGTGCTAAGGAACTCCTATTAATAAACAAGGTGAAGCAAAGCTATTTTTCCAATGTGGGACAAGAGCCTTTTACTTGTTTTCCACTCCTCTCTTTGAGGTTAAACTTTTAGAGTATTGTTGAACTTTCCAACAAAATAATCTACTGCTGCTCCAACCTTTTTTCTCCATTCCTACTTTTGACATGATATGAAGTGAACATATATAATGCTGAGTGTTATAGTAAATTATATTCTTTGAGACTTGCAGCGAAGAAATGGAAATCAATTCAATAATAGAATGAGAGAATTATTAGCTGGATAATAATCAATTCAGTACAATATTGAATTTTCTCATCCTATTGACCATGTTAACGTATTCCTTTTTTCTTTAGTGCAGGTTACAAGGCCGGTATCAATTCCTTGCTTTGGTGTGTTAAAGAAGGAGAAATGTGATTGTAATAATGGCTGCACATTTAATAGACTGCCTATGTTTGGTTAAGTGTTTCTAAACATGGATTTTAAAACATGGCCGTATGTTATGTAAAAGGCTGACCCATGAGGGATTTTTAACTTGTTGTTCCCGGAGATTTGGTGCCCTGAG
Source organism: Beta lomatogona (assembly GCA_947646795.1). Lineage (NCBI taxonomy): Eukaryota > Viridiplantae > Streptophyta > Magnoliopsida > Caryophyllales > Amaranthaceae > Beta > Beta lomatogona. The sequence goes on from CANSNZ010000942.1 coordinate 4,429,253, forward strand.
GTGTGATAAAAATCATGCTACTACATTGGTTATAGACCTTTATATCACTGCATATCCTATTCCAGAAGTGAGACTGGTGCACTTATTTTTGTCAGATCTGAGTGAAGTGAGAATGAGCATAGTGAGGCTGGTGCACCTAGGGATGCAACTGGGGCGGGGCGGATTTTGGCATTCTCATCCCCATCCCCACCTCACTTTTTCATCCTCATCCCCATCCCCATCCCCATCCCCGTGGTGGGTCCGGAACTCATCCCAATCCCCGCCCCGCCATGTACACAATTAAAACCATCCCCGCCCCATCACCCACTTGGGTATCCATCCCGACCAAATCCCCACCTTCCCCGCCCCACCATCTACTTAATCCTCATTTGAAACTCACTAAATAAATACCATCTATAATTTCAAATACTAATAACAAAAAATATATACAGCTAGAAAAACTATTAAAGAGTGTTATAGACTTGTAATTTGTTGAAAATTTAATATTTTATGTGGGTAAGATGTAGGGTGAGTGGGGATGGGGCGGAGCGGGGCGGGGATGAGGCGGGTACAACTTAAAATTTGCCCCCGCCCCATCACCCATGGCGGGTATAACTTTCATCCCCATCCTCGCCCCACTACCCACCAAACTAGGATCCATCCCCGCCCCATTGGGGCGGGTCTCCTACTTATCCCGCCCCACTTGCATCCCTAGGTGCAGCTATGTTAGTGGTTAATCCATTACATTGAATGCTGCTTTGCAACTATATGAGATAGTTTGAATTTGATGATCTTCTCTTCCTCTACTATCTCCATTCTATTTTATTTAGGTCCCAACTTTAAAGATAAAATATTACTAATGTATATGTTTTGACCACAACAGGCACAAAAGAATATGGTACTGGTACACCTAAATCAATTCTCTTCAAGTTGATAACACAGAGTCAATGCAATAACTTCTTTAGCTCAGTTTTAAACGCACCAAATAATAAAGCTTGATAATGCAAGTTAGATACATCGATCTTTTCATACCTAAACATAAGCGTCATATGTACATGGAGATGCAGTTATCATCTTTACATTGTCATTCCGACCAAATCCGGATCTTCCCCGCACTTGAGAAATAATTCCCCAACTACTTCTCACTGTGCTCATATGATTCTTAACATGGCCAGCAGTACATGTGGTGTGAAACTTTTCAGATTTCATCTTTGCAGCAGCTATAAAGGAGCTGGTCCTGAAAGTGTTATTTGGCCGCTTTCCTTTCCTCACTTCTTCCGCAAGAAATTCCAATAACTCCTTGAACATTGGTTTTGTCCAACGAAAATTAGCTTTCTTCTCTTCCTTCACCTAAATAAACATTTCGAGAAATTTCTCAACATTATATTAAAAGTTCGCAATTAATGACACAACAAAACAGTTGGAACAATATAAGCATTGAACAATAGAGACATAACCATCAGTGAGACAAGGATGCTTCCCATTCTGAAATAACAAATATACATAACTATTGAGGGACTATAATAACTCTCACCTGGTCACAAGACGAGAAGGGCTGACAGAAGCCTTTAACATGTAGACAAACTTCAGAGAGATCCTCATGAGAAGATCAATTACTTTCTTCAACTACCTCAAAGATTTGTGTCACAAGAACATGATCACTCCCAGCACCACTGAGTGACCAAAACTAATACACAGCAATTCAGTATTCTCTTCCATAGTTCCAAGAACTGATTTTATTGATTAATCTTGCATCTTAAGTGCTATAATACAAATACATCTTTTTCCAAAAATGCTCAAGATAAATTTGTTGCCAACAAATGATGCGACTTGTATAGCAGATGTCCTGATCCCTCTACAAATTTTAGTCTCTTAAAGCAAGGTTTCCTTCGAGAAGAAAAAGGTAGAAACACCTTGCTCAGTTGCAGCAAGTTACTTGCAGAGTAGTAGCAAAAGTGTAAAAACATAGTTGCAACAGGGAGAATAAAGTAGACACGAACAAAGAAATATTATTCATAACTGAATCAGAATTCACAAGTTATCAACAGAATTTACAAAAGAGGGCAACAATAAAATTCACAAGTTATCTTTAACTTAATCAGTAGAACTTTCATATTCATTATAAATGTTGACCCTACTAGACATGTATAAAATACTCATGTTGCCTTTTGTAATAGTAAGAATGAGCAAAAACAGTACTAATACAATTTTAATTAGTTTGACGCTTTTTATATGCATTCCACATAGCCAATGCTATGGCATCTCGCTTTTTCACACACTCTTTGGTTTCTTCACGCACTTCCTTCCGAGTAAGCGATGTTCTTGTGTCTTGTGATGCAATCTCTAAGTCCGCCTCTCTTGTAATTTCATCATTTGGATCAACCCCCCTAAGGTAGTTATGTATTACACAACAAGCAAGAACCACATCCACTTGGGTTTCATATGACTAAAAAGGCTCTGCATCCAAGACACGAAATCTCTTTTTTAAAACTCCAAACGCCCTCTCTATACACATTCTCAGCGAAGAATAGCGAAGATTGAATAATTTTCGTTCATTCTCGGGGAGGGTTGTTGGCATATTCTTTCAAGTGGTAACGAACACGTCTAAATGGAGGCATAAAACCTTTACGGTCCCCATACCCAACGTCGGCAAGATAGTATATCCCTACATCTGTAAATTATCATCAATAATTTATTCAATTCAGGTGAACTTTAGACCATTACTATCAATAAGAGAATATTTTACCTTCAGGAACGTTAAACCCCTTTTTAAGTGCATCACCCAAAACCCTTGAATCGTGAGCGGAACCCTCCCAACCAGCAAGGACATACATGAACTTTAGATCAAAATCAACAGTTACGTTGTCTTATCCTTTCTTCCCCGAAATCTCTCTTGCTTCTCAAGAGAAACAGATGCACGTACATGGGTCCCATCTATAGCTCTTATGAAGTCTTCAAACCAAGGAAAAAATCTAGGATTGTTCTGAATTTCTGGTTGCAGATCAGTTCCTGGTGGTTTCACGACATATGGGGTACAATCGAAGGATTGCTTGGAGCACAATATGGAAGTAGCAATGTATAGTCCACGTAGATCGAAAAAATCTTCCCCCAACATCCCGAAATCTTACATTATGATCCAACACGTATAAAAAAAGTAGTACTTGCTCCTTGACGGTCATTTGCTTGCTTTCCGACAAAAGTCCCTTTTCAACTAAAATATTACACAAGCTAAAAAAAGCACTAGGTCTCATACAAATCTGCCCAAAACAATGACTATCACCACAATTAGAGATGGCCAACAGTGCGGGCCAATCCAGCCCAGCCCGCCTCTTGGGCCATGTGGGCTAAGCCCACGAAAAGTCCGGTCCAGCCCAACTCGAACCGTGAAATTGGTGGGTGGGCCGTGGGCCAGATTTTTTGAGCCCAACCCACGAAAGCCCGCAACTAAATCCGCCCAGCCCGGTCCACGAAATCGGTCCGGCCGGCCCATGAACCAGGACCACCCAAACCCAAGTAATTATTCAACCAAATTGTGTATATTTTAATCAAATTGTATATATTTTAATCAAATTTCATATATTATAATTCAATCAAATTCAAAAATAATGAAATTATTCATTAATATTAATAATTGTATATATTTTAATTAATTTTAAAGGTTTTATGTAACAATAATAAATGTATCTAACGATTAAATAATTCTGGAAAAAAAAATTCTCATGCCGGCCGCTAGCCCAGTAGGCCCACAAACCGCCAAAACCGTTGTTCGAACCGTGAAAACCGGTAACAGACCGGTGAGGGCCAAGATTTTTCAGCCCGTGGACCAGCCCGCCCAAACCGTGAATTTCACGGTCCGGTCCTGGGCCGTGAAATCTCAGCCCGGCCCACTAGGGCCCGCGGATCAGCCCACCCAGCCCGCACCAGTGGCCATCTCTAACCACAATATAAAACACTATCGACATTAGCCTCCCTCAAGCTATCCCTATTAACATAAGGTTGCCTAATTATTTTAGGTTTTCTAGTCCTAAATTTATTTACTTTAAGAAAAGCAAGGACATATGCAATAATGGCAGCAACAACACCTATGATCATGCCTTTACAGATTATCTACAGATATTTGAAAAAACAAAAATAAAATTAAGGAAATTAGTTCCTGAATACAAAGAACATATAACAAATTATTAATGGGCAAAACATATTATAACCTGAGACTTTTGAACATCGTTCTACTCCATTGTAGTTTCCTAACTTAAGACAAACCACAAAGAAAAGTCAGCAACTGAGGTAACATGAAGACAAACAATAGAGCTTGCATTGGAAACTTACCCTAAAATGAAAATACACCTCCACTAAACACAATGACTACACACATTCATCCCTCTTGTCACAATCAAGCAGCCATATGAAGTATTCTTTAATTTTCAAGTGTAATAGCCCAGATAGGGTGTTTGTTTCTAAAATTGATGAGTTCCTGATATGATTGCGGAAGCTTTATGTACGATTTATTTTTGGTGTTTTATAATTATGAACGAAAATAAAAATATAGGCTCTTGTTCCCTCGAGAACTAGAGGATCTCTCACTAACCTCGACTAGGAGATGCACACAAACCACGATTTGTATGTTCTTGGTACGACGACCCAATATTCAATGCAACACAGCATTCGAATAACTCAAACAATTCATTCAACTCCCTCTCTTTTTTATTGATTAGGCGTGCCTATTTATAATAAGAGCAGCAAGAAAACCTTGCTCTCCAAGGCATTACAACACACGGCCAACTAGCAATAATTTTAGGAAAGTTTCCCTAAACATAAGCCTAGAATCTAGCTTGAATTTAAGGAAACAATAGCTTTAAGGAAAGAGATGCAACACTTTCCTTAAATACCAAAAACCACACGGCATCTTAGGGCATTCCCTTTTCACGCCTCATACAACTCAATGACCAAGAGAACTTTCCTAAAATACAGCCATGACAAAAGACCTTCTAATGCACCGAATTTTACTAAGTATTCGGATTTATTAAAACTAAACAACTCAACTAACTTAACTAACATAACAATAAATGATATATTTTTGGTTACATGAAAAACCTTCACTTTAAGAGTAAAGTAAAACCATGCAACAACCTAATAAAGCAAATAAGATAGTTGATGAAGTAATCTTTGCACGTGTCATGCATCATACTCCTCTTCTTCAAAGAAACTTGACCTCAAGTTTGATCAGCAAAACAGTCCAAGAAATCATCCATATGAATCGAATAAACTTTAACAAGATCACCAACGACAATAGATTAAAGATTGAGCAATGATTCATGCGACCATAAACAAACAACTCAATGTCTCTAGAACTTGCTTTCTTATGAAAAAGATTAAATCTTTTCTGCAAAATCAAATCTTTATAAACATGACATGAAAAATATCCATTCTTTTCCTCTTCTTTAGCATCATCAACAAGAATCAAATCTTTATCATCATGGGAAACTGTAAAAATCAAATTTTCATCCTTGGAACAAGATAAAGTTTCAATCTTTTCGTCATCTTGAACAATGAAAACCAAATCTGAAATTTCTTCCTCTATAGTGCAAGGAACATATTCAAGATAACTATTAAGCTTTTCATCCAAATATTGATTCGAGTCATACATCAAATTCCACTTTGGTTGTAGTCGTAGTGATAATTCCTCAAGAATTTCATTAGTTGTTAACTCATCATAAGAATTCAAATACAATTCATAATTGGTTTAATATAATGCAGAAACTGTCCAGAAATTTTCAATAAAAGTTCGAGATTTAAAACCTAAGTAAAACACCTCTAAATTTCATGAAACTTTGTCACAACATAGCCCTATATGTCTGGAACACTCAACCAAAATTTCATCAACAAATACCTAACCAATTGTTTGCAGTTTCAATTATCCCAAAACTGGTCCAGATTTACCCGGTTTTTGACCAATTCTAAAGATCAGTCTCGAATATATATTAAAACAACTTCAAATCTTACGAAATTTTAGGAAAAGAAATTAGACAAATAGTAGTCCAGTTTAGAATCAGAAATCACCCAAAAATTCGATCGGAGGTGGGATCACGAGTCGTTCAAAGTTACCTCAAAAATCTGTCTGTTGCGGGCGATTTTCTTCCTCCTTCTTTCTTCTTCTCCAAGAACGTCTAAGTACCAAGGGGACTTAGATTCCTTTGCTCTGATACCAACTGATATGATTGCGGAAGTTTAATGTACGATTTGTTTTTGGTGTTTTATAATTATGAACGAAAATAAAAAGATAGGCTCTTGTTCCCTCTATAGAACTAGAGGATCTCTCACTAACCTCGACTAGGAGATGCACACAAACCACGATTTGTATGTTCTTGGTACGGCGACCAAATATTCAATGCAACACAACATTCGAATAACTCAAACAGTTCATTCAATTCTCTCTCTTTTTTATTTATTAGGCGTGCCTAATTATAATAAGAGCAGCAAGAAAACCTTGCTCTCCAAAGCATTACATCACACGGCCAACTAGCAATAATTTTAGGAAAGATTCCCCTAAACCTAAGCCTAGACTCTAGCTTGAATTTAAGGAAATAATAGCTCTAAGGAAAGAGATGCAACACTTTCCTTAAATACCAAAAACCACACAGCAGCTTAGGGCATTCCCTTTTCACGCCTCATACAACTCAATGACCATGAGAACTTTCCTAAAATACAGCCATGGCAAAAGACCGTCTAATGCATCGAATTTTACCAAGTATTCGGATTTATTAAAACTAAACAACTCAACTAACATAACAATAAATGACATATTATTGGTGACATGAAAAACCTTCACTTTAAGAGTAAAGTAAAACCATGCAACAACCTAATAAAGCAAATAAGATAGTTGATGAAGTAATCTTTGCACGTGCCATGCATCAGTTCCGCAAGTGGGTAAGTTTCCTAGTTCATCAGAAAGGGTAAGACCTAACTGAATCAATTTCAACATGTCAACGTTATCCTTGAGAGTTCTGTAATTAAAATCAGTGTTATTCTCAAAATCTCCAACAGCGCGAAGAACAATACCAGGAAACTCAGTATCCATAGCAACAAAAGGGTATCGTAGGCGTGTTTTTATTTTGCCTACGCGGAGTGAGCGCGTATTAGATTTGACTACCCCACTGTAAAAGTTTTATTGAAATTTTTTTTGTATTGAAAGAAGTCGCCAACAATTCTTTTTAGGAAGAATCATAAACCTAATTGGATATAGGAAAATCATAGGGACAAATTATCCAATGTAGATTTCCCCGTCCTGACTCCATAGATGGTCAAAATGAACCAAATATTGAGTTCGGGGGTGAGAGTACGAATATAGTCATAATGAACCACATTCGCCTAAAGTTGGCCTCTACTAAATATCGATTCATTACAGATTTTATGTCAAAGAATAATCAAGTAATGTTTTAAAACACCCTAAAAATAATTAGTCTAAATTGGTTCAGGAAACACATAAAAAGACTATATTTAGTGACATGTTATTGGGCAATCATATTACAAGGTACCTAGCAGGTTATCCAAATTAATCTGATTAATGTTAAACAGTTATGTAGGTTTTTGATTAGCAAAAATAACATGTGGGTGATGAAAGCATTGATATAGGACAATCATATAATATGCATATAATGATCACGCAAGTATAATAGTAATGAAAAATAAATAAAAAGAAAGAGAAAAGAGGTTAGAATATATAGTATAGCGATTTTACATTAAAGATCTACATCATGAAAGAAAACTGTTAGTAACTTCAATATAAAAATAATTTAGTTAAGGACCCTCGTGATTATACCGTGGCTTGGGTCTGCGAGATTGACAACCTTCGGGACGAGCAATCGTGAAGCCTGAAAATCTGAATGTATGAAAGTATGTAGATTGAATGTATTTGTGTTTGAAAGTATGAGTTTTGTAGGGAAGTTTTGTAGTTCGTAGAGAGGTTCGTAAAGTATTCGTCGTTATGTGAAAAATCAGTCCTTCAATCTGTACGGAAATCAGGCCTATTTATAGGGAAAACGACACTGCGCCTCATGCGCTGGCTGCGTCTGGCATAGCTGACGTGGCAAGCGTATGACACGGCGTGACCAATAAAAAGTTTACACGTGGTACGCGCTTTTAAAAAGATAAGAAAGAAAATTAGCATCTCAAGCAGAGAGCCACGCTTGACGCAGGACTCTACATGAAACAGAAGTCTACATGGCAGTTCTGGTGCGCTTAGCACAGCCTGTGCGCTTGGCGGCCTACGTGGAAGTCCACGTGGCAGGACACGTGCGCTTAGCATAGTCAGCTGCGCTCAGCACAGTCAACTGCGCTCAGCGCACTGCCTTGTTTTTGATATAAACGCGTTTTAAAGATTCTCTTTTATCTTTTAACTCCGGAAATCTGATTTTACGGGATAAAATCTGATTTTGACTTAAAAAATATATCTTTTGAAAATATTTATTTATTAAAATAAATCAATTAATTATCAATTAATTGGGCTTTTCAAAGAATTGGGCTCAAATACAATTAATTATCTTGAATAATTAATTGGGCTTTAAAATAGGACTTCAACACTTTTCGAAATGGTTTTGAATATCTCTTCGGACTGCTCTGCCCTTGGATCGGACCAATTAAGACCACGATATGTTTCATCATCAGATCCTTAAATAGGGAGACACGATTATGTGTCTACAGAAGCCCGCACTTCGACTGAGGTTCAGGAAACCTATAGTCAAAGTATACGGTGTCCTGACGGAGATCGATTCTAAACGCTCTGCAGTTTAGAACTGATCTATAATCGTCGGTCTCTGCAAAACAAAGTTAGTATGCAAGACAATAACTTCAAGCAATCTAATTACCTGCAGGGAAAGATGTTAGCAGATAGGTGCAAACAACTCACATAAGCACATAGTGATGCAAATGATGCAAACTTAGATTCTCTAAGGATGCACAAGACGCTATGCAAGGATTAAGGTTATGCAAAGCTAAAGGGTGACACGTCATGCAAGGTCAGGGTTATGTAAGACTAGAATGTATGAAATGCAATGCAAGGTCGGGGTTTTGTAAGGGTGCAATGCAAGGTTAGGATTTTGCAAGGCTAGAAGATATATAGAGTGATAGAATGATAGACTGATTAGAAATGTATAGAATGATTTTCGAAAATCGTTTTTGGCAAATGATTGAGGCCCGTAAACGAGGTCCGCGGATTACAACTCTTCGGGAGTTTGATTTGAATTGGAGGAACCACCACATGTAGGAAGCCCCCACTTTGGGTGAGCTTGTCTTGACTTTGTCATGTACTTGATTTGATATTGAAATGTAGTTGATCTGTCTTGAACTTTGAAATTTTTCACTGGGGATTAAACCATGGAATTGTCGAAGAGTCCTTCAGGAAAAGGAGAGCTTGTATTGAAAAAACAAAAAGCTAAAACTTGTGACTCAAATGAATGTAGGTGGGAAAAGGATTTGACGAGGCTAGGTGCAGACTCGAGTCTATGTCGGGATCTAGAAAGAGTATGCTCCTAAATTCTAGAAAGTCAAATCATTAGACCATGACTAATTTTTATTTTATTGAAGCGGTCGGACCTCGAGATGAGGATTCCTACGTATCCTTGCAGAATCAGACCATTTGTAGTTCTGGATCTGATTTCTTCTTTTATTATATTTTTTTTGTGCCCTAACTTTTGCCTAGGCCGCCCTTTCAGGTTTTCAACCTAGCGGGTTTGGACATACCTTGAAAAATGAGTTATAGAAGGGTTGATGAAAGGTTGAAAGGTTTAAGGATTGAAGCTTTGATGACTGTTTAATTGGTTTGGCAAATGTAAGGATCATGGATTTGGATTATATAGGCTAAGCTTTTGACTAAAGGGGTAGAACTTGTGTGCAAGCCCCCTAGATTGACTTTTTATTTCTTTGCCTTTGGCTCTTTTTTTTTTTTTCTTTTTGTCATGTGCGTTTCTTTTGCTTTTGCTTTTTCGCACTTTGAATTTTTTCCACTTTTTTGTTTTGCCTGACATTGATCTTTTTTATTTTATATGTAGCAAGGCTTGCACACCAGTTTGGTTTAGGGTTTTGGAAGGCTTGAAGGCTATTTGTGGAGCTTTGATGTTGAAGGGATTGTTTGGTTAATGGAGATGATGGTCTAAAGGATTTTTGATTGGATTGCATGGATGGCTTATGGAAGGTAATAGAAGGAAAAGGGGAATAACTCCCGATCCAAAGTATGTCCTCTTTTTCATTTTTGTATTTTCATTTTTATTTAAGATCTTCTTCATTATTTTTGTTAGTCAAGTTCATTATGTGATTTGAGTTTCATCATTGAATTAGAAGCATAAATAAAATGATGGAAGGCCAATGAAAATGAAAATGAAATATAAAATGAAATGAAAATGGAAAGGCTATAATAAATGAAGTCCTATAGTGACATAGACTCGATGGGAAAGGACAAAAATGGCTCAGGGGAAAGTACTCTCTGACTCATCCTAGGAAACCAGAAACAAAAGACTAAGCTTGTTCAATTGTTGATGCACTGCACAAATGGGTTGTTCGTGATGTTGATTCTCGTTGTAGCAAGTATTAGTTGTCTGTTGTCATCGACCATGTTTCGCAGTGCATTTGAGGGATCCAACACTAGGTGTAAGGTGTTCGTTTTTATGTTGGAATTTGCAATAGAATTATAGGTTGCACCTTTTGAATTTTCTTTAAGTGCAGGGTTCAGAGTAGACCCTATGGAAGTGATCGCGCCTCTAATGTGAAGGCGGTAGACCCTATGGAAGTGATCGCGCCTCTATTGTGAAGGCGGTCAAAAGTAATCTTCATGACTCTAAATGAAGTCAGGGTGGTGATAGTGCGATTGATGAGCTTTAGAGTAGGCTCACATTTTGTTCCTCCTTTAAGCGTTCTTAAGTTATAATCTCTCGAACGATCATGAACATAATCGAGTGGACCTGGCTTGTAAAATTTTTAGAAAGGATGCTTTCGAAATGAGAAATGGAGATGAGAAATGGGAAATGGAAGTGGAAAAGGAAATGAAAATGGGAAATGAATATGGAAAGTGATTTTGAAATGGAAATGGTTATGGGTTTTGGACTGGTATAGGCTTGACCATGATGGAGACATGGGCCTAACTATATGCAAATGCAGACATGGACTGGACTGGACTATGCAAGCAGACGGGACTCAACGATTGGGTTTAGGATAGACTAGACTTTAAGGAAGGTTTGACAATAAGGGAGACTAGACTCTTAACTTAAGGCAAGCAAGCTAGACAACTAGACTTCGGAACTTACATTAGACTAAGCAGGCTAGACTCAATAATCGCCTATGGACTTATGGAATACTAGACTTTGAACTTACGGGTGAGCAAGCAAGCTAGACAACTAGACTTCGGAACTTACATTAGACTAAGCAGGCTAGACTCAATAATCGCCTATGGACTTATGGAATACTAGACTTTGAACTTACGGGTGAGCAAGCAAGCTAGACAACTAGGAAGGCTGGACAATAACAGAGACCAAACTCTTAACTTAAGGCAAGCAGGCTAGGCAACTAGACTTTGAACTTACGGGTGACCAAGCAGGCTAGACAACTAGACTTCAAAACTTACATTAAACTAAGTAAACTAGACTTAAAGGTTGCCTATGGACTTAAGGAATGCTAGACGTTGAACTTACGGGTGAGCAAGCAGGCTAGACACAACAATTGCCTATAGACTTAAGGAATGCTAGACCTTGAACTTACGGGTGAGCAAGCAGGCTAGGTTATAAGGGATGAACTTATATAGTCCTAAGACTGGATTTTTATAGTCCAAAGACTGACTAGGGCCTACATGGAGATGCAAACTAGACCTAGGATATGAATTGGGCCTAAATGAACCTAAGATTTGGATTGGACTAGACTTAGACTTGGATTGGAATTGAATAGGGATAGACTAGGATTGGACTTCACAAAAAGATGCAGATGGACCTAGATTTTGAAATGAACTAGATTTATATGGGCCTAAGATGGACTCTAATGCTAGCAGGCCTTATATAAATGCAAAATGAATGCAAGATGGACTCTAATGCATTTGGGCTTAGAATGAATGCAAGTGAATTGGATTTATTGGATTGGATTGAATGAATGTATTTGGAATGGGCTTAGAGTTTTCGAAATTCATTTTTGAAAGGAACCCCTTGTTTTATCTTTTGTTAGGAAAAGATGATGGATTAATTTTGAAAAATATATATTTTTGAAATATCGTGGTATGATGATTAGTAAATACTTTTGAAAAAGGTAGAGTAGAATATGGTGTAGGATTAATTTTGAAAAATGTAAGTTTTTTTTTGAAATTGGTGAATATGGTAAGGTAGGATTGACAGGGATAGCAGGGATGAAATGGGAAGAGGTAGACATGCATAACAACTCTAACTCTACAATGACCATTTTTTTCTAGATGCACTCTTTAGGACAGACTCGACCTTGCATGAAAAGACTGACCCTTTTTTTGAATATTATACTGATGCAAACGTGTTACCTTAGACTCGAACAAAGGTCAAAAGACCAATAAGCATGGGACGAATAGGCTGCGTGCCACGCAACTGGTGCGCGCGGCGCACAGCCTATGCGTCTGGCGCAGGTGCATTGCGCCAGGCGCAACTTAATGAGTTTGGCGCAATGCTCTGCGGCACGCGTATTGATAAATTGACGAAGGTTCGGGCGAAACGACAATGTATTTTAGACGCGATTTGTAATAATTTCGGGCGTAAAGCATATTAGCAGGCAAAAATTACAATCACACATATATGTCAAGTAACATGGATGCAAAGTTCTCAACCTAAAGTTCAGTTCTACATTCAACTATTGGTCAGGTTTAGGTTAAGGCTGAAAAGGATCCATGACTAAGAGATTGATCCCACGCTTCGTACCCCTGCTTAAAGAGGTGGCCACATGTAACAAGTCAGGAACAAGAGAACAATGCCATGGTTGGGTAGGTTTGCTTATGACTAAGATCCAACACTATCGCTCAGGAAGCTTTTTGGAAGGACAAAGCGCAACCCCCCCGGGGTGACCTCACACATAGAACATGTGCTAATGAGGCAAGGTAGATTGTCCTTATGGTGGCTGGACAATAGCCATGCATATGCAAAACAGTATATTATTCAAAGGCATAAAATTAAGAATGAATCGTATTTTTCAAGTTTCACCCACTCATTTAAAAAATTTTTTTTTTTAAAAATCCTCCCCAGTGAAGTCGCCATATTGTAGGCGTGTTTTTATTTCGCCTACGCGGTGTGAGCGCGTATTAGATTTGACTACCCCACTGTAAAAGTTTTATTGAAAATTGTTTTGTATTGAAAGAAGTCGTCAACAATTCTTTTTAGGAAGAATCATAAACCTAATTGGATATAAGAAAATCATAGGGACAGATTATCCAATGTAGATTTCCCCGTCCTGACTCCATAGATGGTCAAAATGAACCAAAGATTGAGTTCGGGGGTGAGAGTACGAATATAGTCATAATGAACCACATTCGCCCAAAGTTGGCCTCTACTAAATATCGATTCATTACAGATTTTATGCCAAAGAATAATCAAGTACTCCCTCCCTCCCAGAATAGTCTGAACACTTTCCTTTTATGTTTGTCCCAAAATAGTTTGAACACTTTCATTTTTGGTATGGTCCCACGATTAATATATTATTTCTTTTACACATCTTTGTTACCCAACTTTCTCTCTCCTCTAATAAAAAATACCCCACCAACTCCTATCACATCTACTTTTTAAATAAAAAAACATTTGATAACCACACTACAATTTATCATCTTAAACTACGTGTCCCAACAAGTATTCAGATCCTTCTGGGACGGAGGGAGTAATGTTTTAAAACACCCTAAAAATAATTAGTCTAAATTGGTTCAGGACACACATAAAAAGACTATATTTAGTGACATGTTATTAGGCAATCATATTACAAGGTACCTAGCAGGTTCTCCAAATTAATCTGATTAATGTTAAACAGTTCTTTAGGTCTTTGATTAGCAAAAATAACATGTGGGTGATGAAAGCATTAAAACAGGACAATCATATAATATGCACATAATGATCACGCAGGTATAATAGTAATGAAAAATAAATAAAAAGAAAGAGAAAAGAGGTTAGAATATACAGTATAGCGATTTTACATTAAAGATCTACATCAGGAAAGAAAATTGTTAGTAACTTCAATATAAAAATAATTTATTTAAGGACCCTCAGGATTATACCGTGGCTTGGGTCTGCGAGATTGACAACCTTTGGGATGAGCAATCGTGAAGCCTAGAAATCTCAATGTAAGAAAGTATGTAGATTGAATGTATTTGTGTTTGAAAGTATGAGTTTTGTAGGGAAGTTTTGTAGTTCGTAGAGAGGTTCGTAAAGTATTCGTCGAGTGTTATGTGAAAAATCCGTCCTTCAATCTGTACGGAAATCAGGCCTATTTATAGGGAAAACGACATTGCGCCTCACGCGCTGGCTGCATCTGGAGCAGCTGACGTGGCAAGCGTATGACGCGGCGTGACCAATAAAAAGTGTACACGTGTTACGCGCTTTTAAAAAGATAAGAAAGAAAATCCGCGTCTCAAGCAGAGAGCCGCGCTTGACGCAGGACTCTACATGAAACAGAAGTCTACATGGCAGTTCTGGTGCGCTTAGCACATCCTTTGCGTTGGACGCAGCCTACGTGGAAGTCCACGTGGCAGGACACGTGTGCTCAGCGCACTGCCTTGTTTTTGATAGTTTTCTTTATATAAACGCGTTTTAAAGATTCTCTTTTATCTTTTAACTCCAGAAATCTGATTTTACGGGATAAAATCTGATTTTGACTTAAAAAATATATCTTTTGAAAATATTTATTTATTAAAATAAATCAATTAATTATCAATTAATTGGGCTTTTCAAAGAATTGGGCTCAAATACAATTAATTATCATGAATAATTAATTGGGCTTTAAAATAGGACTTTAACACTTTTTTAAATGGTTTTGAATAGCTCTTCGGACTGCTCTGCCCTTGGATCGGACCAATTAAGACCACAATATGTTTCATCATCGGATCCTTAAATGGGGAGACACGATTATGTGTCTACAGGTATGCATCCACTATATCACGAATTAGAGCAAATTCTTCCTCCAGATTTTCATTCCAAACCTCTCTAATGTGGACTGAATCACTCTTCAGAACAACCGACATTTCAATCCAAACAACACCAAAACAAACAGCTACAACAACTATTAAAAGAACCATAATTGGACTCTAATTGCTAAAGTTGTAGAGGTTGAATTTGAAATCAACCAGAACTAAATTGAACCTGAGTTGGAATTCTTGCAGCAACAACCAACAAAAAACAACTAATCAAATAATGAAAACTATATCAAATAATCAAATAATCAAAACCCTAGAAATAATTGGACTTATTAACCTAAAGTAAATCAAACAAATTTGCAACAAAAATACCCTAAAAATAAACGAATTTCGTGCAAAAAGAACCATAAAACAATCAAATATTCAGCAAACAAACCCTAAAAATAATCGAATGTTACAGAAAAAATCCTACATACCGAAATTTATAAGAGGAAAATAGAGATTAGAAAAAATATGTACCAAATTCGACGAATTGAGAAGATGTATTGAGAGAATTTGCTTTAAAATGGCGTGAGATTTTCCAGATTTTCGAGTTTTTCCAGTTTGATGAGAGAGAAAGTGTAGATGAGAGGGAGAGTTGAGTGTAGATGAGAGGGAGAGCTGAGTATAGATGAGAGAGTTGAGTATACATTATATTTTAAAAGAAAAGCATAAAGCTTACATGGAAGAATTGAGGTTTAAGGAAAAGAGAGCGGGAAGAAGAATGGAGGAAGCGATTACTGAAGAAGGTTCTGGAGAAAAGGGCAGAAGCCATTTATTGGTGAAACTGTAAACCAAGCATATGCGCAAAACTGAAGATTGTTAAGGGTGGAGAATGACACTTTGCAGGAGCAGTGCTACTTCGGTAGTAGGCTAGTAGCAAACTAGCAATAAGACCCGACTCAGGCGAGCGGATGAAGGTCTAGATTGCAGTTACCGCTTCAGTTGAAACTTCTTTTTTTTTTTTTACGTGAGATAAGCGTACTAAAGGCTGGAAGGTAAAATTAGTTTAAAGTTTGGACAAGTTTAAATAAGTTACTTCCTCCGTTTTTTTTACATGTTACACTTTACTTAAACGGAATGGTGCAAAATACATGTTACTCCCTCCGTCCCATAATACTCTTGACACTTAATAGGGCACGTAGTTTTAGATGATAAGTTGTTGTTTAGTCATCAATTATTATTTTATTGAAAAAGTAGATGTGATAGGAGTTAGTAGGTAGTAAAAGTAGTATTTTTTTATTTGGTGGAGAGAGAGTGTGGGCCAATGATAAGATTTGGTGGGTAGTAGGAGTGGTGTTATTTTATTTGGAGGAGAGAGAGTGTGGGCCAATGGTTAAAAGTTAGAAGGATTAAAATAATAGTGGGTCATATCCAAAAATAGAAGTGTAAAGAGTATTATGGGACAGATGAAAAAGAAAAGTGTAAAGATTATTCTGGGACAGAGGGAGTGCACTTTTTCTTCTTCCCCAAAATGGAAAGGTTTATGCTGCAAAATTACCAATTTACCCTTACTTATAACAATTAACCAAGATTAAACATACTTAATTTAACCTCATTATATACTAATCTAAATTAATTAAACCTCCTCTCTCTCTTCCACCACCCCTCCCCCATCCACCCCAAAGAGCCCAACCCCTTCCCCCACCCCCCGAATCCCCCTCCCCACCACCCCCGAAGCCCGCCCTCCCCACCACCCTCGTAGCCCCCCCTCCCCCGCAGTCGCGCAACCCCCCTTTCCATGCCCCCCCCTCCTCCGCTCCTCCGCGCCCCCGTCCCCGTGGTCGCGCAACCCCTCCTCCCCTCCTCCTTTGCGGTTGAGCAACCACCGAAATCCTCTCTCCCGCCAATCGATTCCGCCGTCGCAAATGGCGTAGATGGCGTCACCTTTGGACCGCACTCACCGATATCCTCTCTCTCCTGCGTTTTCAAACTTGCCCGGATTTTGCCCATATCTTTTTGGGGTTTTTCGAAGGGGGTGTAGGGAGGGGTAGGGGTCAGGGAATCGAAGGGAGTGGGGGAATGGGCTCCCGGATTCGAAGGGGGGGGGGAGGGGTGGTGCGGGATTCGAAGGGGGGGGAGGGACTGCGGGATTCGAAGGGGTGGGGGAAGGGGGCCTGCGGGCTGGGGTGGTGGGAGGGGGGTTTGATGGTCACAGCGATGACTCACTGATGATCCATTTGGTGGTGGTGGCTCATTGGTGGTCGCAGCGGTGGCTCACTAGTGATCCATTTGGTGGTGGTGGCTCACTGGTGGTCCCCACTCCCTTTAATCCCCCACCCTTACTTTTGCTTAATCTTCAATTAAAATTTTGCCTATGTAACCGTGTTTTTCAAAAGTGTAACATGTACAAAAAATGGAGGAAGTATTAGATTTAGATAAGTTTTGATAGGTTTTGATAAGTTTTAAAAGATTCAAAATACGCAAATTTTTATATGTGGCCGGCCACATGTATAATCATACATGTGGTCGCCCCATATAAAAGCCCAACGCGGGTTTAGGAGGCTCAGCGCATCAGTTTTCATTAAACTACCCACATTGAAGCCTAGTGCACGTTTGATAAGCCCATCGCATCATTTTGACCACGTTCGCGGGATAACTATAATATTGGCCCTCTATTTCGTATGTTCAATCAACCGCCATCTTTGTGATGTAATTATGATCCTTGTTGGTCGTTCAAGTTCATTAATTGCTTCCTTACTTTCGTTTCAAACGATAACCTCCATTAACTTCCCTGTAATTTCTTCTTTGCTCACTGTAATTTGAAATTATCTATTATTCCTTTCTCTTTTGCGGCCTTTTTTAAGTACGTTGTCTCATTTTCTCCATGGATTCTTCGTCTGAAAACATGCCGAAATTGAAGATTGCTGCTTGTGGAGGTGAAATTGGAGCAACTAAATTGATCTAGAAGGAATCATCAGGTACATTTTTAAATTTTTTTAATTTGCATTTTTTCATTTTGATTAACTCTTGCTTTTTGTATGTGTTTTTAAAAATTCATGTGATTTTGTGCTGCGATATTCATGTTTTCTGTTTGATTTTGCAAGTTTTTAAGGTATTTTTTCATTCTTCAGTGTTTATCGATTTTTTTTTAGTTTCGTAACTATTATTGCACTATTCAGTAACTCCTGTTGTTTGTCATAAGTAACCTCGTGTAATTTTGTGAAGTTTTCGTGTTGTTTATGTATTTTTGAAAGGTTCGTAAACCTAGATTATGAAATCATAACTCATTGTGAAGGTTAAGTTGCCATCTATTGTGAAGAGGCCTTCGAGTACAATAATTGTGAAGGGTAAAGAGCCTTCATTGGCTGAAGTCTTTGGTAAACAAAGGATGGCCCACTGAAGAGGGCCAAATGATGTGTGCATGGATGGCTTCCCTACAACAAGTTTTGTTGGTGTAGGCGTGTTTTTATTGCCTAAGCGGGAAGAGCGCGTATTTGACTACCTCATTGTAAAAGTTTTATTGAAAATATTTTAAAGTCGCCAACAAGTCTTTAAAGGAAGACTCATAAACTTAATTGGATATTCGGAAATCGTAGGGATAACTTAGAGACTTATCCAATGTAGATATGGTCAATGAACCAAAGATTGAGTTCGGGGGTGAGCGTACGAATATGATCAGGAATCAAATTTATCCATTGATGGCTTCCACTTGATATAGATTCATGTCCATATTTATGCAACTATACAACCATATAATATGTTAATGCAATGTACAAATTAATCTATGTTCGTTTGTTAATCATATAAAAGACTGATTTTTGGTGAGATGTTATTATGCAATCAAATTAATGGGAACCTAATCCAATTGTCCAAATTATCTGAATTTAGCATTGGAACATTTATTTAGGTATTTGATTAACAATAATAAACATGTACGGTACGGGGATGAAAGCATATACAACATTCATATGAATATATAATATTGAATTATAAAAGAAATATAAAAAAGGAAAAATGGAAAAAAATAATCCCACCTTTTGGCAATCTTCTCATAATAATCCCTCATTAACTTAATTTCAGAATAATCCTACCTTTACACTTGATCTTCTCAAAATGGTCCTTTTACCGATTTGTGAAACTGGTAACTTGTTTTAGAGGGTAACTTGCCACGTGTCACTTTGTGATTGGTTTTTTTTTAATTTCTTTAAAAAGAAAGGAATTTATAAAAAATTAACCCCCACCCCCTACTATCTCTCTGTTCTTTTTCCTTCCTCGCTACCACCAGTTCACCACTACTTCCACTCCCCCTCCTCCACCCCTTCCCGCTCTTATTTCTTCTCTCTCCTCCCCCCATAAACCCACTCAAACCCCTCCTCTATCTCTTCCACTCCACTCTGTATGCTGAAGTGATAAATCAAACCCGCGGCTTAACAATTGTTGACAGCAACAACGTGACAGCAGCAGCAACAACAACAACAAGAACAGCAACAGCGCCACCACCATCAACACCACCACCACCATGCCTCATGGCAACACTAGTTTCAGACACCTCAAACTCCACAATTGGAGAACACCTAAAATGGCGAAAACCCAGAAAACATCAATCAAGAACAACAGATCCAAACCCAAAAATGTCTTCAATTATCCCGTCTACTCGATGCAAATCCACCATTTCTTCTCTTCTTCTTTCCACTTTCACAAACCATGAAACACCCACAAGGCCACAACAAAAGTTACCCCAAAAAAACCTTGAAGAGTTCAACTTTAAGAGGCTTTGGGTGTACTGCCCAACCTCAAGTCACTGTTCTAATGGTAGTAATTCTATTTCATTCCCTAATCATATTCGCTGAATAAAATAGTACTAATTGTCGCCATGGCCGTCGCCTCTTGTTCTTCGCATAAAGAACATGAACATTCATGGGCCATGGGCACCGCTAATCAAATTGAAGGGAAGGGGGTTGGCTTTTCAGGTGGGGGTGGGGTGGGGATAGGGGTGGGGGTTGGGCGAGGGTGGGGGGTTGGGCTGGACCGAGTTGGGGTTTTGAGCTTTGTCGATGGTGGGGCTTGGTTGGGGCTGTGTCGAGGGTGGGGCTGCGGTTGGGGCTGTGTAGAAGGTGTGAGGGAGGAGAGAGAGTGGAGGTGGTAAGGGAGAGAGGCGTTAGGGGTCTGTGACGTGGTGGTGGTGGTCTCCGGCGATGGTTTTAGGGGAGGAAGGGTTGGGGTGTCGAGGGTTCCATTGGGGTGGGGTGGTGGGGAAGGGGTACGAGGGAAGGGAAGGGAGGAGCTGTAAAAAAATTTAAAATCTAACCTGTTAAACAGGTTGGAGGTTAAAAGGACCATTTTGAGAAGATTAGGTGTAAAGGTAGGATTATTCTAAAATTAAGTTAATGAGGGATTATTATGAGAAGACCGCCTAAAGGTGGGATTATTCTTTTCCATTTTTCCTATAAAAAAAGAGATTTAAAGAAGCATGTACAAGATAGTGTTAATTCCTTTAAAGATCTACATCATGACAAATAGATTGTTAGTATAACAAGAAGTTAATTGGAATTGACCCTCACGAAAGTATACCTTTGTCGTCTGAGTCTTTTGTAACGATCTGCAGGAGGCGCAATCTTCAAGCTTCAATGCAAATCAATGAAGTTTCAATGTAGTTTCAATGTATTTGAATGTGAGTTGTTAAGTGTTGAAGTCGTATGAAAAAGAGTATTATGAAGTTGTGAAGTCGTAGGAAAACGTTCATTGAAAAATAAAGCTATTTATAGGAGAAAGAAAACCCGAAAATCGCGCGGAGATAAGAACAGGGCTTGCCCTCAGCGCATGAGCCGTGCGCTTAGTGCATCAGGCTTGCGCTTGGCGCTTCGCAGATCTGGAGTGAATTTTATGCCATATGCATGTATTAAATTATTATAACTTATCAAATATGGAATAAAGTAGAAATAGGAAGAACTTTATGGAACTACGTTAGACAATAAATAGGAAGAACATTATGGAAATAAAAAATAGAAAAAACTTTTTGGACACATGCATAATGCACGAGATATTTGATTCCAAATTTATTAATTGCATACCTTTTAAATTGGTTGTGTTCAAATGTGATGAATTATACTACCTCTGTTTCTTTCTAATGGTTACACTTTGAGTTTTGTCACTATTCACAAATTTATGTTTGACTATCATTTCTGATTAAATGCGTAAGGAAAAATATAGTCATATGACATCTTTTTTGATTCATATCTATATGTACTTTTAGAATATCAACTTTTTAAAATTTTTACAAAAGCAAAATTAGAGATATTAATGTCCAAACCTTTAGATTGCAAGCATGAAATATAATGTTTCTTGCTTAAACTTGCTAAAAATCTTGTGATCTCCATAGTTACTTGTTAAATAAAATTAAAGTTCGATAAAATTTACGTCTTTAATATAAGTCGTGAATGAAACATGCAACTTTGCTTCTGCATCTTTTACTCTCCTTAAATCTTATCCATATAAATTTATATTGTTTCCGTCATATGTTGTTTAGTGCTTTTCTTCCTATGTTGTTTCCTCCATATGTTCTTTAGTGCTTATGACTAAGATCCAACTCTATCGCTCAGGAAGCTTTTTGGAAGGACAAAGCGCAAACCCCCAGGGGGGTGGCCTCATGCATAGAACATGCGCTAATGAGGCAAGGTAGATTGTCCTTATGGTGGCTTAAACAATAGCCATGCATATGCAAAACTGTAATGTCATTCTAAAGCATAAAAAGAGTATGAATCATATTTTTCGAGTTTCACCCACTCATTTAAAAAAATTATTATTTTTTTAAATTCCTCCCCAGTGGAGTCACCAAATTGTAGGCGTGTTTTTATTTCGCCTACGCGGTGTGAGCGCGTATTTGAGTACCCCATTGTTAAGGTTTTATTGAAAAATGTTTTGTAGTCGCCAACAAGTCTTTAAAGGAAGATAAACTTAATTGGATATTGGGAAACCGTAGGGACAAATTAGGGATTTATCCAATGTAGATTTCCCCGTCCTGAATTCATAGATGGTCATGAACCATAAATTGAGTTCGGGGGTGAGGGTACAAATACGGTCATAATGAATCATATTCTCCCATTGCTGACCTCTACTAAATACCGATTCATGTCAATTTTTAGGCAAGAGAATTACAAACTAATATTTTCATGCAACCTAAAAATAATTTAGTCTAGGTTGGTTCAGGAAACACATAAAAAGACTATTTCTTAGTGATAGGTTATTATGCAATCAAAATTACAGGGAACCTAATAGGTTGCCCAAATTATCTGATTAATATTAGAATAGTTCTTTAGGTCTTTGATTAGCAATAATAGCATGTGGGTGATGAAAGCATTAAAACAGGACAATCACAACAACATGCGTATGTACGTAAAAAAAATAAAAAAAAAATAAAAGGATTAGAATGTACAAAGAAATAATTTTTATATTAAATATCTACATAAAAATAATAGTTATTAACTTCAATATAAAAATAATAGATTTATTCAAGGACCCTCTGGATTATAACGAGGCTTGGATCTGAAAGATTGACAACCTTTGGGATGAGCAATCGTGAAGCCTGAAAATCTGAATGTCTGAAAGTATTTGTTAGTATGTGTTTGTAGATTTGAAAAGTATGAGAGTTTTGTAGAGAGGTTTCATAGATGTATTCGTAAAGTGTATAAAATTCAAAGTATTAAGTGTGTGAAAAACTGTTTTTTAATCCGGAAAATCGAAGCCTATTTATAGGGAAAATGAAATCGCGCTTCACGCGCCAGCTGCGCCAGGCACAAGCACAATCACACGTTTATGTGCGCCTGACGCGGCATGACCAATCATCAGCGCCTACGTGGCACACACTTTTAAAAAAGATAGAATTGACAGTATGTACATCGCACAGAGGGGTGCGCCAGACGCATGACTCTGTGTGACACACAGGTCTACGTGTCAGGCTCGTGCGCTTGACGCACTACGGTTCGGCGCATGCTGGTGCGCTCGAGCACACCGCCTTACTTTTGACACGTTTTGACAGCTTTTTTTTATAAAACACGTTTTAACTGTTTTCTTTTATCTTTTAACTCCGAAAATCCGATTTTACGGGATAAAATCCGATTTTAATTATAAAAATATCTTGGAAAAAATTTATTTTATTTAAAATAATTAATTATCAAAGAATAATTAAGTGGACTTTAAAATAAAATTTTGGATCATTAAAATACGCTTTACCACTTTGAAAAATAGTTTTAGTTCTTCCGACTACTATGCCCTTGGATCGGAGCAATTAAGACTGCGCACGGTATGTTTCATCGTTGGGCCCTGAAATGGAGAGACACGATTATGTGTCTACGGATACTAAGTGATTTCCTAACTTTCCCTAGCAGGGAAGGTGCGGAGATCCGCCCTAACAGTTGATTCATATTTAGGTGCATTTAGGTTCCATTTTAGAGCATTTAGATTCATATTTAGGTTCATATTGCATCATATTCTTGAGTTATGCTATTCTACTCCTATTTGGTACGTTTTCGTGTTTTTTGATGAATTTCAGGTATTGAGAACGTATTTGGAGTATGATTAGCTAATCTTGAGGATTAGGAGCACCTGGAAGGAAGCTACAATGCATAAGGATCGTTTGGATATGTTATAGTACGAGTTTGAGCGAAAACAAAGTGGAAAATCATTCGAAGAAATGTGAAAAAGGAGTCACGTCTACTCTTGATCTGATCATAACTTCTGATGTACTTCTTAGAATTGAAGATCTTTCCAACGATAGGTGGCACGCTCCGAGGAGACTTCTAGTCAAGAAGTTATGCCTTTCGGAAGTTCAGACTGTTTTGCTGGAATCTGTTTTCGTACCCGCGGATCACTAATTCCTCCCATTTAATGAATATTTCGACTTTCCTTATCTTGTAACTTACTTTCCTAGTGTTATTAGGTTACTTAATATTATTTAGATGAGGAAAAACTATCTTCTTTATCTCTCCTCTCTCATTACGTTAGTTTTATTCTTAGTTTTTAGTTTTAGTTTGCTTCTTTCCTCTCTAGCTTTAGTTGCAAACCCTAATTTTTCATGTTATTCATTAATTCATGAGTCTATTTCTTTCTTTCATTAATTTCTTTGGTTATGCTATCCTTTGTAGATTTAGATTTTATTATGTATTTCATGATTGAGTAGTTTCTATTTCTAGGGTTAGGGAATCCATGTTTATATGTTATGAATCTTGATTGATGTTGTTGATGGTTTGATTAGTCATTGATATTTTTAATTGATTAGGTTTATTTTGTTGATCTTGCAATATGATCAATTGTCTGATTAAATATTGCTAATAATGATTCATAGATCGAGAGAAAGTACTCTATAGATGCTTACCTTTAATTAGCAAATCTGATTATGTTAGTGACCGTACTGCATATGTTGATTTGAGAGCGTTAAGACCCGACCGTAGGATTAACATGTGCTCTAGATATCTGATTAATTTAACTATTGATGATATTTTGATAGATTATGTATATGAACATGGTGAACCATAACCCTAGATCTTTTTAGTTTGATTTTCATATTTTATTAGTTTCGAACCTTAACTCTAATATATCTGATCTTGTTTAGTTTCTCCGTACCTTAGAATCTAGATTAAAACAACCATCTCTCTGTGGATTCGACCCTACTTACCCTACGACATTGTTAGAAGGTTTTGCATGAATTATTTTTGGCAGGTGTACAACAGCCTATCAAATTTTAGCAGCCTTATTCTTCCCTTCCGTGTTTCTCATCACGCTGTCGCCTCCCCACCTCCGATCACCGTCGCCGGCTCCCATCGCCAGCATGCGAAGCCGTCCTCTTACCAGCACCATCCGCACCAGAGTCCTTTGCCGGCACCTGTACACGCAAACCTCTCGTCTACCTCCTCACAGAAACCAGCAGCACCCCTCTCTCACGCACTACTCCCCCGCCACGCCCAGCCATCTTTGCACCCACCCTCACCTTTCCGGCTCCTGTCGTCCTCCAGCCCACTATAAATTCAGGCGCTTCCCACCCCCTTTTCCCTCTAGCTTCTCTGTCTTCTCGTTTCTTTCTTTTCTTGTTTCTTTTTTTATTATTTTTATTTTTCAATTTCATTATTTTACTTTTCCCCCTAAACCCTTAATACTAATGATTTTTTTTTTCGCTAAACACCTAATTCTAATGTTTTTTTTGCCTTTGATCAATGGTTGTCATAGGATTATGTCAAGTAGGCATCAAATTGGTTCAAGTTCGCCTTTGTGACGCATTACGACATGAGTTTTGAGCATATTTGACTCTTCTCCCCAATTAATTGGGTAGTAAGCGTCTATTTTCACTTGTACCTTGTTGTTGATGTTTATTCTGAATTTTTGCTTGGATTTTTATTTTGATGCCATCTTGTTGAGAATCTTTTGAACACATTGATTGGATTATTGGTTTTTTTTTTAAATATTAAATTGTTGAATTTTATGTGCGGCAATAGTGGTGGATTGTGGTGTTTGGGGGAGTGCTCGGTGATTTGATGATTGTTGGGTTGGTTTTCGTTCCTTCTCTGAACTGGTTTTTTGCAGTGAGGACAATGCATATTCTAGCTTGGGGGAGGAATATTCTATCCTTTATTGCTTTTTAGTGTAGACTTTATTGCTTTCATAGGATGTTGCACGGTTTGTACCGCTCACTAGGAGTGGGAGTTTACTTGTAACCAGAAAAATTGTATTGCTTTCGTAGTTGCATTAGCATATTTATCTCACATTAGACTTCATATCATTCTAGTTGCATCTGTGGGACTATTGCTAGCACTCTTTGAGAACTTTATTAATATTTTACTACGTTTCATAAGCATCATTCATCTTATTCATGATTCTTCATAGCACGATTATTGTTTCGCAATTGATTGTTTGTGGTAAGATTGATTGATTTCTCTCTGGCTCGATTTAACTTTACTATGTAGACACCCAAATCCAAGTGAGCTTATGTGCCTATAAACTGATGTATCTGTGTCAGTTCTATTATTCACTAGTGGAAAAAAACGCAAGGGCTGCGATACAAGGGCTGCGGTTTATTGAAAAACGCAGCCCTTGATAGTGAAGGGCTGCGGTTAGCCCGAAAACCGCAGCCCTTCACATTCTTTTTTTCTTTTTTTCTTTTTTTTTTTAATATTTTGCCCGCTTATACTTTCCCAGTATAACTCACACACTGCTTCCCTCCCCCCTCTAATAACTCGCACAAATTCCCTCCCTCCCTCTAACTCGCACAGTTATCTTCTCTCTCTTTCCCAGTTAACGTTCGCCGGAGCCTCGCGCTTCGCCGCCGCCGCTGTCATCTCCTCTACTCGCCGCCGCCATTGTCATCTCCTCTGCTCGCCGCTGTCCACAAACTCACCTCCTCCTTTCGTTTATCGCGCGACTACTACTGCTTATCGTCCGGAGCTCCGGTTTACCTCGACGCCGTTCTGGACTACCTCGCCGCTGAGGTATATTCTCTCTCCTCTCTTTTAATTTTAAGTTTTTACCTGATTTTGCTTGTTTTTTTTGATGATTTTCGTGGATCTAGGGTTTGAAATTGTTTCTTGCAATGGCTTGAGTTTCTTTAGTTATTGATTTAAGTTACTCCCATTCTTGCGTTTTTTGTTGTTTGTTTGATTAATTTTGTCGAACTTAGGGTTTGGGTCTTCTTTAGGATCTTACAAAACTTACTTTGAATTACAACAATTGTTCCTCATTATGCAATGAATTTGAGTTTGCGAATGTTTATTTGTTTGCGAATGTTACATGATGAAGTATGTTAAAATGAAGTTTCAAAATGCTTAAATTGCAAGCATGTACATTCATACTCAGGTCGCTTTTTGCATGTATGCTTACTCAAATATAATTGCTGTTCCATTCTCGACATATACTGCGTGAAATCATGTCATTTTGTTAGTTCTTTCTAAAAGTTGGTCTGTCTTAGATGGAGCAGAATACTGCAGACAACCATAAGTGCAGTTCAATATGGCTTGATTCAATATCAAAGAGATAATGTATTACGCCTTCGTGTAGGATCCGAAATTCGGAATTACGATGATCAATTGATCATTCCCTGGTGCCGTGCATTTGCACGGTCACTTGTATGCCTAACAAAATACATAAATTTATACTACAATGTAATGGTTTGCACTTTGCAGATTGCAGCTCTTATAACATCTACCCAAAACACAGGAGCAGCTGGCATAATTAGCCTGTGGAGCCCAGAGGTGAAACCAGACCAATATAGTGATGCTGTGATTTTTGTTGCTAATGACGACAGTTCAGTTACTAACGCTATTATAATAGGTTGGGCGGTAAGTATGTGCTAGTGCTACTGGTCTAGACTTTAACTTACTCGACTTTTATTTATTTGTCCACTGAGTACCACTATAATATGTTAACAATATACTTCCTTCGTTTTTTAATAAGATACGTTTTCAAGTAGTTAAAAATACTTCTCATTTGTTACATCTTTGTCATTATCTAATTACATCACCTACTTACTTTATTTAATACTCAAATTTAATTGGTTAAATAAATGGTTCCAACTTTCTTTCTCTAAGCTCTTTGATATTCCCTCTGTGTCACTTATTAAAAAACGAAGGATGTAATTGGTGGATTAAGTTCCTTCCTCCCTTGTCTAACTATTTAGATGAAACTTCTAAACTTTTGCAGGTAAACCCTCTTATAAACCAAACCTTCTTCACTCGGCTATACACATATTGGACAGTAAGTTGGTGCATCCAAGTTTTTTCACATCATATTAATCCCATAAACTTCTTTGCCAAAACAAGTCATTGTTATTTGTTCTGTTCATGCTTAGAAGTTGACCTGTTATCAAGAAATTAACTTACTAAAAAAATTACTTTGCCTTTTCAAATTATATAATCATGCAGAAAGATAGCGGGCAGAGCACAGGGTGTTACAATGCTTTGATTATTCCGTGTGCGCTTACAACTCTTGATCATTGGTCTTCTGAAGTTAAAGTATGCTTCTTGTAATATTGAGTATTGGGTTGTTTTGTTATTTGGTTGGCATGTGTTGGGATGATGTTGTTTGGTTTAGTTTTATGGTGAAATTACATTTTTTGTCGCGTCATCTGTGCTTAAATTTTCTTGGATTAATGTATTATGAGCATTTAGTTGTGATATGCAAATAGCTTCACTTAAAGCCTTTCGATACATTTGGGGTAATACTTTGTAAATGTTTCGGAACTTTCCTGAATCTTATTTAGGGTCTTGTATGTTTACATGAGGTAGATATAGATATATACACTCCGCAATTAACATCAAGAACACATCCCCACCTTCCAACGTCAATATAATACATGTCTAGAACACACCCCCCTCCCGGAGCCCCCGCACACACACCCCCTCCCACAAAGACACACCCCTCCCACGCCCCGCATAAACACCCCCCTTCCACATTCCTTGTACACAACCCCTACCATGCACGGACCCCTCGCTCCACGCCCCCCACCTACCGCCGTAGCACACCCATCCCCTAAACAGCCCCCGCACACCACCCCCATGCACGGACCCCCTGCTGCGCACGCACCCCATCCCCTAAACAGCCCCCGCACACCACCCCCATGCACGAGACCCCCGCTACACACGCACCCCCTCCCACGCCCCCCGCACACCCCCTCCCCACAGCCCCCGCACACACCCCCCCCACAACCCCTGCACACACCCCCCTGTTGGCTTAGATCGGATGTTCTTTCTTTACGTTTTGCTTTGTAGTTGTCATGATTTCATAATATTAACAATCATGTAACTTATCTTTATCAGATGCTTAAAGATGCTGCATTTGTTGACGTTATTGCCAAGGATAAGACTGATCAGGTACTCAATCTCAGACCATCTCATCCTTCTATTTATCCCCCTTCTATTAACTTATCTGAGAATTCTTTTTCTGATTATGTTTTAGAAATTAGAACCATCCTATCCGAAGTTGATTGTTCGAGGATGAACCTTATTTATCCCCCTTTTCCCCTTAGTTGAAGATGATTGTTCGAGGAATTAGTATGGGCATTGTAGCCCCTTTGGGATCATGGTGTTGGTTTTATTGAATCGTTTTGGCATTGATTGATTGTTTCATGCATAAACATTTTTTTCTTTTCTTTTATTTGATTTCAAGAAAGTAAATGAATTATTATTACAGTTAACATGCAAAAAAAACAGTGGGAATATAACACTACAAGCAGGAATTAAATTAGTAACAGGGAGCAAAACAAAGCAATATCATCTTCAAATATACAGGCAATACAGCAGCAAGCAAATAATCATCAATTAATTGGTAAAAGAAGTAGGAAAAATAAAGAGATCAAGAAAAGAAGTCACCTGGCTAGAAATAATGCTTGATAAAATGTATCGGTTGAGCAAGGGAAGAGTTTTGAGAATGGGTTCAGTTCAGTTGCGCATGAATATATTACTCCTATAGTCCTTTCATGATATTGCAATATTTAATATATTATTCATTATTGTTGGTCTTGTTTTTTTGAGGGGAATAGAACCTACTCTTAATCAGAGTAACATTCATTTATATGCACTTATCACATCAAAAACTTATTTTTTTTGAGGGGAATAGATAGAACCTACTCTTAATCAGAGTAACATTCATTTATAAGTGCATTTTACCTAATCCAAAACCTGCAGTCTTTAAACCTGCCATTTCTGAATTGTTTTCTTTTTTTCATGTCTGTCTTAGAAAGTTTGGAAACACAAAGTCAAATAAATAAGCATTTAAGTACTTCATATTTCTTTATAACCTTAATTAAAGGGAATCCGATCACGCAATAGTTACAAGTCAGTTGATTAAAGAGGATCGGAGTGAAAGTTTTGCGTATAACACATTACATTTCTCCATCATTCTTCAGTAATCGTCATGATTTTTTTCTTCTTTTGCCTATTACTTTATAGGTTGAATGTTTATAAGTTCTATTAGACATACATTGAAATGAATTTGTTGTTTTAGCTACACTTTACTTGTTGAATACCAAAGTATTACAATTATTATTTGATATTTTCAAATTTTTAGTCTATTCTTTTTCTTCTTTTCTTTTTCTCTGTGTACTTTTTTTGTATCAAAAGTTTCATGCTATAACATTCACGCTATTCGTTTTAAGCCAAAGTTCTAGCATTTAGTCATCGTTTTAAGACCTGCCCCCCAGCTCCCCCCTTGCTACACCCCACCCCGCCCAAAGACCCCCCCTGCCGCCCTGCACCCCCCCCCCGCTACACCCCCCACCGCCCAAAGAAGACCCTACCCCAAAGACACCCCCTGCTTGCCCCCTTGCTACACCCCACCCCAGCCCAAAGACCCCCCGTCGCCCTGCACCCCCCCTCTGCTACACCTCCCAGCCCCCACTACCCAAAGAAGACCCCCAAGACCCCCCTGCCCCCCGACACCCCTTGGTTCACCTCCAAATTATATCGATTTTGGTTTTATTTGACCAGGTTCTATCATCTCCAGAGAAGTTGCTTTCGAGGTATCCGGATGCTAGTCTTGGTGGAGTTGTTGTAATGCTAGTTTGTTTTTGTGATCCTGCTCATGTATTGCAATTCGAACACTTGAGGGCAACCTCAAACTAATGTAATTCAGTTATTGTTTTCTCTATATTTGTGTAAAAAAACATAATTTATGATACTAATATATATATATATATATATAACTGTTTGGGAACATTTAGGACAAAAAAATGCAAAAAAAAAAAAAAAAAAACACAAGGGCTGCGGTTTTTGCCTTGACCGCAACCCTTAACGCATCAAGGGCTGCGGTTAAAAACCGCAGCCCTTCCTAAATGCCAAGGGCTGCTAGTCCAATGGCTGCGGTCAAAAAACACAGCCCTTGGGCCCCTTTTGACCTCAGCCCTTGGGCTTTTTTCCTCTAGTGATTTCATGTGTGATTAGTTCTTCAGTTGTTCATTGATCTTGACTTTGACTTTTTACTCCTTGATATTTGATAGTGCATACATTTTGATATGATTGAGGCGTTTCATTTCATGATCTTAGCTCCAGAGTTATTCTTGTTTTTATATTATCCTTTCTCTATCCCCGCTGAGCCTTTCCTGTAATCCCCTGTAAATTTATGAATTTTATAAATATATTTTAATGTATATTTATATAAAATTTAGTATGTTTTATTATTTAAACGATTTATTTCTTGAAGGGTTGACTATTTGAAAGTCAAAGAAATTATTTAATGATTTAAAAAAGTCAAACATTTTGCCTAGTCATACTTTGAGATATATTTAGAAAGCTTGAAACACTTTTTGGGTTGTAAAAAGGATTTTAAATTGGGTATGAGGAACCCAACCACCTAATTCATCAACCATTAAATAATACCTTTTGCCCAATCACCCTTTTCTTAAGCCCAAAAGGGGAACCTATATAAACCCCAAAAAACCCCAATTTCCCACACATTACACACATGTTATTTTCTCTCTCTTCCTCCCTCTATTTTTCGGCCCTCTCCTCTTCTTTTCTTCTCTTTCTTTTTCTCTCTTTCTCTCTCTTTCCTTCGGCTCTCCTCCTTCGTGATCGACCGACGACCATCACCGGCGACCACCACCGGTCAGGCAGCACCAGCCTCCGCCCCTCCTCTCCGGCGTCTTTTCCCTCCTCTTCTTTGTTGGTTATTTCTTTCTCCTCACGTTTTATTTTAATGCAATGTTTGTATTTTTAAGGGTTTGTTTTAATATGTTTATGTTTCAAAGATATAGTTGATGGTGTAATTATGAATCTAAGATTATATAATTTATGTGATAAAGTACTTAAGTTTCAGATTTACTTATTTTGTTTAAAATAGGGTTTTGAGTAATAAAGCATGGATTTTTAGGGTTTTGAAAGTTGAAAAAACATAGTAGTATGTTGTAGTTTGTAAAATTGGGTTTTCTTATGATTATAAGTATGTTTAAGTATATTTTAAAAGAGTTTTAGAATATAATGGGTTGCTGGAAATTTCAAAAGGATGTCGTTGTTAGAGATTTTATGATTTAAACATGAGTTTTAAGGGTTTTAATCAACTAGTATAGTAGTACTATACTAGGAGGTTTTAATAATTAAGTTTTAATGATGGAAAAGGTTTTTAAACAATCTTGAGAAGGATTTAAAGTATTTTATTAGTGCTGGAAATTTATAAGGTATTCATTGTGGGTTATGATTGATTATTTTAGGCGGAGATTTCTCTTTAGGCGACTTTTAAGGTTGTGAAAGTGGCCACTCGATTTATCTACACAAGGTACGTACATACCTATGTGTTGATTGGACTAGTATCATGTCCTAAGGATGAGAATTGTGTAGTATCATGTATAGAGAACTATTTTTAGTTCATATGTGATTTCTATTAAGTTGGATTTGCATGTTTTATGCCGTTGTGTGAAGCATGCTGGTTATGATATGTATATTATGTTTGTATGGAAGGATTTGGGAACTTTATTTTATTAATTCGCATGAGGGATTAATAGTTATGTTGGTTTGTATCATGATTGAATCATGTTGTTCCCTTTGAATTATTTAAATACTTTATGAGTACCGAGGGCCTTATTTGATATGTTGATTTTTATACCTATGAAAGGTTGGTTGGTTGTTGACTTGGTTCAACAAATAATTAAAGGTTACGGATTTAATATTGGAATTGTTCTTGGATTGTTAAGTTGATGATCACTTATCTAATCCTAAGATAAAATGGAACTTTATGATTACTTGGTGATTATATTGTTTGTTCTACTTGTGAGTCATAACAAATAATAAAATATTAATCATGTAAAGTGAAACGTGGATCACAATAGTTTTAGACTTATGCACGTCTGAAGTGTTGGACTAGTGTGAGTTGGAGTACATGGTGGTAGCCCATGGATTTTCATGGGGCCGGATTAATCATCGTGTCCTATTTTTATTTAAAGGTGTCTCCATATCGTAGGTCAGGGGAGTACGGAGTCGCGCTCGTACTTTGTCTTCTAAATTGAAGACTGGTTTTGGTTGGACAACTCGTTCCATTGACTATTCCATCTAAATTAATTAACTTACTAGTTGTGGAGTTTAGTTCAGTAAAAGTAGTCCGCTATGTTGTTATATGATTATTTATTTCTTGCTTAGTATTTATTAGTATCATGTTAGGATTGTTTATTTATTTACTATGTAGTACTCAGCTTTGCTGATTACGTGCTTTGTGTGTATGTGTTGATCATGGCTATGCTTTATTGATCCTGTGATGACCCATTTGGTGAGCAGTCTCTAGGGATCAATAGTGCATCGTCATTTACATGTTTGAAGATGATGCATCATGGGTTCGGGATTGGAAAACTTGTGTTGACTTTACGTTTGATTTTGACTTATGCTTTTCTAGTTGACTTTGACTATTATAGTTGACTTTTACTTTGGAGGTTGACTTTTGACTTTATGTTGGTTTGACTTTTAAAGTTGACTCTTTGGGTTGACTAAGTTTTATTTCGAAAGTTTATTTACTATGTTTTCCGCTGCAAAATTCTGAATAAGCCGATATGTTTTCACACGGGCGATAATACTTTGATAATTCTCTAGGTTTTATATTAAAAAGGTATTTTAGAAAAGAGAGAATTGTCGGGGTGTTACATTTCCTGACTGTGTTTGATTTATACCTACATTACAAGCTTTTGGCCTCATTTGATTCTTATCCCAAGCTTAGCTTGGGGGAGCGAGTATTATTTTTGGTTCGGTTTGTATTGAAATGGAGTGCTCTATTTGTGGTTTAGTTGGATGGAAAAATATGTTTAGTGAGCTTGGAAATTGAATTGAAAGTTTGGAAGTAAAAAACAACAAAATAAAGTGTGAAAAAGAAATAAAAAAAAAGTGAAAAATGGAATGAAAAAGAAAAAAGTGAAAGTTGTGAATAAAGTGAAATAAAAGGGGTTATTATTGAATTTCTTGAATGGAAAAAGTGTTGGTTATATTTGGAGATTGTTGGTTGTTGCATGGAGTTGTTGTGACCTTTCATGGTTATGTTCTCAGCTAGATAATTTTGGGTTTTTCAACCACAATTCCCAAATTATTTTCCATACCTTTAACCTCAGCCTCATTACAACCCTTAAAGTCCTCATGATCGTTCTGTGTTGCATTGTTGAGTAAAAAGTGAGAAAAAAAGTCAAAGTTTAAGAGTATATGTTTCATTTGAGTCGACTTGTTTTAGGTTGATTGTCATCATTTATCCTTTAAACACATGAATATGAGTGCACATAACTATAGTGAGGTCTGTCAGGTTTTGTTAAGTCCAGCTTGGGGGAGATGGTTTGTGGTATGATTGGAGAGTCGATTGCAATACATGACATGCTATGCGGCTTTGTTCGAGACTGTTTCGATGCTTGGCTTGTATAGTGATTATATCTCTTGTGTTTTCAGTTGAATGTTTAGCCATGTTCTAGTCCCATATTGTAGGCCGTCTTTCTTTTCCAATGTCTATGCCTTATTGATTGAGGACAAGCAATGGTTTAGCTTGGGGGAGTTTGATGTGTCATATTTATATATAGTTTCTAGGTCATTTAGGTTGTATTTTAGAGCATTTTGATTCATATTTAGGTTCATATTGCATCATATTCTTAAGTTATACTATTCTACTCCTATTTGGTATGTTTTCGTGTTTT
The DNA here is from genome assembly GCA_947646795.1 of Beta lomatogona. Classification (NCBI taxonomy): domain Eukaryota; kingdom Viridiplantae; phylum Streptophyta; class Magnoliopsida; order Caryophyllales; family Amaranthaceae; genus Beta; species Beta lomatogona. The sequence continues at coordinate 4,463,938 of CANSNZ010000942.1, forward strand.
TGATGAATTTCAGGTATTGAGAACGTATTTGGAGTATGATTAGCTAACCTTGAGGATTAGGAGCACCTGGAAGGAAGCTACAATGCATAAGGATCGTTTGGATATGTTATAGTACGAGTTTGAGCGAAAACAAAGTGGAAAATCATTCGAAGAAATGCGAAAAAGGAGTCACGTCTACTCTTCTGATCATAACTTCTGATGTACTTCTTAAAATTTAATAATTCGAGTATATTTGGAAACTATACTTGAAGATCTTTCCAACGATAGGTGGCACGCTCCGAGGAGACTTCTAGTCAAGAAGTTATGCCTTTCGGAAGTTCAGACTGTTTTGCTGGAATCTGTTTTTGTACGCGCGGATCACTAATTCCGCCCATTTAATGAATATTTCGACTTTCCTTATCTTGTAACTTACTTTCCTAGTGTTATTAGGTTACTTAATATTATTTAGATGAGGAAAAACTCTCTTCTTTATCTCTCCTCTCTCATTACTTAGTTTTATTCTTAGTTTTTAGTTTTAGTTTTCTTCTTCTTTTCTCTCTAGCTTTAGTTGCCAACCCTAGTTTTTCATGTTATTCATTAATTCATGAGTCTATTTCTTTCTTTCATTAATTTCTTTGGTTATGCTTTCCTTTATAGATTTAGTTTTTATTATTTATTTCATGATTGAGTAGTTTCTATTTCTAGGGTTAGGGAATCTATGTTTATATGTTAATAATCTTGATTGATGTTGTTGATGGTTTGATTAGTCATTGATATTTCTAACTGATTAGGTTTATTTTGTTGATCTTGCAATGTGATCAATTGACTGATTAAATATTGCTAATAATGAGTCATAGATCGAGAGATAGTACTCTTTAGATGCTGACCTACAATTAGCAAATATGATTATGTTAGCGACCGTACTGCACATGTTGATTTGAGAGCGTTAAGACCCGACCGTAGGATTAACCTATTGATGATAGTTTAACTGTTGATGATATTTTGATAGATTATGTATAGGAACATGGTGAACTATAACCCTAGATCTTTTTAGTTTGATTTTCATATTTTATTAGTTTAGAACCTTAATTCTAATATATCTGATCTTATTTAGTTTCTCCATACCTTATAAGCTAGATTGAAACAACCATCTCTCTATGGATTCGACCCTACTTACCCTACTACATTGTTAGAATGTTTTCTAGAAATGATTTTTGACAGGTGTACAACAGCCTATCAACAGTCTCTCTAATTAGCAACTTAACTTCGTAATTAGTAGTATTAGGTCTAAATTAAGCTACGGTTTAGAACGGGTTGTTACATGAGCAGGACCCCAGAAAGCGGGAGCGTAAGCGGTTGCATGATTAAGCATTAGTGATGGTGCAAATAGTGATTTTATCTGAGCCTCTAAGTGCAGCAACGGGCAGAGCAAAAAAAATTTCAGTTAAATTTCTTATATAAAAAAATGGTTGATCGCGTATTCTACCACAATTTTAACTACATTAGTCACTGAACGCACGTATCAAAAATCTGTTTTAAGATATTCTTAATACACGATATCATTGTAAAAACCTTAAATTTTTTTTAAAGGAAAGAAACAACTAGGGTGGATCCCAAGATTTGGGACACCCTAAAGCATCCTTTCGGATGATTACAACGAAAGTGAAATCAGGAACATCAAACCAATAAGTAAGAATAGTTGTCTTGTGACTAGGGCTTTACATCGGTCCATAACCGGATCGGAACCGGCTGGACCGGTGGATCGGTGGACCGATTCAATGGATTTGCATGGACCTGGACCGGACCAGATACGATTCTGGTTTAGACCAGACTGGACCTGTTTTTTCCCGGTCCAGGTCTGGACCTGTTGTCCAGTTTTGTTTTTTAGGTGTTTTTTTTCCTAATTAAAAAAAGTTGTTTCATACAAGCACTAGGCAAGTAGGCAACATTCTGCCTTATTTCCAGCTTGTGTGCTTGACTACTTCATTGTAGATTTGTAGAGAAAATATGTTAAAACCATTAGAGCTTTACATGTTTACATGTAAGTTGTAACAACGTAGCTCACAAAGTACAACTTCACAAGCCATAACCCAAAGTACAAATTACAAGTTACAAAATCACAAGCCACGACGACAATACATAGTTTTCAATCTTCATTACATATACGACCCGTTTGGTTAGTGGTCATAAATAGTGGTAATGGTCATGAAATTTAGTGTAAATTTGGAAACTTGTTCTCATGTCAATGACCATGGAAATGAAACTTTATCCCAAAATATGGTTTTCCATTTATAAATTTTCATTACCATCCAATACCACCTTCCCAAGTGGTAATGGATAGTAATGAGATTTTAGCAATAAAATGGATAACTTGGGATGAAGTAAACATTGGATTTTTAGTACAAATCCACATTATAGTACATTACCATTCCCATCATTTATGACATCTTACCAAACGGGTCGGTAATGATATAAATAGACATCCTTCCTTGCTTTATTATGCAATAGATCAAAACAAGGAGTCCATAAACATCGCTTCATCATCCAATTCAATACCTTGTACATCTATTCATAAAAATCACTTAGTAAAAAATAACATTAAAATCAATATTATCCATACAAAATGGAATTAAAATTCTTTATAAACAAAACAATACCTTTCTCGATTTCTTCCCAACTTTTTGACATTTTCTTCCACCTCAACTACCAGAACTCCTTTTGATCTTGATCTAAGCCAATCTTGTGTGCAAATTAAAGCTTGAACCGTCTAATAAGGATATGAAAATAAAACATTACAGTGATTTTATGTTGATACAAATGAACTTTTTTTTTATAACTACAAAGTATCAGTGAGTGAAAGATATTACCTTAGCAGTCAAAGAACTCCTAAATGGATCGAGATGACGACCTCCCGCACTAAAAGCGGATTGCAATGCAACGGTGGACAATGGAATAGCTAGTATGTCAAGTGTCATACGTGATACAATGGGATAACGATGACCATTATTACTACCCACCAAGATAAAGCATCCATATCCTCTTCCTCCACTCCTAGTTGTTCATTTAAGACCTCTCAAATTCACTCCTCACATATCCTCCCGATCCTTTCAATCTTTTAGCTCTATCCTTAATAGTTTTCATGTAATCAACACCTCCACTAATGGTACCATCCTCCTCTGAATCCAATGACATGGAACCTCCACTTTGTGCACATTGAGAAACGGAAGAAGAATACATATGTCGATACCGATCAAACAACGAATATGCTAAAACTTTCACATCATTAGCAAGTTGCATCCCTTTTTCTTTTCCATATATGTCACTAAGTGTCAATTCCAATTCCAACGATTTAGAATGAGGAGAAAGAATCACAACAAGATATATGAACATTATTCATTTTCTCAACATTCCCCCAATACTTATCAAACTTTCTTTTCATAGAAATTGCCATAGCTTGAAAATCCAAATCAACATTTTTCTCCCATTTATTTAACATGTCATACACTGCCGCAATCTCAAACAAACCTTTGTTACTTATCACATAATGTGAACCAGATATACGACGAGTCAGAAGGTAAAATTCTCTCAAAAACACAACCAACCTTTCCACTTTTTTCCAATCATCAAAATCAAGGAGTTTTTCATTGTCATTCAAATTATCACCATCAGGAAGATATCTCCCACTAAATACACGCTGAAGTTTCAAAGTTGTATCTAACATATTGTATATGTTGAATTCCAACGAGTAGGAACATCAAATGACAAAGAAGACTTATTATCTATATTAGCCATTTGAGTAAGATCTTTGAATTTAGCTATTCTTGCAGGAGAATTTTTGACATACTTCACAGCATTTTTAACTCTATCAATAGACACAACATGTTCCTTAATGCCATCCCAAACAATGAGATTAATTATATGAGCAATGCATCTAATATGCAGAAATTTTCCATTACTAATACAACCGTTCTTTAAACCATTCTTCTCAAGTGCAGACAAGCAACATCATTAGAACTAGCATTGTCAAGCGTCACAGTTAAAAGTTTATCCTCAATACCCCATGATTCCAAGCATGCCTCAACAACTTTCCCAATGGCTTCACCTTTGTGACTAGAAATTGGACAAAAATTACTATATTTTTATTCGATTTCCAATCAATATCAATAAAGTGAGTAGTGAGACACATATAGTTAATTCTTTGAATTGATGTCCAAGTATCAGTTGTTACACAAATTCTTTGACACCTCTTAATAGATTCTTTTAAATTTTCATTTTCAGTGAAATAAAGTTATAAACAATCACGAGCAACAGTGGTACGAGAGGGAATGTGAAATTTAGGACAAGCAACTTGCATCATCTCCCTAAAGCCAACATTCTCCACATGTCTAAATGGGACCTCATCAATAATGATCATACAAATCACAGCTTCCCTAACATCCTTTACATTAACATTAATCCAATACTTTAGTTTCCCATCATCACATTCTTTGTCCCCTTGTTGAAAAAATAATTCAGTTTGCTTCCCTCCCCCCTTGTCTTTATCTTTGTTAAGAGGATTTCCAAGACATTTTTTAGCATGATATTTCACATTCTTTGACCCATTAACATTACCATCAGCAGCAAAAGTTTTATAACAAAACTTACATTTAGCTCGAAGTTTTCCTTCATCATCCAAGTACTCAATGTAGAACTCCCAATATGCTGCTGTCCTTTTATTTTTCCTAACCAAATACTTAATTCCTTCCTTAAGTATCTTCTCTGGAGGCAATGCCTTGCACAACTCTGTAAGGTATGTTCGACTGGCGGCATCAAAAAGTGTGGTTGTTGTTTGATCAGAAGAGTAAACCGACCTTTTGGATCGGGAGCTTTTATCTGCAAAATTAGGTAGGAAATTATAACATATACAAAAATATTACAATAAAAGAATAAATTAAAGGAAAAATTGATTCTAATAATCCCACCTTTGGCTGGTATGCTTAAAACAATCCCAACTTTCAATAATCTCAAAATACTCCCATCTCGATACCTTATCTTCTTACGTTGGTTTTTTTTACCTAAAACCTGTTGAACAAGTTACATTTGATTAATTAAGTCTCTTTTTTCATTTTTCTTTACAGTCAACCTCAACCTCTCAAGGTCTCCACTATTCAAGAACCTCTCTCTTTCCACCACTTCAATCGACCACCACAATAACCCATCCGACCCACACCACCGCCAACACCATTCGAAGTCCCACCCACCAACTACCCCAACATCACTCAACCTAAAGTCCCATACCACCATCACAAATTTCTACTCCACCACTAAAATCCCATCCCACGTACAACCCCAATATCAACAAACTAACCCCCTGTCACCGATCCTAATCATTACTATAACCAAAAATCAACCACCACCACTTGACAGGGTCATAGTTTTTCGGAGTTGCTCACAGAAGGAGAGAGTAAGCTAGAGAGATTACTAAAAGAGGAAAGAGAAAAAAATCATTAGTTTGGTTTTGGTATTCTTCAGCAAATCAGTCTCAGCCTCTTCAACAACCCCACTTCCAGAAAGAGGAGCAACACTAGCTTCTGAAACCGATTTTTCTCCCTCATTTTCGCTGATTTTTATAATCCCATCATTCCCCATTATTCAATTAGCTCCCTCTGTTCTTAAAATTCTGTGTTGATTTCCAAAAAGGAAAGATACCCAATGCAAAATTAGCGAATTGGGTGTCTTTTCAATGGCGGAATAGCTAGCTTCCCAGTTCAATTTGAGTAATTGAAGGGGTACCCATAAATGGGGAGGAGAAAAAGGTGAAAAGAGGAGGGAGATTGATATAAATTTGCAGTTCAGACAATAGAGGAATATGAGCTCTTGCTGTATAAAAGTATTATTCAATTTACAAATGATGACTTTCAACTACATTTGGGAGCTTTTTTTTTTGGATATTATACCAAAACCAAACTAATGATCTCTTCTATATAATAGAGAGTAAGATGGTTAATGGTGATTGAAGTGTCGACTACTGTTGGAGAGTTGTGTATGTTTTATGCGCTTTCTCTTAGTGGTGGTGGTTGTGGTGTTGTGGTGGTGGAGTATCACTTGACTTTGTTTTGACCGATCTTACCTCGATGCTTCTAACTGATGGTGATAATGGCGTCGTTGGCACCTGCGGTCACATGGTTGGTGATTGACGATCATTTTGGGGAAAATCCGGTAAAGTGTTTGTTAAGTGGATGATGGTGGTGGGTTTTGCAAGGGTGGTAGAGAGAGACGTCGAATGGGGGTTTCTTTCGCTGGAAGAGGCCGAAGGGGCAGGGGTTCGGGAAGATGAATGGAAGGGAAAGGGGGGTGGACCGGTAGTGCTTTAGTTTTTTTAATTAATCAAATAACTAAATTTAGGTGTTTAATTACATAGTTAGGGTATTAAATAATTAAAGTAGTTTTTAATTACATAGTTAAGATATTAAACATGTATTTGCAGGTAACCAACAGGTCATGACCTGTTTTGAGCAAATATACCTCAAAATTGGGCTTATTATGAGATTATGAAAAGTTGGGATTATTTTCAGAAGACCGGGTAAAGGTAGGATTATTCTTATCAATTTATCATAAACAGGGCAACTTACATTGCAAGAAAATGAATCTGGGGCTTCCGTATTGCCTACTTGTTTGTCTGACCCTCTGTCATTATGATATAGATAAGGTCAAATTTGATAATGATATGAGAGAGGACAAAATTGATGATTTTGTACAAGAAATGGAGTTGAACAATTTTGTACAGGAAATGGAGTTGAACAATTTTGTACAAGAAATGGAGTTGAACAATGTCATTAAAAGGTCAATTTCTGGTCAAACACTCCTAAAAAATATAGACTTCAAGAATATGAAAGGAAGAACTTGAACAACATTAGAAGTTCGTCTCAATTATGTAGGGAGTCCGTCTCAATTATGCACAAAATTAAAAACAGAAATTCAAATAGAAAAAATTAAAACAAGAAATTAGAACAAAAACATCACAAATTCGTCTCAATTATGCTGGGAGTTCGTCTCAATTATGCACAAAATTAAAACATAAATTCAAATAGAAAAAATCAAAACACAAAATGAGAAAAAAAAATCATAAATTAGTCTCAATTATGCACAAAATTAAAACACAAATTCAAATAGAAAAAATAAAAAACGAAATCAGAAATTCAATTGAAAGACATGAAATGAGATTCAAAAATCACAAAGTTATAAGAAATAAAACTGAAAGAACGAAAATAAACAAAATTAATTACTTACAGGTGTTGGAGAAGGCATTGGAGACTTCAAGAAGGCGGTGGCCAGTGAGAGGTTGAGGCGGCAATGAGAGGTTGAGGCGGCAGTGAGCCTTGGGAGGTGAGGCGTTGGAGAAGACAGAGAAAGAAGAGAAGGTGAGGCGTGCGGCTGGAGACCAGCAAAAATGGGCTTGGGTTTAGGAATGAGTAAGAGTTACTCATGTTTTACAAATCAGAACATAAATTCATTTTTTTAAAAAAAAATCAGGTCAACCGGTCCGGACCGGTTTCCCCCAGTTTTTACCCGGACAAGACCGGTTGCCTGGAATCCACTTTTCCCTTGGACCGAGGACCGGATCGGAATCCTAGGTCCAAATTCCAGTCCAGACCGGTTTGTGTGCTGCCCTACGTGTGACCTCGATGAGCCATCCAATCCGCAGCAGCATTAGCCTCCCAAAACGCATGACGAATCTGGACATCATTAAACTGCTTCATATCTTCACATGCATCTACAATAAGAGAGTTAATAGTCCAGGGAATTTTCCAAATAATTTTAATAGACTGGATAACAACCAAATTGTCACCCTCAATAATAAGATTTCTAATGCCCAAAGAAATATCCGCTCTAATTCCTTCTCTTAAACCCCTAGCTTCAGCAACAAGAATAGATACCGACGAATCTAGAGCACTAGCACCACATAATAAAACTTTCCCTTTTGAACCACGAATAACAAAATCAAAGGAAGCTTGACCATTTTAAAGTTTTGAACAATCAAAATTAACTATGGGATAGTTGGTAGGAGGAAGACACCAACTTACCTGATCCATAATCTTAGACTTACCAGCAGACACACAACTCTTCTGAGTAGAACAAGATAGAGCTTAGTATCAATTTCATCAATTGAAGCTCCATGAAGCCTAATCTTATGCACATGAGCTCTAATCATCGCACTAACTTTAGTTGGAGAACAGTTTTCTTAACCGAAAACCACTCCATTACGCCTATACCAAATGAACCACCAAGAAATAGTAAAAATCTCACTTTGAGACATCGGGAAGCAAGATTTCAGCTTTAACAAGTGATCTGCAAAATAAGAATCATTGGCAATAATTGGGGGGAGACCCAATTCATATGACTATTGAGATCCTCAAACACATCAATAACAAACGGACAACTAGAAAAAAGATGAGAGGCATCCTCATAATGGCAATTATAGAAGACATACTCCATAGGGAGAAAAACATGACTTAATTCCAACCTTTTCTTTGTAGGAAGGCCATTTTGGCAAATTTTCCAAACAAAAAATTTAATTTTTGGGGGAATTTTCAGCTTCCAAATCCAATGAAAAACTGTAGGCTTAGACGAATGCAAATTGGGACCTTGAATAAGATCGACACCTAACTTAACCGAATAATTTCCATTAGGAGAGAGACCCCAAAACATTTTGTCAGGGATTTGATTATCAGGATTAAATAAATTAGCCACTGCCGTAGAAATAACTAATGGGATAAATTGGTTAAGCAGAGATTTATCCCATTGACGATCCTAATTAATAAAATAACTAACTTTTATACTTTTAGTCCCACTCATTATTGGACAGATACTCGCAATGGGATAATTAAAAACCCAATTGTAATACCAAAAGGAAATATTCTCACCATTCCCCACATTCCATCTTAGCACCTTTTTAAAAGAGCTTCTTAACCCCATAAGTTTTCTCCACTATCAGGAAACATTAGCTTAGACTTTATAAGAAAATAAATCATCGTCCTTTAAATACTTTTTATCTTAACTAGATTAACCCATAAATTTTTAGGAGAAGCTAAAAATCTTCCAAAGAAGCTTGAACAGGAGAGCAATATAATTGGTCTTAGCTTTCCTAAGTCCCAAACCTCCAAATTTTTAGGTCTACAAACCATATCCCACCCTATCAAATTTGGAGACTTAGCTTCTGAATCTTTGTTCCAAAAAACATTCCTATAATTTTTATCAAGGGAAGATAAAACTGTAGGGGGTAAAGTAAAACTTTGCATTTGATAATTTGCTTTTGTTGCTAAATTAGATTGGATAAGAATAGTCCTACTGTAGACACATAATCGTGTCTCCCCATTTAAGGATCCAATGATGAAACATACAGCGACATTAGTTGGCGCGACCCAATGGAATAGCAATCTAAAGGACCAATCCAAAATGTGTATTTGAAATGATATTCTAAAGCCTAATTGATTGTTCATGATGATTGATTGTATTTTTAAGCCCATAAAATGTTTTAAGTCCATTTTAAAATCCCAATCAAATATTTATTATTTTAATAGATATTTTTCATAAATATTTTTATTATCTTTGATAAATGAATCAGATATTTAATCCGTAAAATTCCAGCTCCGGAAATTTAGGGATAAAAAAGGTATCTTCGGACGACGCGCAGAATCAAAAGCGAATATGCTCGAACATTCCAGAATATGCGCCAGACGCGGGGGTTGCGCTCAGCGCGCCACGTGCGTCCAGCACGTTGGCCGTATCGCGTCAGGCAAGCCAATGAGCGCCTGACACGTAGATTTTGTGACTCACACAGAGTCCTGCGTCTGGCGTAAGTTCTGTGTGAGACGTGACTTTCTTTTCTATCTTTTCAAAACGCGTTTACACGTGCCTAAATCTGATTGGGCTGGCTACGCCAGGCACACCAATGTGCGTCTGACGCGTGGCACTGCGCCTGGCGCAGGCCTTGAGTGACGCGCACGCTGCCTTTTGCCTATAAATATCCGTAATTTCCCGAATTACGGAGGGCTTCGAATTATTATTTTTACACACACAAAATTCTATCAAATACTCCAAAATACACTTCGAATACTAAAACACTCAAACACTTTCAAATCAATTCATGTTTCTGATCATACTGTGTTCTTGGTTCCACGATTGCTCTGCCTAAAGATCATTGCGCTCTTCAATCTAAGCCGCATAGATATTTAAGTAATAATCGCTCTACTGTATATTCTAATCTCTTTTCTATACTTTATTTTATATTCATGTTATTATTCATGCCTTTGTATATTATATGCCTGCCTGACCATTATATGCATATTATATGATTGTCCCTGCTTTATTGTTTTTATCACCCACATGTTATTTTTGCTAATCAAAGACCTAAAGAACTGTTCTAACATTAATCAGATTAATTTGGACAACCTGTTAGGTTCTCTGTAATATGATTGTGTAATAACATATCACTAAAAAATAGTCTTTTATGTGTTTCCTAAACCTACTTAGACTAAATATTTCTAGGGTGTTTAAAACGTTATTTGATTATTCTTTGGCATAAAATCTGCAATGAATCGATATTTATTAGAGGCCAACTTTGGGCGAATGTGGTTCATTATGACTATATTCGTACCCTCGCCCCCGAACTCAATCTTTGGTTCATTTTGACCATCTATGGAGTCATGATGGGGAAATCTACATTGGATAATTTGTCCCTACTGTTTTCCCATATCCAATTAGGTTTATGATTCTTCCTAAAAAGAATTGTTGGCGACTTCTTTCAATTTAAAACAATTTTCAATAAAACCTTTATAGTGGGGTAGTCAAATCTAATACGCGCTCACACCGCGTAGGCGAAATAAAAACACGCCTACACCTACCAGCCTGGGATAAAGAATTAGCCTTCCATTTAGTCAGTTGAGAAGACACTTTTTCTTGGATTTCAGCAAATGTAGTATTCGTTACTTTACTACTTATAATTGGACGCCCAAGATATTTACCTAAAGAGAAGGATTCCTCCATTTGAAGTATATTAGCAAAGTTAGCATAATCTAATTTGAAATATTTTGCGTACATTGGAACGCGGACTTATGAAAATTAAAAAGTTGACGTGACATAGCACAATACTCATCTAAAATATTTTTGATAGTATGACAACTTTCCTCAGTAGCTTTAGCAAAAACCATAGTGTCATGATGTCATCTGCAAATGTTAAAAAAGGAATTTTAACTCTTGCACTAGTAGAATAAATGCTTATTGTTGCAGTCATTAAGTGGCCTATTGCGGCGATTTTGGCCGCACGGCAATTAAGGGCGCAACAATAGGTAATTAACCTATTGCTGCGGTTTTTGACCGCAGCAACAGGTATGTTTTTTAATAACAAAATTGAAGCCTATTGCTGCGGGTTTGGGTAGGACCCGCATCAATAGGTAGGTAAAAAAAGTTAAAAATGCTGGCAATTATAAATCAACTCCAATAACAAAAGGCAACTTTTAACATTATAAATTCATCTTTTTATTCCTCATCCAAGCCTTTAGGTACTCGAATTAATTTAACTATTACCTGTTTTATCCCCCTTTTTGCCTAAAATTATTCTTGAATTATTACATTTTAAAAATTACATACAAGGATAACCCTAACTATGATTGATCAACAACATTCAACATTCAATGACTCCATTCCAATAGATTAAACAGGAATTAAATAAAAACTACGAAAAACATCAACATTTCAAATACAATTGGAAGCATCAGAAAGAGAAAAACGAGATAGAGATCTGGGCGATATATTACAAATCAAAGATCATAAAACAAACGAAAAAAATAAATCTAAGAACAACAAACGAAAAAAAATAAATCTAAGAGAAAACTAAGAAACTAAAATAAAAAAATAAGAAATAAAAACAAAAAACAAACGAGATTGAAGATGAAGACTGGCGACCAACGCCGAGACCTGGGCGACGGCGACCAACGCCGAGATCTGGGCGAAGACGAGCCAAGAATGACCGGCGAGATCGATGAAGACCGGCGAGATGAGCAAGACGATTTCGGTTGCGAGGATTTGTTGTTGCGACTTGCATGGATTTCTGACGAGATGAGAGAAGACCGGCGAGACGATGAAGACCGACGAGATGAGAGATGAGAGATGAGAAATGAGAGGATGAGAGGAGAGTGAAGAAGTAAAAGGTGAGAGAACCCTAACTGCCATTGGGTTATGGCGTACGTGTTTTATTAAATCATAAAATCTATTGTTGCTTTTTTGTAGGAACCGCAGCAATAGGTTAAAATATTATTAAAAAAATAATCTTTTAATCTATTGTTGCGATTTCAAGCCGAAACCGCAGCAATAGAATTGATCAAACAGTTAACCAAATTTGAAAAATTTTCTCGTTGACATCTATTGCTGTGGTTTTGGCTAGGAACCGCATCAATAGGTGTATTTTCTATTATACTTTTTCTCTTGACGTGGTTTATTGCTGCGTATGGGTAAAACCACAGCACTTCCATCGCAGCAATAAGCAAAAATTCTACTAGTGTTGAATGCCCTAATTTTAACACCTATAGATTTTGTTCCCACTGAACTTGCTTTATGCAATTGACGAGCTAATAATTCTGCACACAAAATAAAAATATAGGGAGATAAAGGGTCCCCTTGACAAATTCCTCATGAAGGGATAAGTTTCACCATGGATACCATTAACTAAAACTGGAAAAGAGACAGTAGTAATATACATTGACGTGGCCACTCTATCCAACGAGAGCTGAATCCCAATTTCTAAGAGTAATAAAAATGAAATTCTACTCTAAACGATCATATGCTTTTTCCATGTTTAATTTCAACGCTATCCAACCTTCCACACCTTTTTATTTCTAAAAGAATGAAAATGTTCATGTGCTAGGAGAACATTATCTTGAATTAATCTTTTAGGAACTAAAGCTCCCTGCAGAGGAAGAATAATATTGCCCATTTTAGAAATTATCTTATAAATTGTAGAATAGAGACTGATATGTCTGAAATGGTTAGGATTAGAAGGGTTATCTATTTTTGGTATTAAAGTAATGAATGTGTAATTTATCTCCTTTAATTGAATAGAAAAAAGTTTTAACAGCTCTGAATACTGATCTACCAACTGAAGGCCAATATTTTTGGAAAAAGAAAGGTGGATATTCATCTAGCCCAGGCGCTTTATCAGGCGCCAAATCAAAAGTGGCAGTCTTTACTTTCTCAAAAGTAACATCCATACATAAATATAAATTATCGTCATCTGAAATAATTTCATCTAGTAATTCAAAATCATTGTTGGCATCAAATGAGCATAAAGGATTAGCCAGAAAACGTTGTTTAAAAGCACTAGTAATGCATTCTTCAAAACGATTAGGATGAGTAATTAGGTTATTTTGAGGGTCTTGAATTGTATTAATTAAATTACGGTTTCTTCTAATAGAGGCACAAGTGTGATAATACCTAGTATTAGCATCACTAAGTTTAATATGGTTTGATTTAGCTTTAATCTTCCAATGCAAATCTTGAAAATGAAGAAGCTTAGTTTGCTTTGCTAAAAACATTTTTTTGAGAAGCTATAAGATAAGGACAATTATCATTATGTACTAAATCACTTTGGATAGACTTTAATTTTTCTTCTACAATTCTTAGTTGCCTAAAAATATTACCAAAACAAGTTGTTGACCATATTTTTGCTTTCTGCTTAAGAAGTTTACTCTTCTTAGTAAAACAATACATATGAGAGCCTTGAAATTGAGTACATGCACCATGTTTTTTTTATCAAACAATCAAAATCTTTTCGAGAAGTCCATAATTTATTAAAACGAAAAAGGGGCTTTCCTTTTAAAGAAATAGAAACTTGACAATGATCAGATGAAGTAAAATTATGATGCTGAACCTTAGAGTTTGGAAATGAATTCAACCAATCTAGACTAACAATACCTTTATCTAAACATTCTAAAATATTGTTAGGGCCATGGGATTTTTTCCGCCAAGTATAAGCATTACCTTCAAATGGTAATTCTATACATTCTACTAAATCAAATAACATATTCATATAAGATAGCCTAGAAAATCGAAATTCAGATCCACCCAACTTATCAAAACTAGAACTAAGCTCATTAAAATCACCTAAGATAATAATTGGGCTACTTAAAGAACTAAGATAAGCAATCAATTCTTCCTGAAAAAATTTGTTTCAAAGCATGGTTAGGAGGAGAATAAAGAAATATAGCAACAAAACTACAATTCATAGCTAAAATACTTATATTACAAGCCATAAATCAATCAAGTTTATGAATAACTGATAAAAGATAAGGATTGCTAGCATTGTCCTTTCACATCAACCAAATTCCATCGTCCAAACCAAAAGGGAAGAAGTCAAAATGTTGAAACCCACAATGTCTAACACTCCCCTCAAAGGAAGGAGACTGCACCTTAGTTTCACATAACATCATAATCTGAACATTATTATAATTACAAAAATCTTTGATCTCCTCCATAGCAAGGTGCCCTCTACACCCTCTAATGTTCCAAAAACTAATATTCATAACACATATACAAATGGAAGGCAAGACTTAGCTAAGTCTTGCCTCTATAAAGACCCGAACTTGAGAGTTGAGAAAATCTTGCACACCCGAAAAGAAGTGGGAGGCACAAGGGAAGATTTTCCCAAGTATAAAGCACCCACACTCTTCAATGAAGAACTCAAAGTAATACTTACTGTAATAGCCCTATTTTTAAGTGCGTTTATTAAATGTTGATTATATTTATTAAACTAATTATGTTCCAAAAATTATTATTTTATTTGAGTTGTGGAGTATTATCTCTATTTGTCGTGTTGTGATCCTGCTGTCGTCGTCGTCACCGCTGTCATGCGTCAGGTGGTGTTCTTGTCTTCCCTGCCCTCTTGTGTTATTATTATTGTTGTTGTAACTATTGTTGTGGTGGTTGTTATTGGGTTGTTGTTGCTATTGTTTGTTGTTATTGTGTTGTCGTTGCTGCTCTTAGTGGTTGTGGTGTTTGTCGTGGTTAAAGAAACAACCCTAAGTCAGGTTGTAATTTCCTAATGGAGAAAGGTATAGTTAAGTTTTGCCTTCTTTTGATATTATTAAAAATGCTTGCTTGTTTGTTTATTAAATTTTGTTAGTTGAGTTTTGGATGTATTAAGAGTCTTGGCTATTCGTGAGATTAAGTTGATAAGTTAGAGAACTAGTCTTTTGTGGTTTCTAATTCAAGGGTATTTTGAAGTATCAGTTAGGACACTAAATTATCTCTTTAGTTTGTTATTATGATTATTGTAGTTGGAGTTTATTTAAAGTTAAGATTAGGAATTAAGATTGTTTCATTAGTTTCTAATGGGAAGTTGTGGGTTAGTTTGGAAAAAGGGGAAAGATATTTAGGAAGATTAGTCAGGATTAGTTTCTTATCTCGAATTCTGATGAGAATATGTTTGTTAAAATTGTTGTGAGGTGAATTATTGTGGTGTTCAAGCCAGAGTTGGTGATCAATAGTCGATGATTATTCTTGGTGGTGTATTATTAAGGAATTGGTTCGCGTATGAGGTAACTTTTATCTTCAGTTTAATAATTTACTTATGCCCATGTGTGTGTGTGGATCTCTCCATTCTGTTTTGGTAAATAAGTTCGTACTATGGCCATAGTTATGAATATGTTGTTGTGAGTTGATTATGGAAACATTATTGGATAATATAACTACGCAATTGTTTTGTTGGCTTAGTTTATGAACTGAAAATAGAAAGTGGGCAAGGTATGGGCGGAGGATGGTTACTCTTTTGACCTGATATGGTCCGCTACGCTCCATAACGAACCTTGGGGCAGTATTGCTGGGCTCCATAACGAACCTTGGAGGCAGCATTTGTCCAAATCCCATACTTGCCACTGATTTGTTTAGAAGAACAAGCTATGCCAGCGTTGTAACGGAAAGGAAATGGTTTAATAAATAAAATGTTTATAACGGGCTGAAGTAAAGGTTATGAGTTTTCCACTCATTTTGGAATTTTGTTTGTTTTGTATTTCTTCCCTGAATTTGCAGGTTGTATATTGAGAGCTCGAAATTGGAAGTGGCCGGAGCGAGATTAAGATTTAGATTATAGATTAAGTTTGTATTTTAGATAGCTGATTCGAGATTAGTTTTTGATATTATTATTGTACTCCCTCCGTCCCAGAAAGATCTGAACACTTGTTGGGACACGTAGTTTAAGGTGATAAGTTGTAGTGTGGTTATCAAATGTTATTTTATTTAAAAAGTAGATGTGATAGGAGTTGGTGGGGTATTTTTTATTAGAGGAGAGAGAAACTTAGGTAACTTTTTATTGATAAAAGGTAGAGTGTGGGCCAACGATGTGTAAAAGAAATAATATATTAATGGTGGGACCATGCTAAAAAAAGAAGTGTTCAAACTAATTTGGGACAAACATAAAAGGAAAGTGTTCAGACTATTCTAGGACGGAGGTAGTATATAATATTTGGGAATTTTAGTCGAGAAAGTGGTGTAATTAAGGATATTTTTCCGCTGCGATTTTATCTAATTAAGAGTTAATTTTAGATTGTGTTATTGAGTGTGTTTCGCTAGCAGTTCGGAAAAGCGGGCTGTTACACTTACTCTTTAAAAGAAATCCAATTTTCTTCAAACCTTCCAATTTTATGAATATATTACAATTATAAGAACTATTCATAATCAAGACTAGAATTGAAGGAAAGATAACAACTAAAAGAGATATTATTATCTCATTAATTTCTAAAAAGAACTCTACTTTTGATAAGATTTCTAAGAACAGGAATATACAGAGCTTATTAACAGCCTTGCTGCTTACGGTGTGTGCAGAATCCTCAAGTAATTGAACATCCTTTGAATTGTTCTTACATACCAAAAGGCAGATGTAATAATAACATGATGATAAGGATTCGTACCAGCAAGATTGCATAACTATACATCTCCAGCCAAAAATAAGAGAGCACAAAGGTATTCTGCAGAGTAGTAAATTCTCCCAAAATTATACTCATCCATTTGATCTTTTGCAAGAATTTGCAGTAAAAAAGATCGATAAAAAACCAACACACACCTAACCTTCAGCATATACTTGCAAGTACTCATTGAGCATATTCTTTATAGATATCTCACACAAATAATAATTAAAGCCTTCTGTAGGCAGAGGGTGAACAATATAACATCATGATTTAATTGATATAAAAATTATTTTCTCCAGACATACATGGCATTGCTTGAAGAAAAATTCAGATTAGCAAGACCTCCAACAGTGAAAAACATCCGCAGGATCTTATAAAATAGAATTACGTAATGAGTAGAAGACAAACTATATATATGCATCGAAAATTAAATAACAACTTGCAAAAAGTCATTGCATTTTTCTTTACAGAGAGCTGTCGCACAAAATAGCGAAGGCCTTCTATTGGCATAGGTTGAGAAGAACAATCTTTTCCATTCCAATAGCTTTTGGGGCCTAGAATGGAGTGAAAATTTCCAATCCAATAGCTTCTGTAGCCTAAATTAGAGTTTTTAAGAAATTGAAGAACTGAGCAAAAGAACCAACAAAATCCAATCCAATAACTTATGACGTCTAAATTGGATTTAGTTGAGTTTGCAATAACATGACTAGCCAATCAAAAAATAGAGATTGACACATTGAAAGAACTATAATTAGTAGCTAAAAGAACCATAGATTGATAGCAGATTAATAACCAATTCCAAAAGAGGAGAATGACAAAATACTTTAAAAACCAAGCAAAATCAATTAAGATACCCCATAAGAGAATCCTGGTATCCCTCGTAGCTTCCATTTTTATGAATATAACACAAACCTTAAGATTTTTGATAATCAAAGACTTATACTTTCCTTAAATATAAGAAAAGACGCCTCTAATAATAATTGAACTACACCAAAACATAGTAAACATAGCAAATTTACACACAAAACTGGATGTGAATGAAGTTGAACTTTATTATGACAATAATTCGTAAAGTGGAAAATTTCCACCTAAAGTTTTGAAAAACAACGCAGTGATAACTAAGGGCCCGTTCGTTATCGTTTTTTGTTTTCAGTTTTTTTGAAAACTAAAAACCAAAAACAGGAAACCAGAAAAAGTGGTTTTCACTTTTTAGTTGTCAGTTTTCAAAAATCATCATGTTCCCAATAAATTTGACTAATTTTTTATTCATTATAAGACATATATCATATGACTTTGAAAATCAAAAAACCAAAAAACAGAAAACCACAGTATTACCGAACGGGCCCTAAGCTTATGAGCTTCATATAAATAGAGGGCAATTTTTTTTTCCTTAGCAGATCAAGAGCCCAAAAGGACTTGAGGAGATTTCTAATTTTTTTTATGATGTAAAAACAGTCTGATGCAATCTCACCTTAGCAGTAAAGATTGAGACTAATAAAAAGCAAATTTTTGCAAACATTCCATAAATCTTAAATTTTTTACCAGAGAAGCAAAAGCTTAAGACAGGAACCACCATCTGTCCCTCACAATGCACCGTAGAAACCAGAGAAAACGCCAACGGAAAATGAATCGCACCAAGAATCAAAAGAGAAACACACATCAATCCATCAAACGATTTTAGAGATCGAACCCTAAAAACCCTAACCCATAATCGTAATTTGAATTTGAATGGAAGGAAAACGAAACCTTTAATCCAGTCTAATGATTGAACCGAAAATCTTACAAATGAGATAGGATAAATTAACTGTAATAGATCAATCCGAGAACATGAATTATTCTCAGAAAATGAGATAACCTTTCTGGAATTTTCAAACACAAAAAGAAACAAATATTTGGGTTGGTTTTAGTGAATTTTTGATAAATGGATTCTCAAAATTATCACTTAAAATGATAATAGAGACTTAATACAAACAACCAGGAAAAAATTGAATTGAATTTGGTGAGGAAAATGAATTTGGGTATTTTTTAATATTTTCTCGAGGAATAAGTTTTGGGGGAATTATTTCTAAAACTTCTGTAAAAACGTTAAATGACGAGCTAATATTCAATTTTCGGATAAAGATCCTAAAATTTTTAATTTATAAAACAAAAAAATCTCGTGCATTTTGTACGGGTTAGAAAGCTGGTCTACTTTAAAATAATTTGGGAAATTCTACCTGGTACCACTATACTTTGGGCTTTTCTATATGGTACCCAAAAAAAACTTTGTTTACACTTAGTACCACTATATATTAGTGCTAATGTCTATAATAATGCTCTGTTAATATAAACGTATAGCACCTTCTTTGCGTTAAATGCTAGTTGCTACAATTGGGTCATTGACTTTGTTTAGCTAAATTGCAAGGAAGGATGTCTATTGGAGAATAAAGCAAGGAAGGATGTCTATTTATATCATTACCGACCCGTTTGGTAAGAGGTAATAAATGGTGGGAATGGTAATGTACTATAGTGTGAATTTGTACTAAAAATCCAACGTTTACTTCATCCCAAGTTATCCATTTTCTTCCTAAAATCTGATTACTCTCCATTACCACTTGGGAAGGTGGTATTGGGTGGCAATGAAAATTTATAAATGGAAAACCATGTTTTGTGATAAAGTTTCATTCCCATGGTCATTGACATGAGAACAAGTTACAAATTTACACTAAATTTCATTACCATTACCACTATTTATGACCACTAACCAAACGGGTCGTATATGTAATGAAGATTGAAAACTATGTATTGTCGTCGTGGCTTGTGATTTTGTAACTTGTAATTTGTACTTCGGGTTATGGCTTGTGAAGTTGTAATTTGTGAGCTACGTTGTTACAACTTACATGTAAAGCTCTAATGGTTTTAACATATTTTCTCTACAAATCTACAATGAAGTAATCAAGCACACAAGCTGAAAATAAGGCATAATGTTGCCTACTTGTCTAGTGCTTGTACGAAACAAACTTTTTTTTAATTAGGAAAAAAACCCACTAAAAAACAAAACAGGACAACAGGTCCAGACCTGGACCGGGAAAAAACAGGTCCAGTCTGGTCTAGACCAGAATCGTATCTGGTCTGGTCTAGGTCCGTGCAAATCCATTGAATCGGTCCACCGGTCCAGCCGGTTCCGGTCCGGTTATGGACCAGTGTGCAGCCTTAGTCACACGACAACTATTCTTACTTATTGGTTTGATGTTCCTGATTTCACTTTCGTTGCGTTAAAAAGGAAACATAAAGAAAGGTTTACATACCCCACCTTTGGCCTACCTATTCATGAAGGTTCGTGTTCTGACTTTTATCTTGAGACGATCATCCAAGTTCTCCTCCTCTCTGTTTTGGTGCAATTTTTGGTGCACATTCAAGGAAATTCTAAAAGTTCATCCCACAATTCAAGCAAATTCTACTGGAATTCTTACTCTCACGACTTGGTTGGAGCAATGGTTCCATATCATTACTCAAGGTATGTTTTTTTTTCCTATTTTATTCAGTATATCCTTTTCCGATTTTATTCAGTATAAACTTCGATTTTGAGGATTCAATCTATTCTTACTCTCACGACTTGGTCGAGCTTGAATTTTGTGGTTTGAATTTAGGGTTCAGGGTTTGATTGTAGATGTTGCTCAATTGTGTTGTTTTTGTGTTTGCTTAATTTTGGTTTTATTTTCATGTAGTAATGAGAGATGATGTGAGGGTTTTAAAGTTCGGTTTTTTCACCAAGTACCCCCCCGAGTTTTCGAAAAATTCACGTGGTACCCTCCATGTTTTCAAAATTCACCAGGTACCACTAAGTTTCATAATAATTCACGTGGTACCCTCAAATACCCTTAATGACTAACGGCGGTTAACGCCGTTAGCCTTAAACCTCATTAAACCCTAATTAGGCCTAATTAACCCTACCCTACCCTAATTAGGCCTAATCTAACTTCTAACCCTACCTTAACCCTAACCCTAACCCCTAATTTCAAACCCTAACCCTAACCCCACTACCACCCAAACCACCAATCCCCCCCCCACCCCCACCCCACCCCACCTCACCCCCACCGCAGCCCATCCACCCTCCTCCCCACCCCCGCAGCCTTGCACCTCTCCCCCCCCCCCTCCCCCCCCCCCGCGCCCCCCCACCCCCTTCGATTTTCGCAACAACTCCCACTGACCTTGTTCGAAAATTCACCAGAGATCCGAATTTCGGGACTCCGCATCCGGAGCTTCGCGATTTTCGCAACAACTTCATTACTTCTCGCTTTAATGGAGATCGAGGCGTCGATTTCGACGGGCGGGGGGAGGGGTAGAGTTATGGGCTCGCGACGGGGTGGGGGAGGGGTAGGGTTATGGGCTTGCAATGGGGGGGAGGGATGGGTGGGGTTCGGGATTGCGACGGGGCTGCGGGGGGTGGGGGAGGGAGAGGGTGTCTGCTGGAGGTGGGGGAGGGGGTGTCGACGGGGTGGGGGAGGGAGGGGGCCGAGGGGGGTAGGGGAGAGGGGGAGGGGTGGGGGGAAACTGCAGGGGTGGTGGGAGGGTGGGGGAAGGGTGGTTAAGGTTAGGTCTAGGGTTTAGGTTTAGGGTTAGGGTTAGGGGTTAGGATTAGAGGTTAATTAGGGTTTAAAATAGAAAATTAAGGTTAATGACTAACGGCGGTTAACGCCGTTAGTCATTAAGGGTATTTGAGGGTACCACGTGAATTACTATGAAACTTAGGGGTACCTGGTGAATTTTGAAAATATGGAGGGTACCACGTGAATTTTTCGAAAACTTGGGGGTACTTGGTGAAAAAACGGTTTAAAGTTCCAATATATGGGTAATGATGTGGTTGTTGAGGTTGACCCTGATAAATGTAACTTGCTTGATGCTGTGATTGAATATGAGGACAAAGCTAGGGAAAATGGGTTTGAGTTACCTAGATACCCTGATTTTGCCTATGTATGGAAAATGGAACAATGGCCATTAACTAAAGACAAGGACTTAGTGACTATGTTTGAGAGGCTTCCTAACAAAGAAGAGACTATGATATGGGTTGGATCAATGATGAAGCCAAATGCATTGAACAACCTAGTGCTTCAACTTAGGAAAACTCAATGCACAAATTGCCCTAGTGATCTTTATAATGTAGTGTCAAAGAACCTACACAACCCTGAGCCTTTAATCACTGTAGAGGGGTGCAATGATTCAGTAGTTCGGGTTGATGGGAGGAGGCAGAAGCTGCCAATTAGGATAAGCAAAAAGAATGTTGATGATAAGGGGAAATCAGTAGCTGAGCAACATGACGATGCAGATAGGGTTGAGATTCACTTTCAGAAGTACGTAGTGGAGGATTTCAAGGATAAGGGTTATGAGACTAGAAATGATCACAATGACTTTACTCTATGCAATGAAGAGACTTGGATTGACATACAAGCAAATATGCTTGAATTTGATCCCAAAGACTATAAGAAGAAGACCAAGTCAACTGTAGAAAAAAATGTAACTAAGGCAACAATGAAGAAGAAAAACCAATCTATCCTCATATCTAATGAGCCTATGGAGACTAGAAGAAGTCCCAGAATTGCTGCAAAGGCTACTGTTGAAGAAGCAATTGTTAAGGTTAGTGCACCACTTTACTCACCGGAAGAAGTTATCATAAAAAAGAAGACACCCATCAAAATATCAGTGCACAACATTGAGTTCACATTGTATGAGAGGAAAATTCCAAGGACAACAACAATTAGGAAAGGCTTGGTGTTGGGTTCTACGAAGGCAATTACTGAAACAAATGAGACAAACGAGGACGGTGGTAGCAGTATAAGGACATTGAGAGTTAGAAGAAGGTTGTCAATGGAGAATGAAGACATTGTTGAAGGTGATGGTATACAAGAGGGTATTTTAACTCAGAGTGATGGTAGTGATGATAAGCACTACCAAAAATAATATGGTGGTGAAAGTTCTGACAGTGATGGGATAGTTGTGACATAGCAACCACTGCACAGAGATGAAATAGTTGGGGAAGTAATTTTACCTGAAATTGAAGACAATTGCCAACCACATAACTTGTATGATTTTTGTGATGAAGATGATAATGATGATTACTTCTCCAGATTGTACGAAAATGGAGAGTTGTATAATGAGAAGGAGTTTGGGAAAATTCAACTGAAACCCTGGATGATCTTCATAGAAAAGAGTCATTTCAAAGATGTATTGAAGGACTACTGTATCCAAGAGGGCTTTGCAATAACAGTGTTGTGGGCTGATAGCATTAGGTACACTGCTACTTGTGCTGCAAAGTGTTGTGACTGGAGGATTCATGCAAGCAGATTGCCTGATGATAAGACATGGGCCATCAAAAAGATTGGCCAAATTTGCATGCATGCAGGGTTTTAGAGACATATAATCCTATATGCACTACAAAGTGGGCTGCTTCCAAGCTGATGGAAGACATCAGGGCAAATCCTGATATTAAAGGGAAGGAATTGAATGAGGTCCTTTTCCAAAGGTATTGGTTGTATATGAAACAATCCACACTGTACAAGATGAAGAACTATGTAATAAATGAGATTTTTGGAGGGCATGACAAATCATTTGGGTTGCTACCTGCTTATGTGAGAGTCATTCATGAAACCAACCCCAACTCGACCGCTTTCCAGTGCAATCACTGACATTGGACATCCACAAAAGGCTTTTCAGTTCAGTTCTATTTTCATTTCATTTGAAGCACAACTGACAGGGTGCAAAGAAGGATGCAGATCTTTGATAGGAGTAGATGGAGCTCATCTCAAGGGAAATTATGGTGGTATCCTCCTATCTGCTATTGGATTGGATGCAAATAATGAAATCTTCCCCTTGGCTTTTGCTGTTGTAAGTATTGAGGACAAAGAAAACTGGTCATTCTTCTTTCATCATCTGCTCAACCTACTTAAAGATGCTGATAGGGATGACTGGACCATCATTTCTGACAGACAGAAGGTAAAAGCTATCATTGTTGCTACTGTACTATTTTAATGTTTGTCACATGATGTACTAACATATGGATGTGCAATGGCTGATATAGGGTGTGGATTTAGCTCTAAAAGATGTGTGGCCCAAAGCCAAGAGAAGGTATTGTTGCAGGCATCTCATCAGGAACTTTAAGAAGGCTTTCCCAGGTCCTTTAATGTATATACTCTTCTGGAAGGCATGTAATGCTAGCAACCCCTTCAACTTCAAAAAGCAATGGAGAAGTTGAGGAAAGAAGGGAAAGCCCCTGTTATGAAATGGTTTGTAGAGCCGGGGAAGCAATCCAGATGGACTAAGCATAAGTTTGACACAAGTGTTTGTGTGACAACAACACAAGTAATTTTGTGGAGAGTTTCAACTCCACTTTAGGTGTTGATAGGTGTAGACCAATTCCGACTTTGTTAGAAGGTATAATAATCTAAGTTAAGTTTGACCTCCACTTTAGGTGTTGATATATATAATGTACTAGGTGAACTTTGATGACTGACCTATTATGTATTATGTGTCTTTGTTTGCAGGAATAAGGAGGGTTTGTATGGTGAGGATAGCTACAAGACAACAAAATGCTATGGAGTGGGATGAAAATGGAATATGTCCAAAGATAGCTAAGCTTGTAAAAGCAATAAGTCAAAGCACCAAGTTTTGCAGATCTCATATGTCTGCTCTTGGTGAGTTTGAAATACATGAAAGAAACTCACAGTTCCCCCTCAGCTTGAACAAAATGAAGTGTGCTTGTGGTGCTTGGTAGTTAACTAGGGTACCTTGTAGACATGCCATGAGGGCAATAATAGCTTCAAAGCTTGATCCTCACAAGTATGTAAGCCCTTAGTACTGTGAAAAGATACAAAGCCACTTATAGTTGCAACGTGTAGCTGCCATTCCTAATCATGCACAATGGCCAGAGTATGAAGATTTTCCCAAGGTTCTTCCACCTGCATTGAAGAGGGGAATTGGAAGACCAAGCAGGAACAGAAGAAGGGAAGAGGATGAAGAGGCAAAAGGGAAAAGGGCCAGAATTGTTAAGTGTAAAAATTGTGGCCATTTTGGTCACAACTTGAGGACTTGCAAAGGAGCTCCCACTGCAAAGGAGCTACAACCCAAAGAACCAGTTGTGAAAGTTAACAAAAGGAAAAGGGATCAGACAAATAAGGGAAAGGAGTCACAGAAGGCAAAGAAGCAACAAGAGGAGATAAGTCAAAGTGATAGTCAACCATAAAGTCTTTCACAGATAGGCATATAACATTTGAAGCATTTGGTGTTGTGGAATAGCAAATTAGATTCCAATTTGATGACCGTCAACTTTAGTATTTTTTTGGATTATATCAGTTGTGTTGCACTGGCAACTATTGTCTTTTGTTGGACTAAAATAGGTTAACGTTAGGTTATTGGAACTTAGAACTTGAGTTTTTGCATTATGTGATCAAGACTTGTTGTATTTTGGTACTTGGAATGCTATTGTTTAATGTCCATGGTTATTCTGATTTTCTTGCTGTATTCGCTTTACTGTCATTCTCAAGAAATTTAAAAGTGAAGAGATGTAGATGGATCAATTCTTCACTTCAATGGGTCGTTGCTGAGTAGTTCAGTTAGTTGCAGCTATAAAATTCCTTCAACTTATGTATGGTTTCAGCTGTGATCCTCTGTCTATAGGCTCGAGATTTATATTATTGTTGAATAGTCAATACTGTTATTTTTAATTGTGATTAAAAAAAGCGACTCAAAATATTGTAAGTAGTGCTTGAACATATAAGACATAAATTCATAAAACCACACTTTCTTAATAAGATGGAAAACATATTACATCAGTACTGATATTCATTTTGTTTACTTAAGCACAACAATAAGCAAAACAAAATACATCACGACTGCAATTTTGACAACTAAATTGAGAGATTCCCCATTAATCTTCACTTGCTCCTTCACACTTCTGTTTTCTTCTACAAAACCATCAATACCGTTGCTTCCTTTGTTGACATTAAATGTCACAATATTATCATTTTCAACCCAACTAACAGCATCATATCCCCTGCTGATTTGATTGCGGAAGCTTAATGTACGATTTGTTTTTGGTGTTTTATAATTATGAACGAAAATAAAAAGATAGGCTCTTGTTCCCTTGAGAACTAGAGGATCTCTCACTAACCTCGACTAGGAGATGCACACAAACCTCGATTTGTATGTTCTTGGTACGACGACCAGATATTCAATGCACAAGCATTCGAATAGCTCAATAACAATTCACTCTCAAAATTCTCTTTTTCTTTATTGATTTAGGCGCCTATTTATAAGGCTAAGAGCAGCAAGAAATCCTTGCTCTCCAAGGCAATACACCACACGCCCAACTAGCACATATTTTAGGAAAGTTTCCCCTAAACCTAAGCCTATAATCTAGCTTGATTTTAAGGAAACAATAGCTTTAAGGAAAGAGATGCAACTCTTTCCTTAAATACAAAAACCACACGGCAGCAGCTAAGGGCATCCCCTTGCACGCCTATTACAACTCAACGATCAAGAGAGTTTCATAAAATACAGCCATGACAAAGCACCAAAATATTACTAAGTGTTTTCGGATTTAAAATGACTCAACTAACTTAACTAACAAAATAAAATGACATTCTTTTGGTTACATGAAAAACCTTTACTTTAAGAGTAAAGTAAAACCGTGCAACAACCTAAGAAAGCAATTAAAGATAAGTGATGAATTAGTCTTTGCACGAATTATGCATCACCTGCACTTATAGTATGGGTCTACAATTGGATGTCTCATTATTAATAGATTACTTTTAAAAAAATGTTTTCTCCAATTCATAATGTATTGGTGGCGGCAGTGGTAGTGGAGGAGGAATAGTGGTGCTTTGGCGGTGTACATGGTGGTGGCAGCGGAAAGTAGTTCTTCGGTGCGCTAGAACAATATTACTTTGGTGGTGCATGGATGTAGAGGTGGCGGAAAAGCAATACTTTGGTGATGATGTGGTGGCGGCAATTGGACCCGTGGTGCCTTGGTGGTGAATGTGGTGGTGGTCTGGTGGAAGAGAGAGTAGTTGGGTATGAGAGATTAAGGAGAGAGAAAGAACAAATGTACAGTAATTACCTTGTTGGCATTTCAAATGACAAACAAAATAATGTCATTTCTAATTACTCTTTTTTGGGTTGTTTTGTATTTCTCTTGAATTTGGTCTAATTCCTTCATTACAAATTAATGAGTTCCTAAACAATGGATTTAATAGAGAAGAAGAGAAGGAGGACAGGGAGATGTCTATAGTGAGGGCCTTGATTGAATGTGAGAAAAGAGAGGGAAAGTCTAAGTTAGGTTAGATTAACCCCAATCTAAGGTGCTAAACATTTATAGTGGTACTTAGGGGTGTTAACGAGCCGAGCCGAGCCGAGACCGAACTGCCGGGCTCGGCTCGGCTCGAGATCAGACAGGACAGAGCTCGGCTCGAGCTCGAAAAAAAAAAACTTGGGCTCGGCTCGAGGCTCGGCTCGTAAAGGTTCGCGAACTATTCGGCTCGAAAAGGCTTGAGAATTGTACTTTAAAGCAATGGAAAAAAACGATGAAAAAATCGAACAAAACAAATGAAAAATCCAAACACATAAACGAATGAAAAATCCAAACAGATAGATCACATAAATACGATTGAAAAATCAAAAAATAAAAATAAGAAAAAACGAAAAATAGAAAGGATTACCTGTCAATGGCTGTCATCTTTGTCTTCGTCTTCTTCGACTTACGTAGATCACATAGACATCGTTGGATTTAGGAGCTGTTCTCTTCATCTTCTTCGACTGACCTCCTACCTTCAAATCGATCCCCTGTAATTCATCGAAGAATTCTGAGTTAAGAAGACGTTAATGGCGGAAAAGTTGGAGAAATGAGAGAGAAATAAGATAGAGAGAGAGAGAGAGAGAGAGAGGTGGCTGATGTGCGCTGCTTCTTCTTCGAATTAGGGTTTTGTTGATTAGGGTTTTGTTGTTCTTGGGAGGTCGAAGGAAATGGGGGGAAATGGTGTTGGGGGGGATTATTAGGCTTTCCTACAAATGTCAACAAACCCGTCAAAGTTTTAAAAAACCCTTGGGCTGAATTTTTTTTATTTTGTTTGTATTTTTGATTCAAAAACCCTTGGGCTGAATTTTTTTTATTTAGTTTGTATTTTTGAGGTGGGCTTCAAACTGGGCCTTATATTTTTTTAGTGGAAAGTTGGATTAAAAATCAAGGTTTTAAATTTTTTCGAACATGTTTGCGAGCTTTCGAGCCGAACTCCACTAGGCTCAGGCTCGGCTCGTTAAGGTCTCGAGCCGAACCCGAACTCAAGTCGAACCCTCTCGAGCCGAGCTTTGACCGAGCTCGATTTGTTTGCGAGCCACCCTGGCTAATGTATAATAATTTTTTTTTTAGGTACCGGTAACAGGTGGAATTTCCCAAATAATTTTCGACTCACTTTTCCTGCAAAAAAGTTGGACTCTCTCTCAATAGAACCACTACTGCGCTCACTACTGCGCTCGCACCGTTCCTCCCTCCGCCGACCATCCTCCCTCGTCCTTCGCTCCCTCAGTCGTCCTCACTCACTCCGTCGACCTCTCAATTGGTTTCAACGACGTTCACTCACTCCGTCGACCTCTCAATTGTTTTCAACGACCTCACTCACTCCGTCGACCTCGCTGCCACTGTACCCCTCCGCCGCCCCTTCCTCCGCCGACCTTTCCTCCGTTGTTCTCAGTTTTTACAAATTTGCCCATCAATCCATCTTTGACCAGGTATTTCTCCCCTTTTTTCTCTCTCATCTCTTTCAAGGATTGAAGTTTTGGGTAATGTTTTCATGGATTTAACTGTTTATTGTGGGTTTTGATTGTTTTTGTAAGATGCAATTTTTCATGTTTAATTTAGGAAGTTATTGTTTGTAATTGGCAAATGGAACGTGCCCAGTTCTGAAATTGAAGTTCAATTTTGATAGTCAAGAAAAGCCAATATACCCTCCAGATTGAACTGTTGCTTTCTTTAGTTTCATCGTATACTAGTAGTACTTTTTTACTTCTCTTATTGAAACAACATATATATTTTTGAATAGAAACAACAGAAATTTTAGTATCGATTAGATTTATTTTTTTATATGTTACATTTGGATATACTCTCTGCTGTTCGGAGATTTGTTGGTACAACGTCGCATAACATTCCAATACAACCCTAAAAAAAAAGGAGGGTTTTAGGAAAGTCGTGAATAGTGAAATAACTATTAAATATTTAGATTCACAACCCTGGATAAATAGGGAGGTTTAGGAGATTCATGAAATATAACTATGAAAATAGTTTGATTGGTTTAGAAGGACTTGGTTACACTTTTGTACCACGTAGCATGTACAACCGTTGTAGATTTGAACCTCTAGTTTTTATTTAAGAAGGTGAAATGATTACTGTCTGGGCAAGTACCCTTGGTTGATCGCTTACTTATTATATTCTTGTCCAATTGGAATCACTTGATAAATGCTCAAGTGCTCGTATGGCGTTTGCTACGCGTCAAATACGGAGCATTTGAGCTGTTTTTAACCGCAACACTTGATGTTTTTTCCACTAGTGTAGGAGGAGCAATCTTGAAGCTTGAATAGAGATTTAATGAAATTGTTTGATTGTAGGTTTGTAGTGTTTAAGAGAGTATTTTGAGTGATTTTCGTAGTTGGAAGTGTAGGAAAGTCGTAGGAAAGTGTTGAAGTATCGTGGTAAGACGTTAGTAGAACATGAGACTATTTATAGGAAAACAAATCCGAGAATCGCGTGCAGAAGATAAAAGAGCCTTGCGCATGTGTGCGCTCAGCGCATCCCCACAAAATTCCCGCGTCAGCGCGGGTCCCTTTGCGTTTCTTCGTTTTGCTGATTGTCTTGTTGCGCGCGCGCATCCTGGTGCGCTTGACGCGTTTGGTTGCGTGTCGCGCAACCTCACATCTGAACATATTTTGTTTGTTTAAAAGATTCCTTTTACCTTTGAATAAACAATATCTTTTAGATTCGAAAATCAGTTATCTTAGGGAATAAAATATGATTTTTATAATATCCTTTAGAAACTAATTATAAAAAATAATTATAATTTATTAAAAATACAATTAATTATCAGGAATATTTAATTGGGATTTTAAAATTGGGCTTGGAATAAATAAATAGACTTTATGTTCTTAAAACGATTTTGGTCATACCTTTTCAGATTACTTTTCCTTTGAAACGGACCAATTTGGACGACAATTTGTTTCATCATCTTATGCTAAAAGGGGAGACAATATTATGTTTCTACAATTGATCTACAATGTAATTACATATTTAGTTTTCTAATTATTTATTGTATATCCTACAAACAGACTAATTAAACAAAAGATACCCCGTGCATCATGCACAGGTAAAAAAACAACTAGGATTGGCAATGGTACGAGGTAGCTATGGTCGTATCCGGAGTAATGTTGGCGATAAAGTTTTTATTCCACGAATGACACTCACGCCATCAGATTCAACAAGGTTTCCTGTAAATTCCAAAGAAGGCAGTTCCCTTTGGTTGTGTGCTTTGCAATGACAATAAATAAAAGCCAAAGACAATCTTTCTCTCATTGAGCTAAAGGCTCTTTCTTGAGGGGGATTGAGGGGATGTTGGAAGGCCAGTTCGTGAATAAGGACCTTGGAATACGGGGTGAGTTTTCGCTGGTCGCTTGAGTCTATAGGCGATCTTTTCTACCCGCGACCAATTTTTAGCCATGGACAATATTATGAGGCAATATCAAAATTTACAAGTAAAAAGGGCTTGGAAATATTAATTTATGATAAAGACAGAGCAAGCTCAAATGCCACAACTAATGTATTGTAAAAGGAAGTGTTTCAGAACGTGTAACCATTTGAGTTTTTATTTTATTCTAACTCCGTTTCAAAATAGTTGCACCATTTGGCATTTGGTCACTATTCATCAACCAACTTTAACAAGCTTTCTCTCATCAATATATAAGAAAAAACATAGTCAAGTGGGATCTTGTTAAATTTGTCTTAATACGAGGATTTCAAATATCAACTTTTTATAATTTTTACTTATATGCAATTAGAGATATTAACGTTTAAAAAAGCGTCTTGGCAAATGTGAAAAAGCAAACGGTGCAACTATTTTAAAACGGAGGAAGTATTTGTTAATGTTTATGTTGGATAGACTTATATTGCATCTGCATTGATATTTCGGTTATATGCATTAGGGTATTTTAAACCTTTGGATTTTTTACAATTTACTATATTTATTAAATGTTCAAAAATAAGGAAACATAAAACTTCCTGCTCATCATGCATGGGTCCAAACACTAGTATTGAAATGAAGCACATATTTTGTGATAAGCATAAATATGGAATAATTTGATACATGCACCAAATTTTTTTAAATTGTAGGATATTATAGCAAATTAGCGCAAACAATTTAAATATGTCATGAATTGATGGACCCTGTAATTTAGCCTCAATATAACCAGTAGTCAATACCTCGACTTTAGAAATATATTGATGATTGATTCCTTGATTAATTTAGACTTAAATTATGGGGCATGATTTAAGGGGTGATACCGAAATTTTGTGGAAGAAGATCTGCATGTACATTTGGCACTGCGAGGCATGTATTGTTAACACATAGGATTGTTCTCTTTAGTTAGCTAGACACATGTTCATTTGGCAAAATTATTTTGTTTTATATATATATGAATGATATATTTATTCTTGATTTTACACAATAACAAATTAATAGTTTTATTGTCACAGAATAAACTCAAAAACAAAAATAATCAATAAAAGAAATATAAAGAAGACGAGTAAACTAAAGATAATAATAGGTCAAGCTTGTTCGTGAACAGTTCGATAACGGCGCAGTTAACGCTCGCCGCTCGGCTGGGTCAAGTCTTGGTTGGTCAAGTTTCGAGCTCGAGAATAAACTTTAATGAACAATTGAACATGAGTTGAGCTAACAAGATTTCAGGCTTGGCTCGACCGATAAGCACCCCTAGTCGAGACAAGTGTTTTTTAAATTTAAATACCATTCAAGCGCTAGAACGGAGACCTGACTCCTGAGTACCTTACACCTGAGTGAGTAAACTCAAGGCTGATGAACGAGTGCGCCACCTGCTCGGCTGCTGTGCTCATTCGCCATTGTTGATCGTCTCTCTCTTACGCCATTTCCAACTGCTTGTGCTGCACTACCCTACCATTCTCCAGAATATATTATTTATGACATATATTTCAAGTTATCTCCGATTAACAGATATATATTCTTTCTCAACTGCTATAATACAGTACAAACTAAAATTTTTAACTGTTGCATCAGATATTAGGGTTTCAATTTTCTTCCTGATTTAATTCTAATTCTGATTGAGGGCTTGTTCCTGGTTCTGCACCAATATTATTTTACAATTCCTATTATTTGATAATCCTGAATTACTCCCTATGCATATATTTCTAACGTTTAAAAGTGGGATTGTTCTTAATCTGATTTCTGTCTTTTTTGAAGAAACTCCGTGTATCTTAACGCTTTTTCCTTCTGCTTAATTATTTTCATCAAATATTGTAGGATGATTGAGGACAACAATATGGAATGGCAGGAGGGCAGTTCCATGCGTGATGAAGCTGAAAAAAACAGCATTTTCTCTCACCTAAAATCTTGCTGCTTGGAGCTGCTTGACCTTCTTCGAAACGCTAAGAAGAGATCACCTGCTCTTTCGCAATTGCTTGCTCTTCTTTGCTCATCTTCTTCCTATGCTATTCAACCCCTCTTTGAGTATGGTCCAGCCCCCCATGGTTGTATTTTATTTACTTCTAATTTAAACATCAGTTTTGATATATGTATCCCCTATGTTACTCGAATTTGGGTACATGTCCAAGTGTCCGATTCGGCTATTTTGTTGAAACTTTTTCATGATTTTGAACCGAAATGAAGTGTCGAAGTGTCCCACCTATGTTTGAGTGTCGAGGATCTAACACGGATACTTGAGGTGAAATGAAGAGTTCGAGTAACTTAGTGCAGCTCTAAGCTCTAACAATAAGCATTAGTTTCTTTTCTTATAATGTTATTAGTTTCAGAAATGACGATGTCAAAGGTTCCACATTTGGCTTCTTATATGTGCGTGTAGTATTTTATTTGAAACAATTGTAACAATGTTTTCTTCGTTTTCGTTTCTGATTGAGATATAAATTATAATGAAAATTTTCATGATAAGAGCAGCTAACTTGAATACAGTTAGGAGTCAAGAAAATCATATAACACGAATTTTTGACATGTATTACGATTACCTATGTTTGATTCAACTGATTTCTAATTCTGTCCTCCATTTCGCTTTCAGCTATGTCTTGTTTCCATTGCTGCTTCTGCTAGATGCAGCAGTGAATTGCAGATCCGTTCAGAAGCGTGATTCTGCGATGCCCTTTGTCAATCAAACCCCAAATAAACTGAGTGATGCTGTTGGGGAAGATGTGCTTCAATGTTTGGAGGAACTTCTAACAAAATGTCACTTAGGTTCTGCAGATCAGGTATGTGTTTCCATTATAACCTTTAAACTCTATTCATACACCTAAACAGCATCGCTTTAGCCTTGACAGGCCTTTTTATCATCTTTCGTGTGCCAGCAGCCAGAATATAGTCTTCTAAGCATGTGATGTGCGAGTTGTTAACTGCAGTATTCCACTGTTCTTTTTCAGTGAGAAATTTGGGGTGCTTAATTTTCTTTGCATTCTCAGTTTCAGGTTGTGTTAGGGTAGGAGAAAATAGTTCCAAGGGAGTTGGGATGAAATTTTGTTCTTTAGTTACGGTTTCTGATATTTCCATGTGAAACCAACAAGTAGAGCTGTCAAACTGCAAAACAATGAATTAGACTAAAAATATTTATTTGTTCAATTACTTGAACATGCTTCTCAATTGCAGTTGCCTGTATAACCAAATTAATGTTTATCAATAAAGGCAAGTTAAATTTAGGCAGCTGTGGGCCATTGCATTGAAGACTTGCATAGCCTTGACCGTCAATTGTCCCACTTAAAATACTGAAATTTTATTCTTAAACTATAGAAATAAATTTTTATAATACTAGAAAATGTTTTGTCGTCCTTTAAAATGTTTCTGTTACTTTAGTTTCCCTCAATGTTCAGAAACAAGATAGAAGAAAATCTGAATATTGTGTCCTTGGGAAGTAGGTCTCCTCCAAATTATGTTTTCCATAATCTTATAGTTGTTCATACAGTACTATCATGATTTAAGTTTTAACGTTGATGCTACATGTGTCATGAAGTTCTGAGTCTGTTGTCTAGCAGATGGCTCTTGTGCTGAAGAAATTGACTCGTGGTGCCATGCTATCTCCATCAGAGGCTGCAGAAGAGTTCCGAGAAGGAGTTCTTAGGTGCTTTAGAGCATTGCTTTCCAATATAATTCCTTGCAATGACACATCTTGCTCCTGCAAACACAGTTTTAGTCTACCCCCCCTTCTAGATATGGGGGATCCTAAATGTTTAAATACTAAACACCTGGAGTGTCATTTTCAACCAAAGGAATGCTTGATTGCATTTCTCCAATCAGAAAGTGCTTCGGCTGCTGTTGGACACTGGCTCTCTCTCCTGCTGAATGTATGTTGAAGCCTGGTGCTATCGTGCATAATAAACAAGATTGTTCTCTTGCACATGCTTATTTTCTTTGCTAATTGAGTTCCTCTTATGGATTGGTTTTTACCAAGATTGCAGAGGCTGAGAGTTCAAGAGGTCTTAGGGGCAGTGCAAAGATCCGGATAGAAGCTCTTCTGACCTTACGTGTGCTTATAGCAAAGGTAAAGATGATCTATTCTTTCCACTTATTAACAAAAAGCCTGATAAAATGGGAATGCTGATTCTTGGGTTTATTCATCTTGAGCCTCGGATTTATTTACAGATGTCTGTAATGCTTATGAGTAGCTTCTAGATGCCTGCAGTTAGAATTTTGATTGATCTCAGAATAAATGGTTATCCTAAGTTATAATATAATTTTGAATGTAATCTGATATCTTCTGAATGAATGTCGTTTCCCCTTTGGCAGGTTGGTACTGCAGATTCTCTGGCTTTCTTTCTGCCAGGAGTAGTTACTCAATTGGCTAAAGTTCTGCATGTCTCCAAATCTATGATTAGTGGGGCTGCTGGAAGTACAGAAGCTAATGAGCATGCAATTATGGGCTTGGCTGAATTTCTCATGGTAGTCCTCCGGGATGACGCCAATGTTTGTGACCCTCATGTATCCCTTGACAGTGTGCCTGGTTTGAATTCACACGAGAATGAATCTCCCCAATCAATTTTGGAGGAGCTACGCTACTTGTATGTCAAAAATTTGGATCGGAGTCGAACTCCTGTATATGATTCAAGTCCAGTAATCACTGCCAAAGAGGAGCTTGGGGAGGAGCAAAGCCCCAACACCAGTGGTGGGGTAGGACCTTTGCACGTCAAACGCACAAGTGACTGGCTTGAAAAGACTTCAGTTAATGTTGGCAGTTTGTTGAGCAAGACATTTCCACATGTATGTTAATGCATCTAATTAACTCTTTGAATGCAGTTTGTTAAGTCAGGAGTCAGGACTGCTCTTCACGAGTTGATACCCTTTACCTTGAGTTGGATTATTTTATAAACGCTCGAGAATGAACGCTCAAGTATTATTTGAATCTATCCCCTGTTCATATTACTGCATATCAGTATTGCCAAAGCTTGTCCAGCGCTATCTTTATTCATTGTCAATGATTATGTATGTGCCGCTAAATTGTGCTTTTGATGTTTTTGGTCAGATATGTATGCATCCATCCAAAAGAATAAGGCGTGGGCTTCTCTCTGCAGTACAAGCACTATTATCAAATTGCAGTAATAATTTGAAGGGGAGCAGATTAATGCTTTTGGTAGGATGACATCATTATTGTTACTTCTTTCACCTTTAATTTGTCTCTTGCTTGCCTTTGATTAGCTCTGTTGAACATTATCTTCGGTTATGGGATTTCCAGGGATTCAGGTACCCAAACCTTTCAAGTGCTAAATATGTCATATATATGCCCATACTCGAGAAAATCTATAGTGCCTAGTAGTTTTGGGTTTGGGCTTCGTGCTTCTGGATTGATCCATTGAAAAAGAGGTGCTTCACGTAAATTTTATCGGGACAGATTTCATCTGCCTGTGTATGTATATATTTGCACTTTGGTGTTAATCTGACTATCTGAGTCCTACATGCTAATTCTGTTTCTTGATCTTTAAAACTTTATTTATGTAGTGGATAGGTGAATCATGAATGCTATTATGGGAGATGAAGTGATATAGACAGGACAGGATTAATTGTTAGGTAGTTACCAATTGCTATCTTTTGTTTTGCATTTTTGCTTATGTTAACTAAGCATCTAACACATCATTTTGATTTTAGATGCAAAGGATTTGTTAGACAAAATAAAAGAGTTTATAACTGAGGAAGTGCTAGAAGATAATTGGGAACACATTTTCCAAAATTAGAGTAGATGTTCTCCAAATGCCTCACAATTCTTTTAAATTAAGGATTCTTTGTCCTCTAAATATCATTCAGATATTTGACAAAGCCTAATAAAATAAGGATTTCAATCCTGCTATCAGTCAAGACTCACTTTCAGATACATCATCACTTCATCAGTCATCATCCTTACTTCACAAGCAGGCTAAGAGAGCTGCTGTATTCCTAATAGATACTTTGTCAACATGTACCATTGATATCTAGAGTAAGCTATTGGTACTTTCTTTCCTTGTTCTTTCAAAACCTTGCATACTATGCTTGGCCACTACCCGGTTCTTCCTTTCCTTGTTCTTTCAAAACCTTGCATACTATGCTTGGCTACTATCCGGCCTACTTTTTTTTGTACTTCGTAGTTCTCTTTTATGCAGAGAACCTATTGGTGAAAAATTTGTTATATGTTGAAAAGTTCAATGTGAGTTGGTGAAGCATATACAGTAGGGAGAATATAAGTAATTACATCTAATGCAAGAAGAGTGAGATAGGAAAGTTATCAAAAATTTAAATTGGAATCATAAAATAATACTTGTCTTGAACTAAAAAACTTATCAACAGTATATAGAGATGGAGGGAATACTTCATTCTAGATAGGATTCTTTGAGAATTGATAAAATTCTAATGAAGTCGAAATTGCTAAACCAACTTTGTTACCTTGGGAGTTCTAAAGGACTCGACATAATAATTGTTTAATACTTTACTACATTCTAATATCGAAGGATTTTTTTTGACAAGACGTATGAGGAAACTTAGTTAAGATGGAATCGACCTTTCGGTTCTTTCACTTCTTATCTCTTTAATCAATTTGGAATGCACGATATCTGTTGACGGCTTGACGCCTACTTGTTTCTGATACTCTATTATTTTACTGTTCCCTCCTAGAGTTGCGAGTTGCCACTTGCCACTC
This sequence comes from Beta lomatogona, assembly GCA_947646795.1. NCBI lineage: Eukaryota > Viridiplantae > Streptophyta > Magnoliopsida > Caryophyllales > Amaranthaceae > Beta > Beta lomatogona. The sequence goes on from CANSNZ010000942.1 coordinate 4,501,269, forward strand.
CTTTATTAATATGGATCATGTTAAGAAGGATTTCGGTTGGATTGATCAAGACTTAAGACACTTGAGGGTGCAGTGTTAACCCTAAAAAATAGAAGTTGAATCAGCTTCAAGGCAAGAAAAAGAAAAGTTTTGTTACATTTTTACCCGTAATAACAAGTGAAGATGTAAAAAGAGCATTGCTAGAGAAAATAACTACTTAGAGAATAAAGGAAATGGAAGAAAGAAAAAAGAAAAAGGGAACCAATAACATTACCTTCTTTCTACTAACTCCTCCTTATCTCAATCTCTTTGTTGATTTTAGTATGGAGTCCCCATCACTGCTTAAGTGCTTATTGCCAACATTTCACAGATACATTTCAATTTATTTCATTTGCTTGTTGATGGAGAGAAATGGGATCTATCTTTGGGTCCAGTATCCAAGAGAGTGAAGTTCTATAGTGTAGTTGATACTTACTTGATGATTCTTTAAATTTAAGAAAACTCAAACTAGTGCAAAATCTATGAGATGGAGGGAGTATTAGTTAACTTTCTTGAACTGTGCTTAAGATATCCCTATTGTCAGATTTCTTTGTAGTGGAGGGTGTTTTTGGGATGAATACTCATATATGTTTTTGGCTGTAGGAGTGCTTATGTTATTTGGTTTGCGATGATTCAAAAGATGTGTCCATGCCCGCCCAAGATTTTATTGGATTCTTGTTCTTGTCACATGGGAAATATAATGTTGAGGATGATCTAGCTGATATATTTAACAGGTCCGTTTATCTGATTTTATTTACGATTTTCTATATGACGTCTAACACAAGCTTTTACTTCTCTCATTTTGTTGCTGGAGAGCAGGCTACTTGAGAAGCTCCCGAAACTGGTGCTTGGATGTGAGGAATCTTTTGCCCTTGCTTGTGCTCAGCAGATGCTTGCTGTGATATATTATTCTGGACCTCAACTTGTTGTTGATCACCTTTTGCGCTCTCCTGTATGTCCTTTCATCATTTCTGTGAAACTACTTCATTTGTCTCTCCCATCTTTTTGCTGTTCCGTCCATTATAGAAACCTGGTACTGCTGCTTAAGGTGTTGACAGCAGGAAAAAACACGCGGTCGCGTTGTCGCGGGAACGGCTTGTAACGTGGAAATAGAACGTTTCGCGGCCGACGCAGCGTGAATTAAAAAAAAAATATCACATAACTATGTTCTAACCTTATTTGCGTTATTTTAGTTTATGAAGCATTATTACAACATAATATAATCAAATCTATAAGAATATCATGTTTCATCAGCTATATAATTAAATCGTAAAATATTTTTGGCCAATGTTTGAAAAGAACGGATGTAACGGGGATAAAAACGTTCTAACGTGGCGAGTTCGCGTTACGGAACGGATAACGCGGCGAGAAGTATGTGATTTTTATTATGGCATTCCATAACGGGATTTCGGGGAACGACAAATCCAAAATCCGTTACAGAACGGCCGTTCTGTAACGGTACGGGAGAGTTTTAATTCCATGGTTGACAGGATGTCTTTCTCTCCCCTCTCGAGAAGACCTAAAGGCAATACTTATTAAGTGGACATATTGATATTGATCTCTGCTATCCTTTGAGAAAGATTCCAGTAAATATGCAGCTTGACAAGGGAACTATTCTCTAAGTGAAGGTTCCAAATGAAGGAAAACGATTCCAAATAGATCGTTGAACTTCACATTACACCTCAAGCAAGATATGGGACTTTGTTTTTTGCTTAGAGCCCGAGCTAGGAAGGATGCCCTTCTATAAACAGATCATAAAAGATAGTCTTTCCTATAAACTAAATAAGTTTTGTATCTTGTTGTGTATTTACCTTTTAGCTTCTGTTGATTGAATTTTGAGCTAGTATCACAACTGATCATATATATATATGACCATGCAGGTTACGGCTGCAAAGTTGTTTGATGTATTTGCTCTATGTCTGAGTCAGGAGTCTGTCTTTGCTGGCTCTCTTGGAAAATTAATCTTATCAAGCCCTTCTTCTACTGGATATTTGCATTCTCTTGCAGAGTTGAGGATTGGTAGCAAAAAGTCCACAGGTGAATTTCTTATATCTAATGCCAACACCTCTGAAGTGTCAATCACACACCCTTTGGTCAGGGAGATGCAGGATTCCACAGGACATGCATATGAAGATTATGAACTTCCACGAATGCCTCCTTGGTTTGCGTATGTAGGCAGTTATAAATTATATCAAGCACTTGCGGGGATTCTTAGACTTGTGGGTTTATCCTTAGTTTCTGGTATTGTTTCTGCTCCTTAAAATTCATCATTTCTTGGGTGGATGCTGATGTTTTTGTCAGTATTATAAGCAAGCACTTTTCTGTTCTCTCTCTGCTGTTAAACAGATTGTAGGAATGAAGTGCCCTTATCCAAAATTATTGAGATTCCTCTGGACAATTTGCGGAAATTAGTCTCTGAGATACGTATGAAAGAGTACAATAGAGAAAGTTGGGAGTCTTGGTACAGTAGGACACATTCAGGGACATTATTACGACAGGCTGGCACTGCTGCATGTATCCTTAATGAGATGCTATTTGGCATGTCAGATCAAGCAAACGATGTCTTCAGAGAAATATTTCAAGAGTATGGAGCAAGAGTTGAAGAGAAGCAAAAGGGTAATGCCACCGCTTTTGGTCAGTCTTGTCAAGTGCAATACCATTTTGCTGATGGACATTGGAAGATGAGTGGAGCTGAGTATGCGAGGCAGCATGTTATTGATTGTGTTGGTACCATTTTGCATGAATACACAAGTCCAGAAGTTTGGGATCTTCCAGTTATACATGAAAGATCTCTTCTTCAATCTGTTGGAAAGTCTGGAAGTATTGGTAAATACTTCTTACATGACGTTACTATGCTACACCAGGTAATGGCATTTTTACAGCTTGTTATATCAGCTACTACCTATTGTTTTTACATTTGGTTTAGCTATGAATGTTTTGTCACTATACTAACATATTTCATATTTATTACAAACAGGTGCTCATTGAGGGTATTGGAATCTTTAATCTGACCCTTGGTGAACATTTTACATCAAGTGGATTCCTTCATTCCTCTTTTTATCTGTTGCTTGAACACCTGATATGCTCAAACTCTGATGTCAGACATGCATCTGATGCTGTGCTGCGTTTAATTTCTGCCGCATCTGGGTGTTCAACAGTAAGAGTCACATTATATTTTCTCGTGTCTTCTTAGTTCTCACTTTTTCTATTCCCTGGTTTGCTGACTTTTTGTCCTCAATTTTCTACAGGTCGGTCACCTAGTTATGTTAAATTCAGACTATGTTATTGATTCACTGTGTCATCAACTGCGTCATTTGGATTCAAATCCTCATGTACCAAATGTTCTTTCTGCAATTCTTTCTTGTGTTGGAGTAGCTCATAAAATATTGCCATTGCTGGAGGAGCCGGTATGTTCTTGATTCTGTATGTTCTGATGGTTAAAACCTGTTCTCCAGTCTTCCTATCTTGTTTTTGGTTGTTCAAGTGTTCAATAATAAAAAACAAAGAAAGGATAGCTATTTGTCTTAAACTTAATGCTTTCCCTTCTAGAGCTGATTTATCTCTCTGCCTCAGAGTGTGATGAACCTCAATCCCAATTTGGTGAAACTAGGACCTGGTAAAGTAAATAAGATCTTATAGCAATTGGGATATTGAAGGAGAGTGATTAGACGAATGACAGAGAAGAGAATTCAGGAGATATGGCGGAAATGTGGAAGGGAAGGACTACTAGATCTTCTCTGCTATGTTAGAGTATTTTGCCCCTTCAATTGGAGCGGCTAGCACAGACTTATAAACAATCATCTCTGCTATTATGTAACTTCCTTCAAATAGGGAAGCATCTAATGGTGGAGGCCCAAGTAATAGTGAGAACTACGAACCTGCCCTTGGGATGAATGATAGCTAGAATCAGTTGCTAGTACTTGTAGATGGAGAAGCAAAGCAAGGATTCTTCCGGTAAAGAGTTCATGTCTAGCTTAGTAGCTGGTGAGGAAATACCTTGTTGCCACCAACTTGACAAAGGCCATGATAGGATAGGATACTTTGTTAATATGCTCGTAAAGACTTTACAAGGGCAACATACTATGCCCACAAATACTCATGACCTTAGTTTTAAAAGGCGCAAGGTGAAGGTACGCGCATCTTGTAGGCAAGGTGCACTATTTTTTTATTTATTAATTTCATTGGATGAACCCATATGAAGTATATGTATAAACAACAGCAATAATCAAATCCCTATAAAAATAGAAAAAGAAAAAAAAAGCCCTTGAAAAAAATCAGAAGAGGGGCACGTGATACTGTCGGGGTGAGGGAGGGTGATATTGTGGGATCTATGGGGTAGATGACCTTAATTTTGACTTCTAGAGTTTACCTACACAGTTACTCTCTCCTATCTAATGACAAGCATGTTGAATATAAAACAAAATGGAGAACAGGAAAAAAAAAAGAAAAAGGCTCCAGATACCAGTTCGAAGAGGAGGATAGAACTTAGAAGAATAGAAAAGATGACTAAGGGGACGATGAAGAGAAAGGAAAGCAGATCGAAAAAGAGAGGAAAAAGCCGATAGAAAGAGAGAGAATAGCAGAGATCGACGAAAACTTACCTGGAAACTTTCACCGGAGATGACCACCGGCAGACCTGGTGGCAGAAGTCACCGAGAATGCTCGCCGGCTATCTCTGTCGTAGCTGGCAAGTCGGTTGACCTTTCAACTCAACAAGACCAGTTTAAGCGCCTCTTTCCCAAAAGCGTGCGCCTCGTTGCGCCTGCGCCTCTCCCAAAGGCGGCTAAAGGCGCGCGCCTGACGTCGCCTTTCGTAATGCGCTTCGCCTGACTTGTCCGATGCGATTCGACTAGTGCCTCCACTCGCCTGACGCTTAGGAGTGCCCAAGGCGTGCTTTTTAAAACTAAGCTCATGACTTGGACCACGATGCCATGTTACATCATGAGCCAAAGATATGTATAAGCTTGTTTTCGAGCCTTTCATGACCAGTGGCGGAGCCATGATTTTGAATTTGGGGGTGTACCAATTGAAAGCATTGTCCAAAAATTTTGAGTCAAAACTATGTTTTAATTTTTTTTAATTATTTTAACAAAATCAACAATCTCATCTTGACAAAATGGCTCAATATCATTGATTTGTAAGCCTATAGCAATTAAAACATGTCATCTCATAACATTTAATTCAAAAAGTTAATCAAGCACATGATGAGAAAGCGGTGATGGAGGCCCCATAATTAAATCATCATCATCCATAATATTTTCTTCCATCATTTGCTGCTGATCGACTCAACGAACACAATACTACCAGTTTTTAGAATGAGAATTTAAGAGGTGTGTGGCACGCAATAAGTAAGCGCGGGGCGTGGCAAAGCTGCGTTGTACGCAATATCTTGCGCTCGGGGCATTGACTTTGTGTTAGGTGCACCAGATATTTAAACCATTTCTTTTCAATTTGGGGGTGCACGTGCACCCCCATGCCCCTAACGGGCTCCGGCACTCTTCATGACAAATTCTTGACCAAAGTAGGAAATGGGGGAACATTTTCATTGGTTTGTCCAAAGCCTTGACCTCGACAGTGGACACAGATATAGAGTGAGATTTCTGCAAGTATACCATGATAAAGTCTTATCCTGGCTGTGGTCAGAGTGGATGCTCACAAGAATGCCATGACAAAGTCATAGTCCTGGAAAGAGATATTTGCATACGCTGCAATGTTGACTTTAACTTGGACATGCTTTGAGGAGAGGATAAGAAGTATACAGTCATGCCATGATGGAATTTGCAAAGAACCTGAACATGCCATCCTGAAGCCTTGACAAGGCGAAGGACATGTCCTGGGTGGACTCTAGCCAAGCCATGGGCATGAAGTGGCAAGGCAATGCCTTTAATGAAGGTTATGATACCTGGGATCATATACCTGAACTTATGACTCTGACAATCGCAGGTGTAATTAGTTTGGAAAAGACAATTGTTTGGTTTGAGAACTTGTACTAAAGTTTTGTGCCATTGGTGCTCGGTCTTGTCAGATTAGAGAAATCAATCAAGTTTTTTTATGGAAGATTCATGCTACTCCAGTCATGGCGTGTCTTTATGGGGACCTAGGAAACCTGTCACCCTTTGGGAAACTAAGGGAGGTTGAAGTGCATGGAAACTAAGTCCAAAGGTTTTGTGGTACCAATGAGGGCCTATATTACATGGATATATAGAAAAAAAGCCAACATGGGTATTGATTTTCTGCATCTGATCCCTTCATTTGAAATTTGTGGATATGTGGACTTGTGATTTAAAGGATTTAGGGACACAATAGAAAATCTTTTTCCAGCAGTTGATTTATTTGGTATGCTCATGATTTATCTAGGTGGTATGTGGTACTTTTTAGGGATGCATCATTGGTTTTTGGAAATTATGTTCTTTGTTTTTTTCCTTTACGTAGTGGCATTTTGAGACTAAGGTTGACATTTCATGTCGAATCGTACTCCTAATGTTGCGTGGCAAGAATGGCTTCCTTATCATGAGTCCTGGTTCTGTTACGACATGTTATATAGTCTCCTAGTTCTGTTAGGAAACTATTAATTTGATAATTCTAGTTGCATTAGGATTTGGCCTATAGGTTTTGACCTTTCACTTGAAAGAATTTTTCCTATTTTAGCCATTAGAGTTAATTATCTTAATTATGTTTATTTTAATTCATATTAGGCATCAATTAGGAGTTTAAGTTGGATTAGGTTTCTTAGTGTTTTAGGCATGTAAGGAGAGTTACTTGGTGATCAAGTATCTTCTCTATCTAGTTAGTTTTTTATGTTTATCTTTTAAAGCTTCGATAGTTCTAGTTAGTTTAGGAAACTCTTGTATTTATATTGCTGACTTTTCGGCCATTAAGGAAGATGATGAGTTTATGAAATACATTCCTTTGGGAATAGTGATTGAGTTGTGATAGCAACCATGGCCGAGATAGCAAAAACCTAGTTGAGTTTGACTGAGATCGTCAAATTCTTCATATCCCTTGTTATGACAGATGTGAGAAAGAACAAATATTGAATGCAAAACAAAGAGAAATCACGCACAAATTTATCGTGGTTCACCAACGGATTGTTGGCTACGTCTATGGACAGAGAGAGAACTGATTTATTGATCTTAGAGGAAAACGGATTATAGATGTGTTATGAACTAATCCTGTCGCGTCGTAAATAAACTAGGGTAAAAAACCTATTTATAAACAAATCCGAAAACGCGTGTCCGCGTTTCCCGCAAACACGCCAAACTGCGCCTACCGCGAGTCGCGGTAAGCTCTCGGCATCGCCGCGAGTCGACCCACCTCCCGCGAATCGCCTTTTTGTAGATAGCTCGACATAACACATTTTAAGGCATTATTCCTTACAAACTCCACCTTGACTTGAATCCTCTCACAACGAACCAGACAACCAGATAACAAATGACCAGATGACCAAATAACAAGATGACAGATGCATTGGACACAATGCTCAGATTCTGCCTGCAACCAGATTTGCCCCGAAAGACAACCAAAACCAGATACAAATTTTGTCCCTGAAGACCCAGACCATCTTAGCCCCTAAGGCCCCAGACTTGCCCCCAGTGGGCAACTAACAATCACAATCAGCTTGTAAGTCCAAGCAACCTTGGAACTTACCCTGTGGAACCAAATTCGAACAGATATGTTACTTATACTCTTTCCTAGCACAAGTAACATCTTCCTTGGACGGCCTAAATATATTCACCTCTCCGACATACAGTGCAAAACCCACCGTGTCTTCACAACCGTCCCTTTGGGGAGAGTTCCTAAAACTTACATGCCGACCAAGAGCCAAATTTGACTGACCCGTTTTTAACGACGAAGGACACAGAATTCCAGATTCAGATTGTGAGTGTTGACAGACCTTTCCCTGATGTGAACCGCCACTCCAACCTAGAGTGCCTCTGTGCTCCACCTGTTTCTCAACACTATCACAAACAGCCAATGTGACAACCCTAGACTCAGATAACGTAGACCCTTGTAACACATACAATGTCTCCCGTTTAACCCCTTTCAGAATTATCTTTGAACCCCTATAGACATACAACCCTCTACCTCATAGAAAAAAAACGCGATCGCGGTCGCGTTCGCGGGAACGGTCGCGTTGTGAATTTTTTTTTAAAAATTCACATTAATATGTACTAACCTTATTTGCTTTATTTTAGTTTATGAAGCATTATTACAACATAATATAATTAAATCTATCAGAATATCATGTTATATTAGCTATATAATTAAATTATAAAATATTTTTGGCTAATATTTGAAAAGAACGGATGTAACGGGGATAAAAGCGTTCTAACGCGGCGAGTTCGCGTTACGTTACGGAACGGACAACGCGGCGAGAAGTATGTGATTTTTATTATGGCGTTCTGTAACGGCATTTCGCGGAACGACAAATCCAAAATCCGTTACAGAACGGCCGTTTTGTAACGAACTGGAGAGTTTTAATTCCATGCTCCACCTTCACCTTTGAAACTATACCCTTTCTTGTCTAACAAACTAAGTGAAATCATATTCTTTGTGACATGTGGAACATGCCTAACATCATTCAAAGTACAGACTTTGCCATCACACGTCCTAATTTTGATGGACCCTATACCAACTGTCTTACAGACCTCACTGTTGGCCATAGTAACACTTCCATCAACCTGTTTATAGTTCATAAACCATTCCATGCGCGGACACATATGACAAGACGCTCCAGAATCTAAAACCCACACATCACTGCAATGTGTTTGTTCATTAGCAACTAAAGCAATATCATCATCAGAACTAGAATTTTCTGCTGCAACAGCAATAGAACCAAACCTAGATTCATCAGACCCAGATTTATTTTTCTTCTTAGGACATTCCCTTTTCCAATGCCCCGTTTCCTTACAATAATTACATACATCACTAGATTTAGGGCCTCTAGAAGACGGTTTCCTGGATTTTCTCCCCGAATTCCCGTCCATTACCACTGGCTACTAATCTAGCAGCCTGATCGACTGTACCTTCTTGCATAAGCATGCTAAACAGACGTTGATTCAAAAGCAACTTGTTGGTTAGAGATTTCGTCATGTATATACTCTCGAACTTCAACCACAGACCGGCGGCGGTTTCTAGCTTCGCAACTTCAGTAATTATGTCGTCAGCCAGACACAACATAATCGTTGAATGCGCCTTTTCCTCCAGAAGGCCATCGCAGCGGTAACTGAATCCGTTGACGACTTTTCCAACGGTGCCCAAAACCCTTGTTGCTTCATTAAAGCCCACATCTTGATCTGCCACAGACTGAAACTGTTTCTCCCAGTGAATTTATCGATTTTCACATTCATCCCAAACATCTTACCCAACCAGATCGAACACAAAGCTCTTGATACCAATTTGTTATGACTTATGACAGATGTGAGAAAGAACAAATATTGAATGCAAAACAAAGAGAAATCACTCACAGGTTTAACGTGGTTCCCCAACGGATTGTTGGCGACGTCCACGCACAGAGAGAGAACTGATTTATTGATCTTAGAGGAAAACGAATTACAGATGTGTAATGAACTAATCCCGTCTCGTCGTAAATAAACTAGGGTATAAAAACCTATTTATAAACAAATGCAAAAACGCGTGTCCGCGTTTCCCGCAAACACGCCAAATTGCGCCTACCGCGAGTCGCGGTTATCTCTGCCGCGAGTCGACCCACCTCCCGCGAATCACCCTTTTGTAGATAGCTCGACATAACACGATTCAAGGCATTATTCCTTACATCCCTTTTATAATTCTCATAACTAAACACATAAAACACCAAAAAGATTACCAAGAAACTCTTAAGACATCCCAAGATTATCAAGAAAGCAAACACACGAGAAGGGAAGAGTTAAACCCATGTTTCTTGAGTTAAGAAACGCATCACCTAAAATGACGGCTATAAGCATACAATACTGCCTCTTGGGGAATAGTTTGATAGATATTATAGACCAATAATGCTCTCCTAGTAACATGGTAATCCATTCTTTTAAAAAAATTGTACATTACTTGTTTTCTTGTCTTGGATTTAGTTAAGCTCATCAAAATATGGAGTGCATCTTTAGTGATATACAACCAGTTCTTTTTTTTTTTTGGGGGGGGGAGAAGCTGTGACCTCTTTGTCCATCCACTTTGTAAGACGGTGCTTCAAATTTCAGATCTGGGGCTATTTGATTAAATCCTAAAACATTGGTAACATAGTACTCTCCAAGGATGATTAGTACCTCAATTAAAATAAGCTCATTCCTTTGGTTTAATTAAGTAGCTTTAGGAATATAGTGAAGGGGTTCGCTACTTGAAGATTAGAATATAAAATCATAACAAGTCAAGTGCAGTTCAAACTTTGGTTTAGTCATCTCAATTTGAAACTAAACACCGTAACTCAACTCGAGCTTATGCTAAGTTTAGACTTAATAACTAATATTATTCATTATTTGCCATTCTTCATTGAAATATTATTGATTGCAACCTTGGTTTTTAAAAGCGCACCCTAGTTGCGTTTAGGCAAGGGGTAAGGTCCAAGGAATGACGCGTCTGAAGAGGTAGGTGCAAGCTGCGTGGTCACCTGCTATAGGAGATAGGATGTGCACACCTCCAGCCCCTCCGGCAAGGCATGAGGGCTCATCATCTTGCCCACTCATTGAGATGCACGTGAAAAGAAGGATTTGGGTCACATACTCACATCTAGAGAGATATTTTGTTTTTCTTCTAATTAAATGTTACCTAGTCCCTTTATTAAATAAAATTAGAGCAAGATCCCTCAGTTAAATGCATAAAATATCTTCAGTTATCAAGGTAAATCATACTCTCCAATTCAAAATAAACCCTGCTTTGCAAACTGCCTAGCATTTTTGGTTGCCGATTCGCTGGTTATGACAAAGAATGGGGGCAAGCCATCTCTAGCTGTTCATCCATCAGGTCCGCTGGTGGTTGTCGGTCAAGAGTTTCAGATACATTCTCTTTCTCTCTCTTCACTCTGTGCTGCTGTGGCTCTCTCCCTTCTATGCTCTTTTCTTGTCTCATTCTCTCTTCATCATCTTATTATTTCATTTCAGTCTTCTTTCGTTCTCTATCTCTTGTATCTGCCTTTTTCTTTTTTTCTCTTTCTCTTCGAGACTTTACCTCTACTGGAAGGTTGAAGGATTTTTGCTCTAATTACTTATTTCCTCCCACTTTCTTTTTATGATGAGTCAGGAAGCTTCCAAATCTCCCCTTTCTCTAGTCTCTGACAGCCTGACCAGTGTGTAATCACGCAGTATTTCCCTTAATTTGGGGCTCTTCAGTACTACAAAATAAAATTAACAGAAATAAACAAAAAGGGTGCGCTTCGCCCACAGCATGTGCGTGCCTTCGTCTTTCGGCTCCCTTCACGCCTTGGTGCATCTTATACTTCATTAGAAACTAAACTTGCACGTACGAAAAGAGTTCATCATTATTTAAGTGCTTATTTTGATAAAGTTGTGAATGCTTTTATACGTGTGTTTATACTATGCACTTCTACTCTTCATTTGGAGTATATAAGTGTATGTCTGCTGTGTGTAAGGCTCCTGAAAATCCACTTATCTTTACTTATTGAAACTCTTAAGTTTGTTTGAACTTATATATTGAACATGGGTAGACTAATTTTTCCTTCAACTTCTATTTATTTAAGGTGAAAAAAACAGAGCTTAAGTCAAGCTTTTGTGAGGCGCTTAGATGACTAGACTTAATTTGTTAAGGCCTTGAGCTAAGCTTGAGCACAGATAAGCTTGACTTGATTTTTTTCACGAGCTTTCACATCATGAAGAGCTCTAAATTTACAAATGAAACTATAGATCTCTTTGGTCTGCTCAGTGCTCATGAAATTAGTAAGTGTCCAGCAAATTCACAATTGAGTTATGTCCTCATGATGTATCTTGTTTTCTACATCATGGCAGAAGGGGTTTTTTTCTAGTTTGAAATTATATCTCTTCCTGTATCACCTGTGTTTTGCATTGCTGGGGTTCTAGCTGCTTTGATCTGACATGAATTTCTCAGTTGTGGCCTTTATATCTGTGGTCAAACATGATCCATGACTTCATAGTCTTCCATGCTTAGCCGACTTGACAGATACACGGAGTATATTCCTGGGACTTATTATCTTCCCTGACGGAAAGGAAGGAAGCAAAAATTTTTAGAACTTTACTCCTAAAATTGGCCATAATCTTCACCAAGCTGTTTTGTGAGACATTGGATTTGTCTTTTTGGTTCTCTCAGTGTCGTATGTAACGTCAATTGACAGTTACAGTTATATTTATGCAACTAGTTATGCCTCACATGTTTAAGTGGTCTTTGTAGATGCGCTCTGTTTCAATGGAACTTGAGATCCTTGGAAGGCATCAGCATCCGGAGTTGACCATCCATTTCTTGAAGGTTTTCTTTTTTCATTAGACCCTCTGACTAGAAGTGCTTATGAATGTTTCTCTCTGTAGCTCATTGCACCTTCAAATTTTCTAAGTAGCACTTTATCATGAAAAATATTCATTTTACTTCTTGCGATTGCATATTCTGTTTACATAGTGGGCTGGAAACCTCCTTTTTGTCCTGAAGTTATCAGAAAAGCAGGTTTTGTTTTATGGAGCAAATTTTTAGTAACAGTTTCTAGGAGACATGCATTCAATGCTAAGTACCAGCTCCTAAGAATGTGTAGATAGATGGCTAGCAAGAAACAAGTGGTCAAATGTTGCTTCTTTCATACTTAACATCAAATGGTTGCCAAATCTGTATTGTTTGGTTAGGTTATGGTCTTTGAACTAAAATATCTGGGCGTTTGCTTACAGCTTGTGTGAAAAGTTCTTCTGATGTCTCGTGCATGTACTAATTTGTTATTGGATATTACCAGAATGTTGGAAGGAAGTGGCAAGGCCTAATTTTTCAGCGTGTTTGGTTGACAAGGAATAGCCCCCCCCCTCTGTTCCTCAAATGACATAATCTCTGAATGTTTATGCTGAAGGCTGTACATCCAAATCCATTACTGATATGTTCAATTATGATGTTTCATTTTTCTGTCAGGCTATAGCGGAGATTGCTAAGGCAGCTAAGCAGGAGGCTTATATGTTACCTGTTCAAGCAGAATCCTTTTTGGCATATATTGATTCTAAATCATCTGATGTGAAAAAGCAACTTGGACAGCATACTATAAGTGCTGGAGCTGCAGGTATTTGAAAATCTTTCTGCTCTGCCTGGCCCCAGAATATCCCCTGCCTCTCTGGCTGTCCTTCTGAGTTTCATACCTGTGCTGTACAAACTTTTGTTTGTGGCAGAGATTTATGGAATCTTTTCTTTAAATTGATCAAAGAGGACTATTGTTTCGAGTTTTCAATCTTGTTGCTTTTGGGAAGTCATCTTTCTGTTAGGGCCAATGGGTTTTCGGTATTTCTCCCATTGCAACCTGGTTATGCCTTTAACAGCCCTTTTTGTCCTTACCATGCCTTTTGTAATTTATTCTTGCTGAATGCTCAATGGTGTAAATTTACACCTTTATTACCCAGGAAAAACTGTTTTGAGTATTCTCATGGTGAATGAAAGACAAAGAACCTTGCAAGGGGTAGGATATAATGTCTTGTTTACCAGTTGTTTGTGCGCTTTGTACTCTATTGTGCACACAGCACTTTTGACAAATTCCGTGCACACGTAGCTGGTACAACTCACCATATGGTGCGTGCACAAAAAAACTTTACCCTTGGTGGCCCTAAGATTACTCATCTTTGTCTATGAAGAATGGTGGCTTGTTCTTGCAATAGATTGCAAATATATCGTTAAAAAATGCTAGATATGGCTTAGGTGCCCAGATATCAAAGTATTCTGGAAAGGATGTCATTGAATGACCTTGGCACTCTGTACAATGTTCACATTTCAACTTTATTAAACTTATCTTTTGGGTGGAAGCTGACATTTGATAACATGTGCAGAACCAGATGAAGCTGCCTTATCTCATGATCTTGTTTTGAACATGGAGGAGTGGGAGAGTATTCTGTTTAAGCTGAATGACAGTAAGATGTACCGTCGAATCGTTGCATCTATTGCAGTGTCCTGTTTGACAGCTGTTTCTCCGTTGCTCGCATCTGAAAAGGAACCAGTATGCTTGATTGCATTGAACATAATTGAGGTATCTCTCGTTAACTTCAGGACTATTATCTTATCCAAGTGCTGAATGCTTTTATCATTTGATGTATCGTTTACTTGCTTGGATTTGTAACTCTTCTCCTTTATTTATGCTTTTAAATCGTACACAAAATTATTCTACACGCAATTATTTTACACAAAATTATTTGTTGTGATTTGTGAAAGATGCTAGTCTCTAAATTTATATTATATATAACGGCTGTAGGGCAAGGGGATCCTTGAATCCACTCGTCTTAAGATTGTTGTAGATTTCTGATGTTATTGATTATCAAGTGGAATTGTGAATGTCGTCGCATTAGGGAGGACTACAAAATAAGTGAAAGTTCTGTCTACTGTTGCTCATATATCTCTACTGCTTAGGTGCTGGCTAAACCTTGTTATAGTTGGATTCAATTGTCCAGTTAAGTATGCAAGTGGCTAATCGATTCTTTCTTTTCCCTGGTCATTCATATAGGATGGTATTGCTACACTGGTGAAAGTTGAGGAAGCATTTAGACATGAGAAAGAAAGTAAAGAAGGCATCGAAGAAGTAGCATCTTTATGTTTGTTCTATAATCTTAAAGACATTCTTGCTTCTGCTGAAGAGGGGACTGATGAAAATAGATTACTACCAGCAATGAACAAAATATGGCCTTTCTTGGTTGCTTGTGTTCGAAATAGGATCCCTGTGGTAAGCATTTATATATTTTTATTACATTTTTGGCAACAGAATATCACTCTCTTGACTGTCATCTATCACAAACGTGTCCTCTTAGTTCCTTTGAATGACAACGACAACAACTTTGACTTTCTGTAATAAAATATATAGGGAGATAACATAGTTGGGTCGCAGGGGGTAGTCTGGCATGCTTCTTATTGTCTATTCAGTTGTATGTGGCTTTATTCCACTTTAGTATAACTTAACTTTTCAGGCGTTGATTATTGGTTAAATATGATAGGGCTTAAATATTGCAGTTTCCCTTCTAACTTTTGTTGTCAGCAAAAGCAGTCAATGGTTACTTCAGAGCAACTTTTTTCCCGTTTGTTATATGGGGCATTTGATTGGAGGGTTTTGAAGGAAATGGAATCAAGACCCTTGTTTCACCTTAGATGGTATATGGTTGATGTTTTTTTTTTTTTTCAAATTATTTTTCTCCCTTTTGCATTATAGAATTAACCCAAATCAGTTTATTCTGACCCCCTCTGTTGATGTCTTTTTTCAAATTCTTTTTCTCCCTTTTGCATTATAGAATTAACTTAAATCAGTTTATTCTGACCCCCTCCCTCTGCAACCCTAGAGATTCTAAAAAACTCGAGCTACTCTACACTAACTCATCAAGACCACCCTTTCATGAAATCCTAAGAACCCAACCCCACCAAAAGATCAGCCGAAAGTCCTCCACCCCCTCCAAAAGCCCCCCAACAACCCTACCCACCACTGCCCACCAAAAATCAAGCACCAGCCACCAATCCCAATCCCCAGTGTAGCCACGAAATCCCGTGTCCCTAACCCATAAACGTACCTGCTACTGACAACAAATCTAGTCAACCCCTAACTTGACGAGCCCAAATTCCACCATACCCACCAAGCCCCACCACTACCTCCAAAAGCCGAGCCCCCGACCCATAAAGTGACAACAAATCTAGCCAACCCCTAACCCGGCAAGCCCAAAATCAAGCACCAACAATTCAAACCAATGTTACTTGAACCAAATACGGTACGATTCACGGAACGGGAAATCGGAACGCTACTCGTGGTGGATCGGGAATGATTTGGTACTCTTCCGTTTTCATATTACCACTACCTCCAAAAGCCGAGCCCCCGACCCATAAACTGACAACAAATCTAGCCAACCCCTAACCCGGCAAGCCCAAAACCAAGCACCAACAATTCAAACCAATGTTACTCGAACAGAATACGGTACGATTCACGGAATGGGAAATCGGAACGCTACTCGTGGTGAATCGGGAACGATTTGATACTGTTCCGTTTATATATTACAAACATTAAATCAGATAAAAATTAAATGGGTAGTAAATAATGGGAGTATAACGTAATGTGTATGTTAATAAAGGGTAAAAATTGGGTAGTCGACTAGTTGGTGAGTCATATTACATAGAGCTGGTAAACGGAACGTGTCGTGTCAAATTCATGTCGGGTCCATCGATAGACTGGTGAACACTCACAACCGTAAACCGACCCGTTTATCAAGTCCCCATATATACATAAAATAAACTAATGTATGTCATATATTTCTTAACCCACGTCTTATATACTAAGATCTTACCTAAATAAACCAAATCGAACAACCAAAGAATAAATCTTATAATTTATGAAACATATTCAAATTATTTCAAGCCCAACTAATAATGTTTATGGTAGAATAATAGTTAAACGAGTTGTCGTGTCGGAGGTTAAAATGTCCAATCCTAGCCCAACCCGTTTAATACACGGTCGTGTCGGGTCAACCCACTTACTTAAATGGGTTGAAAACGTTGACTCAAGTCCTAAACCCGGTACTTTCGTGCAGGTTCAGGTTGGGTTGGTGGTCATGTCAATTTTTAACCTCTAATATTAAAAAGAAAAAACAAAAAAAGCTCTCAGAGAATAAAGATTTTTTTATCTCTCCTTTTCCGTTTCTTTTTTTTCTCTCTCATGCATTAATTACTTTTCTATCTCTTCTCCCTCTCTCCTCTTACATGTAACGTTACTTTGTTTTTCTCTCTCATGCTTTAATTATTTTCTCTCTCCTCGTTTCCAATGCGTTTGAACCTTTGTTACTCAGATTCGGCAAATTTTGCCAAATACCACTGTCGGTATGACACGACACCGACACGGGTACGAAATCCGTGTTAGTTCTGGCAACTTTCACTCGAACACGATGCTAAACCCTAGAGTTCGAATGCGAAGAGGAGAAGAGAAGAAGAGAAGAAGGGGGAAGAGGATAACTCATCTCGCCTCGCCGACCGGAGCTTCGAACTCGCCAGTAAGTCAGTTTACTTTGTTTTAGTTCATCTCTATCTTTCTTCACTTCTCTTCTTATCTTCTCTCTCTTCGATCTTCTGTCTCTTCGACATCTCGTCTTTTCTTTTTCCTTTTTTGTCCTTTACGAGTCCACACGACTTTTTTTCTTCTTATTTTTCCTTCTCTCCTTTCCTTTTTTTTGTTTTGCTGTCTTTTTTTGAATCATTTTTGTTTTCTTAGCCTATGGCTATTGGCTAGGTTGTTGTTCTCTTTAAACAACAACAACAACAACAACTAAGCCTTATTCCCAAATGGATTTGGGGTCGGCTAACATGAATCTTCAACTGAAACCGTTACCAGAGGAGATGGCATATTAGACAATTTTTATTTAATACCTTAATTTTATTGGTATATTATAAATAGACAATCATGAAATGTAAATTAGCGGATTAATTATTAAATTTTACGGTTTTTTAACCATATACCCCTGACAATTTTTTTTTGCAACATATACCCTTTCAACTTTCCAAATTCACCATATACCCTCCACTTTTCATAAAATACGTCCACTTACCCTAAATGACTAACGGCGTTAACGTCCGTTAGTCATTAACCCCCTAATTCCCCCTAACCCTAATTAACTAACATAAACCTTAACCCCCTCTAGCCTAATTAACCCTAAACCCAACCCTAATCCCCCATTTGACCCTAATTAACCCTAAACCCTAACCACCCACCCACCACCCTTCCCCCACCCCACCCCTTTCCCCCAGCCCCCCTCCCCGGCCCCCCCCACCCCCTCCCCCAGCCCCACCCCCCCGCACCCCCACATCCCCTCCCCCTCCCCCACCCACCCGCCCCTCCCCGATCTGCGCAGCGCCACACCGCACCTCTCCCCTTCCCCCGCATCGTTGTTCATAACCCAACAACTTGCATCTCGTAATTCGCAAATTAATACCCAAAGATTCGAAATTGATGTTTTATCGGCAAGGAGGAGGTTGCGGGGGAGGGGTTCTGTTCGAACATCATGGCCCCGCCGCCGACGCACGATTTTCGCGAGGGAGGGGAGGAGAGGCTGCGGGGGAGAGGTGGTGTTGCGGGGCCGCGGGGGGAGGGGTTTCATGGGCTGCGGTGGGTGGGGGAAGAGGGGGGGGTCTTTGCGGGGTGGGGAGGGGGTGGGGGGGGTGGTGGTGGTGGTAAGGGGGTGGTGGGGGGTGGGGGTAGGGGGGTGGGGGGGAGGGGTGGTTAGAGTTAGGGTATTAGATCGGGGGTTAGAATTAGGGTTTGGTTTAGGTTAGTTAATTAGGGTTAGGGGGATTAGGGGTTAATGACTAACAGAAGTCTAACACCGTTAGTCATTAAGGGTAATTAGATGTATTTTATGAAAAGTGGAGGGTATATGGTGAATTTGGAAAGTTGAAAAGGTATATGGTGCAAAAAAAAATTTGTTAGGGTATATGGTGAAAAAACCGTAAATTTTATGTTATAAAATATTAATTTCGCATACCCGTACCCATGTCCAAATTTCGAACAAAGTCCTCGTGTCCTGATTATTTGGAAGTGTCGTACCAGACGCTCAATACCCATACTCGATACTCCTAGCCGAGTCTAGGTAACTTAGGTTTGAAATGTAAATTCATTTTTTCTCTCTCCTCTCCTTCTCTACTTCCCCATGGCTTTTTTTTTTTCTTTCTCATCTCCCTTTTTCTCCGATGTCGTTAAATATTGAAGGAAGAGAGAGGAATCGTCAGGTTCAATGTACCGGAATGCGACTGTCAACGATTTGGGTCGCGTTTGCTCAACTATCCGGTACGACGAGTTCGTGTAGCAGTTCATGGGTCCGTTCCGCGATCTCGCTAACTATGATTCAATTTCAAACACCTAAATCATATTTGAGAATTAAAAAAAAGAAAGTTAAAAAAAAGATATGAGAGATGTAGAGAGAAATAGACGTACATAGTCACCAATAAATAGACGGTCGAAATGACCCGATCGACCCGACCCAAGGCCCGAATTAGACCCGAAAATGGCAATCCGAAGTTGACACAAGACCCGAAATGACTCCAACCAAACCAAAGTGGACCCAAATCTGACAAACCCAAACTTGACCTGACCCGCAATAATCCTATTCGGATCAACTCAAACTATACCGTCAACTGTGATTCTCCACTATAAAGTGTTTGCTTAAAAGTTAAATATTTTAAATTTGATCAAAATATTGACTGAGCTGAAACAGACGTGACCCTAGCCCGACCCAATTGCATAGACCCGAAACAGGTGATCTGAATCGGACCTGATTCGACACAAATCCAACCTGAAAATAAGAAGACTCGAAACAAACTCGACCTGCGAATGACCCAACCCATAACCCACCTGAACGACCTGTTTGCCAAATATACCAATGAAACACAGAATTTGATTTTAGATGGCGAATTCGGCCATCTGAGCTCTGGAATTGGGGCTTTGGTAATCGAATCAGATCATCAACAAGTCATTCTACGACGCAGGCCAGTTGTCTCAGGTGGGGAAGGCGGTAAAGCATTTGGCGTAGTGGTGGAGGCAGAGGAGGAATTGGTTGAGGATGGTGGCAGTATGATAGACAAAATGAGATAATGTGTGTGATGGTTGTGAGACAAACTCCTTGCCTCTTTTTATTTATTTGTTTATATATTTTTTTTTCCATTTTCCAAACCAAACATGGAGGGTCTTGTGATTCTGGTTATACCACTGTCATGTTTGCCATCTTCATGTGTGTGTTAGTGTGTATGGGACTGAGTTAAGGGGGAGGGGTGTAATATGTTGCCTTATTTGCCTACATTTTCTGATACTTCCTGTGTATATATAGCCTGTTCGAAGATGTGCAGAAGTGATAAGCAATGTGGTGAAGATATGTGGTGGAAGCTTCTTTTCACGACGTTTCCAAACCGACGGCTCCCATTTCTGGAAGCTTTTGAGTACATCACCGTTTAAAAGAAAACCCATTTCAAGTGATGAAAAGGCACCACTGTTACCTTATAGAAGTACTTCTCGGACATCGGAAGATCCCGTGTCCGAATCTTCTAATCTTAAAACCCAAGAAGCAGTGCTCCACATGATTGCTGAGTTATCACGGGATAAAAAGAGTGCTTCAGCTCTTGAAATAGTATTCAAGAAAGTTAGTGGTCTTGTGGTTGGAATAGCATGTAGTGGTCTTACTGGGCTTTGGGATGCTTCAATAGATGCCCTTTCAGGACTTGCATCAATTGATCCCGATCTCATTTGGCTTTTAATGGCGGATCTGTATTACTCTATGAAGGGAAAAAAAGATGCACAACAACCTGAATCTGAATTTCCAGAGCTTGCAGAGATTCTGCCATTGCCTATGTCTTCAAAAGAATACCTTTATGTGCAGTATGGGGGTCAGACTTATGGTTTTGATATTTATTTTTCTTCAGTGGAAAATGCCTTTGAGAAATTGTATCCTGAAATGTTTGTTACACAAGCACAACACTAATTTTACAGCAATGATTTTATGTATATATTTCGGTTTAACATGCTGTAATGTGTAGTAGATGAAGATGACAATGAAATGTTAGTCAACATTCTTTGTTTGTTTCATATCTCTCCTGCTTTCCTGTCTACAGTAGAAAATTCTTGATAGTGATTTTAGAAGCTATATGAAGTCCAAATCCTGGGCATAAGCACAAGCAGTGGCAGTTGCAAGTTTGCAACTTGCCACGCCTTAGAGTCGAGAGATTTGGGTGATCTGTATGAAGCCCCGTTGTAATACCCAGAATTTTTAATCTTGTTTTATTTGTTTATTAACATAATTACGTCCTAAAATTTTTCGAAATTATTCTGATGAAGGTTATTTTCTAAAATAAGTATATTTACCTTAGTTATTACCAAAGTGATCTTTATTATGATAAATGATTTTATAATGATTTATGAAAAAAAAAAAAAAAGAAAGAGGAATGAAGAAAGCTGAACATCAGCTTCTCCAAACCAACCGACCACCACCTCCCTCTACTCCCTCTTTACTCCCTACTCTAAGCTTCCCTATGGTGAACCACCAACCTCCATCTATCCACCTCCATTAATATCTCCAAACTTTTTTCTATATATGCTCAGTAAATTGAGCTTTGAAATCTCACAACAACAACAAAAATCACAAAGAAATTCTTCTCCTCTCCCTCTCCTCTGTTCTCCTGCCTTCTCGTCGGAGCCCGAACCTCGCCGGAGCTCAACTGTAGCTCGCGTTCTCTCTCTCTCCCTTTCGTGCACCGTTTCTTCCCCTCCTCTGTTTGTTGTTGCTGCTGTGTTGTGGCGGTACTGCCACCGTTGTTCGGGTTTGGCCACCACGAGTCGGAGCTCGCCGGTGTGCTTGGTCTGCTCTCCTGTGCTCGCACTGTTCTCTCTCCTCTCGTTAACTGATGTAGTGTGGGTGTGGTGGTGTTGCTGTTGTCACGCCGCTGCCTTACCGCCGGCCTTCCGTCCACCGCCTACGCCGCTGCTCGCTCGCCGACGTACCCATTGCTCGCGCCGCCGCCGGAGCTCCAAGCTCCCCTGTCGTGTGTCATCCCCGCTCAGCCGAGCAGAGAGGTACTACACCCCTCTCTTCCCCTCCTCTTGTTTCCCTCAAATTAAAAGTCATTTTTTTTGAAAATCGAATCGAAATACTATTGATGCTTTGATGAATTATGAATTTCGATTATGAATTTCGACAAGTGGTTATTTCTTCGTTGATACTTTGAATTCATGAGTTATTGTTGATGATGTTGAATTGGTTGATGATCATGAATTAAAATCACAAATTAAACAGTTGTGTTGGAAGATGGACTAAGTATGGTGTTTTATTGGTTAGTCGGTTAGTCGGCTAGTTGGTTGAAATCAGATCTTTGGAGTAGATTGAGTTACTTGATAATCTTAGTTGTTATTTTTATGGATTTTGGAAAAGAATTCTAAAATGATTTTTATAAGTTAGTTTAAATAAATTACAAGATCAATGAAATCAGATGTGGGTTACATGTCTAAAGCATATCATAATCTTTCTTTATCAAGTGACGGTTGTGTTTATGAAATGGATTATTGAAACCACTATGAATGTATTGAGATTATGATGAATGAAATATGTTCACACTGGATTGAACAAATGATGACGTAATTGTATACGTGATTTATGTGATGACGTGAATTAAAAGATGTTAATCACGTAAAGTAAAATATCGGAGGGAAATGATGAACAGGTTGCCCTGTATGAGAGGTTCAGCGGTAAGGGTGTTCATAACCGGGTACCCGGCTTTTCGGGTACCCGGATATGCGGGTACCCGCATATTCGGGTACTTGAAAAGCCGGCCCATGACCCGACCCGGGAAAACCGGGTACCCGGTTATCGGGTACCCGGTTTTCCGGGTCGGGTCACAGGGTACCCGGTTCGTTTTTTTTTTTTTTTTTTTCTTTTGGAGGTGGATTTACATATTATACACAAGTTCCATTTACATTTTATACACAAGTTCCAATTCCATGCCCACTGCTAGTGCTCACTTCATTAAGCCATTATTCAACAATCAAAAACATAATTAATCAATTAGTCGATTATTCAACTAAAACATAATTAAACAAAGCAAAATTAATATAAAAACTAAAAAGGAGAAAAAAAGACTGATTTGTTTGATTTATTCAACTACCAAAAACCCTAAATTGAAGGATTGAAGGAGAAAAGAAGAAAAATTAACTTACAGCAGTGGGGTGGACGACTTCGCGGTGTGGTGAACGTGGTGCGGAGATCGACTTCGCGCCGCGGTGGACGCCTGGACGGTGGTGCGAGCCGTGAGGCAGTGAGGCATGAGGGACGACTGACGAGCCGTGAGGTAGTGAGGGCGAGCCGTGAGGGAGTCTGGGAGAGTGGGAGCTGGGAGGGACGACTGACGAGGGTTACTGGAGTCTGGGAGAGTGGCAGTAAGGGTTTTGCTTTCAAAATCCAAATGGACGAGGGTTAGGCAAGAAGCCGATAAGGCGGTAAGGATTGAAATGGATTTGAACATTTTTGGTTATTCTGGGCCAAAACAAAGGGCTGGTTAGAAATGGAAAAAAAAAAAAAATCGAACTTTAGCCGGGTAACGGGTACCCGCCTTCCTAGTTTCTCCGGCCCATGACCCGACCCGGATTTCTTTGTTTTTTCCGGGTCGGGTACCCGACCCGGTATAATCCAGAAAATTCAGCTTGTGAGCCGACATTTTTTGGTCGGGTCAGCGGGTTTTCGGGTCGGGTTTTCGGGTCGGGTTTTTCTGAACACCCCTATTCAGCGGCCCCTACAGGTTCTCTGGTTACTATGCTGATTATTCTGTTACTGTCTTCCTTCTATCTTGTTGTGATCCAAGTAGAAGGGGTGTGCACACTAGGGACTCTGTTATTATGGCCATTGTGTTATCCGTAGGTGGTTACAGGGGGATTGACCCCGGCCTACAATGTTGAAGTAAGTGGTTACAGGGAATTGACCCCGGCTTACTGGCGTTCTCTTTCCTCTCCTTAAATAATTGGATTAATTAAGATTAATTATGTAATTATTCATTGTATTTATATCTACATGTGAACGTATGGATTACGTGAGAGTCGTAGACACCAAAGCATGTTTTAAGAATATTTTATGGGTTAGTACTCAGCGTTGTGCTGATGTGTATGTCAATGTTTTGTTTTGTCACTATTGTGGCCTGTCACTTGGTGGGTGGCAGTGTTACAATAGTTTCAGGTTGAAGTTCTGGAGCATCTGTTCCAAGATAGAAGCAGTTACGTGCTAAGGGTACAGCTATGATTGTTTTATATTTCCTTTGAGGCGAAGACGTTCTACTTTGTAATAGTTAAATAATCAATTGATTTAGTTTCATTTCTAGTTCTGGTTGAGCAATAGTGCTCCTGATTCTCTTTAGCTGGTACTCCGCGAAAGCGTTGAGTTTTGGGATTTGGTATATTTTATCTGTAACAGGTTTTTCAAACACTTTCCCATATTGGGTTGTCCAATTTACAAAGGAAACTCTGCCGAAATTTTTAGAAAATATTAATTTATTATTAAAGTGTTTATTTCAAAAGTGTCAAATCAAAGTAATGTCCCTGTAAGTTTAATGATTAATGTAGCCTTGCATTTATTTCCAAGGAGATAAGTCCGGCGGTAACACGCCCGTTGAGTCGAACCTTCGTGGATTTTCCCCCATCTCGAGTTTTATTAAATGAAAAAGGGTTCGGCTTGGCGGGGGTGTTACACCCATTCTCACAGATGGATTTGCTGTATATATTTTGTTTATAATAAGAACTAGGTTTGAAGCCCGTGCGTTGCACGGGTTGTTGTTTATTTTATTTTATTGCAAATTTTTTGTTAAAATTATTGTTGATTTTGTGGTGTTGTAAAATGAGATTTTTCAATATCATTGTATTTACATACTTCCTCCATTCTTTTTCTATTACAACAATTACCACTTTAGGTAGTTTCATCTTTTGGAACCATTCCAGTTTTGAGAAACTACAGTTGACAATATTACCTTTACTTTATGTTAATAAAACCATCATTAATTACCCGAATTGCCTTATAAAGTTGCGTTTACTTTAATAAGGATTTATTTGTCCCCTACTCTAGTTAACTAAAGAGTACCTCTATGCTAAACTACCCATTTTTTTTTTTTCCTTAAAAACCATGTCCAAACCAATTGTTGAAGTAGAAAAAAAACGGAGAAAGTATTTGTCATTATACTGTAATTTCTAGATTTGTTATTGTGATATATAAATTTTATAATTTTTAATATTCAATTGAATATTGTAGCTAAGTCTATTATTAAATGGTATCCCAATAACAGGTATGACTAACAATAGCTAATACAGTTTTAACATGAATAATACCCGAATGATACTTTAAGAAATTAGAGGGTAATAATTTAATTGATGCAGGACAGAAAGAATATTTTCTTAAAAATTGATAAGAATGACATGGCGTGCTTAGGTGGAGCTCTTTATAATATTCTAAGGATGTTTTATTTTTAAATTAAACTCTAATTTTTACATAATCCAAAACTCTAATATGTAACTTTATCGCTATAGATTTTAGTTAATAAATTTTGTTGCAATACTATATTGTTTTAGTTTAGTTGAGTAAGGTTGAAGTTTTGCAAGATAATATGTTTAATCCTGTAAATTGGACCCATAATCAAATGTTATAATCACATATAATAGACTATACTTAATACTTATAGCCATTATTATATTTATCTAAAAAAAGACTAAATAATGTCCTATAATGCATCTAATTTAATATATTTTCATGAGTTGTGAAACTATATTGTAAATAGGTCGTATTTTGAGGCATATTTCAAGCACTCTCCAATGGTAAAAAAATTATAATATTTTGAATTAAGTAGCAAAAGTTAAATTCAATTTACATAATATAATAATTTAGGTTGTTTATTCGAAACGAAACTCTAATTTCCCCCTATCCAAAACTCTTTTATGTATTTAAATATATGTAGAATTCTATTTTTTTTCAAATATTTAAAATAAAAACTAATGACATGGCAATCTTAAGTGGCGCTCTCTATTTCATAAATTGTAGAACTATATTGTAAATGGATCTTATATCAAAGCATATTTCGAGCAATATCTAATGGTATAAAAATTATAATATTCTGAATTAGGTAACAAAAGTTATACACAATTTACATAATATAATAATTTAGGTTGTTCATTCAAAACGAAACTCTAATTTCTGCTTATCCAAGACTTCTTATATGTATTTAAATCTACGTAGAACTCTATTTTTAGAAAAAAATAAAAAAAATAAAAATTGATGACATGGCAATCCTATATGGCGCTTTATATTTCATTAGTTGTACAACTATATTATAAATGGATCTTATTTCGAAGCATATTCCGAGCACTCTCCAATGGTATAAAAATTATAATATTCCGAATTACGTAGCAAAAGTTATACACAATTTTCATGATATAATAATTTAGGTTGTTGATTCAAATCCAAACTCTAATTTTCGCGTATCCAAATCTCCTTATATGTATTTAAATCATCTAGAACTCTATTTTTGTAAAAAAATAAAAATAAAAATTAATAACGTGGCAATCCTACGTGGCGCGCTCTATGAGCTCGAAAACTTGAGGAGCTCCCTATGCTCCCGAAAAGTTCCTCCTTTTAATATATATATATATATATATATATATATATATATTGATTATATTATACTCCCTTCGTTTTATTTTAATTTACTCACTTCACTTTGGGGGAGAACCAAGGAATAAGTACAAAAGTATGAGAGATAAACTGAAAAGGTGGAGAGAGAAACTGAAAAGTGAGAGAGAGAAAGTAAAAAGTGGGTTAAAATATTAAAAAGTGGATGACATGAGTGGAAAAAGAGGAGAAAGTAGATGTGACATGTTACCTAAAATAGAAAAAGCAACAGTGTGTAGATTAAAAAGAAACAGACCAAAAAGGAAAGTGTAGATTAAAATGAAACGGAGGGAGTATTATATTATATTAATTTCGTTTCTGTGAAATGAGATTTTTCAACACTATTGTATTTATAACTTTCTCCATTTCTTTTCTATTACAACAATTACCGTTTTGGGTAGTTTCATCTTTTTGAACCATTTCACTTTTGGTAAAACAAAAGCAACTATTGTTGACAATATTGCCTTTATTTTATGTTAATAAAACCCTCATTAATTATCTAAATTGCTTCATAAAGTTGCGTTTACTTTATTAAGGATTATTTATCCCCTACTCTAGCTAACTAAAGGGGTACCTCTATGCTAAATCACTCATTTTTTATTTCCTTTTAAACCATGCCCACACCAATTGTTGTAGTAGAAAAAGAACATGGAAGTATTTGTCATTATACTATAATTTCTAGATTTGTTATTACGATACATAAATTTTATAATTTGTAATATCCAATTAAATATTGTAACTAACTCTATTATTAAATGGTATCCTAATAATAGGTATGACTAACAATAATTAACACATTTTTAACATGAATAATATCCGAATGATAATTTAAGAAAGTAGAGCTAGGGTAATAATTTAATAGATGCAGAACAGAAAGAATAGAGAAAAAGATGAGTGTCAGCCACAACTTCAACATTGAATATAGCACATAAACACTAACGCAATATAGAATGGAAGATGAAAAAGCAAAATAGAAGATCATAATGATAGTTTCATGAATAAAATTAATTAAATGTAAAACTAACCTCTATTAATAATTGAAAATACTATTTAAGAGAGAAAAAAACACCTCTTCATCAATCATGACCATATCAAGACTTATCAAACTTCCCCCTTTCTTATGATCCGTGACCTTAAACAGTCTAGAAACGCGAATCTTGATTTCCAAATAGTTTTAGTAGAATTAAGTTCATGGAGAAAAGAATAAGATCTTACATATAGATATATGGAAAAAAAACATAAATAATTACGTATGCAATAAATATTCTAGGAATAAAATAATTAGTTAATTGCATAATACCTCTGCAATCTCGATGACAAACTTTCATTTGATTCTTCATGTGATGCCATCATGGAATGCTATAGGTTTAAAACTATGGATATGAATTGTTTGTCTATATATAACTCAATTTTTAAAAGTATAATTCTTAAAGACATAATTAGTATTGTCAGGTATAATACGCTAATTTTTATATATTTAAAATAAAGAATAAATAATATGTTATTGTTCATCTAAATAAATACATTTTCATAAGTTGTAAAACAATATTGTATATAGATCTTATTTCAAAGCATATCTCGAGCACTCTCCTACGGTAAAAAAAAAACTATACTATTGCGAATTATGTAGCAAAAGTTATAATCAATTTACATTGTATAATAGTTTAGATTTTTTTATGTAAAATCAGACTATCAATTTTACATTGTTGTTTATTTTATTACATTTCATAAGTTGTAGAACTATATTGTAAATTGATCTTATTTCAAAGCATATTTAGAGCACTATCCAATGGTACAAAAATTATTATACACAATTTAGATAATATAATAATTTAGGTTGTTAATTCAGGTTGATAATAGAGACTTAATACAAACAACCAGGAAAAAATTGAATTGAATTTGGTGAGGAAAATGAATTTGGGCATTTTTCAATATTTTCTCGAGGAATAAGTTTTGGGGGAATTATTTCTAAAACTTCTGTAATAACGTTAAATGACGAGCTAATATTCAATTTTCAGATAAAGATCCTAAAATTTTTAATTTATAAAAAAAAAAAAATCCCGTGCATTTTGTACGGGTTAGAAAGCTGGTCTACTTTAAAATAATTTGAGAAATTCTACCTGGTACCACTATACTTTGGGCTTTTCTATATGGTACCCAAAAAAAAACTTTGATTACACTTAGTACCACTATATATTAGTGCTAATGTCTATAATAATGCTCTGTTAATATAAACGTATAGCACCTTCTTTGCGTTAAATGCTAGTTGCTACAATTGGGTCATTGACTTTGTTTAGCTAAATTGCAAGGAATGATGTCTATTGGAGAATAAAGCAAGGAAGGATGTCTATTTATATCATTACCGACCCGTTTGGTAAGAGGTCATAAATAGTGGGAATGGTAATGTACTATAGTGTGAATTTGTACTAAAAATCCAATGTTTACTTCATCCCAAGTTATCCATTTTCTTCCTAAAATCTGATTACTCTCCATTACCACTTGGGAAGGTGGTATTGGGTGGCAATGAAAATTTATAAATGGAAAACCATGTTTTGTGATAAAGTTTCATTCCCATGGTCATTGACATGAGAACAAGTTACAAATTTACACTAAATTTCATTACCATTACCACTATTTATGACCACTAACCAAACGGGTCATATATGTAATGAAGATTGAAAACTATGTATTGTCGTCGTGGCTTGTGATTTTGTAACTTGTAATTTGTACTTCGGGTTATGGCTTGTGAAGTTGTAATTTGTGAGCTACGTTGTTACAACTTACATGTAAAGCTCTAATGGTTTTAACATATTTTCTCTACAAATCTACAATGAAGTAGTCAAGCACACAAGCTGAAAATAAGGCAGAATGTTGCCTACTTGTCTAGTGCTTGTACGAAACAAACACGCCAAACTGCGCCTACCGCGAGTCGCGGTAAGCTCTCGGCATCGCCGCGAGTCGACCCACCTCCCGCGAATCGCCCTTTTGTAGATAGCTCGACATAACACATTTCAAGGCATTATTCCTTACAAACTCCACCTTGACTTGAATCCTCTCACAACGAACCAGACAACCAGATAACAAATGACCAGATGACCAAATAACAAGATGACAGATGCATTGGACACAATGCTCAGATTCTGCTTGCAACCAGATTTGCCCCGAAAGACAACCAAAACCAGATACAAATTTTGTCCCTGAAGACCCCAGACCATCTTAGCCCTTAAGGCCCCAGACTTGCCCCCAGTGGGCAACTAACAATCACAATCAGCTTGTAAGTCCAAGCAACCTTGGAACTTACCCTGTGGAACCAAATTCGAACAGATATGTTACTTATACTCATTCCTAGCACAAGTAACATCTTCCTTGGACGGCCTAAATATATTCACCTCTCCGACATACAGTGCAAAACCCACCGTGTCTTCACAACCGTCCCTTTGGGGAGAGTTCCTAAAACTTACATGCCGACCAAGAGCCAAATTTGACTGACCCGTTTTTAACGACGAAGGACACATAATTCCAGATTCAGATTGTGAGTGTTGACAGACCTTTCCCTGATGTGAACCGCCACTCCAACCTAGAGTGCCTCTGTGCTCCACCTGTTTCTCAACACTATCACAAACAGCCAATGTGACTATCATAAACCATTCCATGCGCGGACACATATGACAAGACGCTCCAGAATCTAAAACCCACACATCACTGCAATGTGTTTGTTCATTAGCAACTAAAGCAATATCATCATCAGAACTAGAATTTTCTGCTGCAACAGCAATAGAACCAAACCTAGATTCATCAGATCCAGATTTATTTTTCTTCTTAGGACATTCCCTTTTCCAATGCCCCGTTTCCTTACAATAATTACATACATCACTAGATTTAGGGCCTCTAGAAGACGGATTCCTGGATTTTCTCCCCGAATTCTCGTCCATTACCACTGGCTACTAATCTAGCAGCCTGATCGACTGTACCTTCTTGCATAAGCATGCTAAACAGACGTTGATTCAAAAGCAACTTGTTGGTTAGAGATTTCGTCATGTATATACTCTCTAACTTCAACCACAGACCGGCGGCGGTTTCTAGCTTCGCAACTTCAGTAATTATGTCGTCAGCCAGACACAACATAATCGTTGAATGCGCCTTTTCCTCCAGAAGGCCATCGCAGCGGTAACTGAATCCGTTGACGACTTTTCCAACGGTGCCCAAAACCCTTGTTGCTTCATTAAAGCCCACATCTTGATCTGCCACAGACTGAAACTGTTTCTCCCAGTGAATTTATCGATTTTCACATTCATCCCAAACATCTTATCCAACCAGATCGAACACAAAGCTCTTGATACCAATTTGTTATGACTTATGACAGATGTGAGAAAGAACAAATATTGAATGCAAAACAAAGAGAAATCACTCACAGATTTAACGTGGTTCCCCAACGGATTGTTGGCGACGTCCATGCACAGAGAGAGAACTGATTTATTGATCTTAGAGGAAAACGAATTACAGATGTGTTATGAACTAATCCCGTCTCGTCGTAAATAAACTAGGGTATAAAAACCTATTTATAAACAAATCTGAAAACGCGTGTCCGCGTTTCCCGCAAACACGCCAAATTGCGCCTACCGCGAGTCGCGGTTATCTCTGCCGCGAGTCGACCCACCTCCCGCGAATCACCCTTTTGTAGATAGCTCGACATAACACGATTCAAGGCATTATTCCTTACATCCCTTTTATAATTCTCATAACTAAACACATAAAACACCAAAAAGATTACCAAGAAACTCTTAAGACATCCCAAGATTATCAAGAAAGCAAACACACGAGAAGGGAAGAGTTAAACCCATGTTTCTTGAGTTAAGAAACGCATCACCTAAAATGACGGCTATAAGCATACAATACTGCCTCTTGGGGAATAGTTTGATAGATATTATAGACCAATAATGCTCTCCTAGTAACATGGTAATCCATTCTTTTAAAAAAATTGTACATTACTTGTTTTCTTGTCTTGGATTTAGTTAAGCTCATCAAAATATGGAGTGCATCTTTAGTGATATACAACCAGTTCTTTTTTTTTTTTGGGGGGGGGGGAGAAGTCTGTGACCTCTTTGTCCATCCACTTTGTAAGACGGTGCTTCAAATTTCAGATCTGGGGCTATTTGATTAAATCCTAAAACATTGGTAACATAGTACTCTCCAAGGATGATTAGTACCTCAATTAAAATAAGCTCATTCCTTTGGTTTAATTAAGTAGCTTTAGGAATATAGTGAAGGGGTTCGCTACTTGAAGATTAGAATATAAAATCATAACAAGTCAAGTGCAGTTCAAACTTTGGTTTAGTCATCTCAATTTGAAACTAAACACCGTAACTCAACTCGAGCTTATGCTAAGTTTAGACTTAATAACTAATATTATTCATTATTTGCCATTCTTCATTGAAATATTATTGATTGCAACCTTGGTTTTTAAAAGCGCACCCTAGTTGCGTTTAGGCAAGGGGTAAGGTCCAAGGAATGACGCGTCCGAAGAGGTAGGTGCAAGGCCTGCGTGGTCACCGCTATAGGAGATAGGATGTGCACACCTCCAGCCCCTCCGGCAAGGCATGAGGGCTCATCATCTTGCCCACTCATTGAGATGCACGTGAAAAGAAGGACTTGGGTCACATACTCACATCTAGAGAGATATTTTGTTTTTCTTCTAATTAAATGTTACCTAGTCCCTTTATTAAATAAAATTAGAGCAAGATCCCTCAGTTAAATGCATAAAATATCTTCAGTTATCAAGGTAAATCATACTCTCCAATTCAAAATAAACCCTGCTTTGCAAACTGCCTAGCATTTTTGGTTGCCGATTCGCTGGTTATGACAAAGAATGGGGGCAAGCCATCTCTAGCTGTTCATCCATCAGGTCCGCTGGTGGTTGTGGTCAAGAGTTTCAGATACATTCTCTTTCTCTCTCTTCACTCTGTGCTGCTGTGGCTCTCTCCCTTCTATGCTCTTTTCTTGTCTCATTCTCTCTTCATCATCTTATTATTTCATTTCAGTCTTCTTTCGTTCTCTATCTCTTGTATCTGCCTTTTTCTTTTTTCTCTTTCTCTTCGAGACTTTACCTCTACTGGAAGGTTGAAGGATTTTTGCTCTAATTACTTATTTCCTCCCACTTTCTTTTTATGATGAGTCAGGAAGCTTCCAAATCTCCCCTTTCTCTAGTCTCTGACAGCCTGACCAGTGTGTAATCACGCAGTATTTCCCTTAATTTGGGGCTCTTCAGTACTACAAAATAAAATTAACAGAAATAAACAAAAAGGGTGCGCTTCGCCCACAGCATGTGCGTGCCTTCGTCTTTCGGCTCCCTTCACGCCTTGGTGCATCTTATACTTCATTAGAAACTAAACTTGCACGTACGAAAAGAGTTCATCATTATTTAAGTGCTTATTTTGATAAAGTTGTGAATGCTTTTATACGTGTGTTTATACTATGCACTTCTACTCTTCATTTGGAGTATATAAGTGTATGTCTGCTGTGTGTAAGGCTCCTGAAAATCCACTTATCTTTACTTATTGAAACTCTTAAGTTTGTTTGAACTTATATATTGAACATGGGTAGACTAATTTTTCCTTCAACTTCTATTTATTTAAGGTGAAAAAAACAGAGCTTAAGTCAAGCTTTTGTGAGGCGCTTAGATGACTAGACTTAATTTGTTAAGGCCTTGAGCTAAGCTTGAGCACAGATAAGCTTGACTTGATTTTTTCACGAGCTTTCACATCATGAAGAGCTCTAAATTTACAAATGAAACTATAGATCTCTTTGGTCTGCTCAGTGCTCATGAAATTAGTAAGTGTCCAGCAAATTCACAATTGAGTTACGTCCTCATGATGTATCTTGTTTTCTACATCATGGCAGAAGGGGTTTTTTTCTAGTTTGAAATTATATCTCTTCCTGTATCACCTGTGTTTTGCATTGCTGGGGTTCTAGCTGCTTTGATCTGACATGAATTTCTCAGTTGTGGCCTTTATATCTGTGGTCAAACATGATCCATGACTTCATAGTCTTCCATGCTTAGCCGACTTGACAGATACACGGAGTATATTCCTGGGACTTATTATCTTCCCTGACGGAAAGGAAGGAAGCAAAAATTTTTAGAACTTTACTCCTAAAATTGGCGATAATCTTCACCAAGCTGTTTTGTGAGACATTGGATTTGTCTTTTTGGTTCTCTCAGTGTCGTATGTAACGTCAATTGACAGTTACAGTTATATTTATGCAACTAGTTATGCCTCACATGTTTAAGTGGTCTTTGTAGATGCGCTCTGTTTCAATGGAACTTGAGATCCTTGGAAGGCATCAGCATCCGGAGTTGACCATCCATTTCTTGAAGGTTTTCTTTTTTCATTAGACCCTCTGACTAGAAGTGCTTATGAATGTTTCTCTCTGTAGCTCATTGCACCTTCAAATTTTCTAAGTAGCACTTTATCATGAAAAATATTCATTTTACTTCTTGCGATTGCATATTCTGTTTACATAGTGGGCTGGAAACCTCCTTTTTTGTCCTGAAGTTATCAGAAAAGCAGGTTTTGTTTTATGGAGCAAATTTTTAGTAACAGTTTCTAGGAGACATGCATTCAATGCTAAGTACCAGCTCCTAAGAATGTGTAGATAGATGGCTAGCAAGAAACAAGTGGTCAAATGTTGCTTCTTTCATACTTAACATCAAATGGTTGCCAAATCTGTATTGTTTGGTTAGGTTATGGTCTTTGAACTAAAATATTTGGGCGTTTGCTTAACAGCTTGTGTGAAAAGTTCTTCTGATGTCTCGTGCATGTACTAATTTGTTATTGGATATTACCAGAATGTTGGAAGGAAGTGGCAAGGCCTAATTTTTCAGCGTGTTTGGTTGACAAGGAATAGCCCCCCCCCTCTTCTGTTCCTCAAATGACATAATCTCTGAATGTTTATGCTGAAGGCTGTACTTCCAAATTCATTACTGATATGTTCAATTATGATGTTTCATTTTTCTGTCAGGCTATAGCGGAGATTGCTAAGGCAGCTAAGCAGGAGGCTTATATGTTACCTGTTCAAGCAGAATCCTTTTTGGCATATATTGATTCTAAATCATCTGATGTGAAAAAGCAACTTGGACAGCATACTATAAGTGCTGGAGCTGCAGGTATTTGAAAATCTTTCTGCTCTGCCTGGCCCCAGAATATCCCCTGCCTCTCTGGCTGTCCTTCTGAGTTTCATACCTGTGCTGTACAAACTTTTGTTTGTGGCAGAGATTTATGGAATCTTTTCTTTAAATTGATCAAAGAGGACTATTGTTTCGAGTT
This sequence comes from Beta lomatogona, assembly GCA_947646795.1. Classification (NCBI taxonomy): domain Eukaryota; kingdom Viridiplantae; phylum Streptophyta; class Magnoliopsida; order Caryophyllales; family Amaranthaceae; genus Beta; species Beta lomatogona. The sequence continues at coordinate 4,535,929 of CANSNZ010000942.1, forward strand.
TTCAATCTTGTTGCTTTTGGGAAGTCATCTTTCTGTTAGGGCCAATGGGTTTTCGGTATTTCTCCCATTGCAACCTGGTTATGCCTTTAACAGCCCTTTTTGTCCTTACCATGCCTTTTGTAATTTATTCTTGCTGAATGCTCAATGGTGTAAATTTACACCTTTATTACCCAGGAAAAACTGTTTTGAGTATTCTCATGGTGAATGAAAGACAAAGAACCTTGCAATGTCTTGTTTACCAGTTGTTTGTGCGCTTTGTACTCTATTGTGCACACAGCACTTTTGACAAATTCCGTGCACACGTAGCTGGTACAACTCACCCTATGGTGCGTGCACAAAAAAACTTTACCCTTGGTGGCCCTAAGATTACTCATCTTTGTCTATGAAGAATGGTGGCTTGTTCTTGCAATAGATTGCAAATATATCGTTAAAAAATGCTAGATATGGCTTAGGTGCCCAGATATCAAAGTATTCTGGAAAGGATGTCATTGAATGACCTTGGCACTCTGTACAATGTTCACATTTCAACTTTATTAAACTTATCTTTTGGGTGGAAGCTGACATTTGATAACATGTGCAGAACCAGATGAAGCTGCCTTATCTCATGATCTTGTTTTGAACATGGAGGAGTGGGAGAGTATTCTGTTTAAGCTGAATGACAGTAAGATGTACCGTCGAATCGTTGCATCTATTGCAGTGTCCTGTTTGACAGCTGTTTCTCCGTTGCTCGCATCTGAAAAGGAACCAGTATGCTTGATTGCATTGAACATAATTGAGGTATCTCTCGTTAACTTGGACTATTATCTTATCCAAGTGCTGAATGCTTTTATCATTTGATGTATCGTTTACTTGCTTGGATTTGTAACTCTTCTCCTTTATTTATGCTTTTAAATCGTACACAAAATTATTCTACACGCAATTATTTTACACAAAATTATTTGTTGTGATTTGTGAAAGATGCTAGTCTCTAAATTTATATTATATATAACAGCTGTAGGGCAAGGGGATCCTTGAATCCACTCGTCTTAAGATTGTTGTAGATTTCTGATGTTATTGATTATCAAGTGGAATTGTGAATGTCGTCGCATTAGGGAGGACTACAAAATAAGTGAAAGTTCTGTCTACTGTTGCTCATATATCTCTACTGCTTAGGTGCTGGCTAAACCTTGTTATAGTTGGATTCAATTGTCCAGTTAAGTATGCAAGTGGCTAATCGATTCTTTCTTTTCCCTGGTCATTCATATAGGATGGTATTGCTACACTGGTGAAAGTTGAGGAAGCATTTAGACATGAGAAAGAAAGTAAAGAAGGCATCGAAGAAGTAGCATCTTTATGTTTGTTCTATAATCTTAAAGACATTCTTGCTTCTGCTGAAGAGGGGACTGATGAAAATAGATTACTACCAGCAATGAACAAAATATGGCTTTTCTTGGTTGCTTGTGTTCGAAATAGGATCCCTGTGGTAAGCATTTATATATTTTTATTACATTTTTGGCAACAGAATATCACTCTCTTGACTGTCATCTATCACAAACGTGTCCTCTTAGTTCCTTTGAATGACAACGACAACAACTTTGACTTTCTGTAATAAAATATATAGGGAGATAACATAGTTGGGTCGCATGGGGTAGTCTGGCATGCTTCTTATTGTCTATTCAGTTGTATGTGGCTTTATTCCACTTTAGTATAACTTAACTTTTCAGGCGTTGATTATTGGTTAAATATGATAGGGCTTAAATATTGCAGTTTCCCTTCTAACTTTTGTTGTCAGCAAAAGCAGTCAATGGTTACTTCAGAGCAACTTTTTTCCCGTTTGTTATATGGGGCATTTGATTGGAGGGTTTTGAAGGAAATGGAATCAAGACCCTTGTCTCACCTTAGATGGTATATGGTTGATTTTTTTTTTTTTCAAATTATTTTTCTCCCTTTTGCATTATAGAATTAACCCAAATCAGTTTATTCTGACCCCCTCTGTTGATGTCTTTTTTCAAATTATTTTTCTCCCTTTTGCATTATAGAATTAACTTAAATCAGTTTATTCTGACCCCCTCCCTCTGCAACCCTAGAGATTCTAAAAAACTCGAGCTACTCTACACTAACTCATCAAGACCACCCTTTCATGAAATCCTAAGAACCCAACCCCACCAAAAGATCAGCCGAAAGTCCTCCACCCCCTCCAAAAGCCCCCCAACAACCCTACCCACCACTGCCCACCAAAAATCAAGCACCAGCCACCAATCCCAATCCCCAGTGTAGCCACGAAATCCCGTGTCCCTAACCCATAAACGTACCTGCTACTGACAACAAATCTAGTCAACCCCTAACTTGAAGAGCCCAAATTCCACCATACCCACCAAGCCCCACCACTACCTCCAAAAGCCGAGCCCCCGACCCATAAAGTGACAACAAATCTAGCCAACCCCTAACCCGGCAAGCCCAAAATCAAGCACCAACAATTCAAACCAATGTTACTCGAACAGAATACGGTACGATTCACGGAATGGGAAATCGGAACGCTACTCGTGGTGAATCGGGAACGATTTGGTACTCTTCCGTTTATATATTACAAACATTAAATCAGATAAAAATTAAATGGGTAGTAAATAATGGGAGTATAACGTAATGTGTTTGTTAATAAAGGGTAAAAATTGGGTAGTCGACTAGTTGGTGAGTCATATTACATAGAGCTGGTAAACGGGACGTGTCGTGTCAAATTCATGTCGGGTCCATCGATAGACTGGTGAACACTCACAACCGTAAACCGACCCGTTTATCAAGTCCCCATATATACATAAAATAAACTAATGTATGTCATATATTTCTTAACCCACGTCTTATATACTAAGATCTTACCTAAATAAACCAAATCGAACAACCAAAGAATAAATCTTATAATTTATGAAACATATTCAAATTATTTCAAGCCCAACTAATAATGTTTATGGTAGAATAATAGTTAAATGAGTTGTCGTGTCGGAGGTTAAAATGTCCAATCCTAGCCCAACCCGTTTAATACACGGTCGTGTCGGGTCAACCCACTTACTTAAATGGGTTGAAAACGTTGACTCAAGTCCTAAACCCGCTACTTTCGTGCAGGTTCAGGTTGGGTTGGTGGTCATGTCAATTTTTAACCTCTAATATTAAAAAGAAAAAACAAAAAAAGCTCTCAGAGAATAAAGATTTTTTTCTCTCTCCTTTTCCGTTTCTTTTTTTTCTCTCTCATGCATTAATTACTTTTCTATCTCTTCTCCCTCTCTCCTCTTACATGTAACGTTACTTTGTTTTTCTCTCTCATGCTTTAATTATTTTCTCTCTCCTCGTTTCCAATGCGTTTGAACCTTTGTTACTCGGATTCGGCAAATTTTGCCAAATACCACTGTCGGTATGACACGACACCGACACGGGTACGAAATCCGTGTTAGTTCCGGCAACTTTCACTCGAACACGATGCTAAACCTTAGAGTTCGAATGCGAAGAGGAGAAGAGAAGAAGAGAAGAAGGGGGAAGAGGATAACTCATCTCGCCTCGCCGACCGGAGCTTCGAACTCGCCAGTAAGTCAGTTTACTTTGTTTTAGTTCATCTCTATCTTTCTTCATTTCTCTTCTTATCTTCTCTCTCTTCGATCTTCTGTCTCTTCGACATCTCGTCTTTTCTTTTTCCTTTTTTGTCCTTTACGAGTCCACACGACTTTTTTTCTTCTTATTTTTCCTTCTCTCCTTTCCTTTTTTTTGTTTTGCTGTCTTTTTTTGAATCATTTTTGTTTTCTTAGCCTATGGCTATTAGCTAGGTTGTTGTTCTCTTTAAACAACAACAACAACAACAACAACTAAGCCTTATTCCCAAATGGATTTGGGGTCGGCTAACATGAATCTTCAACTGAAACCGTTACCAGAGGAGATGGCATATTAGACAATTTTTATTTAATACCTTAATTTTATTGGTATATTATAAATAGACAATCATGAAATGTAAATTAGCGGATTAATTATTAAATTTTAATGTTTTTTCACCATATACTCCTGACAATTTTTTTTTGCAACATATACCCTTTCAATTTTCCAAATTCACCATATACCCTCCACTTTTCATAAAATACGTCCACTTACCCTAAATGACTAACGGCGTTAACGTCCGTTAGTCATTAACCCCCTAACTCCCCCTAACCCTAATTAACTAACATAAACCCTAACCCCCTCTAGCCTAATTAACCCTAAACCCAACCCTAATCCCCCATTTGACCCTAATTAACCGTAAACCCTAACCACCCACCCACCACCCTTCCCCCACCCCACCCCCCTTCCCCCACCACACCCCCCACTCCCCCCCAGCCCCCCTTCCCCGCCCCACCCCACCCCGCCCCTCTCCCGCTAGCCCCCCTCGCAGCCATCCTCCCCTCCCTCCCCACCCACCCTCCCCCCCCGATCTGCGCAGCGCCACACACCGCACCTCTCCCCTTCCCCCGCATTCGTAGTTCATCACCCAACAACTTGCATCCGTAATTCGCAAATTAATACCCAAAGATCTCGAAATTGATGTTTTATCCGGCAAGGAGGAGGTTGCAGGGAGGGGTTCTGTTCGAACATCATGGCCCCGCTCGCCGACGCACGATTTTCGCGAGGGGAGGGGAGGAGAGCTGCGGGGGGAGGTGGCGTTGCGGGGCGGCCGGGCTTTGGGGCTGCGGTGGATGGGGGAAGAGGGGGAGGGGTTTGCGTGGCTGCGGTGGGTGGGGGAAGAGGGGGAGGGTGTCTGCGGGGTGGAGGAGGGGTGGGAGGGGGTGGTGGTGGTGGGGGGGGGGGGGGGGTAAGGGGTAAGGGGTAAGGGGTGGGGGAGGGGTTGTTAGAGTTAGGGTATTAGATCAGGGTTAAGAGTTAGGGTTTGGTTTAGGTTAGTTAATTAGGGTTAGGGGGATTAGGGGTTAATGACTAACGGAAGTCTAACACCGTTAGTCATTAAGGGTAATTAGATGTATTTTATGAAAAGTGGAGGGTATATGGTGAATTTGGAAAGTTGAAAGGGTATATGGTGCAAAAAAAAATTTGTTAGGGTATATGGTGAAGAAACTGTAAATTTTATGTTATAAAATATTAATTTCGCATACCCGTACCCATGTCCGAATTTCGAACAAAGTCCTCGTGTCCTGATTTTTTGGAAGTGTCGTACCAGACGCTCAATACCCATACTCGATACTCCTAGCCGAGTCTAGGTAACTTAGGTTTGAAATGTAAATTCATTTTTTCTCTCTCCTCTCCTTCTCTACTTCCCCATGGCTTTTTTTTTTTTTCTTTCTCATCTCCCTTTTTCTCCGATGTCGTTAAATATTGAAGGAAGAGAGAGGAATCGTCAGGTTCAATGTACCGGAATGCGACTGTCAACGATTTGGGTCGCGTTTGCTCAACGATCAGGTACGACGAGTTCGTGTAGCAGTTCATGGGTCTGTTCCGCGATCTCGCTAACTATGATTCAATTTCAAACACCTAAATCATATTTGAGAATTAAAAAAAAGAAAGTTAAAAAAAAGATATGAGAGATGTAGAGAGAAATAGACGTACATAGTCACCAATAAATAGACGGTCGAATGACCCGATCGACCCGACCCAAGGCCCGAATTAGACCCGAAAATGGCAATCCGAAGTTGACACAAGACCCAAAATGACTCCAACCAAACCAAAGTGGACCCAAATCTGACAAACCCAAACTTGACCTGACCCGCAATAATCCTATTCGGATCAACTCAAACTATACCGTCAACTGTGATTCTCCACTATAAAGTGTTTGCTTAAAAGTTAAATATTTTAAATTTGATCAAAATATTGACTGAGCTGAAACAGACGTGACCCTAGCCCGACCCAATTGCATAGACCCGAAACAGGTGATCTGAATCGGACCTGATTCGACACAAATCCAACCTGAAAATAAGAAGACTCGAAACAAACTCGACCTGCGAATGACCCAACCCATAACCCACCTGAACGACCTGTTTGCCAAATATACCAATGAAACACAGAATTTGATTTTAGATGGCGAATTCGGCCATCTGAGCTCTGGAATTGGGGCTTTGGTAATCGAATCAGATCATCAACAAGTCATTCTACGACGCAGGCCAGTTGTCTCAGGTGGGGAAGGCGGTAAAGCATTTGGCGTAGTGGTGGAGGCAGAGGAGGAATTGGTTGAGGATGGTGGCAGTATGATAGACAAAATGAGATAATGTGTGTGATGGTTGTGAGACAAACTCCTTGCCTCTTTTTATTTATTTGTTTATATATTTTTTTTTCCATTTTCCAAACCAAACATGGAGGGTCTTGTGATTCTGGTTATACCACTGTCATGTTTGCCATCTTCATGTGTGTGTTAGTGTGTATGGGACTGAGTTAAGGGGGAGGGGTGTAATATGTTGCCTTATTTGCCTACATTTTCTGATACTTCCTGTGTATATATAGCCTGTTCGAAGATGTGCAGAAGTGATAAGCAATGTGGTGAAGATATGTGGTGGAAGCTTCTTCTCACGACGTTTCCAAACCGACGGCTCCCATTTCTGGAAGCTTTTGAGTACATCACCGTTTAAAAGAAAACCCATTTCAAGTGATGAAAAGGCACCACTGTTACCTTATAGAAGTACTTCTCGGACATCGGAAGATCCCGTGTCCGAATCTTCTAATCTTAAAACCCAAGAAGCAGTGCTCCACATGATTGCTGAGTTATCACGGGATAAAAAGAGTGCTTCAGCTCTTGAAATAGTATTCAAGAAAGTTAGTGGTCTTGTGGTTGGAATAGCATGTAGCGGTCTTACTGGGCTTTGGGATGCTTCAATAGATGCCCTTTCAGGACTTGCATCAATTGATCCAGGGGCGGATTTACTATGGGTTCACTGGGTTCAGGTGAACCCAATGATTTTTGGAAAAAAATTGCCCAGTTTTTCTTTTTTTTTTTTAAATTAAAAATATTTTAGCTATTAGATATATACTATTTGTGTGCAAAGTAAAACAAGAATGAAGCGGGTGTCACAGTGGTTTTGTCTTTCCATAAACTTCGTGCGCGCGGGATTGGGAGTGAGGTCTGGGGTTCGAATTCAGCAAAGCACCCTTTTTTTTCTTATCTTTTCCTTTTATCTAAATTCTAAACATAAAACTGAAAGCCCAATTGTGCGTCCACCTCAACAAAGTCGACATTTTTTATTTTTTTGTCTCCGATACCCTAACTCCCTAAGCAACGAAGAACACCATCACCACTTCATGTTCATTGCCAAGCCAACTCACCGCCGGATCCCTGCTGGCTGCTGCAGTCCTTGACGACATACTACCGGCGACTAACCCACCGCGGCAGCGGCACAGTGACAGCCTCACAGTCAATTAGCCAACGTCAACGGTAATTTTTATGTCTTTAATTTAAATATGAATTTTAGAATTTTTGTCTTTTAGACATTATAATATGTAATTGTAATTATGTAATTTTGTTAATCATTATAATGTTGAATGAATGAATGTGGATTGTGGAGTTGTTACTTGTTAGTGTTACTTAGACTCACTGACTCATGGAGTTGAAATTTGTTATTTGTTAATGTCATGATTAAATCCCATATTGATAATCAACAGTTTACTGACACTTTGATTCTTTTTAGAGATTTGAAGAGAATGGGTCCATTTGTTCCTGATAATTATACATATTTGTTCTTATCTAAGTGTTGTAGCTCAAATTTGTATTATTGTGAAGGTCAACAGCTTCATAATCATGTAATTAAATGTGGGTTTAGGTTGGATTTGTTTGTTTCTACATCGATGGTTGATATGTATGGGAAGATGTGTGATATGGTTTCTGCAAGGAAGATGTTTGATGAAATGTCTGAGAGAAGTGTTGTGTCTTGGACTGTTTTGGTTTGTGGGTATGCGCAGGTAGAGGATATTGAAAATGTGGATTGTGGAGTTACTTTATGAATTTCAGATTTTTTTTTTTTTACAGGCTCCGAACCCATATGATTGGATTCCTGGATACGCCACTGAATTGATCCCGATCTCATTTGGCTTTTAATGGCGGATCTGTATTACTCTATGAAGGGAAAAAAAGATGCACAACAACCTGAATCTGAATTTCCAGAGCTTGCAGAGATTCTGCCATTGCCTATGTCTTCAAAAGAATACCTTCATGTGCAGTATGGGGGTCAGACTTATGGTTTTGATATTTATTTTTCTTCAGTGGAAAATGCCTTTGAGAAATTGTATCCTGAAATGTTTGTTACACAAGCACAACACTAATTTTACAGCAATGATTTTATGTATAGATTTCGGTTTAACATGCTGTAATGTGTAGTAGATGAAGATGACAATGAAATGTCAGTCAACATTCTTTTGTTTGTTTCATATCTCTCCTGCTTTCCTGTCTACAGTAGAAAATTCTTGATAGTGATTTTAGAAGCTATATGAAGTCCAAATCCTGGGCATAAGCACAAGCAGTGGCAGTTGCAAGTTTGCAACTTGCAACGCCTTAGAGTCGAGAGATTTGGGTGATCTGTATGAAGCCCCGTTCTCACAGATGGATTTGCTGTATATATTTTGTTTATAATAAGAACTAGGTTTGAAGCCCGTGCGTTGCACGGGTTGTTGTTTAATTTATTTTATTGCAAATTTTTTGTTAAAATTATTGTTGATTTTGTGGTGTTGTAAAATGAGATTTTTCAATATCATTGTATTTACATACTTCCTCCATTCTTTTTCTATTACAACAATTACCACTTTAGGTAGTTTCATCTTTTGGAACCGTTCCAGTTTTGAGAAACTACAGTTGACAATATTACCTTTACTTTATGTTAATAAAACCATCATTAATTACCCGAATTGCCTTATAAAGTTGCGTTTACTTTGATAAGGATTTATTTGTCCCCTACTCTAGTTAACTAAAGAGTACCTCTATGCTAAACTACCCATTTTTTTTTTTTTTTCCTTAAAAACCATGTCCAAACCAATTGTTGAAGTAGAAAAAAAACGGAGAAAGTATTTGTCATTATACTGTAATTTCTAGATTTGTTATTGTGATATATAAATTTTATAATTTTTAATATTCAATTGAATATTGTAGCTAAGTCTATTATTAAATGGTATCTCAATACAAGGTATGACTAACAATAGCTAATACAGTTTTAACATGAATAATACCCGAATGATACTTTAAGAAATTAGAGGGTAATAATTTAATTGATGCAGGACAGAAAGAATATTTTCTTAAAAATTGAAAAGAATGACATGGCATGCTTAGGTGGAGCTCTTTATAATATTCTAAGGATGTTTTATTTTTAAATTAAACTCTAATTTTTACATAATCCAAAACTCTAATATGTAACTTTATCGCTATAGATTTTAGTTAATAAATTTTGTTGCAATACTATATTGTTTTAGTTTAGTTGAGTAAGGTTGAAGTTTTGCAAGATAATATGTTTAATCCTGTAAATTGGACCCATAATCAAATGTTATAATCACATATAATAGACTATACTTAATACTTATAGCCATTATTATATTTATCTAAAAAAAGACTAAATAATGTCCTATAATGCATCTAATTTAATATATTTTCATGAGTTGTGAAACTATATTGTAAATAGGTCGTATTTTGAGGCATATTTCAAGCACTCTCCAATGGTAAAAAAATTATAATATTTTGAATTAAGTAGCAAAAGTTAAATTCAATTTACATAATATAATAATTTAGGTTGTTTATTCAAAACGAAACTCTAATTTCCCCCTATCCAAAACTCTTTTATGTATTTAAATATATGTAGAATTCTATTTTTTTCATATATTTAAAATAAAAACTAATGACATGGCAATCTTAAGTGGCGCTCTCTATTTCATAAATTGTAGAACTATATTGTAAATGGATCTTATATCAAAGCATATTTCGAGCAATATCTAATGGTATAAAAATTATAATATTCTGAATTAGGTAACAAAAGTTATACACAATTTACATAATATAATAATTTAGGTTGTTCATTCAAAACGAAACTCTAATTTCTGCTTATCCAAGACTTCTTATATGTATTTAAATCTACGTAGAACTCTATTTTTAGAAAAAAAATAAAAAAATAAAAATTGATGACATGGCAATCCTATATGGCGCTTTATATTTCATTAGTTGTACAACTATATTATAAATGGATCTTATTTCGAAGCATATTCCGAGCACTCTCCAATGGTACAAAAATTATAATATTCCGAATTACGTAGCAAAAGCTATACACAATTTTCATGATATAATAATTTAGGTTGTTGATTCAAATCCAAACTCTAATTTTCGCGTATCCAAATCTCCTTATATGTATTTAAATCATCTAGAACTCTATTTTTGTAAAAAAATAAAAATAAAAATTAATAACGTGGCAATCCTACGTGGCGCGCTCTATGAGCTCGAAATCTTGAGGATCTCCCTATGCTCCCGAAAAGTTCCTCCTTTATATATATATATTGATTATATTATACTCCCTTCGTTTTATTTTAATTTACTCACTTCACTTTGAGGGAGAACCAAGGAATAAGTACAAAAGTATGAGAGAGAAACTGAAAAGGTGGAGAGAGAAACTGAAAAGTGAGAGAGAGAAAGTAAAAAGTGGGTTAAAATATTAAAAAGTGGATGACATGAGTGGAAAAAGAGGAGAAAGTAGATGTGACATGTTACCTAAAATAGAAAAAGCAACAGTGTGTAGATTAAAAAGAAACAGACCAAAAAGGAAAGTGTAGATTAAAATGAAACGGAGGGAGTATTATATTATATTAATATCGTTTCTGTGAAATGAGATTTTTCAACACTATTGTATTACAACAATTACCGTTTTGGGTAGTTTCATCTTTTGGAACCATTTCACTTTTGGTAAAACAAAAGCAACTATTGTTGACAATATTGCCTTTATTTTATGTTAATAAAACCCTCATTAATTATCTAAATTGCTTCATAAAGTTGCGTTTACTTTATTAAGGATTATTTATCCCCTACTCTAGTTAACTAAAGGGGTACCTCTATGCTAAATCACTCATTTTTTATTTCCTTTTAAACCATGCCCACACCAATTGTTGTAGTAGAAAAAGAACATGGAAGTATTTGCCATTATACTATAATTTCTAGATTTGTTATTACGATACATAAATTTCATAATATGTAATATCCAATTAAATATTGTAACTAACTCTATTATTAAATGGTATCCTAATAATAGGTATGACTAACAATAATTAACACATTTTTAACATGAATAATATTCGAATGATAATTTAAGAAAGTAGAGCTAGGGTAATAATTTAATAGATGTAGAATAGAAAGAATAGAGAAAAACATGAGTGTCAGCCACAACTTCAACATTGAATATAGCACATAAACACTAACGCAATATAGAATGGAAGATGAAAAAGCAAAATAGAAGATCATAATGATAGTTTCATGAATAAAATTAATTAAATGTAAAACTAACCTCTATTAATAATTGAAAATACTATTTAAGAGAGAAAAAAATACCTCTTCATCAATCATGACCATATCAAGACTTATCAAACTTCCCCCTTTTTTATGATCCGTGACCTTAAACAGTCTAGAAACGCGAATCTTGATTTCCAAATAGTTTTAGTAGAATTAAGTTCATGGAGAAAAGAATAAGATCTTACATATAGATATATGGAAAAAAAACATAAATAATTACGTATGCAATAAATATTCTAGGCATAAAATAATTAGTTAATTGCATAATACCTCTGCAATCTCGATGACAAACTTTCATTTGATTCTTCATGTGATGCCATCATGGAATGCTATAGGTTTAAAACTATGGATATGAATTTTTTGTCTTTATATAACTCAATTTTTAAAAGTATAATTCTTAAAGACATAATTAGTATTGTCAGGTATAATACGCTAATTTTTATATATTTAAAATAAAGAATAAAGAATATGTTATTGTTCATCTAAATAAGTACATTTTCATAAGTTGTAAAACAATATTGTATATAGATCTTATTTCAAAGCATATCTCGAGCACTCTCCTACGGTAAAAAAAAAACTATACTATTGCGAATTATGTAGCAAAAGTTATAATCAATTTACATTGTATAATAGTTTAGATTTTTTTTATGTAAAATCAGACTATCAATTTTACATTGTTGTTTATTTTATTACATTTCATAAGTTGTAGAACTATATTGTAAATTGATCTTATTTCAAAGCATATTTAGAGCACTATCCAATGGTACAAAAATTATTATACACAATTTAGATAATATAATAATTTAGGTTGTTAATTCAAAACCAAACTCTAATTTTCGCTTATCAAAAGCTCCTTATATGTATTTAAATCTATGTAAAACTCTATTCTTTAAATATTTTCATGATTTGTAACCCTATATTGTAAATGGATCTTACTTTGAAGCATATTTCAAGCACTCTCCAGTGGTAGACGAATTATAATGTTTTGAATTAGGTAGCAAAAGTTATACACAATTTACATAATATAATAATTTAGGTTGTTTATTCAAAATGAAACTCTAATTTTCCCTATCCAAAACTACTTTTAGGTATTTAAATATATGAAGAACTCTATTTTTTATAATATTTAAATTTAAAACTAATGACATGGCAATCCTACGTGGCGCTCTCTATTTCATAAGTTGTTGAACTATATTGTAAATGGATCTTATTTCGAAGTATATTTCGAGCACTATCCATTGGTACAAAAATTATAATATTTCGAATTACGTAGCAAGAGTTATACACAATTTACATAATATAATAATTTGGGTTGTTAATTCAAAATCAAACTCTAATTTTCGCTTATCCAAAACTCCTTATACGCATTTAAATTTTTGTAGAACCCTATTTTTGTAAAAAATAAAAATAGTAATTAATGACATGACAATCCTACGTGGCGCGCTCTATGACCTCGAAATCTTGAGGAGCTCCCTATGCTCACGAAAAGTTCCTCCTTTATATATATATATTGATTTGTTTATGGTTATCATATGTTTTTGCTGTTTTTATTTTGAGGGATAGTATGAAATTTGAAATCAAACATATTAACTCTTTCTGCTGTACAAAGTTTTTAAATCACTTTAAAATTGCTCTAGAAGGTGAAAATATTAGAACATGTTATCTTCTCAATTCTAAAGATGGTCATCTTTTAATAATAACAATGGAAGTTGTGGGACTACAAATGAAATGGTTCACCTTATTTTTCTTTTTTCCTTTTGTTTTGTTTTCAAATGTTTCTACAAATTACATAAATCATTTGATGTAATTTCTGAAAATGTTATATATAATTTATAAAAATATCAAAAAAATTCTGAAAAATCTAAAAAATAATTTTGACTTAGGCTATGTTTGGGAACATAAGTTATAGAGCGGAAACTGATAAGGTAGCTGAAAGGAGCTAAATTGATAAGGTAGCTAAAAATTTCAACACCTTAAATTGAGATGCTATATTTGATAACAACTCAATTTAAGTCAATTTTTGAGCTTAAATTTTATTTAAACTCTTATCCCAAACACGACTATTTATTTTAGGTGATTTAAACTTTTAGCACCTACTCATTTAAGGTGACTTAAATGTGTTGCCAAATATAGGCTTAAAAAAAACTACAATTTTTTTTTTCTGGATTTTTTCTCTCCTCTTCCCGTTCTTCCTTGCGCTTCCATGGAGCTTTTTCTTTTTTCTATGAAGCTTTCTCTTTCCTTTCTCAATGTAAGACTTCTCTCGTTATCATCAAATAGAATTCATGAAAAAGTCATGAATTTGTGATGCAGAAGTTGTGAAATTGAAATTGGAGTATTCAATTTTGGGAAAAAAAATTGGTGCAAACTTTTTTTTTTACCTCTTTTTTCATTTTTGTAAATCCATGAGTAACCTTGGAATTATGAAGAAGACATGAAATAGATAGTCGTCGATCGACCATTAACACCGAAAAAATCATGGAATTCAAAATATGAGTATAAATATGAACAAACTCAAAATTCTAGGTCATTATGAATTTCACAAAACATGATCTGGATTGTTGTAAGATGTTCATGGGAATTAGGGTGGGAGTTAATCGATTATGGGTCATCTAAATTAATATAATCAACGCTAGTAAGTTATTAAGGGTGTTTGATACATTATATGCAAGCTTAAGGGGGACTTTATGAATTTTTGAAACCGTAGGTGTACTTCATAATAAAACCTCAGGGGTAACCGATGAAAAATATGTTTATTCTCTAACAAGCAAATGTAATTAATAAAATAATTAACTTATTATCTCCATAAATTAGTACCTATTTATATTTAGGGGGCGTTTGGTTGGGGGGTTATAAGAAAGGGTAAGGGAATCAAATAAGTTGATTCCCTTACTTGTTGTTTGTTTTGCCTATTCAATCATTCTCTTTACCCCATGCTTACCCCCAAACTCCTCTACAATGATTCCCCATCCCCCCCTAGGGTTTCACTTACCCTTTCTCTCCTCTAACTCCATGGTCACATTGACCACCACTCAAGCCACCACAACCCATAACACTAGTCACCGGACTACCATCCAACCACCACCACAACCACCAAACAACCACCCACCACGACCATGAACAACCACCCACCACGACCATGACAACCACCACAACACCACCACCTAACCCTACCGCACCACCACCACAACCACGAAATTACCACAAGCCCCACCCCACCACAACCACAACCACAAACCCACCACCACAACAACGTAACTAGTAACTACCACGACACCACCACCGAACCCTACCCATCACAACCACGAAATCACCACGAAGCCCACCCCACCACAACCACAGCCACGAAACCATCACACCAACACGAAACCACCGCAGCCCACCATCACAAAACCTTCGTCAACGAAACCACTACAGCCACGAAGCCACCAGTCCACCACCCTAAAATGTCGGAAAAACCCCACCTCAAAAACGAAAGAAATGTAAGAAAACAATGGAATAACCTTCTCTCATCCTTGATTATGGCTTTAGATGGTCAAATTCGGTCATGAAAACTTCAGATTTGAAGTTTTTATGGTCGAATTTGACCTTTAAAACCTCAAAATTGAACTTTCATGGTGGTGGAGAAGGAAAGGAGAGAAGAGAGGTGGTGCGGGTGGGCCGGCGATGCAGCAGCGGTGAAGGGAGGCGGCACAGCAGCGACGGAGGGCGGTGGCACAACATCGGTGGGGCGGCGGAGCAACGGTAAAGGGCGGCGGCGAGGTGGTGGTGGAAGTTATTGAGAGAGGGGGAACATATAGGGTGGAGCAATGGTGATAGGAGAAGAAATTTTTTTTTGAACCAAACAACCCTTTTAATCAAAGGGTTTGGCTTTCCATTCTCCTTGTTTTTCTTTCTTAAACCCTTTCCCTTTCCCCTTCAGTAACCAAACGCTCCCTTAGTAATTAATGAGAATGTGTAACGATATATTCCTCCAATAAAAGCTATACTTTGGAGGAAAAAAAAAAGCCTCAATTAGATACTTCATAACTTTGTTCAAAGGCCTCCCCCTCTCACTTCAATCAACAAGCACAACAAAACAATGGGTAGTGAAAAGAAATCAAAGGACAAAAGTAGGAAAAGAAGTGCTGACTCTCATTCTGAAGGTTTTTCCCGCAAAATTTTAGCTTCTTTCATCTAAATTTCATTTTCCTATGTTTAGCAATCTCAAACTTTTATGGGTCTTCTCTCACCTCTGAAATTACTACTGGGTTGTTATTGTAATTTCTTAATACTTTGCTCCTTTTGCAGATGAAGGTAAAACAAAAAGGCACAAAACTTCGGATGATTACGGAGAAGGTAGTAGGAAAAGAGACAAAAATGAGAAATCTCATCACCGTAAATCTCAGAAGCATTCCAAACGTCATTCAGGAAAAGGTTTATTAGTTTTTTTCTTTTTAGCGTTTTTTTACATTAAATTTATGTTTTATTGAGCAGAATTTTGGGTTTGGAAGAATCGACTTTTGATTATATTTATGAATAGCTCATCGAATTACTGAGATTAGGGTTCCTTACAATGAAGTTTTTGGGTAAAGTTGAATAGAATGCAGTGAATCCGAATGCCGAGTTTTGGTGGCCATTTTAGATTGAGTATTAGTTGTAGTTAAAAGTACTCCATCCGTCCCAAAAAAATGTTCTCATTTGCAATATTGGCACTATTTGTGAGTGAAGATAATCTTCTAAATTCTTTCCAATAGATAAGAGAAAACATAATTATGTGGGGTCTTGTTAATACATTACGAAAATCAATCTTCTATAATTCTTACTAATATGTAAGTAAAGATATTAATGATACAAAACGTGCATTGGCGAATGTGAAAATAAGAAATGGGATCATCTTTTTGGAACGGAGGAAGTAATTACAGAGTTGCTGGATGTAGAGAAAGAGAACAACAAAATGCAGAATAGTCAATTGCTAAGTTACCACCATTGCCCATCAAGCCGCCACCATTTCTTGATTGCTGCCACTCAGCAACCACTAAACCCTCTCCTTTGCTGCTTTGCACCATTGATTATCACTCCATTTGCTACTCTCTCTCAGTGTTACCTAATTCCCTAATTCCCCCGCGAATTGCGAATTGAGAAAAGTGAATTATGGTCTGTTTTGGTTCATTTTTGGCCCATTTTAGGCGAATTGGCGAATTCAAAAGGCGAATTAGATAGCGAATTAGGTAACACTGCTCTCTCTCCCTGGTGGAAGGCATTGTCATTTCTTATACTAGGGTAGTTTCGTACTGGCGATGTTTTTGTTTCAGTATACAGTATTTGTGATTCAACATAAACTAAAAGAATAAGGGTTTGGAATTGGGTAGAGCACCCCCCGAACCTTTTTTGTATATATACTATCATTTTCGGCTACTTCTAGTCGGAGTATTGTGGCATATAAGTCTTTTCAATTTGTTCGTGCTACATCTTTCAAAGCTCTAGTGTTACTCAGCAGTGCAGCATTCCCTTACATAATTTGCTTACATGTGCAACTTGTTATATCTCGACTCTTAGCTATCATTCCTTCATAAAAGTATTTATTTTGAAGCAGTAGGTTAATTAATTGCTATCGAAATCAAGGTTGCAGGCATGCAGCTGATATCCTTCCTACTGTAATGATAGTCATATATGGCTGCTTAGATGCAATACCCTCCCCTTTGCCTTTGTCTAGGTGGAAGCCTTAGCAGGCCTTGAATAATGGTGAAGTTGTATATCATGCTGGAGAATAAATTGTAATACTTTATAATAGTATCTAGTTATCCACTCTTCATTAGTTCGTCCTAATCATTTTTCGTCTTTCCACAACTATTTGCAACTTAGGTTCCTCCTTGAAGTTGAGATAATAATGGTTCCATCTTTTCTTGTCAAGATAAATAAAGAATGCCAGACTTGAACTTGGTGGATCCGATATTAAGTTCTTTCAGCTATGCCCTAACCTTACCTTTTTCATATCTTTACCTTACAATCTGTTACTGAAGTATGTCATGTTCTTCTTAGCGACTTATTGATGAATTTTCAATTTTTTTCTGAGTATATATAAGATAGTTTCTATTGGCAATTAGCGAGTGCTTACAAGCTACTTTATTCAATGTTGGAGCTGTGCATTATATGAATTTTTATGAATCAATTTAATAAAAAGATAGTAAGCACTTTTTATATCTTGGGCTACTTAACGTAAGCAGCAACCATAGAAACTGCTTTTTCAATATTTTCTTAGCTCACAACTGGAGAAATGTTAACACTTAGAATACTATCGTGTTAATTGATTGAGGATTGTTGACTGACTTGATCAACTGAAAAAATACAAGCTTTATCTATTTACTGAGCTAGATGTAAGCACTTTTAATATTATCAAAACATTTGCTCTGTCTTATCATGGTAAAAACCCCAAAATTTGGATAGTGATAGACCTATGGCTCTCTGGTAGGTCAGAAAAGCGCAATGCATCATTATCCATTTGAGGTAGAACTTTACATCGATCTTTATTAGAAGTCTGCTATACATAGGATGCTACTTTTGCTAATCTTTTCCTCTGGAAATTGTAAATTGCCTTTGTGAAAGGGGATTAAATTTTATTTGATGTGGTGAAAGTGGATTGCTCTTTCTGATTGGCCTTTTTCTCCATTACTGGTAAAAATTGCCTTTTACCATTGCTGGTGGACTTCTACCTCAAGCTTTACTCTGCCTTTTCTATCTAAATCCTTCATGCAGTATAGCAAAGGTATATAATATTCCAATTTAGTAATTAGTATCACAGGAACAAGCAGAACGTTCAGTTTATTGTTGGATCAACATAATGTTAACTATTTTCCCCGTAAAAGTAGGAAACTAATAAACAATTGAAGTGAAACTGTAAAAGGTTTTTGCTGCTATTCTATTGATTACTACAATGCTTAATCCTTAACCCATTCAGTGTCGGAATTTATTCGGTTATTCCTGAGGAGAACAATCTATTGTAGTCATTTTCTTTAGCTTTTGAATCAATTTAAGTGAAATTGTGGAAGATTTTACTGGCATATTATGAGTTTTTACTTTTTAACCCCTTCTAAGTCCTGATCCTACTCAATACCAAGAGAAACAATCTCTTCTAGTCATTTTGGCTTTTGCGTTAACCCAATGCCAGTGATACTGGTTGTTTTGTCTTCCAATAGATTTTTTTTCTTAGAGTGGAAGAGTTTGGATTATATTGAACTGATCTATGGACATTGTTGCAGAAAAGAAGTCAGAAAAGAAGCACAAAACTGAAAGTTCTAAACCTGGCCGACATCCAGTGAGTCTTTACCATGACTTAGTATTCTGTGTGGCATGTCACTTGCTAATTAAATGAGTTATGAGGTTATCTTTTATTAGTTACAAGTTTTAATGTCTCCTTTGCCAAAACTAATGTCAGGCTTTCCCTTGCAGATATCTGATTTCAAAGAGTTGTCAAGTGATCACTACTTTGCCAAGAATAACGAATTTGCAACATGGCTAAAGGAGGAGAAACGGAAGTTCTTTTCAGATCTTTCCTCAGATTCTTCACGAGAATTGTTCCTGGACTTTGTAGAAGTCTGGAACTCTAAAAAGCTGGATTCCAAGTACTACAAGGGCATAGCAACAGCACCGCGGTCATCTCATAAGTGGAAAATAAAAAAATAGACAAGGCCAACGACACTTGTTTTCACTTTGTAGATTTTCCTCTGTTCTTTATTTCATGGTTCGTTTCTAGACCTGGATTTTTTGGATGACATGCTTAGTTATTAGGTATAGATAAGAACTGAGTTGAATAGAAGATGGTGCAAAATTTGTTAGAATGTGTAGCAAACCTCAGTAGACCGCAGTTCTATAGCATCTTAAATTCACATCTATAGGGCTCAAGTTGTTTGTGAGATGATCTAGTCTCTTGCATCAGATTGAGTTACGCTTTTGTTAGGTTTCTGGTGTTAATCGTAGCTCAAGAAGGTAATGAAAGACCAACAGGATTTCTTACTGGTTTAATTCTGGGATTGTGTCAACTAGAGGCCTACGTTCAATTTATCAATGTCGTTGTCTTGTTCAATATGTGCAATCATCTTAATTAAGTTTTGCAATGTGTAATTTTGTAATGAAATATCCTTTTAATAAAGTCCTCCACAAACATGTTTAACTGTGAGGATATACTACCATGGATATCTGCATATCACATGTAAAATTACAACTTAATATTATTACACCTTAATTTATTATGTCATCGCAATACATTTACGGTGCATCTAAGAGTAACTTGCATAGTGATAGCTGCTCTACATAATCACAAGCATTGTAAAAGGATCAATACAAAACTCTTTCTCTGGCTCTTCATTGATAAAAATTGTGGTATAAGGATCGATTAAATGGTCAAGAATCCTTGGATAATCATTATATTCAGATTTTTGCTCATCGACTGTAGTTCATTGATTCTCTCAACCAAAATTTTTATCATACATCCGAGTGTACCGTGAACATGGTACATCCATTCACCCAAGGCAATTTTTGCTCATTGCTCATTTTAAATCATACAAATGAGCAAAATGTACTAAAAAAAGGAGAGTTCCAAATGAGAAAATGAGTAAAAAGTAGTCTTGGGTATACCATGCACATAGTATAACCGGGTGTATGATGGATATACTCTGATTTCAACTCATCAACGCCCATAAATAACTTAAACCATGTCTAGTCTTTTTTCAACCGTCTCAACTATTGAATAACTAAAATAGTTCCAACTCCAGGTCTTTTTCTCAAACCAATTTTGTATAACTTATTATTTATAATAAGTATAAGAAAGGCAAAAAGCTTGTGTGGACTGTGGACCAAAAGTCACACACATGTGAAGTGAAGAAGCATTGTCCAACACTCCAAATATAGTGACCATTTTTAGCCTATAGTTACTCATCTTTTATACATGCTATTTTCTATATAGTGATATTTTTTCTAAAATGCAGTCACCCTTTCTCACACTAAGTTAACAAGTAATGTAGTCACCTTTTATGACATAGTAACATTTTTTTTCCCTATACAGACACTCTATGCACGCTCATAGTTACTCTTTTAGATCTACTATTCTCTAAATTAATGTCCATTTTATTTTCCATATAGTCGCTCTTTTTAACCTATAATTACTCTACTTTTATATCTACTGTCTTCTAACATAGCGACCATTTTTTTTTTCTTCATATAGTCACCATTTCCCACCTATAGCTACATGTGCTAGTATTACGTCTGTACTAAATTTAGTATGGACCTGGTTCATTTAAGTATTTTTTTTTTGTAAAAAAAGAGGGTGGTGATACCCTATAAGGAAGAGAAAGAAGTAAGGTTAAGTGACTCGTACTATCAAACATGGGACTGAGAACGCTAAGATTGAATATTGGGACTCATGTAACAACATGGTGATCTCTTGTATTCTTGGTTATGCGGCTGAATCCATTAAGAAGTCCATGATGTTTTCAGTATTGCCTTTCAGTTATGGAAAGAGCTTGAGCAAAAGTATATAATCACAAATGATCCAAGAAAATATAGACTCAACAAAGAGATCTATGAAGTGCAAGCAACAAGGGAGGTCAATTTCAGAGTACTATTCTGAGTGCTTGTTTAGTTCAAGTCATGGAATGAAATTAGATAGAGGGGAATGATAAAAAAATTGTTATATTTATTGAGTGCCTGATCAATCCATAAATGAAAAGGGAATGATAACTATTACTAGAAAGACATTGATTTCGTGACTTGAGGGAGGAGGGAAGGTAAGAAATTAAGGGAGACAATTACCACCAAGTAATGGTAATAGATTTCTGAGCCTTGTATTATTGTTGAGCACCTAATAGTAAAGTTTGTATTATTTAATAAATAGTTTAGCTCGTATTATTTTGCACACATGAGTGAAAGTTCATATTATTTTTACCCAATTTTCCTTGTGAATATAGTCTTTACTCCAGTGGCGTATCCAGGATTTTCAAATCGGGGGTACTGTAACTAATTAAATAAACTTGTTCTCAACATTTCAAATCGGGGATTCGTGAGGAGGAGACACACTAGGCTCACTAGCATTAGGAGAAGGAATTTCACTATCTACCGGAGAAGTAGATGAATTTTCTTGAGATTTCATTTTCTTGAACATAAAAATTGTCGAAGATCGGGTTGTTTTCCCTTTGATCTTTTCGATCTAGGTGTCATTTGACTCATTTCCTATATCCAATACACAAATAAACTAATCACTATCTACTAAATAATTCATATGAAACCAAATTAATAACCAACAATCAATTAATCTTATAAATCAAATTAATAACCAACAATCAATCCATCTTATAAATCAATTAATTCAAACTAATTCATAAACATATTACAATTGACCAAAATCCATGATCATTAATGTAATCATGAGTCCAACAACCTAATTTAAGTGCACCCAACTGAGCACAAGCAACAACACTTCTGACTTCTCTCAGGCATTTGCCGCATTTCATCGAACACTTTGCGTGCAAATCCAATCTCACCACATTCAACAAATTCAACATTCAACAAATTGAAAAAGCATAATCTAGACAAGTATTTAAATTCGGCAGCAGCGAACTAACCAGAATCCGGCAGCAGCGGGCAGCGGCGTGACGGTTGAGGCGGTGACTGGTGAGGGCGACTTTTAAGTGTGGAACTGGGCGGCGTCGAGTCTTGGCGGCAGAACTCCGGCGGTCGGTGAAGAACTCCGGAGGAATCAGTGCCTCAGTGGCAGTCCGACAGATTTAAGAGAAAGTGAATAAATGAATTGAGAGAGTGAGGAGAGAGAAGTGAAAAAGTGATAGTTAATTAGTCTGATGTTTTTGGAATGAGGAATCAGTGGCACGCTTTCTTGACTTCTATTTTGGTTGTTTGTCTCATTGTCTGATGTTTTTGTTAA
Source organism: Beta lomatogona (assembly GCA_947646795.1). Lineage (NCBI taxonomy): Eukaryota > Viridiplantae > Streptophyta > Magnoliopsida > Caryophyllales > Amaranthaceae > Beta > Beta lomatogona. The sequence continues at coordinate 4,558,296 of CANSNZ010000942.1, forward strand.
AAAATAATTTAAATTCTGACAAACTAAAAACTAAAAAGTACAATGTAATAAATGAAAGGAAGGGAAAACTGACCCTTCACCTTTTGCTGACACTCTTTGTTGGCAGCCTCTCACCCAAATGCACATATGCAACGGTCAATTATTCAATTAAAAAAAAAAAAGTTTTTCATTTTTTTTTTGCTTCGGGGGTACTGCAGTACCCCCAATGAACCATCTACATCCGCCACTGCTTTACTCCAAATGAACTTTCTATAAGTTTTGCTTAGAGATTGAGTGATGCTAAAAAGGCTCGGGAAACTTTGCATTTGAAAGTTGCCTTTTGTATGTAAAGTTGTTTAAATTATTAAGAATTGATTTACTAGTTTGAAACAGAATGTTAGCTTTCTGTAGTTGGGAATTCATTTTTTTTGCTAAATTATGGGATAGTGCTCCTATCTACATCTATATATATTATTAAAATGTGTGGGCGAGCATTACATGTAGCCACGTGTCATCCTACCTCATACGCTGATGTGGTCACTTTGTCTCCAACAAGACATTCATACGCTAATATGCAAGGTATTTCCTTAGAAAATGATCAAAAAATTGCAGAAGATGTCGTAAACCCATAACCTTTCATTTTGCAATATCATGATCTTACAACTAAACTATGACTTGTGATTATGACAAAATATCAATCCCCAAACTATATACTCCCTCTGTCCCAAAATACTCTTTACACTTTCCTTTTTCATCCGTCCCAAAATACTCTTTACACTTCTATTTTTGGATATGACCCACTATTATTTTAATCATTCTACATTTTAACCATTGGCCCACACTCTCTCTCCTCCAAATAAAATAATACCACTCATACTACTCACCAACTCTAACCATTGGCCCACACTCTCTCTCCACCAAATAAAATAATACTACTTTTACTACTTACTAACACCTATCACATCTTCCTTTTCAATAAAATAACAATTGATAACCAAACAATAATTTATCATCTAAAACTACGTGTCCTGATAAGTGTCAAGAGTATTCTGGGACGGAGGGAGTATCATTTTTATCTTATTAAATTACCCGGGGTACCTATCGCCCAAATCCAACAACTAGTTAACTCTTCCGGTACATGAAACATGATGAGAAATCCAGGTAAGTTGAGGTATTTATATCAAGAATATTTTTGAATATTTTATTATAATAGGTAAATATCCTTTTACACGATTTGTGTAAATAAGGAGACAAAGGGTCCCCTGTCTTGTGCCCTGATTGAGTTGGAAAGAATTGAGCTCATGGGCATTAGTTCACCACATTCAAGAAGGAGACAAGGAAAGTATAGTTGTGGATCCAAGAAATGTATTGTTGGTTAAATCCTTTTCTATTTTTTGGAAAAATGGATGAGAATAATCACAGCTATGGGCCGCAAGGGGTATCTACAATGGGTTCGTTGGGTTCAGTTGAACCCATAGTGGATCTGGAAGAATGTCGAATGTTAAAGGAAAACAAAAAAAAAGTGAAATACAATACCATTGCAACAATGAAACTGAGGAGTATGTCTGGCAAAAGTGGTTGTTTATAGCACTTAGGATGAAATAGCTTAAATTGTGGGTTGCTGTTTCGTCTTTGGCTACTATTTTTCTTTTTTTTTTCCTTTTTCTTTCCATATTCTCTTGATTTCTTTGTGCAATTTTGCCATTCTTTCCCTTCTTTTTTCTTCCAACTTTTCTTTCATTTCATTATGGTGTTTACTTTTTTATATAATTTTTTCTATTATCAAATTTCTTGTTTCACTTTAAATATATATGCAATTTCAAATACTCGAATTTGTTATTTTCAAAAATTATAAAGAAATGTTGATTGTTTTTAATACAATTTCTCTTGTCTTCCTAAAATATATAAAGATATTCTCACCTTTGTATTTCCTGTTCTAGCTAATTACAATTTTTGAACTAAGGTATAGGTTTTAATTGTACGAAATTATTTTAATCATCTTATATCTAAAGTGTTCGAACCCACATGTTGAATTTTTTGGATCTGCCACTGAAGGGCCGTCCGCTTTCAAGAATCCCAACTATGGGTTATCTATGAATAATCCCAACTATGTGGGAGGTCTTCCAAAAACGTATCGTGGCCTGAAAGAACCGGTTTACCAGGTTAACATAACTGCCACCTGTCGTGCTCTTATTGGCCGTTTATTTTTTTTCGCTTTTTATCACCCGACCCTTACCCTTTTCCTCCCCCAACCCCACTGTCACCTCTCCCCTTCCTCTTCCTCCCCCGCCGCGCGTCGATCAGCCGACCATCCCTATTCTCAGTCTCTCTCCTCCCCTTAAAAATCTTCACAATTGCGCATATGCTTAGTTTACAGTTTCACCAATAAATGGCGTATGCCCTTTTCCCCGTAATCTTCTTCTGTAACCGCTTCCTCCATTCTTCTTTCCACTCTCTTTTCCTTAAACCTTATTTCTTCCATGTAATTTTTTTTGCTTTTTTTTTTTATATAATGTACCCTTTTCATTATTTTTCCTTTTTTCTTTAATGTAATTGACTGATTCTTTTGTTATCTTCATTTATTTTGTTAATTGTTGATTTGTCATTTTCAATCCTTTTTTCTTGGTATATTTTCTTTTTTATATTGTCTGTAAAAGTACCAATTTTAATCTCAAAAGAATATGTAATGTCCTCTCTTTTTTAGTATTTTTTTTGAATTAAGGATCAGTTTTTCAAGGTAGTGCAATCATGAATTCTTTTGTCAATTTTATTAATCCTTTGTTTTGAAATTTGGTGAGTTATGCTTGTAATTATTCAATTTAATTTTTGATTTTCTGTTTATTGAGTAGTTTGAACATAGTTGTTTTAGTTACTTTGTTTGAAGAACCTTAGTAGAAATAAACAACAAAGTTGAAGGAACATACTGTATAGTGTATAGTAGTTTTACGGCAGTGGGGTGGGATTTTTCGGGGGTTGGGGAGGAACATAAAGGGAGGGGGGCTGGTGGCAGGGAAGGGGGTTGGTGAGAGTGGATGAAATTTATTTGTGAGGTGGGGGAGGAAGAGGAAGGGGGCTAGTGGCTAGGGTCGTAGCTGGTGGACGGGTGATGGTTAAAGGGGTTAGGGTAGAGGAGAGAAAAAGAAGAGAATTTTTTTTTAAAATTAAAAATTACCTAATTAACAGATTTCAAATCACCCGTGAGCATTTATGAAAGACCTCTATATAATTGAAATTATTTTGAAATAAGTCAAACTTGAATTATTGGAAGTGATGTCCCATAGTTGGGATAATTCTCATATATTTTTCCTTTATTTTTTTTAGATCTATTAACATATTATTAACAAGTCTCATTTATCCCTAAGCTTAATGGTTATCCATCCCTTATCACATAGTCCCTCTGTTTCATTTTATTCTATATACTTCCCTTTTTGATCTGTTTCTTAATCTATACATTGTTGCTTCATCTACTTTTGGTAACATGTCTCGTCTTTTTTTCCCCTCTTTTTCCACCCATTGTGGTCCACTTCTTAATAAAATAACCCACTTTATAAGTTATTTCTCCTTCCTTGGTCCTGTTCTTTTGGGCTGAACTGAATAGAAGTGAACTGAAGTGAGCTAAGCTGAACTGAAACTGTACCCATAAAACAGGGCTGTAGTTCTCCGCCAAAGTGAAGTGAGTAAATTAAGAAGAAATAGAGGCACTAAATGATTGCTGATAATAGTAAATAGGAATATGCATGAAATGTTATATCTATTTCAATAATGATTATCATCCACCCAGTTTTTGATAAACTATTATTAGTTTTAACTTAAAAAAAATATCGATTTCTGAATCTAAGCTTTTCAAATATAATAGTTGTATTAACAAAATAACGAGTATGTTTTTCTAACATCAAGAATCGACAAACGGATTCTATATATTCCAGATTCTGTAATGGTTGCAATGTGTGTCTTGAAGATGTTCTTCACCCAAGATCTTGCGTTAAACCGTACCATCCTCTATAGTTTGGAAAATGAACACAATGAAGATGGTGGTAATAAAAACAATGTTGTTACCTGTTTTTAAATCTTGTGGTAGTATATATCATAGTTTGTAACAGTGGCGTATCCAGGATTTTCAAATCGGGGGTACTGTAACTAATTAAATAAACTTGTTCTCAACATTTCAAATCGGGGATTCGTGAGGAGGAGACACACTAGGCTCACTAGCATTAGGAGAAGGAATTTCACTATCTACCGGAGAAGTAGATGAATTTTCTTGAGATTTCATTTTCTTGAACATAAAAATTGTCGAAGATCGGGTTGTTTTCCCTTTGATCTTTTCGATCTAGGTGTCATTTGACTCATTTCCTATATCCAATACACAAATAAACTAATCACTATCTACTAAATAATTCATATGAAACCAAATTAATAACCAACAATCAATTAATCTTATAAATCAAATTAATAACCAACAATCAATCCATCTTATAAATCAATTAATTCAAACTAATTCATAAACATATTACAATTGACCAAAATCCATGATCATTAATGTAATCATGAGTCCAACAACCTAATTTAAGTGCACCCAACTGAGCACAAGCAACAACACTTCTGACTTCTCTCAGGCATTTGCCGCATTTCATCGAACACTTTGCGTGCAAATCCAATCTCACCACATTCAACAAATTCAACATTCAACAAATTGAAAAAGCATAATCTAGACAAGTATTTAAATTCGGCAAGAAGCCGAACTAACCGAGAATCCGGCAAGCAGCAGCGGGCAGCGGCGTGACGGTTGAGGCGGTGACTGGTGAGGGCGACTTTTAAGTGTGGAACTGGGCGGCGTCGAGTCTTGGCGGCAGAACTCCGGCGGTCGGCGAAGAACTCCGGAGGAATCAGTGCCTCAGTGGCAGTCCGACAGATTTAAGAGAAAGTGAATAAATGAATTGAGAGAGTGAGGAGAGAGAAGTGAAAAAGTGATAGTTAATTAGTCTGATGTTTTTGGAATGAGGAATCAGTGGCACGCTTTCTTGACTTCTATTTTGGTTGTTTGTCTCATTGTCTGATGTTTTTGTTAAAAAATAATTTAAATTCTGACAAACTAAAAAGTACAATGTAATAAATGAAAGGAAGGGAAAACTGACCCTTCACCTTTTGCTGACACTCTTTGCTGGCAGCCTCTCACCCAAATGCACATCTGCAACGGTCAATTATTCAATTTAAAAAAAAAAAAAAGTTTCATTTTTTTTTGTGCTTCGGGGGTACTACAGTACCCCCAATGAACCATCTACATCCGCCACTGGTTTGTAATATTACATTGTCTGACTAATACTATATGTCGAATATGAACCATGGAGATACCACATGACATGTTATAATCGATCGTATTTCTAGTGGTATACGACCAAAACCACGATTATATATTTTAATTGTTGCTAAACTGGAGTTTCAATTAATGTAGCTTAAGTGGACATGAACTCGCTATCCAGATATTCGTCTTTTTTGCAAGTAAAATATGAAATATTATTGACCAATAAATAAATTAAAGAACATAACAACCAATTACACAAGTCTTAGCCTAATGCATCTCTCTTCACACACCACAATCAACAAACAACCAACAGGTTAGCTAAACCTTATGAGCATCAGAGCTGCAACTAGCTACTCCGTTAGTTCCAAAATATTTTGAACAATTTCTTTTTATGTTTCCCCTAAATTAGTTTGAACATTTCGATTTTTGGTATGGTCCCACTATTAATATATTATTTCTTTAATACTCTTTTGGCAAAAACTCTACCTTTACGAATAAAAAACTACTCAACTTTCTCTGTCCTCTAATAAAAAATTTTCGACCAATTCCTATTAAATCTACTTTTTCGATAAAATAACATTTGATAACCACACTATAAGTTAAAATGAATAACAACTTGCATAGAAAGGATCAGAAGAAACAGATCGTGCAGAAGGAGATGCATTGAGAATGACTCCTTGATTTTAGGAACTACACGGATGTGACTAAGGGCCTATATATACACGACCAAATGGCGGAAATTGCACGCACAAGCTATCATACAAATCTCCTAAGTATTTACGCAATATTTAGCAACACTTTGATTATTATTTGTTGTTCTTTGTTGATTTTACATTCTTTTACATTTGACCAATCACCTCGTACTTAGAGAAATTGCTTAGGATCTATTGATTGTCATGATTAATTAACGACGGGTTGTATCTAGTGGATTGGCGGACTCACAACCACCCGCAGGTTTTTATCCATCTTCATTGGGGTTTTTCCATGTCACCATTTCCTTACGTCATTCCCTGATTTTCTCCTCGTCATTGCATTTATTTTTATCTAGTTGTCGACATCCCAATCAAGTCTTGTAATCGAGCAAAATTTGACCTAAGCAATTCTTGATTCTGGGTCCAATACAAACATGGGAAATTATGATATTCTGCTTATGTTTTCTTGTTCTGCATAGTACCCTTCAACTTTTTAAGTTTTCTCTATGCTATCCTTCCATTAAGTCAAACTTAAGTTGAATGTTAGTTTCTTTATTTTCCAATATTTGGAGATAGAATTTTCCAAAAAAAAATCGACCTATAGGATTATTGGCACTTCTTTAAATCTGCATAATTTCATATGAAGATGAAAGAATCTAGCGCAAAAGTTTGGAGCTAGAGGACAGAAGTTCATGGGATTTCAAATAATAACGGAGTTGGTGGGCTGTTACGTCTTCACATTAACGTCTGTAATGAACAAGAAATAATAGGGGCACCATAGGGAAAACTTAAAGACTTGAGGAGTACTATATAGAACAAAAAACATAAGGGGTACATCATATAATTTTGAAAAACACAGGGATAATCCATAGAAAAACCCTTTTGTTTTCATGTGTGCAAGTAGCAGCAACAACAACAACACAAAAACTTTTGGTGTGCAAGCGGTAGCAGCAGAGAGTTAAAAGTCTTGTTTGTAATCCTTTTTTGTAAGTATAGCCTAGATAGCACATAATGATAGGCTAGAGCAAAACGTTTTGTTAAGAACAACTAAGCTTTTTGTAAAGTGTGCAATAAAAGATAGTAGAAGCTTATTTTAAAGGAAAAATTCACAGGAATAATCCAAACTATTGAATGTCTTCTCAAATTAATCCCAACTACGTGTTATTCTGGTATAATCCCAACTTCATGGTACCCCTTCCCAAAATGATCCCATATGACCAGCTACCTGTTAAACAGGTTAAAAAAAACAAATTTCTGTTTTTTTTCTTTTCATTTCACCCTTTCTTTCTCTGCTTCTCTTACCCACCACCTGACCACCCCCTTCATCTAGCCACATCCACACGCCCAACCCATATGCAAATCCACCCACCCCCCAGTCACGCGTTCTCCACCCCCGCGAACCTGCACGGCTGCACCCCCGCCACGCCCAGCCCATCTGCAAACCCACCCACCCACCCACGACCTGCTCTGGCTCCTATCACCATCACAAACCTCGGCACCGCAAGCACTGGCACCAGTGAACCACCACCGAGCCCCCTCCTGTTCTGGGCAGCACTGTTTCTTCTTGTCGTGCTACTGTTGTTGTTGAATTACAAAGGTAAAGAGATGATTGATGATGAATGGGTGGTGGTGGATTTGGAGATGGGAGGGGTGGTCGTGTATTTCGGGAGGGGAGGGGGTGGTGCCGTGGTGGTGTATTTGGGGAGGGGGGGGTGGGGTGGTCGTGTATTTCGGGAAGGGAAGGGGTGGTGTCGTGGTGGTGTATTTGGGGAGGGGAGGGGTGGGGTGGTCATGTATTTCTGGAGGGGAAGAGGTGGTGCCGTGGTGGTGTATTTGGGGTGGGGAGGGGAGGGGTGGGGTGGTCCTGTATTTCGGGAGGGGAAGGGGTGGTGTTGTGGTGGTGTATTTGGGGAGGGGAGGGGTGGTGATTGATTTGGACGGTGGACACCAAGTGGAAGAGATGGTTGGTGGTAGTGAGAGAAAGGTTACCTGCTGCAACAGGTTACAAAAGGTTAACAGAGCAAAATGGGAAGACCACCCCCAAAGTATGGATTATACTAGAATAACACGTAGTTGGGATTAATTTGAGAAGACACTCAATAGTTTGGATTATTCTTGTGAATTTTTCCTATTTTAAACTTGTATGCTATTTTGTTGAAGTTAGATAATCATCATTTGGTTTTCATAAGGCAACAAAACACAAAACCACTTTTATGTTGGTCTTTGCTCTCAGGAATTCCCCACTCAACACAAGTAACTATGGCGTGGGAAATAAAAAATAGCCTCAACAACACAAAACTAGGGGTATAATAGTGGCAGTAAGTGATCCTTGGCCATAGAATAGACTTCATGCAAGCATACGTAGCTGGTGATCTCATTCTTCATAGAGGAATGGCAATATCAACCTCTCATCAGGTTATTTATTTTCATGCAAATGCAACAAAGAAACCTTGTCACAACCAACAGATTACTCAAATGCCTTCTAATTGCAAGCCCCTAATTCCGGTGGTAGCATATTAATTATGACCAGCCTAATTACATGTTTAGCTAACATATTTTCATCATTGAGGATACCAACTTTTAAAACATAAATCCAAAGTACTCAAGGACATGATAAAAACACCAGCATAAATCTAACATTATAATCTCAAAAATAACCATGAAAAAGAATCACAATCTCGCATACACTAGCACAAACGATACCAACATCCTAATCCCACAAATACCAGTGCTGTTTTATTGGATTGTATTGTTGGGAACAATGAGCAATTTTTGCGGAATTTAAAGAACAACGAGAAAACTAAAGTAAACAGACAAAAGATTTAACGAGGAAAACCTTCCGAGACCTTATAAGAAGTAAAAGCCTCGACCCCATGGGATTTTAACCATAACTCATCTACTAATAATAGGTCAACAATTCAGTACAACCTATTTCTCTAGAGTTCCTTCTCTCGTTCCACTAGGAATACTAATCCCACAACAGTCCCTCAACTGATGTTACTCTCACTCTTGACTTCACTCAAAGTCCTCTCTTTGATACAGGATTTCACTCAAAATCCCAACCCCAAACTCAATTACAATAGATGAATAAACACTAAGTGAAACTCACAACAAGACTAGGAACATTAACAAGTATGAGAATAGTTATAGGCACTGACACTAGAAAAACGTCTGCTCTCTTATATTCTATGGTCAGTTTTACTTAGGAAAATATGTTAATGATTTATTTATAGATGAGTGAGTTTACCCAAGCAAACCCTACTTATCACTAATTAACTTATTTCTTATCTTTTTCCAAGAATAAAGCAATTCCGTTTTTCAAATATTAAAATCATATTTTATTTAAAATATCTTTTGTGATAAAATCGGTTTTTATCTAGCTCAAGTAATAAGTAACAACATCCGATCAAATAAAATAAGAATTAATTTAAAAAAAAATTACTTGAGATAAATAAAAAATAGATACAGATAAGATTTTCATTAAACAAAGATAAAATCGGTTTTAACTTAAATCTTTTAACTTTAAATAAAACCAAAAGATAAATATAAATAACTGATTTTATTCTAAGCATATTAGTTCTCAGTGCTAAATATCTACTCCTATACTAACGTTGATTCCTTTGATTAGTGATGGGTTTTAAAATATATACCTCAAGTGCACGATGTCTATTGTTAGCAGAGACTTAGCAAATACAAGTCGATCCACACGGAGAGGATTTCTTTAGATTGATGTTCAATTATCTAACTACTTCAAGAGAAAAATTGATGAATGATCAATAACTAAACTAAAATAAACTATGTCACAAATGGATGGAAATTTATCAAATAATTAAAAACCTAGGGCAATCGACCGGTCCACCATGCTTATACCAATTCAATTACTACAATACAATTCAACAATACTTGGATAGAGGGTCGAGTAATTAGAGTCTTTTGTTAATTCTACGGTCGGGTCTTAACACTCTTAGATCAACATATGTTAGTACGGTTGCTCAACATAATCAAATTTACCAATTGTAACAAGCCTCTCATGAGTACGATCTTTCGATTCTAACTCCTATTTGCTAAATCATAAACCATGATATTGCGCAATTACATGAATTAAACAATTATAACAAATCAATAGGAAATACTCTAATCCAATCTAATCATTGAAGAACTTTAAATCACAATCAAAGAGGTATAAACATGGCTTCCCTCACTAAGCCCTAGAAAAAGAGTACTCACTCATGGTATTGAAGAAGATAATAAACATAATGAAAATAGAAGAATTCATCAAATTAAACTAAGTAAGAAATAATACCGAATGATTGAAGAGCAATGGAAATAAAATCAACGATCTTTATAATCTTCAAAGCAAAGAGTTAATACAAAACTAGAGAGAGAAAACTAGGTGTTTAAACCTAAAAATGAAGAAAATAAGATAAACTAAACGAAATTACTAAAATCCTATTTATAGTTTTTGCAAAACCGGCTAAAAAAATACGAAAAATAGTCAATCCGAGACACCGCCCGGTCGGGCGACGGTATTATGCTCAAACGAGCTCAGCTGAGATTTCGCCCGGTCAACCGGGCAAGGCCGCCCTGATGTGTAACGTGGAAGAAGAAATCTCACACCTTACAATGAGAATGATAAGAAACAAAGAAGATTACTCTATTCTTTGAATCGGTTAGTTAGGTTTCAAGAACTTGGTTCTTGGATCCTAAACTAAGGGTTCTAAATTTGTTGGTATTGGAATACTCACAACACTCACAAACTCTTCGAAGACTTACTTGGAACTCACAAGAAATCACTCGGGAAATTTAATCAAACAAGCAAACACTCTTTGCAAATTCGAAAACAAGAGTAAATAAACTTCAATATTATTTCGTGTCCTGCAAATAATACAACCTAAGCTATTTATAAGTCAAAGAACGTAAACCTAATAGGCTTAGGACAAATCCCCAAGTCCTAGACTTCTAACCCCTTTGAGTCATGTAAAATCCATCGTTTTAAGAACGTAGGCAAAACCATGACTCCTAAGACAACTCGGATTATAAAACCTAAAGACTCCTTCATCTAACACAACTCCTAAACCAACTAGGATTATGTTAAATGACTCCTAACAAATAAAGACTCCCAACAAACTCCTAATCCAACTCGGATTAGTACTACCTTCTCCTAACAGAACTAGGAGAACTCTCAACAATCCTAACAGAAGTAGGATTGCCAAGTAATCACCATGCACGCCCTACTAGCTTCCAAGCTCGGACCATGGGCTTCACTAAACCTTCCTTGGCTGTCATCCATGTCCTTAGCAAGCAAAACCTCATGATCTCCTCTTGATGAACTACTTGCCCTCGCATCATTCCCTCCCTCTTGAGAAGGAATTGCCCTCAATTCCGCCATGTCTTCATCCCCTAGATAAGGAGACAAGTCCCCAACATTGAAACTTGCGGATACATTACCAAACTCACTAGGCAAGTCAAGTTTGTAAGCACCATCACCTAGCCTCTTTTCAACCACAAAAGGACCCTCAGCTCGTGGCATGAGCTTGTGCTTCCTCTTTCCCGGAAATCTTTCCTTCCTTAGGTGCAACCACACTAGATCACCCGGTTGAAATTCATGCTGACTTCGGTTCTTATTGGCCCTTTTCTTATAAGCCTCGTTCATCTTCTCAATTGTTGCACGAACTTGCTTAAGTAGTTTGATCATAGCAGTAGCATGTTCCCTAGCTTCCTTGTGTATATACTCATCCTTAGGCAAAGCAATGAGGTCAATAGGAACATAGGGGTTCACTCCATAAACTACCTCAGATGGGCTATACTTGGTAGTGCTTGTAGGTGTTCTATTGTATGCAAATTCAGCATGGCTAAGTTTGATGTCCCAATCCTTGCCAGTCTTGCTTACTAAGCCCCGCAACAACACCCCAAGTGTTCTATTAGTTACTTCAGTTTGCCCATCCATTTGGGGATGATGAGATGTGCTAAATAACAATTTGCCCAACAATCTCCAAAGTGTACGCCAAAAATAGCTAAGGAACTTGCTATCCCTATCCGACACTTGACGCGCTCGTTGTAAACACGTCAAAGATACCTAAACTACCCAATATAGGGCAAGTAAAGGGTCGAATCCACAAGGACTAAGGGAAGCACCAATAAGTATCGATTTATGATAAGCTAAGCAAAGTCTATGTTTTTGAAGATTTATAGATGAAAAGACAATAAGAAAAATGACTTTGGGAAGGGTATCCACCAATCAACTCATTCACAAACCAATCAATCACAATGGGAATCAACAATGGGGATCAATTGAGGGGAATTGTTCATCCATTGGTACTCTAACCACTCTCTCGAGCTAGCTAGATTGGCCAAGTCTCTTACCGAAGACCTATTCTCATGGCTAAGGCATTCAACCAAGCATATCCATAAACATGATGAACTTAAACAAGCAAACTAAGTCCCCTAGGCTAGGTAGTCCCTATTCTCATGGTCCTTCAAGCCTAATAATCGATTTGAGGCAACCCCCTAACTTCATCTCTCGATCCTTCACTAGGGGCACCTAAATTATGCTCCTATGATGGCCAATCACACAAACATTCATGAAAATGCCAAATCAATTAACCAAAATTATCCCAAGTCAAAACCCAATGTTGGATTTAGAGGTTCATGAACTCATTAATGGCTTCAAACCCTTCCCAAAGAAATAGCTACTCACAAATCATGAAAAATTATAAACTAAAAGACATTAACAACTATTAACATGAACTAAAACAATAATCTAGGATGAACAAGTAAATAGAGTGAAAATGACATGGAAATATGAAAATAAAGCAATAAAATGTGAGAGAGAGTAAGAAATTCTCATTAAAGTTGCAAGGAGATCCCAAATCTTCAAGTTTCCTTCTTAGATTCATCAAATTCCAAGTTTTCAACAAGTTTCTCTCACTTCTCTCTCTAGAAGATGAGATTTTCTCTCTCCTAGGGTTCTAAGAATTTAAAATCTCCCTTTATTATAATATAATCTAAATTAGCTTCAGTTCAAATAAGAGGAGTCCCTCTTATATAGTCATAAGAAATAAAACAGAAAATTACAAAACAACCCCCGCATTAAAACAAACAAAGTCGTAAAAAGGTTTCCGGAAAAATGACCCGACCCGGCCGGGTAAGATGACCCGAGCCCTCGGTTCACCTGACCCGGGCGGGTTAGACCAACAGGAGTGAAAATGAATTTATCGCAGATTGACCCGGGCGGGTCAGTTGACCCGAGCGCTCGGGTCAGTTTTCAGTTTCGTCAGTTCATTTTCAAACGGCCATATCTCACTCGTTTTACATCGGAATTAAGCTTGTGACCACTCGTTGGAAAGATATTGAGCCAAGCTTTCATTTCCAACTTGGATCGCTCAAAAATGTTTTGTGTGCTGAATGTTATGGCCATTGGAAGTTGACCTTTGTGCGCAAATCCTTCCAAGACTTCTTATATTTGTTTCCATGAACTCGGTTATGCTTCCTTGAAGCTTCCTTGACCTTCCTCTTCGATCTTAATATCCGGGGTTGTGCAAGTATCTTCCAAGCATGCTCCTAAGTCCTGTAATGAAACAAAGCACCCAAAGAAAGTGCATACGAGGAGGAAAATTGCACAAATTAAGAAAATAGCTAACAAACTAGCCTAAACTAACTCAAAAACAACTATAATACCAACTAAAAGTGATCAAAAAGTAAAGCAATAAACAAGACATCAAACTCCCCCAAGCTTGATCTTTGCTTGTCCCCAAGCAAAATAGAATAAAACACAAGGGTAAGAGAATGAAGATTATTTGAAAACAAGATGAAGAAGAAAGAAGAAAGGAAAAAGGAGGAAGAAAGAATTTACACTAACTCATTTTCGTAGGAATCACGATTGCATTTAGCACATGCAACAAGCTCTTTAAACCCCTAGATCGCTCTAGAGGGCGAGTGGGATCTCGTGAGGGTTTCCAAAGAGTTTTCAAACCCACAACTCTAGTTATTTATTCAATCAAATTCAAGATTAATGCCCAAGTCAACTATCAATGAAATGGTTCACAAGCAAAGATAGAGAGCAACTTTCAAAACAACTAATTTCCAAGTGTACTCATAGGTTATGGGTAGAGACAGAAACTAATCAAGATTGCAATAGGACACCCAATTAGACTTTTTACTCGCTCATTAGAGAACACCTAGCTATCCAAAAGACTTAGGGCCCTTCAAGTGTTATAAAAGCTCAAACCACTAGTCCACCATCCCTAGACATACAAATAGGCCTTAGACTCCACTCTACTCAAAACTTTAGAAAAATAGTACTAAGTGTGGGAGGCATCCACAAATTGACCTCTTTTATTGGAATTCTTTTACTCTTTTTGCTTTTCGTTTTTCTTCACTTTTTTTTTCATTTTTCACGCCTTTTTTTGACTGTTTTTGGCTTTTTCTTTTTCCCTTATTATGGGAATTTTTGCTATACAAATGTGAAGTTACTCAATAAAGAGAGACATAAGAACTTGTGGCTTTTTGTGCCACTTAGTGCATACAAAGAGAAATAAAAACTAAGTTTCTTGTTGAGCTTTGTTTGGGGACATGATGAGTATATCTAGGGACACAAGGGACCGCAAATTTGAAGCTAAAATTATCCAAGCATGAGCAAATTAATCAAGATTCAAGACTAGGCATCCAATAGAGCATTCATTAGTTTCATTTTGGTAGATTCTAATGCAATCAAGATTAACTACCTCCTAAAACACCTTAACCTATGCTCACACTCTTCCAAAAGAAGCATCTAAACATATACTCAAAGTCAAAGCAAGGAATCCACATCACATCATTACTTAGCATCTTCCTTGGATAAGAAAACCAAATTTTTATTCAAAACTAACACTACTTTTTTTTTTCTTTCTTTTTTCTTTTTTAATCATTTTTTTTCCATTTTTGACTTTGTTAAAACTAAAGAGAAGGAAATCAAAACTTGAAAGAGAAAGAAAAGAAATGAAAAAAAAAACAATTTTTTTAGATTTTTTTTTTGAAAAAGGGGAAAAAAAGAAAAAGAAAAAGAAAAAAAAACTATATACACCTCCCCCAAGCTAGCAAATAGCTACTCCCCCAAGCTAGAATAAAGCATTGTCCTCAATGCTTGAACAATAAGATCAAAAGGAGGGGGGAAGGGGAAAGAAACATCCAAACCAACAAGCATATGTTCCACAATCATAAAGCATTAGAGAAAGAGAAAAGGAAGGAAGCTACCGGATAGTAGGTGGGTGTAAATACCCGCAAATGACCCAATTTCTCCACTTATAATCAACTTCCTCAAAACCATGATTTGCTTTCCACGTACTATTGAGAATGAGTGTTATTCCAATCATGTACCTAAATCAAAATAAAAATAGAGAAGAGAAATGAGTAAAATCAAAAGAAAGAAATGAAAGCAATAAATCACGGGTTACTTCCCGAGAAAGACTTATTTAAGGTCTTAAGCTTGACCTTTCTAATAAATAGCAATTCAAAGATCGCAAGAGTTTGTCAAATGTACTAGCACACATTTCCATTCTTATTAAGTATGCAATGACATAATGCAAAGTGTGCATAAAGTACAATGCAACTCCATGAAAATGAGGAGAAGGATGCCTAAAAGAAGGAACAAAAGGAAAAACAAAGAAATAAGAATAAGAATTAAAATAAGAAGAAAAATGAAATGACAAACTCTCCTCAACAAACTCTTTTTTTGTGGCAATCTCCTCAACAATAAACAAATTGGGCACTTGAAGGTCAAAAGAGGCAATAAACTCATCAAAAGGTGGAGTTTTAAGAGATGAGAATGGATATGAAATGGGAGTAGAGGGAATAATGTCAATCCTTCTTGTAAATGGAATATGAGGGGAAGAGATAGAAACAAAGCTTTCACTAACCACTTCACTCACATCGCAAGACTTAAGAAGGGAGACTTCTTCCACCAATGAGTTATTATCAACAACATTTTCATTATCCATCAAAACTTCAAAATCATCACCAATCACCAAATGAGGTATCTCACCCTCAACTTGACCAAGATCTTCACTCAA
Organism: Beta lomatogona; assembly: GCA_947646795.1. Classification (NCBI taxonomy): domain Eukaryota; kingdom Viridiplantae; phylum Streptophyta; class Magnoliopsida; order Caryophyllales; family Amaranthaceae; genus Beta; species Beta lomatogona. The sequence goes on from CANSNZ010000942.1 coordinate 4,574,312, forward strand.
GTAAGAAGGGGTAGGAGAGGATGGATGCTCTAAAGCACAAGGAGGGAAGGTAAGGTCCAATCCACTAGATGTAGATACATGAGACTCAAAAAGGGTATGTAGAGACTCATAAACATCCTCACTTTCAACAATATCTTCAATAATGGGCCTTTTCTCCTCAAAAACATGCCCCTCATCGTCACTACTCCAAAAACCATCATCAAGATCATGGGGTTTTTCCAATTGATTTTCATTTTCAATATACCTCGAATCAAAATAATCAAACTTGAGAATATCATTTTTGCAACCCCGATTTTTCCCAAGCGAATTCAAACCACTTTTCAATTGTAAAAACAGATCCTCAATGGGTTTGGAGTCAACTTTAGGGAGAGGTTCATAATTGGCACTAGAATTTGCCCCAATAAGATATCGCTCAAGAGTCAGCTCCAATTCGGATTTCGATGATTCAGAATGCAAGGAACCTTGAAAATCAATTTTGGGGGAGGGATTACAATCAAGCATATGAGAATCAATATTGGGGACATGTGACACATCATTGAAATTCATGCACATATTAGAGGAATCATGACAATTTGCATAAAAGTCGGAATAATAAGTGTCCTTAGCTAACCACAAAAAAAAAAATTCCAAGCTTCATCCGAAGATGTCGCTCGAAAATCACCGTTAAACATATTTTCAACAACTCCTCTAGTATGCTCATTTAGTCCCCAATAAGTAATCTCACAAGATTCCTCAATATTATAGCCATGAAACTTTATAAATTCCCCAAGTCTCTCAAAGTAAACCCAAAAAGACTCATTTTCGTATTGAGGAAAAGAAGTATTTGCCATTTTTTTTTTCAAGAAAAAAAGAAAGAAAAAAAAAAAAAAAAAAATTCACAAATAGCCTAGACTTATCTAATCAACACGAATCAATGCAAGCCGAAGTCCCCGGCAACGGCGCCAAAATTTGTCGCGCTCGTTGTAAACACGTCAAAGATACCTAAACTACCCAATATAGGGCAAGTAAAGGGTCGAATCCACAAGGACTAAGGGAAGCACCAATAAGTATCGATTTATGATAAGCTAAGCAAAGTCTATGTTTTTGAAGATTTGTAGATGAAAAGACAATAAGAAAAATGACTTTGGGAAGGGTATCCACCAATCAACTCATTCACAAACCAAGCAATCACAATGGGAATCAACAATGGGGATCAATTGAGGGGAATTGTTCATCCATTAGTACTCTAACCACTCTCTGAGCTAGCTAGATTGGCCTAGTCTCTTACCGAAGACCTATTCTCATTGCTAAGGCATTCAACCAAGCATATCCATAAACATGATGAACCTAAACAAGCAAACTAAGTCCCCTAGGCTAGGTAGTTCCTATTCTCATGGTCCTTCAAGCCTAATAATCGATTTGAGGCAACCCCCTAACTTCATCTCTCGATCCTTCACTAGGGTACCTAAATTATGCTCCTATGATGGCCAATCACACAAACATTCATGAAAATGCCAAATCAATTAACCAAAATTATCCCAAGTCAAAACCCAATGTTGGATTTAGAGGTTCATGAACTCATTAATGGCTTCAAACCCTTCCCAAAGAAATAGCTACTCACAAATCATGAAAAATTATAAACTAAAAGACATTAACAACTATTAACATGAACTAAAACAATAATCTAGGATGAACAAGTAAATAGAGTGAAAATGACATGGAAATATGAAAATAAAGCAATAAAATGTGAGAGAGAGTAAGAAATTCTCATTAAAGTTGCAAAGAGATCCCAAATCTTCAAGTTTCCTTCTTAGATTCTTCAAATTCCAAGTTTTCAACAAGTTTCTCTCACTTCTCTCTCTAGAAGATGAGATTTTCTCTCTCCTAGGGTTCTAAGAATTTCAAATCTCCCTTTATTAAAATATAATCTAAATTAGCTTCAGTTAAAATAAGAGGAGTCCCTCTTATATAGTCGTAAGAAATAAAACAGAAAATTACAAAACAACCCCCGCATTAAAACAAACAAAGTCGTAAAAAGGTTTCCGGAAAAATGACCCGAGCCCTCGGGTGGCATGACCCGAGCCCTCGGGTCACTGACCCGGGCGGGTCAGACCAACAGGAGTGAAAATGAGTTTATCGCAGATTGACCCGGGCGGGTCAGTTGACCCGAGCGCTCGGGTCAGTTTTTAGTTTCGTCAGTTCATTTTCAAACGGCCATATCTCACTCGTTTTACATCGGAATTAAGCTTGTGACCACTCGTTGGAAAGATATTGAGCCGAGCTTTCATCTCCAACTTGAATCGCTCAAAAATGTTTTGTGTGCTGAATGTTATGGCCATTGGAAGTTGATCTTTGTGCGCAAACCCTTCCAAGACTTCTTATATTTGTTTCCATGAACTCGGTTATGCTTCCTTGAAGCTTCCTTGACCTTCCTCTTCGATCTTAATATCCGGGGTTGTGCAAGTATCCTCCAAGCATGCTCCTAAGTCCTGTAATGAAACAAAGCACCCAAAGAAAGTGCATACGAGGAGGAAAATTGCACAAATTAAGGAAATAGCTAACAAACTAGCCTAAACTAACTCAAAAACAACTATAATACCAACTAAAAGTGATAAAAAAGTAAAGCAATAAACAAGACATCAACACTATAGACTTAGGAACCCCATGTAACCTCACAATCTCCCTAAAATACAATCCAGCCACGTTAATTGCATCATCCACCTTGTGACATGGCACGAAATGAGCCATCTTGGAGAAAGATCTACCACCACCATGATAGCATCCTTACCCCTTTGTGTACGAGGCAAAGCTACCACAAAATCCATGCTCACATCCTCCCAAGGTCTCTCCGGAATCGGCAGTGGAATATAAATCCCCTTATGAAAGGTGCTCTTGGCTCTTTGACACACACCACACCTTGCCAAATGTGCTTGAACATCTCCTAACATACGTGGCCAAAAGAAGTGCTCATGAAGTAATTCTAAGGTCTTATGCACCCCAAAATGCCCAGCCAAACCTCCTCCATGCGCTTCTTTCACCAACAAACCCCTTATAGTACACTTAGGCACGCACAACTTATTCCCCTTGAACAAGTATCCCTCATTTAACACATAAACCCCTTATGGCCCCTTCAAACACTCCTTGAACAATTCCTTGAAATCCGGATCTTCCACATAATACTCCTTCAATATCTCGAACCCAAGTATCCTAGAATCAAGCATTGTTAATAGATTGAACCTCCTAGATAGAGCATCCGCCAACAATATTAGCCTTCCCCGCCTTGTACTTAGCCACAAAGTTAAAAGATTGCATGAATTCCACCCACTTTGCATGCCTAGCACTAAGTTTATGTTGTCCATGAATGTATTTCAAAGACTCATGATCAGAATGCAAAACAAATGCTTGGGGATGCAAATAATGACTCCAATGATCTAAAGCTCTCACGATAGCATAGAACTCTTTATCATAAGTCGAATAGTTCAATTTTCCCCCTCCAAGCTTTTCACTAAAGTAAGCAATTGGACGACCTTCTTGTATCAAAACTGCCCCAATCCCCTTACCACTAGCATCACATTCTACTTCAAAAGGCTTAGTGAAATCCGGTATTGCTAGAATAGGAGCAGTACACATCCTTTCCTTCACCTCCTCAAACGCCTCTTGAGCTTGTTTTGTCCATTCAAACCCACCCTTCTTTGTACATTCAGTTATAGGAGCCAACAACGTACTAAAATTCTTAATAAACCTCCTATAAAATGAAGCTAAGCCACGAAAAGACCTTACCTCAGTTAATGTCTTAGGAATAGGCCACGACTTGATTGCTCCAACTTTGGATGGATCCACCTTGATGCCATGATCAGTCACGATGTATCCAAGGAAACTAATTTCCCCTTGCATGAAGGTGCACTTCTCCATCTTCCCAAATAGCTTTTGCCGACGTAGTACCTCAAACAACTCCCTTAGGTGTTTTAAATGTGAACCCACGTCTCTACTATACACCAAGATATCATCCAAGTATACCACAACAGATCTCCCCAAGAATGGCCTAAGTACTTCATTCATCAACCTCATGAAGGTACTTGGCGCATTAGTGAGCCCAAATGGCATCACCAACCACTCATAGAGTCCATGCTTAGTTTTGAACGCCGTCTTCCATTCATCACCTTCCCTCATCCTTATTTGATGGTAACCACTCCTCAGATCTACCTTGGAAAACAACCTTGCGCCACATAACTCATCAAGGAATGGGAAATCTATACTTGATAGTAATGTTATTCACCGCTCTACTATCAATGCACATTCTCCACGTCCCATCCTTCTTAGGAACCAACAAAGTAGGCACGGCACAAGGGCTCATGCTCTCCTTCACGTATCCCCTATTTGCCTTTGCAACTCCTTAGTCTCATCCGGATTTGCCCTATAAGAAGGCTTGTTTGGAATAGGTGCTCCTGAAATAAGATCTATTTGGTGTTCAATCCCACGAATTGGGGGCAAACCAGGTGGTAAATCCTCCAGAAAAACGTCCTCAAATTCCAGCAATAGCTTGGCTAATTCAGGACTTTTGCTTGCTAACCCTTCCACCACTTCCTTGCTAAACAACACATAACAAGGCTCACCCTCTCCAATCTCCCTCTCCATCACCTTTCTTCCCACCAAGAGAGTCTCTTTTGGCTTAGCTTTTGTAGGAGGGTTGGATTTTTTCGGGTGTAAAGGGATCAACTCCTTCTTCACTCCATCCTTCCTAATGGTGTACACATTAGTCACTCCATTGTGCTTAGATTGCCTATCACATTGCCACGGTCTCCCTAGAAGAATATGGCACACATCCATCTTTAAAACATCACACAAAATCTCGTCACTATAGGAACCTATTTGGAACCCTACTAGTGCTTGTTTCCTCACTGAAGTGCCTTGCTCATCTAACCACCTTAGCTTGTAAGGGCTAGGATGCCGAGTAGTTTTTAAACTCAACTTCTCCACCAGCTCCTTAGACACAGCATTAGTCATGCTCCCTCCATCAATGATCAAATCGCACAACTCACCACTCACCCTACACTTGGTTTGGAAGATATTCTCCCTTTGCTCCGGTTGGTTGGCTACTTGAATATGCATGGCCCTCCTCAATATGAGGCTTCTCTCCCCTTCCGGGCCACACTTCTCCGCCTCTTCATCACTACTATCAACTAGATCCACCTTTTCATCAACTTCTTCGTCCTTTTCATCAGTGAAGGCTTGAATGCCTATTGCTTGGATCTCCATCATAGTAAGTGCCCTAGGATTAGGACAATCCCTCTTGTAGTGCCCGTGTCCTTGACAATTGAAACATTTGATTTTAGAAAGGTCACTACTACCCACAGCCAACTGCTTCCCCTTATCTCCTTCAAGGCCTCTAGGGTTAGGTGTTTTGGCATTCGAACCACCCTCTTTTGAACTCCCATAGGCGCCCCTAAACTTCGAACTACCCCCCTTCTCATAGGTTGCAGTCCCTTTGTCCTTCTTCCTATGCTTATCAAATTTCATGGCCAATTTGCACGCCTCATCATAGTTAATGTAGGGATGCACTTCAACCTTCTCATAGACGTCATTATTTAGACCAGCCAAGAATCGCCCTAATTTTTGCTCCTCCCTTTCTTCAATCTCGCAAACAATGGCTAATCTCTCGAACTCCTTGATATAATCCTCAACACTTCCAAAACCTTGCTTCAAAGTACTCCACCTTACGTACAAAGTTTGTTTAAAATTGGCTGGAACAAACCTTCGTCTTAAGTGTGTTTTAAGCTTGGGCCAAGAACAAATCTTTCCCTTTCCACCCCTCCTTCTTTGAGCTTGAACTCCTTCCAACCAAATCGTAGCATGTTTGATTAGCTTTAATTTAGCAATTGAGAATTGCTTTTCATCCGGCGTCTCCCTATACTCAAAGAATCTCTCAATGGATCTCTCCCACTCCATATATAATTCAGGATCTAGAGTGCCATCAAAGTCATTGATGTCAATCTTCATCCCTCGATCTCTCGCACCACCATCGTTCTTCCTCTCCTTGTCTTTCCCTAGTACGCTTACTGTTAATGTGGCCAAGACTTGTTGCATGGCTGCAAGTTGTTGTTGAAGTAAATCATTAATCCTATCTTGGTTGTTGTCTCCCATGGTGACGAGTTATCACCCTCCAAGAACCACCAAGAACTTCCAAGAAACGCTCCAAACGTTCCCAAAAAAAACTGTTCGAACAACCCTAGCACTTCTAGGATCTTTCTTGGACAAAAATCACCACTTTTTGGCACGTCTAATACCCCAAAAACACGCCTTAGCTCTGATACCAATTGATGTGTAACGTGGAAGAAGAAATCTCACACCTTACAATGAGAATGATAAGAAACAAAGAAGATTACTCTATTCTTTGAATCGGTTAGTTAGGTTTCAAGAACTTGGTTCTTGGATCCTAAACTAAGGCTTCTAAATTTGTTGGTATTGGAATACTTACAACACTCACAAACTCTTCGAAGACTTACTTGGAACTCACAAGAAATCACTCGGGAAATTTAATCAAACAAGCAAACACTCTTTGCAAATTCGAAAACAAGAGTAAATAAACTTCAATATTATTTCGTGTCCTGCAAATAATACAACCTAAGCTATTTATAAGTCAAAGAACGTAAACCTAATAGGCTTAGGACAAATCCCCAAGTCCTAGACTTCTAACCCCTTTGAGTCATGTAAAATCCATCGTTTTAAGAACGTAGGCAAAACCATGACTCCTAAGACAACTCGGATTATAAAACCTAAAGACTCCTTCATCTAACACAACTCCTAAACCAACTAGGATTATGTTAAATGACTCCTAACAAATAAAGACTCCCAACAAACTCCTAATCCAACTCGGATTAGTACTACCTTCTCCTAACAGAACTAGGAGAACTCTCAACAATCCTAACAGAACTATGATTGCCAAGTAATCACCATGCACGCCCTACTAGCTTCCAAGCTCGGACCATGGGCTTCACTAAACCTTCCTTGACTGCCATCCATGTCCTTAGCAAGCAAAACCTCATGATCTCCTCTTGATGAACTACTTGCCCTCGCATCACGCCCGATCGGGCGCGCAAGCTTTTTTGGGGTATTTCTCACTCGGTCAACCGGGCGAATGTGCGCTGAGAGGATTGAGGACAACTTGGCTCGCCCGGTTCGGCCAAACCGCCCGGTCGACAGGGCGAGCGCTTTTCTTCAGCTCCGATGCAAATAAGTTTCAACATGATATTGTTTCACCCCATAAAAAATACGATTCAAAAGTATCAGTGGACTCAAAATCAATCAAGAAGGCTTGCATCATCATCAATCAATCATATTAATCCAACAACGAATCACCGAGAAAGACAATCAAGCAAGGTTACTACACATATCATGCAGATGCTAAGATTGTGCTCACCAAGGAAGACACTCCCTCTTATTTTTATGGCAGGCAAAAGATGTGCCCGATCACTCTCCATTCCCACCATATGTCCCCTCCCAACTCATCACTCTCGTGTGTTTAGAAGGTAATATATGACACTCAATCTAGTTCAGTCGACTCAGAAATGACACTTACTCTTTAACTTTGATCCATCGACTCACTTTCAATCCAACAATGCAACACATAAAGATCATGAGGACTTTGGAAGGTTGTAATGGGGCCGAGGTTAAGGGTATGGAATAATTTGGGAATGTGGTGGATAAACCAAGCATGGAGAAGCATAGACTAGCAAAACTAATTATGAGACCTTCATAACTTCAACTACTAACATCTTCAAAATATCGCTCACATTCAGTTTCTCAACTCAATCACCATTTTCCAACCTTTTTGTTCTTTTTCTTTCCTTTGTTATTTCCTTTTTTTTCTTTTTTGATTTGTTGTTGTTGAACTTATTTTCTTTCTTTTTCAAACTTGAAGTATCAAGTCAATCATACACTCATCATGATCTAACTCCAACTAGTACACATCACAATAAACATAACTATCAAGACAACCCAATCACTCAACTAATGCTCCCCCAAGCTAGGCTTGGGACAAGAATCAAATAAGGCTAAGGGGCTTGTAATGAAGGTTAGTAATCATAAACAGACAGAATGGCTTCAGCAGGGCTAGAGATCGAATAATGTAATCAATCACAACTCTGGAGCTAGAAAGTATGAAAATAACGCCTCAGTCATGTCAAAATGTATGCACCTCGAATTTCAAAGAGTACGGGATCAAAACCAAGATCAATATCATAACTGAGGAGCTAATCACAAAACAAAGAAGGAAGACTTGATGAAAGATAGGCATCCATGGCTCAAGAAATCTCACAGTCTAACCAACTTAGTTCCACAATCAATGCAAGTGCCACAAGTATCATGCAATTAAGTGTCATGGAAGATTGAAAATCAACTCAAGACTAACAAATACTCATGCCAACTATGTTAGGAATCTGGGTGTTGTAGTTTGATTAATGCGGAACAAAGTCAATGAAATAATAAGGATGAGAAAAGCAATAAAGAAGAGAAATAAAAGAACACAAGGATTTACGTGGTTCAGTCAAATTTGACCTACGTCCACAGGTGGGGGATTAGAGCTTCTTCACTATGATGGAGAACAACAGAGAGAATAATACAAGGAGTCCTAAATTCTAGAGGCTAAAAGTGTTTCATGAGTTGTGTGTTTCAAATAATGAATACTAAGAGGTCCTTTTATAACATAAGGAACCCCGTACAAAACCCTAGAATACATTCCGTACAAAACCCTAAAAAGAAAATCCGAATCGAAAACACGTCTTGCAAACCGCGAGTCGCGGTATGCTCTCGGCAGCTCTTCGTAAAACGGGCGTAACTTTCTCGTTTCTCAGCGGAATTGGGCATATGACCTGTCGTTGGAAAGCTCTTTGAACAAGCTTTCACTTCCAATTTGAATCACATCAAAACCATTTATAGATTGAAAGATATGTGCATTCAAAATCACCCTTATGTCATTCACAAGATTTCAAGTCATAATTAACAAACTATCATATATTAAGAGTCAAAATAGTCTTTCAAAATTTTGGGGCACATGGAAACAATCATGCAACTCATAAATCTCATGTCAAACTCGTATTTTTGGTGTTTTTGTTTTATGCTTTTTTTTGTATATCTAGGAAAGCAATAAACTATACTAACTATACTAGAAAGCAATAATTAGAGGGATGTACTTACAGAAATCCTCCCCCCAAGCTGAACTCAGCAGTAGCCTCATTGCAGCAAGAGGGAAGGAAAGGACTCACTCATCATCGTCAGACGCATCTGCGACGAAACCTCCACTACTACCACCTTTATCACCAAAAGGAACATGGCTAGTAGTACCCCCAAAGTGGGGTGCACCTAGGGCTGGCAATGATGCGAGTCGAGCTCGAGTTTGACTAAACTCGACTCGAACTCGAAATCTCGTACCCAAACTCGACTCGACTCGAAAATTCGCGAGCTTCAAATTTTCAAGCTCGAACTCGAACTCGAAACCTAAACTCGAGCTCGAGCTCGAACTCGAACTCGAACTCGTTTCAAAATCAAACTCGAACTCAGTTAAAGCTCGAACTCGAACTCGAACTTTGTTCCAGCTCGAACTCGGTTCCAACTACCTTAATGCATTCTTTGAAGATTTTTTATGAACAAGAAATATCAAACTAAAAATAAATCCCCCAAAAGTACTTAACCATACATGAAACATCATTACATCAACATGAAAAGTTTTTCCGAATCAATCCTGAACAAACAACTAATACAAATTCATTATCATCATATCACTACAAATCCACAACAACTAATACAATTTGCACATCACATGATGGCCACATTTTAGGTTCCGCAACCTTAACACCAAGTAATGCACCTAGCTTAAACTTTTTCCACAAAAACCTGTTAAGAAATAAAGTGAAACCTTGTTAATAGGGGTAAGAAACAAAGAATTAAAATTTAAAAACAGAAGCGACTTTTAAACATGAAGTTGAAAACTGAACTTAACAAAGAACTTAACAAAGAATGCCATCACGCAGAAACCAAATTCCCAGAAAATATCAACAGCCCAAGAGGAAAGAAGCATAAACCTCAAAAATAAACCTTTTAAACATGAAGGTAAGAAACAAATACTGATAAAACCTAAGAAATCAACAACAAATCAAGCATAATTTAGAACCCACAAAAAGATCTACATTATTATAGCGACAACATTAAACTAACGAGGTAGTGGCAGTAAGTCTGTATAATTTGTATGGCCCTTGTGGCTCGTTTAAATAAAAAAATAGCGAGAAACATAAAGAAAAAATACGTGAAGTTGTGATGAAAATTAAAACAAGCATAATTTAGCAGGTAACTACAACCAATCTGATTTCTCACAACAACAAAAAAAAAAAAAAGAACAATTTCAATTCAAATAGTGTGGTGGTATCCTTAAATAATGTTTAAACAGCTTCAAATTTTCAATGAACTTACAAAGAATTAAACATCCCTAATATTACTAGTCTCTTACATTCAGTATAATTAAAGTCGATTACTCGAGTTTACCTTAGAATGAGCGGCGCCGAGGTGAGGTGGTGGTGTGCGAGTGCGAGGGCTTTCAGTGTCGCCTGGAGTAGCGCCACTGTCGTGGTGTGCGGGAGCGTGGTGGGCTGAAGCTAGCGCCGCCTAAAGATGGTCGATGGAGATTGGAGAGGGAGGGCAGATTGAAGAGGGAGGCGTCCTACTGTTTTTTGGGGGATAGGGCTGAGTTTGTATCATTTAGGGTTGGGAGACTTATTAGTCTTTACTCTTTCACTCTTTCTTTACAATGGATGGTTAAGATTAGATAGTTGGGTTTTTTAAATCTCATCCATTGTATAGTTCTATTTCTTTCCTTCCCTCTTTTGGTCATTTAATATACTTTTTTTCATGTTTTTTTTTTTTTTAAAAAAAGTTTTAGTATTTTTTTGAAAAAAAAGTTAAACTTTCTTAAAAAACAAAAATAGTATATATATATATATATATATATATATATATATATATATATATATATATATATATATATATATATATATATATATATATATATATATATATATTATTTTTTCGAGTATCTCACGAGCTTTTCGAGTCGAGTATTGAGTTGCTCGACTCGACTCGTTAACATGTCGAGTCGAGCTCACTCGAGTTGAGCTTTGACCGAGCTTTGACCGAGTCGAGTTCGAGTAGCTCGCGAGCTGTCTCAACTCATTGCCAGCCCTAATAGCAGAACCCCAGATCGAAAAAGAAAAGCAAAAGAAGAAGAGAGAGAGATCTAAGTACCAATCGCGATTTTGAGATCGACTATCAACACATCATAATCTCAAATCTCCATTAAAATCCATCTTGATTCACAGAACTACGAATAAAGCCGAATGAGATCTCGCAATAAAAACCGATGAAATTGGCAAACCTTAGAAAAAAACAAACAACGCGCAAACACAACAATTCTCCTTGTGAAATTCGCCTGTGAATCACAATCACCGATGAATTTGAGAAACATGAGAGAAAACAAAAAGTTTTCTAAAACCCTAGTGAGAGAGGAAAAGAGGGAAAGTGAGGGAGAGTGCGTGAGAGGTGGGCCTTGTATTTGCGCGGAAATTGGGCCAACATTACTGATCCGGTGGTCCACTTACTTGAACCGCATCAGTTTTTAATAATGGATCCGGTTCAAGACCCAACCGGATCAGTTAATTGATCTTATAAATTGCTATTGGATTATCGGATCCGATTTTGGAATAGCCGGATATGTTCTTTTGTGCCATTTAGCGTTTTTTCCACTAGTGGATAATCAGTAAATCATAATTTTTGGATTTTAGGAACACATTTTTGTTAACCCTTCCTCTTTTGAAATCATTTTCAAGTAGGAACTTAGAGTGTCTTTCATACCAAGCCCTAGGGGTTTGCTTAAGTCCATACAAAGCCTTGTCTAGTTTAAAAACATGATTTGGAAAACTAGGGTTTTCAAATCCAGGTGGTTGTTCCACATAGACGTCTTCATTTAAGCAACCATTTAAGAAGGCACACTTGACGTCCATTTAGTACAACCTAAAACCCATGAAAGCAGCAAAGGCAATTAAAATTCGAATAGCTTCTAACCTTGCAACAGGTGCAAAAGTCTCCTCGTAGTCAATTCCTTCCCGTTGATTGTATATACATATATATATATATGCAACAGGTGCAAAAGTCTCCTCGTAGTCAATTCCTTCCCGTTGATTGTATATACATATATATATATATATATATATACATATACATATATATATATACATATACATATATATTATTTTTTCGAGTATCTCACGAGCTTTTCGAGTCGAGTATTGAGTTGCTCGACTCGACTCGTTAACATGTCGAGTCGAGTTCGAGCTCGAGTCGAGCTTTGACCGAGTCGAGTTCGAGTAGCTCGCGAGCTGTCTCAACTCATTGCCAGCCCTAGGTGCACCACTAGGGTCAGTATGCTCAGGTACATGCGGAGTGTACCATGAAGGATGTGTGGCATCATCATGGGCAACAAGCCCCTGCTGAAAGTAATCATGGTATACGGGATACATAGCATAGCGCATGTCAGATTCCACGGTGGTCAACCGTATATCCAACGAGGTCAGATGGGTCTGGAGTGTAGCCTGACCAGGCTCAAGGTGTCCCATCTGAGAGGTAAGGGCATGCTGACCCTGCTCCAAGCGGTTAAGAACCGCCATCATAGGGTCCATGGGTGCAGAGGAAGATGAAGCCTCCCCAACTGGATGCCTATGGTAGGTTCGTAAACAAGCTGTGGGCTCCTGACCACGCATAGGAAGGAGGTAGGACCTGGCAACTGTGTTTTTAGCTTTTTCTCCGTCAAAATTTTCCCAAGTTAAGATATTGACCCCCTACACACACTAAGCTCGTCCAAAAATCAGTACACTCTATCTCGCCTCTCTAAAAATAAAAAAAAGTAATCTAAACTAGTAAAGTAAAAAAAAAAAAAAAAGACGGGTTGCCTCCTGCAATGCATTGGTTTAGAAAGGTCCCGCAAGACCATAATACCTTAGATTTCAAACTACAGGAGCTTGGAAGTAGATAACCTCCAATTGACCAATGAAACACCCTCATGGTTCAGCTTTAGATGCAAACCATTCACTTTGAACTTTGTCCCCTCTGAATTAGCCACTTCAATGGCTCCATGTGCCTCCACATCAGTGACATCAAAAGGTCCATACCACCTTGACTTAATATTTCCAGGAAAAAGCCTTAGTCTAGAATTATACAAGAGGACCTTGTCACCAACATGGAATTCTCGCTTGTTGATCATCTTGTCATGGAACTTCGGCCCTGTTCTTTTGGACTTATTTTCAGTTAATTTCAGTTCAGTTAATTTCAATTCAGTTCATTTAATTTCAGTTCAGTTCAGATAATTTCAGCTCAGTTAATTTAATTTCAGTTCAGTTCAGTTAATTTTAGTTTAGTTCAGTTAATTTAATTTCAATTCAGTTAATTTCAGTTCAATCTTATCTAATATTTTAATTATTATTTTTGTTTTCAATATTACTATTAATATTGTTATTATTATTAATATTATAATTATAATAACAATAATTTTTTTATATTTCTATTGTTGTTATTATTATTATTATTATTGTTGTTGTTTTTGTTGTTGACTTGTTGTTGTTGTTGTTGTTGTTGTTGTTGTTGTTGTTGTTGTTGTTGTTGTTGTTGTTGTTGTTGTTGTTGTTGTTGTTGTTGTTGTTGTTGTTGTTGTTATTATTATTATTATTATTATTAAATTTTATTATTATTATTTATTTATTATTGTTATTATTATTATTTATTATTATTATTGTTATTATTATTATTATTATTATTATTATTATTATTATTACTATTATTATTATTTTATTATTATTAATATTATTAATTTATTAATTATTATTATTATTAATTATTAATTGTTATTATTATTATTATTATTATTATTATTTTAGAAAATTAAATATACAATTTAGTTCAGTTTATCTCATTTCAGTTAATTTCAGTTCATTTCAGTAAATTTCAGTTCAGCTCGGTAACTTTCCGTTCAGTTCAGTAAACTTCAGCTCAGTTCAGTTACTTTCAGTTAATTTAATTTCAGTTCAGTTACTTTCAGTTAATTTAATTTCAGTTCAGCCAAAATAAGTTCAAAAGAATAGCGCCTTCTTCGTCTGTTCCTTGTAAATCTTGTGATTCTCATATGTTTCCAGTCGAAGCTCATCTAGCTCATTTAATTGAATAAGTCTTGCCTCACTTGCAGCCTCTAATTCCATGTTGATTTCCTTAACTACCCAAGCTGAGAGATATTCCATTTCAACTGGTAAATGACAAGCTTTGCCATAGACCAACCGATATGGAGTGGTTCCTAAAGGTGTCTTAAAAGCAGTTCGCAGTGCTCACAAAGTGTCATCCAACTTTTGTGACTAATCTTTCCTTGACCTATTAACCACCTTATCTAGGATGCGCTTGATCTGATGATTGGAGACTTCAACTTGGCCACTAGTCTGAGGATGATAAGCCAAGCCAACCTTACGAGTGACCCCATACTTCTTCAGTCTAGCTTTGAAGGTTCTCTGATGAAAGTGAGATCCCCCATCACTAATTAATACTCTCGGGACGCCGAAACGAGGACAGATGATCTTCTTAAAGAGTTTCATGACCACCTTGGAATCATTAGTAGGTGAAGCCATAGCTTCAACCCACTTTGTCACATAATCCACAGCTACTAAGATATACCTGTTCCCACAAGAAGATGGAAAGGTCCCATGAAATCAATGCCTCACACATTAAAGGGCTCAATCTCCAAAGTTCCCATCTGTGGCATCTCCTGTCTCTTTGAAATATTTCCTATTCTTTGACACTCATTGCAGGAAAGGCAAATTGCACGGGAATCTTTTAAAATAGTAGGCCAGTAGAAACCACTCTAAAGAACTCTATAAGTTGTGGCCTGTGAACCAAGATGTCCACTATAAGGCATACTATGACAATGTTTTAGGACCCCAACTATTCCCAATCAACAACACATCTTCGGAGCAAACTATCTGAACACTTCTTGTATAGGAGAGAGTCTTTGCAATAGTAGTGCTTAGCATTATAATAAAACTTCTTGCACTGCTGGTAAGTCAAATTAGGAGGATGAGAACCACCAACACAATAGTTAGCAAAATATGCATACCATGGGGATTGAGTAGACACACCATAGAGATGATCATCAGGAAAAGAATCACCTATTGGACCATCGACACTTGACTCAAATGTCAATCTGGAAAGATGATCAGCAACTACATTCTCAGCACCCTTCTTATCGCGGATCTCTAGATCAAACTCTTGTAATAGTAGTATCCACCGAATTAGTCGTGGCTTGGCTTCCTTCTTAGCCAATAGATACTTCAGTGCAGCATGGTCAGTGTGGACAATCACTTTCGAACCTATGAGGTAGGTCCGAAACTTGTCAAGAGCATATACAATGGCCAATAACTCCTTCTCTGTAGTAGGATAGTTGACCTGGGCTTCATCCAATGTCTTGCTGGCATAGTAGATAACATGGAGGACTTTGTTCTTCCATTGGCCAAGCACAACACCAGCTGCATAATCACTAGCATCACATATAATCTCGAATGGAAGACTCTAATCCGGAGGTTGTGTGATAGGGGCAGTGATCAATGATTCCTTTATCCTGTCAAAAGACTCCATACACGCATAAGTAAACTCAAAGGTGGCATCCTTGAGCAACAATCGAGTAAGGGGTTTCGCAATTTTTGAAAAATCTTAATCTGCGATAGAAACCCGCATAACCCAGAAAACTCCTCACTTCCTTAACATTCACGGGAGGAGGAAGTTTATCAATCACCTCAATTCTTGCTCTGTCCACCTGGATGCCACGTTCAGATATGAGGTGTCTAAGTACCACTCCTTCATTCACCATAAAGTGGCACTTTTCCCAATTTAGAACCAAATTCACTTTTGAACAGCGTTTCAGAATTTTAGAAAGATTATGCAAACATACATCAAATTCAGAACCATAAACACTAAAATCATCCATAAATACCTCCATGATATTCTCGATGAAATCAGAGAAAATGGCCATCATGCATCTCTGAAATATAGTAGGGGCGTTACACAAACCAAATGGCATTCTGCGGTATGCAAAAGTGTCATAGGGACAGGTGAACGTCGTCTTCTCCTGATCTTCTTGGTGAATTGGAATCTGAAAGAAACATGAATATCCATCCAAATAACAGAAAAAACTATGTTTTGCTATTCTTTGTAGCACCTGATTAATAAAAGGGAGGGGGAAGTGATCTTTCAAGGTGGCTGTGTTTAATCTGCGAAAGTCAATACACATTTTCCAACCTGTAACAGTACGCGTAGGAATTAGTTCATCCCTATCATTCTTAACAATAGTAGTCCCCCCTCCTTTTTAGGAACAACTTGAACCGGGCTCACCCACTTAGAATCTGAGTTGGGGTAGATGATGCCCGCGTCAAGTAGTTTCATTATTTCCTTCTTCACTACCTCTTGCATATTAGGATTCAATCGTCTTTGGGGTTGTATGCAAGGGTGGTGATTCTCTTCCAAATTGATTTATGCATACAAAAATCAGGGCTAATACCTTTTAGATCATCAATACTATACCCAATAGCCTTTTTACGCATGCGAACAACTATAAGAAGCTGTGAAAGCTGGCGATCTGTGAGTTTAGTACTAACAATCACAGGGCATTCCTCATTATCATCAAGAAATGAATATTTAAAGTGAGAAGGTAAAGGCTTAAGTTCTAACTTCTTTACATGTGGTTCGGAAGTACAACAAATAGTTTCCATTACCTCACATTCGACTGCCTCATCAACTTCAAGAACAAAAGTCTTTTATTTGACTTAGTTCCAAATTTAGTAAGTAGTTTTCATTTCTAACCTTGTCAAATTTTCCTTTAATTTCATATTTCTATCAGATTAGTCAAAGAAGCGATTTTCAGTTTCAATTCCAATATTCTTAAGTCAATCTATATGTTCCTTGTTCACTTTTAGGGCATATTCAGTTTGTTTCCTCTTAGTGCATTCATCTTTACATTCTTTAGCAGCATCAACTAATAAGTCATAGAGATTATCTTTTGTCAAAGATGTTAAACGAGTTTTAATAAAATTAAGACTTGCCTCAAGTGATTCAATTTCATCATCAGTTTCATTTCCATCAATAGCCATGAAACATAAGTAGGCTATCTCTTCATAATTTTGATCATGCTCTTCTTCTTCAGAATCAGAATCTCCCCATGCAGCTATCATTGCTCTCTTCAAGTCAGTTTTTTAGAATGGATTCTTGAAGTCTTTGTTCCTTTCTTTACTTCGTTCCTTTCCTTTGTCCTTGCCTTTCTCCAGTTCCCATTGAGGGCATTCCTTGATAAAGTGATCTAAGCTGCCACATTTATGACAACCAGTTTTGTTAGTAAAATTTTGATTCTTACCTTTGTAGTATCCAGTTTTCATGTTCCTAATTATCTTTTTGAAGCGTCGGACCAAGAGGGCAGATTCGTCATCTTCTGTATATGTTTCATCATCTTCATCAACCTTTAAGGCTATGGACTTTTGCCTAGATGGTTCTCCATCTTCTGAGTCCAAATGCAACTCATGTGTCATCAAGGAACCAACAAGCTGTTCCAAATTGAACTTGGTGAAGTCTTTGGTTTCCTGCAAAGCAGTAACTTTGGTCATCCATCTATTTTTGAGTAGACTTCTAATTATTAGGCATAAGAACAGTTATTTATGTCTTGATTAGCAATAATAATCATGTGATCAAATGATGAAAGCATTAAAAATACAATCATGCATAGGCATATAATTAATAATAATATAATATAAAAGCAAATATAAAAACAATAGAGATTAGAGAAGAATGTACAGTATAGCGTTAATTCTTTGAAGATCTACATCATGACAAGTAGATTATTTGTAAAACAAGAATTAAATTACAATTGACCCTCATGAATTATACCTTTGTCGTCTGAGTCTTATGCAGCGATCTTCAGGATTGGCAATCTTAAAGCCTGAAATAAGAAATTCGAACGGTTGGAGGTGTATGAGCTTGTTTGAATTTAATTAAATATGAGTTGGAGTGTTTGAATATGAGTTTGAGTGTTTGAATATGATTTTGAGTGTTTGAATATGAGTTTGAGTATAGGAGAGTATGTGTAGAAGTCGTAGGAAAGCATTGTCAAATGTCGTTCGAAGCAACGAGGTATTTATAGGCAAAGGAGACCGAAAACGAATTGAAAAGATAAAATTAAATTGTGCGCTTGGCGCACAGCGTCGCGCTTGACGCACGGATGTGCGCCTGACACAAAGACAGTTGTGCGCCATACGCATAGATATGCGCCACGCACATCTGTGCGCTAGACTCCCAGCTTTGTGCCACGCGTACTTACTTTCTGGCCGGTTTTTTTTATTGTTATAAGATTCGTTTTTATCCTTTGATAAAAATCTATCCTTTGACATCCGAAATCAGCTATCTTTCAGAATAAAATCTTATTTTCGAAATATCCTTTTAAAAATTAATTATAAAGAATAATTAATATTAAATATTAAAAATACAATTAATTATAAGGAATAATTAATTGGGCCTTAAAACTGGGCTTGGATTTAATAAATAGATTTTATATTTTCGAAATGCTTTTGGACTTAGCTTGTTCGATTACTCTTCCTTTTGACCAGACCAATTAGGACGATGGTTTGTTTCATCATTGGGTACTCAATGGGGAGACACGATTATGTGTCTACCCAAACACATATTCAAATTTATTCAAACACATTCGAATACACTGAAACTCCATTGATTTACATTCAAACTCCGTTAAAGATTCAAGATTGCTCCTCCTGCAGATCGTTACATAAGACACAAGCGACAAAGGTATTATTCCTAAGGGTCAGTTCCAATTTAATTCCTTTTGAACTAACAGTCTACTTGTCATAATGATATCTTGGCAGATTATTCATGACGGTTCAGGCGGTCCAACAGACTGGTAGGAGACTTGGACAACCCCATCAATACCTGGAAACTTTATGCAAAGTAGCATCAATTTCAGAAGCACTGACTTCATCAATTAATAATTCATATGCTGAAACTTTAAGAAAGGACCATTTCTAACTGTAAGAAGATGCAAATGGGGTAAACAATCAGCCCTGGTTCCAAGCAAATCAGTGTGAAATCTCAGCAACTCATATGGAGTGTCTCGAGGAACCTACATTATGAAGCAAATAAATATTGTTATGGTTGTTTCTAGTCTTCAACGCAGAGTAACATAACTTACGATTCCTATCATCAAGTCGAAGCCATTGTGCCAATTCAAGCCACTAATTCAGATTACTAATTTCAACTTGTTCCTAGTGCTGGATAAAAGAGATTTGCAGGATCATCCTTCTGCACAAGTTGGGTGTGCCTCAAAGCTATGACATCCCTTCTATTAAGACAACTAACATAACATATTTCATTCTAAAATACATATGGGCATAAGTTTATTGTTGTTTTAAATGGTCAAATTGCTAAATTTGTTACTGTCCCCTACTTATTGTTGTTAGTTACTTTTGCAATGATAATTTTACCATGGCTACAATCATAATGTCATTTAAATTTGTTTGATTTTCAGGTAATAATCAAAATTTATACTTTGTAATCTTATTAGAACTAGGAAAATTTTGTAATAACAACCTTTCTTCTACTAAATTATTAAAATATATGTTCAATTTTTATTCTTATTTCACTATCTTTTATGTTCCAAAAGTTAGACGATTTATATTCTTTAACATATGTTGCCAATTTTTCCATCCAAGTGGGTCCACTCCTTAGTGCTTTAGTTTTCCCCTATTTTCACTTCTATCTTGGCCTAGGGAAATAAAGATGTTTCCATTGGCTTTATGGTTAGGTTTGGAAGGATAGTGCTTAAGATGTTAATGAGGTTTTCTTAATTATTACTCCATCCGTCCCATAATACTCTTTACACTTTCCTTTTTCATCTGTCCCAGAATACTCTTTACACTTCTATTTTTGGATATGACCCACTATTATTTTAATCCTTCTACCTTTTAAATATTGGCCCACACTCTCTCTCATCCAAATAAAATAATTACATACTAACTCTAACCATGGCCCACATTCTCTCTCCATAAAATAAAATAATACTACTTTTACTAACTACTAACTCCTATCACATCTACTTTTCAATAAAATAACAATTGATAACCAAACAACAACTTATCATCTAAAACTATGTGCCTTGATAAGTGTCAAGAGTATTTTGGGACGGAGGGAGTATTAGAAGCTTCTTGGTTCTACAATGGAGCACAGAGAGTTTGTTGAAGATGTTGTTATCAACAAGGGTCCAGTGGTGATTGAGGAGCACATTCAGTTGCTTACTATGCCTTATACTTCAATTGAGGTTAAGCAAGCTATCTTCTCAATTCCTAGAGAGAAATCTCCAGGCCCTGATGAATTTGGCGTGGTGAGGGTGGTGGTGGCTATGGCCATATGTGAAGAGAGATAAACCATGAAGCGAGTGTAGAGATCGACAGTGCAAAGGGGAAGAGAGAGAAAGAGAACCAGATTGATGGTAAGGGAGAGAGACAGAATAGAGAGCCGAGAGAAAATGGGGGACAGTGTTTAATTCAAATTGAGGATTATAGACAAAGAGGGAGCGAGAAAAAAAAATTGATATGAGAGAGACCAAGTGCTCGGGTTGACTAAGCGGAGCACTTATTCACAAGTGCTTGGATTTAGTAGTCAACCGGAGCACTTGGCAAGTAGCAAAAGATGTTTTTTCCACTAGTGGGCTCACATTTTTACAGAGATGTTTGGAAAATTATTGGCACTAAGGTAACACAAGATATCTTTGACTTTTTCCAAACCGGTAAATTGTTATATGAGTTGAATGTGACTGTTTTGACTTTAATTCCTATAGTTGCATGTCCACAGTCTGTAATGGAGTATAAGCCTATAGCATGTTGTAATGCTCTAAATAAATGCATCACAAAAATGCTTTGTAATAGGCCTAGACTAATATTGCCTGATTTGATTGCTGAGAGCCAAGGTGCATTTATCCATGAGAGATTTATAGTCCATAAAATAATGGTTTGCTAAGATTTTGTGGGACATTATGGTAGCTAGGAATAATGTCAAACCTAGTTGTATCATGAATCTCGACATGAGGAAAGCTTATGATATAATTGAATGGGACTTTTTGGAAGGAATGTTCATTGCTTTGAATTTCACCAGCCAGTTCACAAAGCATGTGATGATGTGTGTTAAAACTCCTAAATTCACTCTTATGGTCAATGGTGCTTTACATGGATTCTTTGATTCTAAGAAAGGATTGAGACAAGGGGATCCGATCTCCCCCTTATTGCTTGTGATATACATGGAGTACTTATGTAACACCCCGTAATTTCGCTCCAAGTTTTTCGCGTTATTTTCTCCTAATTAGTTTATTGTGTGCTTTTTGGTTTTTATTTTATTTTAAAAATAATAATAAAATTATTATTACATTTATTGCTTAGTTTATTAACCTTTTTGGTGCTTTTGGCGTTCAATTTTTTTTTTAATATTTATTAAGCTTAGTTTATTTTATTATGAATTAAGTGATGTTATTATATTTAGTTATTATTTAGTTTATTTATTTGCACTAATTAGGCGTGCGATTTAAGCATCGTTTTTGTTTAGTATGCTTGGCTGGCAAGTAAACTATTTCCCTCAATATGTTTTTCAATTAGAGACTTGTGCAACAATGGTTGAGTTTGCTCTGTCCGAACCTGAGCTTCGTTCCCGAACCTGCAAAAAGGGACCCACCCTGGAGGTTTGGGTGGTGGTTCCCCCTCCGAAGCTTAAGTCAGATATCAGGAGTGAGAAGGAAAAAGTAGAGAGAGAAAGTGAGAGAGCATTTCCACAGAGTAAGTTTACACTGTTTGCATTGAATTACCCTTCTCCTGATTTCAGGGGTATTTATAGTGTTTGTGATATGACTGCTGCCTTTTTAGGTTACCCTAGAATAGGGGCACCTGATTGGCTAGGCAATCAAATTATGACACTTGGCAGACTATGATTGGGGATGGATCATCAACCAATCACCTGCAGCCATTTTAGGGATTTGGGCTCTGAATAACCTTTGGGCCAAAAGGTGAGCTTTTTCTCCCATCTGAGTAAAACCCAATGGTTAAACCACTTTTCTTTACTTTCTCTGATGGGACACGTGTAGGGTCCTGATGGATCCATGTATCTCCAAGAGAGCAGTTGCTATTTTAGGCTACAACATTTGCCGCAAAAAGGGTTTTTACCGTTGGCCTCTAAGACGGTTAATGCCCTTTTACTCGAGAAAGTTACCTCAATGTCAAAAAGGACAAAGATGCGCCATTCTTTAGGCTTTTGCGGTCATATTTAACCGGTTCAAAAGGTTTTTCACCCCCCTATATATATGCTTCTTTGTCCTCCCTTCAATCATTTCACACCTTTGAGAGAAATTTTCTAGAGAGAGACGCTCTGCATTTTTTTCTAGAGAGAGAGTGAGATCATCAAGTTTCCGTTTTCTTCACTAAATCGTCCAAGCATTTTGACAGGTATCTTTTCTTTCTTCTTTTCTTTTTTTCTCTATACTTTTTTTTGGACGAGGGTCCTTATCGGAAGGAAAGCGGCCACATATGGCCGGCTTCCTTTGGTTCTTAAAATTTCGGATGAGGGTTGCTCGAGAAAGGAGGGCGTCCATGGTTGGACGGCTTCCTTCATCGAACCTTCCTCGTCTTGAATTTAATAATGGCCTTGGACGAGGCCCTGGCTAGTCCGTCCAAGGTGATTGCTTGATCTTGGACGAGGGACACTCGATGAAGGAAGGAGTCCATGTTGGGACGATTTCCTTTGTCGTACCTTCCTCGTCTGAAGTGGAATAAAGGCCTTGGACAGGGCTCTGGATGGCCCATCCAAGGTGATTGTTGATTCTTGGACGAGGGTCCTTCGAGGAAGAAAGGAGTCCAATTTTGGACGGTTTCGTTCGTCGCACCATCCTCGTCTGGAATGTGATGAAGGCCTTGGACGAGGCCTTGGATGGCCCGTTCAAGGTGATTGTTTGTACTTGGACGAGGGTCACTCGAGGAAGGAAGGCGTCCATGTTTGGACAGCTTCCTTCGTCGCTCCATCCTCATCTGAAGTAGGTAATGGCCTTGGACGAGGTCCTGGCTGGTCCGTCCAAGGTGATTGTTTGATATTGGACGAGGGCCACTCGAGGAAGGAAGGCGTCCATGTTTGGACGACTACCTTTATCGCACCATCCTCGTCTGAATTAGGATAATGGCATTGGACGAGGCCCTGGCTGGTCCAGCCAAGGTGATTGTTTGATCTTGGACGAGGGTCACTCGAGGAAAGAAGGCGTCCATATTTGGACGGCTTCCTTCGTCGCGCCATCCTCGTCTGAAGTTTGATGAATGCCTTGGACGAGGTTGTCTTGAAGAAAGAGGTTGTCTTGAAGAAAGAAGTTGTCCATGCTTGGACGGCTTCCTTCATTGATCAACCCTTGTCCTTGTCTTAGGACGATCTTCAAACGTATTTAAGGAAAGGGTGAGTCTCATCCTTGTCTTTGGACGATCTTCAGACTTTCCTCAAAGAAGCTTAGTATAATTGTGGCTCGTCCTGATTTTCGGACGGCCTTCAAGCTTAGTTAAGGAAAGGGTGAGTCTCATCCTTGTCTTTGGACGATCTTCAGACTTTCCTCAAAGAAGCTAAGTATTATTGTGGCTCGTCTTGATTTTCGGACGACCTTCTAGCTTAGTTAAGGAAAGAGTGAGTATCATCCTTGTCTTTGGACGATCTTCAGACTTCCCTCAAAGAAGCTAAGTATAATTGTGGCTCGTCCTGATTTTCAGACGGCCTTCTAGCTTAGTTAGGGAAAGGGTGAGTCTCATCCTTGTCTTTGGACGGCTTCCTTCGTCGCACCATCCTCGTCTGAAGTTTGATGAATGCCTTGGACGTGGTTGTCTTGAAGAAAGAAGTCATCCATGCTTGGACGGCTTCCTTCATTGATCAACCCTTGTCCTTGTCTTTGGACGATCTTCAAATTTCCCTCAAAGAAGCCAAGTATAATTGTGGCTCGTCCCTCAAACTTGACTCGTCCTAAAAGTTCCAAGGTTTTAGCTGATCAACCCTCGTCCTTGTCTTTGGACGATCTTCAAACTTCCCTCAAAGAAGCTAAGTATAATTGTGGCTCGTCCCTAAAACTTGACTCGTCCTAAAAGTTCCAAGGTTTTAGTTGTATCCCCCCTTCTTGGGCTTAGCTCATCCTTGTATTTTGGACGACCTTGGCACCAAGAAGGAGAGCGGCCAATATTGGTCGAGCCAACGTAAACTCTTTCGTTTAGGACGAGTTTAGATACTTGTAGGCAATTTATATATTGTTGTTTATGGACGAACCATGTTTTGGCTGGCTTCCTTGAGGAAGCAACACTCGTCTTGAAGTAGTGAACCCTTACTAGGGACTTTACTACCTAGCTAGCCTTACATTTGAAAGTAAGATTCCTTTACTAAGGCTTGCTAATATCTGGTCGGCTTCCTTTTAGGGACCATGACGTTTCTCATACTAGAGAGTGTCATTATTTGATTAACCATATGTGCGTTATACCTTTTAGGGTTATTACACCTTGGCCGATCTCTTTGAGGAAGCAATGTGCGTCAGAGAAATGGTTATTCCCCGTTATGATGTCCATTGCTTATCCTTTACTTTGGACGTTTTATTGTTCTTTGTAATTTTGTCTAAGGTAATGTCACTTTTAGACCACTAGACCTACTGGTGGTAAAGATGCCCCAAAGTGAACAACTTAGTAAAAAATAAAGGAACAATATAGGGAGAAAGTAGGAATTGTATTAAATGAATTTTTCTTGACTAAGTGTCAAGATACATGTATATAATTCTTTTTCTCTTTTTTTTTGTGCCGTGGCACTTGTTTGGTATTACAGACTACTGTAGATTTCTTGCTGATTGACTGAGTCAGATGTGGTACTTTATCAATGTGTCTGAGCTCTAGGTGCGCTGTATTGGTCGTCCATCCATGTCTTGGAGACGAAAAGTTCCGCTTCGCAGTTCCTAGACTATCTGACAGGGTCCTTCACAATCTCGAACGTTTTTCTTTCGCGAGCGACCTTCGTCTGGTCTTGTTTGTCTGCCTTCCATGATGATGGTTTTAGAGTAGTCAGGTAACATTCCCTAGCCGCCTGCTGGTCTCCATACAAGGAGCCAATTTATCCACAATCACATTCAAACTTCATGAGCATTAAGCGAGTCACTATCACCGCCTTAACATGATTTAGAGTTGGTCGTCCAAGAATGACATTATAAGCCGTCAAATCTTGGACAACCAAGAACTTGATGAACAAAGTCCGTGAGGGGTCCTTCTCTCTAACTCGGACGGGCAACGTGACTGTTCCCATAGGATGAATGATTCCTCCCCTAAACCCAATGATTGGGTGGTGGACGGGAACCAAGTTCTTCTCATCAAATCTTAGTCTAGACAAACAGTCGGCACTGATGATGTCCGTGGAACTTCCAGTGCCAATTAGAATCCTTCTTACTCTCAGATTAGTTATCTTCATCTCCACCACCAAGGGATCATCATGGGGGGGTTCTTAGCTTCCCCCGATCTTGTTCACTGACGACTATCTTCGGAAAGGGCTCAGCCTTTGTCTGTTCTGTCAACAAAATTTGGCCAAGCTCTCTAAGATAGTCCTTATGCCCCCTGTTGGTTGGTTCTCTAGCAGCAAATCCTCCCGAGATAACAAGGACTACATCCTCGTTAGTGCATTCACTTTCCATTTTCTTGCTCTGACGGTCATCTCTCTTCTGAAACTTCTTTCTCCCTTGGGGTAAGTATGAGTTCATCTTTTCTTTTCGAGCTAGATCCTCTAATGCCTTCTTAAGGTGTTTACATTCATTGGTCTCATGACCACAATCTTTGTGAAAATGGCAGTACTTGCTCTTATCCCTGTTCCTGTAAGGGGTCTTCATTTCAGCCGGAGCCTTTAGCTCATATTGATCCTTTATCTCCATAAGAATGGAGTATTGATCCTTGCTAAATTTAATGGGATCAGCCGAAGATTCAGACTATTTCCTCTTGCCTCTTCTAAACGAAGTGGTTGTGGAGGTTATAGCCCAAGTCTCAGCCTTCTTGGGGTTGTTCTTCTTTGGTTAAGCTACCTCTTCAGGCTTCTTGGACTCTGGTGTTTTACCTCAGCACATACTTCAGTGGCATGTATAAACGCTTCGGCTTCTTTTAAGGCTTCGGCAAGAGTGGTGATTTTCTTCTTTACAAGGTCAAACTTAAAACTTCCTAGCCTTAATCCCCGATGAAGGCGTCAAAGGCCACACCAGCATTGAGGTCATGAATTTGAAGGGCTTCTAGATTGAATCTCTTAACAAAACATCTAAGGGCTTCTTTTGGTCCTGGGATTAGGGGTGTGCACCGGTCCAAAATCGGACCGGACCGGTTGGACCGGTGGACCGGAATCCAAAATTTTTGGACCGGGACCGGACCGGTTGGACCGGAATTTATATTTTTTTATAAAAAAAAAACTTTTTCTTAGATTTATATATATTTATAAATTCAATATATTAAAATATAATAATTCTAAAAGCAATAATCTTAAAGGCAATAAATATGAGGTTTTAACCTTCTAACTTTTTATGTTTTAAACTTTTTTTAACCTTTAAACTATTTTTTTTTTAAAAAAAACATGAATTCCGGTCCGCCGGTCCGAACCGGAAAATTCCGGGTTTGGACCGGACCGGACCGGAAACCTGGAATCCCAACTTTTCATCCGGTCCGGTCCGGCCCGGTTCCGGTCCGAATTCCGGTCCCGGTCCAAAAGTGCACACCCCTACCTGGGACGACCTTGCCCAAGTGCATGTTTGTTTTTTCCTCTTGCCGATTGGCAACAAAGTGACTAGTAAACAAGAAACTGAGTTCAGTTAAATTGTTAACTGAATTGGGGGGAAGATTGTTAAACCACTTATGAGCTACTCCCTTCAGAGTAGCCGGGAGGTTCTTACACCAAGTTGCATCATCTACTCCTTGGACATACATCTGGTGTTTGTAAGCGGATAGGTGATCGTCTGGATCAGTTGTTCCATCAAAAGGCTCTAGGGTAGGGAGTTTTACCTTTGGGAAGGGGGGCGCCTCCATGATCCTGGCCGAGAATGGAGTAGGCCAATTGATCCGGAGGGCTCCCAGCTGTCCCTCCATGGGTATGAACTCCTTTCGGTATTCTTTCAACACAAGGTTAGATGAAGTGTTTGCAGGGGCTGGACGCCTATAAACCATTGGCTAAACCGCCGTCTTCTCTTGTCTTGAACGAACAAGAGAAGGGCCTAAACTTCTTCCTTTTGTTCTGGATGGTATCCACAAAGGAGGGTCTCTCAAGTACGGTGTAGACCCAGTGGCCGGTCGTTGTAATGCAACAACTTTCTTTGCCTCTAGCTAGGTCGTTTCCGTTCGGTGCCAATTTGGACGAACATTATCCTGGGTCCTAACCAATAGGTTCCAATCCATCTTCCTACGCTGCTCGCTGCCTTCTGGCTGCTATTCCATAGCTGCTCTCATAGAGTGTTCCTGGCAAACAAGTTGACTTGGACCTGGACGATTCTCCTGGGAACGCCCGTAAGAGGAACTGGATTGTTAGCTGCTAGCTCCGGATTAATTTGGAAAAACAGCATGTTGTTCTTGATATGTTCCAGGACAACTGCTGCCATCTTAGTCTGAAAATCATTCAAGACGTTCTCTAGATGGGCAGCAGTCACTAGACGTTCAAGATTCTCCTGAATAATAGGTTGTTGGCTTTGTCCAGGGACATTGATGATGGACGGAGGTATATCCCTTCCTCGAGGCGGTCTCTCGTGATCTACTGTATCTTCAACATTAATCTGAAAACTTCGATTACTAGCCATATTGGACGATTGACAGTCAGTCATTGTTGCGTCTCCCCCACAGACGGCGCCAAATGTTTAGTATGCTTGGTTGGCAAGTAAACTATTTCCCTCAAGATGTTCTTCAATTGGAGACTTGTGCAACAACGGCTGAGATTGCTCTGTCCGAACCTGAGCTTCGTTCCCGAACCTACAAAAAGGGACCCACCCTGGAGGTTTAGGTGGTGGTTCCCCCTCTGAAGCTTAAGTCAGATATCAAGAGTGAGAAGAAAAAGTAGAGAGAGAAAGTGAGAGAGTATTTTACAGAGTAAGTTTACACTGTTTGCATTGAATTAACTTTCTACTGATTTCAGGGGTATTTATAGTGTTTGTGATATGACTGCTACCCTTTTAGGTTACCCTAGAATAGGGGCACCTGATTGGCTAGGCAATCAAATCATGACACTTGGCAGGCTATGATTGGGGATGGATCATCAACCAATCACCTGCAACCATTTTAGGGATTTAGGCTCTGAATAACCTTTGGGCCAAAAGGTGATCTTTTTCTCCCATCTGAGTAAAACCCAATGGTTAAACCACTTTTCTTTACTTCATCTAATGGGACACGTGTAGGGTCCTGATGGATCCATGTGTCTCAAAGAGAGCCGTTGATATTTTAGGCTACAACAGTTTTGTTTAGGAAAATTTGTTAATAAATACCACAGCTTTGGCACTTTTTAAAAATAAATACCTTGGTTGGCCAAAGTTTTATATAAATACCTACTTTGTGCCAATTCTTTTGGAATCACTACCACTTAACGGATTTTCGCAAAAACCGTTAGTTTTGCTCCGTTAGTGGCACGTGATATTACCTTCTTACCCCTTTATTAATCTCCAGCACCACCACCGTCAAAAACCCAAGAACCCACTACCCTCACAATCTCCTTCTCTCTCTTAACCACCATTACAAGAGTGGGATATGTTTATGAGGGTGGGTTGATTTTTTGGGGGCAGTTTGGGAGGTGGGTGCATCAATTTTTGGGTGGATGGAGATGGTGGTGGTTCGTTTTTGGTTTGGGTTTGTGTAGACACATAATCGTGTCTCCCCATTTAAGGGTCCAATGATGAAATATACCGCGGTTTTAGTTGGCATGGCTCAACGGAGGAGCAGTCCGAATAACCAGGCAATGTGTGTTTTAAAATAATATTATAAAAGCCCAATTAATCATTCATGATGATTAATTATAAGTTCAACCCGTGAAATGCTTTCTAAAGTCCATTTTAAAAGCCCAACTGAATATTTATTATTCATGAATATTTTTCTAATATTTATTGTTTTGATAAATATTTTCTTAAAAGCTTTTATTCTTATCTTTTACCCATAAAACAGATTTTCAACCCGGAATATTTGATCTCCGGATTTTTCGGGATAAAAAAGGCATCTTAAAAGCACGCGTAACATTAAAAAAGGAATATTCTCGAATATTCCAGATTTTGCGCCGGACGCGGCGGCTGCGCTTAGCGCGCCACGTGCGTCCAGCGCATTGGTCGTATTGCGTCAAGCACTCCAATGAGCGCCTGACACTTGGACTTGTGACTCACACAGAGTCCTGTGCCTAGCGCAAGTATTGTGTGAGACGCAACATAAAAATTTATCTTTTCAGAAACGCGTTTCCATGTGCAATGTTTTAATTGGACGAACCACGTCAAGAGGCCAACCTGCGCCTGATGCGTGTCCTCGCACCTGCCACTTAGGCTTGCGCCAGGCGCAGGGTGTGCGTCAGACGCACGCGCTTGTTTGCCTATAAATACGGGCTGATTTCCCCGAATCAAAGGCAGCTTCGATTTATTATTTTTACGCACTCAAATACTCTCAAAAACTCCGAAACACGCTTCGAATACAAAACATACAAAACCCTTTTGATCTTCCACATTAATTCTGGTTCCCGATTTTACGATATTCCTGGTTTCAAGATTACTTCAACTGAAGGTCATTACGCTCTTCAATCTAAACCGCATAGGTATAATCCTGAGGGCTTTTGAATAATCATATTTATTTTATTGAAGTTACTAACTCTTGTCATGATGTAGATTTTTAATTAATAACCGTGGTCCTTTTGTAAATTCTAACCTCTTTTCTTATATTTTCTGTATATAATGCTCCTGTTATTATGATTGCCTTGCATGCTTTGATCACCCATATATTATTATGTTAAACAAGACCTAAAGAACTGTTCTAATTAATTCAGATAATATGGACAACCTATTAGGAACCTTGTAAAATGATTGCTTAATAACTGGTCATTAAATAATTAGTCTTTTGTCTGTTTCTTAAACCCATCTAGATTAATTATTTTAGGGTGTATTAAAATATTGTTTGATTGTTCTATTGCATAAGATCTGCTGTGAATTAGTTTTTAGTAAAGGCCAGCAATGGGCAATATAGTTCATGACTATATTGTACCTTCACCCCCGAACTCACTTTTTGGTTACTGACCATCTATGGAGTCATGACGGGGAAATCTACATTGGATAAGTCCCTAATTTGTCCCTACGATTTCCCATATCCAATTAGGTTTATGATTCTTCCTCTAGAGAATTGTTGGCTACTTCAAAACGTATTTTAAATAAAACCTTAACAATGGGGTAGTCAAATCTAATACGCGCTCACACCGCGTGTAGGCATTATAAATCCATGCCTACAATTTGGCGACTTCACTGGGGAGGATTTTAAAAAAAAGAAATTGTTTAAATGAGTGGGTGACACTTGAAAAATACAATTCACTCTTATTTTTATGCCTTAGAATGATATACTGTTTTGCATGTGCATGGCTATTAGCCATCATAAGGACAATCTACCTTGCCTCATTAACATATGTTCTATGTGTGAGGTCACCCCCGGGGGGTTTGCGATTTGTCCTTCCAAAAGCTTCATGAGCGATAGTGTTGGATCTTAGTCATAAGCAAATCTACCCAACTATGGCATTGTTCTCTTGTTCCTGACTTGAGACTGGAGTGCGTCTTACATGTGGCCACCTCTTTAAGCAGGGGTACGAAGCGTGGGATCAATCTCTTAGTCATAGACCCTTTTTAGCCTTAACCTAAACCTGACCAATAGTTGAATGTAGAATTGGACTTTAGGTTGAGAACTTCTGCATCCATGTTACTTGACATTTATGTGTGACGACAATTTTTGCCTGATCATATTTTATTAACATGATGATATGTATTGCGCCTAAAACTAATACCCTTCGCGTCTAAAAAACTTGTCGTTGTTTTGCCGAACACTTGTCAAATTACCAATATGCATGTCGCTGAGTATTGCGCCAAACACATTAATTTGCGCTTGGCGTAATGCTCCTGCACCAAACGCAAAGACTGTGAGCCACGCACATCTGTTCCGTGACAAGCAGTCTTTTCGTCCCATGCAAATTGGTCTTCTGACCATTGATCACGTCAACAAATTGCGTCAATTAGTGCATCCTAAACTTAGTGCGTCTTAAATTATTTTTTTTAATTAGTGCGTAAGTCTTCGCATCTCGAAATTATACCAGATTTATCAAAACATCGCCTAAACTGTCACGAACATGAGAGTAGATCCAGCACGTTAGACGCATGAGGTTGCACCTGACGTTGTTGGCCTGCGCCAGACGCACGCTCTGCGTCACACGCAAATTCGCTGTGTGGCTTATTGTTGTGCTTCTCTCGTTTTCCATCACTTTAGGCAATGTGGTGATCAATTCCGTATGATACTTCGTGCATTTGAGTCATTGACTATTCAAACCATCTCATGTTTCACTTCACCTAAAAAACAAAAAGCGAGTCTTTGTTTTAGAATTCTATCATTATCAAGTCTCATCTAGGTTCATGGTCATATTTTGTTTTTTTTTTTTTTTTTTTTGGAGAAAGTCGGATATTCCTATCCTCCCAACAACTCCACCTCTCATGGGAATCGCATGGCATTATTAAATGCCCTCACCAAGATGAATGTGTCATCTGACACTTCTCCTGAAGGATTGGTCAATTTCCTGACTGATGATAAGCCAATCCGAGGAAACACTATTTCCTTTACTGATGATGACCTTCTTTTTGAAGGAAGTAAACACAACAAAGCCCTACATCTCACTGTAGCATGTGTGGGCATGAATGTCCCAATGACATTAGTAGACAATGGATTTGCCATCAACGTATGTCCATTGCGAACTGCGCGCCGTCTAGGTATCAAAGATGAGGATTTCAGTCCCTCTCACCAAGGCATCCGAGCATACGACAATTCTCATCGTCAATCCTTGGGAACTATATCCCTAAACATCTCTGCAGGGGTTATAGAAAAGCGCACGATTTTTCAGGTCATTGACATCAAGGCCTTTACTTTTAGGACGACCATGGCTTCATGAGCTTGGTGCAGTCCCGTCTTCCTTGCATCAAAAGGTTAAGATGATCGTGGATGGCATTCCCATAACTCTTGATGCCTCTACAATGAAGGTACAAGTAATAGACAAACCTCTCATCCACATAGACCATGATGAGGAGGATGAAGATCTTCGAGGATTCGTTCCCGAAGAAGTAGCCCTCGTTGAAGAGGATTTAGCGCCATTTGATTTTGATTGCTTCTCCAATCTAGCAGTGAACTACATCATGCGCACCTCCTGTCACTGACTCGAAGTCAGTAGAAAATTTGTTTGGCTTAGGATACAAGCCTACTAGGAAGGAGCTCACAGAACGTATTGCACAATGCATAGCATATCGCAATACCAAGGACAAGGACTGTATCCCTTTTCCTCCCTATCAACCCACTTTGAATGGGCAATTTCTAAGGGAAGGAGAAGATTATCCTTGCTATGAATTCCTTGAACCATTCTATCAGGCTCAGGAGGGAGTGATCTACCCCAGATTTGAAGTATTTCTGGATTGTCACTTTTTGGAAGAAGGGATTCCTGATCCCCAAATTAAAGAGTTCACTGAAGACTGTTTAGATTACAAGGCATTGGGACTTCTATTCGGTCAAGAACGAGTTAAATGCCCAAATGATACCGCTCATATCCAGGTTGTGCTACAAAATGAAGGCTTCGACCCTACCATGCTGATCACTCCTGCAAGTGGCATTATGCAAGGATGGAGGAAGACTATCAAGTTGGCTACTCCAAACGGAAAGAAGATGATCTTCACCACCGGGGAAGGACCAATGTTTGAAGAGTCCGAGTCATCCAAGTCAGAGTCTGAGTCTGAATCTGAGTCTATTGAGTCTAGTATCCCGATCGGGACTATTTCTAAGCCTGTTAATTCTAGTGTTCAAGTAGAGTCTTTAGTTTCTGCTGAGTCATTGTTCAATTCTATGATTTCCGATTTCAATAATATGAACTCATTTGCTTATGACTTGTGCAATATCTCTACTTCCTCCTCTCCTTCTCCTTCTGATTGCAACAATGAATCTGAAAAAGAAATAATTAAAGCGGTGGAAGAACATGAAAATAAAACTCCAATCATTGAGGAAACATAAAAAATTAATCTTTCAAATGATAATGAACCAAAGGAGGTACGAATTGGATTAACTTTAAGCGAGTACGAACGCAATCAATTAATCAAAACGTTAGTTGAATATATCGACGTTTTTGCATGGTCCTACCAGGACATGCAAGGCATTGATCGCGAAATTGCTCAGCATACCATTCTCCTAATCGAAGGGATGAAGCCTGTCAAACAAAAGTTGCGCAGAATGAAGCCAGATGTAGCTCACAAAATCAAAGAAGAGGTCATTAAACAACTTAATGCAGGTTTTATAAAAGTCGCTAGCTACCCTGACTGGATTGCTAATGTTGTGCCTGTACCTAAAAAGGATAGGAGAGTTAGGATGTGCGTCGATTATAGAGACCTCAATAAAGCGAGTCCTAAAGATGGTTTTCCCTTACCTCACATAGACGTCCTAGTAGACAATACTGCCAACCATGCCCTTCTCTCTTTTATGGAAGGGTATGCAGGGTATAATCAGGTAAAAATGGCCGAGGAAGATATGGAAAAGACTACCTTCATCACACCGTGGGGAACCTTTTGCTATACCGTTATGCCTTTTGGATTAGAAAATGTTGGGGCCACCTATCAAAGAACCGCGACTACCCTTCTCCATGACATGATGCATAAAGAGGTAGAAGTTTACGTAGATGACATGATAGTTAAGTCCAAAGATAGAGATGGACACCATACCGCCCTTAAGAAGTTCTTCATGAGACTTCGCAAATACAACATGAGACTTAATCCACAAAAATGCGCCTTCGGGGTCACTTCGAGGAAACTCCTAGGTTATGTCATCAGTTCTAGAGGGATTGAAATTGACCTTACTAAAATAACGGCCATAATGACCATCCCTCCGCCTAAGAATGAAAAACAAATTAGGGGCTTCTTGGGTAAAGTCCAGTACATCAGTAGATTCATCTCTAAACTGACTATGGTGTGTGAGCCCATCTTTAAAAAGCTTAAGAAAAGTGTCGCTGCCAAATGGGATGAGGATTGCCAAAAAGCCTTTGGCAAAATCAAAGAATATTTATCCAACCCACCTGTCTTAGCACCTGCCTTACCTGACATACCTTTAAAGGCTTTACTTGACTGTGACTAAGACCGCGGCTAGGGCCATGTTGGCACAAGAGGTTGATGGGAAACAGTGCGCCATTTACTACCTTGTAAGAAGCTCTTAGACTACGAATCCTGTTACACCCCATTAGAAAAGCTCTGTCTTGCACTAGTCTAGGCCACTAAGAAGCTTCGACATTATATGCTTACTCTCACCAACCATATAGTGTCTCGACTGGACCCTCTTAAGTTCTTGTTTGAAAAGCCAACCCTTAATGGAAGACTCTCCCACTAGGTAGTAATGTTGGCCGAATTCGATTTAAAATTTATCCCTCATAAATTCATCAAAGGCAACGCTGTTTCTGACATCTCAGGAGATTTCCCTATAGATGAATTTCGCGAAGAATATGAATTTCTTGATGAAGACCTTCTCATGACGGAAGATGAAAGTTGGGCACTATACTTCGATGGTGCATCCAACCAAAAGGGATGTGGCGTCGTGGGTACTCCTGGTATTACCGGAAGGCGAACACACTCCACTTTCTGTTAAACTCAACTTCGAAGTTACTAATAATGCAGCCGAGTATGAAGCGTGTATCATAGGGCTCCAGGCTGCAGTGTCCCTCGACATCAAGAAATTAAGAGTATATGGTGATTCATCTTTGATCATCAATCAAATCTCTAAAAGATGGATGGTTCGAAATGAAAGCCTCTTGCAATACCAAACTCATCTAGAAACCATTGCTGAACAAATCCCTAAAATACAATACACATACCTTCCACGAGAAGAAAACCAATTTGCTGACGCTTTGTCCCGCTTAGCCTCTATGATTAGGATCCCTCGTACCATGCCAGAAATGCCCCTTATCATTGAGAGACTGCAAGAGCCTGCTTACGTTCATGCCTTAGACACTGAGCTAGATCCTATCCCTTCTGAACCATGGTTTATTGATGTTCTCAACTATTTAACAAAAACAGAATACCCACCTGGAGCTTCAACAAGAGCCCAGCGTGCCTTAAGGCCCTTGGCCTCCTAATATGTCGAGTATAACGGGACACTGTACAAAAGAACACCACAAGGCGTGCACCTGCTTTGTATTGATAAACCTGATACCACAACGGTCATGGATCAAGTCCATAGCGGAATTTGTGGCACACATATGAACGGCCGCATGTTAGCTCAAAAGATCATTCGCTTAGGCTATTACTGGACCACAATGGAGAAAGATTGTTACCTTTATGCCAAAACCTGTCCAAAATGCCAATTATGTGCTAACCTGCAACATGTCCCACCTTCCTTGTTATATACCTTCACTTCACCTTGGCCATTTTCAAACTGGGGTATTGACATTATTGGTAAAATAACACCACCTGGTACTGGGGGGCATGAATTCATCCTTGTGGCCATAGATTACTTCACTAAATGGGTAGAAGCAGCATCCTATGCTAAGTTGACAGCCAAACATGTCGCTGCCTTCTTAGAAAAGACCATAATTTGCCGCTATGGAGTACCCCACGAGGTCATCAGTGACCAAGGTACCCATTTTCAAGCTGATTGCGAACAAATCCTTGAGAAATATAGCATCAAACACCATCGATCTTCCCCATACAGACCCAGGCCAATGGTGCTGTGGAGGCTTTTAACAAAAATATCAAGGTTATTATACAGAAAATGACCGAAAATTATAAAGATTGGCCCGATAAGCTACACTTCGCCTTATGGGGATATCGCACTTCTATCCGAACATCTACCGGAGCTACACCTTATTCTCTTGTCTATGGCATAGAAGTTGTTCAACTTGTTCAACTAGAAATAATATCCTTACGCATTGTCCTAGAAAGTCAAATTCCTGAAGCTGACTGGGTCAAAGCTAGATTCGAAGAGCTCATTTTACTCGATGAACGAAGATTAGTTGCCTTGCATCATGTGCAAGTTTATCAAAATCGTATTGCAAGATCTTTCAATAAGAAGGTCAAACCCCGAAATATTAAAGAGGGTGACTTAGTGCTCAAAGCGTTAAGGAAAAATGTGTTAGATCCTCGAGGTAAATTCAGACCTACATGGGCCGGCCCATACATGGTCAAGACAATGGACGGCACTGAATTTCATAATCTAACTCATTGACATGGACGGCACTGAATTTCATAATCTAACCAACTTGATCAAATCAAGAAATTTTATGTGTAAAACACAACCAATTATTTGATTGGTATTAGTTATCCAATGTTTTTTAAGCATGAACTACGTGCGGCCTGATTCCTATTTGGATACGTAGGCAACCTTGTACAAGGTTCGACCCCCTCATTAACCAAAACCTCTTGCGGTTCATACGAGTTTACAAAAATCAAAAAATAATAGTATGGTTAATTGCGTCAGACGCAACAATGCTGCGCCTAGCGCTGTGCAGTGCGCCAGACGCACATTGTCGCGTCTAGCGCACTAAAACTTCGAACGTTTTTCCGGCATTCGTTAAGATGCTCAAATACAACGATATTTTGCGACATATTTAGGCTCACTTCGGTCTACATAAAAATAATAAACTTTGTTTTTATTCAAATTGCTAAATGAAAATAAAACATGAAACATAAGTTATCACTACACTATAAAATAACTTTGTGGCATGAAAGCCTTATTGAAAGCAATAAATCACCATAAAAACATAAACGCTGCAGACATTGTGTAACACCCCAGAATTTCAAAGCGGAAAAGAAAGAAATAATAATAGTATTAATAGGACGATGGCGGAAACATCATCTTCTGGGAATGTCACTACTACAAGAATAGTGTTTAAATAACTAAGTGATAAAAACAAACATAAGTAACTATTATAAGTAAATTAATTACTTAGATTAAAATCGAAATGAGAAAACTATCTCAAACAAAAGAGAAGTCTAGAACTAAAACCCCTAATAGATTATTTCTCGCATCTCAACCCGAGCCCAAAATCAAAGAAAATCCCCATCAACAAAACCTGCAAAATATACAACAAATATCCACAATCAGTGGGGAGTAACTAGCAGTTCTCCCAGAACAAAAGAAATCAAAGCATGATTCAGACATAGATTGATAAGAAAGGAAAGCATAAAGTCAAGTCAACTACAATATGCATCCACTTCCATATAACTCACAAATAACGCAAATGAATAATAAATAGCGAGTGAGTTGGATAAAAATAAATAAATCATCTCAAGAGTACTTTTATAAAAAATAAAATATAGGTAAAACAAGTGATTGAGTAAGAAACCGAACGCTAGTGAATCGCAATTCACTTCCTAAGGTTTGTCAGATCGCAATCTCCAGGTCAGTCTATGGGTTTACGTTCCCCACTGCCTGTGTCTAAGAATGGTCAAACTCCCGATGCAGGGTAGAACACGCAGAACTCCCTGACCTCTTGGACGACAACAATTAACACAGGTGTACCCCTAGTTCGCAAACCAGGTGGTTGGCATGTTCTTCACAGGGGACTACATCTATCCCACCAGATGTTCTTATCTCAAAATAAAATCATAAATATCATCAAAGTATCATTCATCTCAAAAATATTCGTCAAAAGGAATGCCACCCGGCCTTATACCCATAATTCATCAAAAGTAATTTTTTCAAAAATCTTCAAAGTAGTAACTTACAAATTTACAACAAATATCTCCAATCACAATACTTTAAACATCACTAAGCATCAACAATGATAGTGAAATAGTTTTTACAGCACTAACAACATCAATAAAAAATGCATCACCAATTAACTCCAAGGCTTATTAAATAAATGAATAGTACACAATTAATCATTTTTACATAAATCAAACATAAACATAATGATACCAATAATACTTACAGCAACCTAATAAACACCAGCATCCAAGAACATACAAGATCACAAATTATTTCTGATTAACAAGCTCTCAAATAATTTAAAAGAGTATCCTCAATTTCACAACAAAAACCCAATAATAATTATTAAACTAATAAGTTCGAGCAGTAAAATCACACAAAAATTATAATATGACCCTAATGGCTCTAATGACATGGTACAAATTTTATTTATAATTTTCGGACTCCAAAAGTAATTTTAAAAGTTAATATACAGATTACACAATAAAGCCAATATAATAACTAAAAATATAAATAAACGCCCAAAAATTACCAAAAATTTACACAACATGAATAAAGTCACGTAAATACATATTATACAAAGAAATGAATTTTTAGGCCTCCAGAAATAATTTTCATGATTTATATACTGACAGAAACGAAATTGCAAAAACAGATATATCAATTAAATAAACCAGTACACAGTAGGAAAAAATTATTCTAAGGCATGGAATACATACTACGCATACAACATGATCTAAGAAAAATAATTTCAGCAATTTTAACATCCGTTTAATAATTATTATGCAATTTAGCCAAAAACGCACAAAACACCAATTAAATCAAATAAATACCAAAAATCATACGAAAATTATTTTTCTCTTTACAGTAATCACACAGCATGCATCAAGTATATTCATGTCAAATTTTGTCAATAATTTCATTCAAAAAGTATTTTAAATAATTCCTAGCGTAATAATCTAATACCGAATAATACTCTAATCACTATGGTTCTAAGATAACTACTAGTTACCTGGAACGTCGGGAGGAGAACTGAGTCTAAAGAGATAGTTAAGAGCTATGCATACAATCTAATTCCTCTTCTAACCCCAAGGCACAACGAACGAGAATTGCAGCAACCAGTCACTAGGCATTTTCTTCTTGAACGTTGATAAAACTCATATCACACTGCTCTGTTCGACCATGATTCCCGTTGATAAAAAGCTTAGATTCTAAATCGCTCCGGTCAGAGTGTAGAAAACGATGTTATAAATGTCCAAATTTTAAGATGATCCAACGGTTAGATCTCCGGCTACGGTTATTTTCGTGAAGGTGTGACAGGAGAAACCGGGTTGAACCTTTCCATTCTTTTCCTCTTCCTTTTCTCTCTTTCTTTTCTTGAAAACGGTGAGGGTTAAATGCAAATGATGCTGAACTTCTTTTAATAAAAATCAGAATTTTATGGCAAGGAAAAATGAAGGGTTTAGGAGAAATGATTAGGGGGGGTTATGGGTGTTACAATCTACCAAGAGTCACCAATTAAAAGAAATGAAATAAAAGAGGAGAAACTTCTTCCTTCTCCCTCCCCATAGCCGGCTGTCCAAGCCCAAGTACACCAAGAAGATTTCGGCCCAAGTCATCAAAGGTCCATGCATCAAAAGTCCGTCACGCGATAAATCGATAAATTCCTAAATCGCGCCTAAACTTTGAAAATACTTAATAATGAAAATAACTCTAATAAATTATATTATAAATATAAATATAATAAACACATTAACACGCCACATGCGATGCAACATTTCATCACTCAAATCGGTCCAACATCGTTACAAAAACGCTACGCAACAAAACTGCATCCTAAACGCCTAAACAAATAACGAAATTAATATAACCTTTAAAATAAATAACTAACAACTTAAAATAAATATATATAAATATATCACAACATGCAAATATATATACACATTTTCACAGCACGTTCCAAAATAATTTAAATAATAAATTATTAATTTTTACGAAAAAAAAATATCATTTTAATGTAAACAAATACCAAAAATAAAGGGTGAAAATTACGGGGTGTTACACATTGTTGCAATCAATCCTTCTTTTCTTTCCCCTCCTCAGCCTTTTCCCCCATAGTAGAAGTTTCTCCCTTTTCCATCTGTAGTTTTGGTCTAGGAGCCTTCCTTTTTTTCCCTAGTACACCATAGGTTCCTTCCCCTTGCCGGTAAAAGTGTATGTCTGTTGAGTCACCTTCCCTGTGTCGGCCCGTTCCCTGACTACTACGCCCCCTAAGCGTAGTCTTCTCTTTGTAGGAGGCATCCGCGGCCCAAGTCGTTCCCACGTTGGTGCTACCTTTGGACCTAAACGTTCCTTCACAGATGAAGTTTTAGTAACAGGCTTCTGGCTGCTCTTCCCTGCAGATGAGTGTCCAACTGGCCTCTTGCCCCTGTTATCCAAAGTCTCACAAGTTTTCCCCACAATTCGGAGAATAAACTTCTGCTTCTTTGTCACCTCGGCGGACTCCTTCACCTTCACCCTAGTCAGCATCCATACAATATAGCTCTTAGACACCTTCTCAGACTCTATTCTTTCCTGAGTATATCAAAGTGGGCGCTCTCCCCAATATTTCTCCCACCTCTTAATTCCACTCCAAGTCATACCATATATTTTGGGAGCAATAGTATCGTCAGCAGGGATCAATTGGCGGTATCCATATTGTCTCAACACCCTCGACGGAAAATAAAAGGTCATGGTATACAGACTGCACAACCTCACATAGGGTGAATCATCACGAATCCCTACCATGGACCCAATCCTCCACCATGGCACTACCCATCTAACACTCAGCTCATCATCCCCAAAGAAAAGGGTCCAGTCTTCAAATGATTTCTTCGTGAAGATTTTCTTCCTGCCGATGAAACCCTTTCTTATTATATTTCTCCATATTTTCAGGAGGATCAATCAACCTCAAATGTTCCATCAGCCTGCAGCAACAAATAAAATATATATTATTATTGCTTCCTGAGAAGTAATAATACATATACACTATTTCACTATTGCTTCTCAAAGAGTAATAATACGAGCGACCTTTATCGCTTGATGACGAGAGATAATAATAATAAAATAAAAAAAATAACCTCATAATACTTCCTATAGAGTAATAATACGAGTGTCCGCAAAAACCGCGCCTGGCGCACAAAG
Organism: Beta lomatogona; assembly: GCA_947646795.1. Taxonomy (NCBI): domain Eukaryota; kingdom Viridiplantae; phylum Streptophyta; class Magnoliopsida; order Caryophyllales; family Amaranthaceae; genus Beta; species Beta lomatogona. The sequence goes on from CANSNZ010000942.1 coordinate 4,615,576, forward strand.
ACGCGCCGACAGGCGCCAAACGCAACTGTCTGCGCCCAGCGCACATAACTTTTTCATATTCTATTCATTTTTTTTGTTTTTTTTGGGATGTAATATCATAATTCCATTATACAATACAGCCGTCATAGTCTAAAAAATTTATTACGTATTATTACTTCGCATAGAGTCATAATATGATCAAGTAAAAAAAAAAATTTATTATTTCTTTGGTTCATGACTAAAACGATATATATTTTACCTGCAACAGTAGGGGACTCCCTGAAATCTGCCCTTTTGGGTCCTTGTTCACAGCATCCAGACTGGAGATCATCTCCCCTACGCAGAGTGGCATCGGTTTCCTTCCTACCTCCAGTTGCTCCGCTATAGTAATTGCATCACTTTTATATGTTATGAAGTAGAAACAGTTCTGTTTTCATATCACACCTCTAATGACAACAACCTTTCCACATTAAAATAAATATAGCAAAATTGATCTGGGTTTTGTTGGCATGAGAGTGTTGGTTTGTTTTGAAAACATCTAATATGACAACTCAAGCCTCATGAAAGTCTTTAATAATAGTTAATATGCCAAAACTGAAGCTTGTTTCGAGTACTCAAAACACTCTCGTACAAGGAGGTTACAAACTACAGTGCAAAATACAAGGAGAAATTACAAACTATAGCGCAAAGCTTACCTTCGTCAAGCTAAATTCATGCTAAAGTAATTACCTTAATCAGTAATCCTACAAAAGCAAAGCGACGTACCGAGTCCAGATCACCACAAGCCCCAGATGCTTGCAGATCAAATGAATTACATCCCTGCATCAAAATAGATATATTATACACATTTAATTAGATTTGAGCGAGTATCTCGTGCCTCAATTAAACATATATATAAAATGCCTCAGAGAGTCAGCAGAGATGAGATGAGATGAGAGAACCCTTGCTGACAGTAACAGATAACCACTCATCAAAGAATTACAGTAACAACAAGTTTCAGTACAAATTTTAGGAGCGAAGAACGAACTACCTGAGAAGAAGCCAGCAGGGAAGTCACGGCGGCAAGAAATGGCAGCACGGTCGGAGGGATCGTGATGTTCATCAGCGTCGTCAACTCTGGTCATCTCAGTTTGAAAGGCCTGACCACACCATACAAGTTGGCAAGTCGTGGTGTTCTTAGTCCAAATTTTAGGGTTACAAGAAGGGGAATAAACTACTTGAAAACAGAACAATGAAGAGCAATAACAAGAGTGATCCTTCAAATTCACTCAACTCTTTTTATATACCTTGCAATTTCCACTGTAGCATGTGGGCATGTGTGTCAATATAAAGAGAAGCATCGAGAAATGATCTTAGCATCTTTATGGAAAGCAAAAACTAACTAACGATCTATTCTAAAAGCAACATTCAAAAATTACTTGATCACTAGTAGAATAATTGTTTATTGCTGCGGTCATTAAGTGGCCTATTGCTGCGGTTTTCGCTGCGCAGCAATAAAGGGCGCAGCAATATGTAATTAATATATTGCTGCGGTTTTAAACCGCAGCAATATATTCATTTTTTATTAAAAACGTAAAACGTATTGCTGCGGTTTTGGCTAGAAACCGCAGCAATAGGCCAGCCTATTGCTGCGGTTATATCCCAAAACCGCAGCAATAGGTCCTGGTACAGGTAAAAAAAAATTTTTTTTTTTTTGGAATTTCGCAATTAAATTTGAAAGATTAAAACCATGCAACTAACCCATCCACTATCCACCAAATTCGCAGACAAATAAAGATTAAACATTAATTTCAATAATATATAAAGCTAAAAAAACTAATTACATAAATAATACAAAAATTCAAAAAGTAAAATCAAAAAGCAAAAATAACAAAACAACTATTACATAATTACAACAACTTAATGACTAATTACAAAAATTATAATAAAAACAAAAAAGAAGAAACTGAACTAAAAAAATCAAAAAAAATCCTAAAACAAAAAATCTAAAAACAGAACTAAAAAAACGAAAAAAATAAAAAAATAAAAAAATCCTAAAAACAGATCTAAAAAACGAAAAAAAAAACCGAAAAAAATCAAAGAAAAATTAAAAATCTAAAAAAACGAAAAAATCAAAAAAAATCCTAAAAACAGATCTAAAAAACGAAAAAAATAAGAAAAACGAAAAATCAAAACCGAAAAAAATAAAAAAAAAATCAAAAAACGATTCAAACTGATCTAAAAAACAAAAAAAAATCCTTAAAACAAAAAAATCTAAAAACAAATCTAAAAAAACGAAAAAAATCAAAAAAAAATCCTAAAAATAGATCTAAAAAACCAAAAAAATAAGAAAACGAAAAAAAAAACCGAAAAAAATAAAAAAAAATCAAAAAACAATTCAAACTGATCTAAAAAACAAAAAAGATCAAAAAAAAATCCTAAAACAAAAAAATCTAAAAACAGATCTAAAAAAACGAAAAAAAAAAAAAAAAAAAAACCCTAAAAACAGATTAAAAAACGAAAAAAATAAGAAAAACGAAAAAAAAAAAAACCGAAAAAAATCACAAAAAAATCAAAAAATGATAACTATAGCATCCAAACTGTCGATATTGCTGTCGAAGAAGACCGTCGAAGAAATCCAAACTGGCGACTTGAGAGGAGAGGATGCGAACGGCCAACGGTGGGCTTGAGAGGATGAGATAAGACCGGCGACTTGAGAGGATGAGAGATGCGAGGACGACGGAGAGGAGAGAGGAGGTGGGCTTGAGAGGATGAGAGAACCCGGCGATATTGCTTGTCCTCTCAAGACCGGCGACTTGAGAGGATGAGACATGAGAGGGGAGGAGAGGAGAGAGGATAACGGCTGAATTAAAAAAAAGGGAACAAGAACCCTAATAACGCACGCTTGTCTTATATCAAAAAAAATTGGTATATTGCTGCGGTTTTTTGTAAAAATCACAGCAATATATTAAAATATTATTTTTTTAATATATTGCTGCGGTTTTTACAAAAAACCGCAGCAATATATCTGGTCAAAAAGTCAACTTTTTTTCAAAAAATTCCCGTTGAAATCATATTGCTGCGGTTTTTTGCCGAAACCGCAGCAATATCTTTATTCTATATTTTACCTTTTCTTTTTACGTGATATATTGCTGCGTATGGGTAAAACCGCAGCAATAAACAATTATTCTACTAGTGGATTGCGCCCATTTTTGGACTTGCAGTGTTCCTTCCATAACCATGTCAATTTGCTTCAACATTTTCTCGATCTCTCTAGCTTGATTCAGACTTAAGAGCTGAATTCATAAATGTAATAGCATTACTTTGTTGTGGCAGGGAAAGCTCTTCGAGCTCGACCTGCAATGAATACAATCACCCACAACTGTTTAGAGCAGGAAGGATAGAACAGGGAACGAGACAGGGAGGAAAGGACATGTACTAATGTCAGACACACATATCCAAGCTTCGTTCTCAGTTATTATACAATGAATTTCCATGTTTCCTCAAAAATGAAGTATTGAGAATCCTGTCCATGTTGAAGTATCAAGGATTAAACACGAGTAATGCAAGTAAAATTAGAAGTTTCAGTATCAAGGATTAAACACAGCGGGAAGAGCTTAACAGCCTAATGTAAATCAACAAAGCAGCTTTGCAAAGTATACAGATAAGATGCTACAACACACCAGAGTAATTAGGCAGAAAGTTAGAACTCATGAGGGCTCCCACATTCTTCTTCTCAAAACTGTCTTCCACGCGTGGGAAGTTTAGAGGTGAAGGGTACTTTGAGATCGCTTGGTGATTATCCTCTACACCAACAAACAACACTCAAGCTTGATATATCAGATAGAAAATAATATGAATAAACCAATCAACAATTTGAGGCGAAAAGAATGAAGACAAAAGGGGAATACTTGAGTCAAGAGAAATAAAGGCATAGTGATCAAACACAGTTTGGGTATAAAGAATAGCACACATTTGCAGAATATATGAGAGTCACAAAGCAAGGGGAAGAAAACTACCAGATTCAATATCTTCATAAGAGGAAGTCAGAGAGCTAACTGCACTTGGCGATCCCATATTTCCCGTAAAAGCTTCATTGTACCTGTTTGAAACACACTGATTGACCGATAGTTACTAATCTGGGAATAAGAAAGTACAGGTTCGGTATCTCTAATGCTGCTCCTATTACCCTGATTTATTGAAAAAATAATGGAATTGTCGGAAAGTTTCCCTTATCCTCTTCCTGGAAAAAACTACTTACATTTTTCTATACTAGCATCACTTAATATGGAATTACATATAACTCGCATCATTTCCTAATATTGCAATATATTCTCTTTATCTCCAACCTAGCACATGGGGTCCCTTTCTCATGCATCTCTATCTATCCCTCCGCTTCCCTAAATAATTGCGCCCCTACTACATGATGCAAAATTGCAAGTATAAAAAAAAGAGGAACTATTTTATCAATAAGATAAAAGGGCAGTAGAGAGGAAGGATCTCAAAGCTACCAATCGACAAATAACTTAGGCTCGTCTTTACTTGTATACAGATCTGAAGAGAAATCTTTGAGAATTTTTACATCTAAAAGATACACAGTCAAGAACATACAGCTTCCTACATCAGAAAATTAAATTTTATTAGCTTGTTTTAAACTAATATAAAGGCACTTTAACTTCATGCTCTACGACATCAGAGGAAGTCAACCTGCAAAGTGTCCTTACCAACTGCAAAAACATAATAATAGAAAGTGAAGTGACAAGTCTACAACAGGTGATCTATCAGCCAATATTGTGGTAGGAATGCTCAATGCCGAGATGGCATGGATCAGAAAATTAACAAAATGTGTTTCCATTTAAGTAATTCTCTTACACTTCTTACATAACACTTTCAAAACTGAAGGCACACAATTAAAGAAAATATTAAAAGGGAGACAATTTGAATCGGTTCAGGGGGTAGAACACAGTAAGGACAAGGGTCAAGTAGCATCTCAAGGACAATATCAAAAAGGACGATGACATTCACAAGATAGAGTAGCAGCTGCATAACATTTTACTAAAAGTGAACAAAAAGATAATACAGAGTACAAATTATCTGACTATAATTATCATCATATACTCAGGCTTCATTAATCCCAGATTGCTTCTTAATAAGACTGGTGACCGATTAGAAGCGACACCAGAGAAGGGAAAAGGGGACTTTGCCTCAACAAAGTAACATTAGTGATTATAGCAACAGAATATAGGGAGATAATATAGCAAAAAGCCTTGATATTGCATCAAACTAAACGAAAGATGGACAAAAACATACCTTCATCTCCAAGTAATGCACAAACACAATATGCATGAACTCCTTGCAGCATTATGTGGGGCTTAGTAAAGAATTCAGAAATGTACCTAACTTTAACGCATTAGTTCTCACGATATTGCAGTATTTAGTACAAATATCTTTTAAAAAAAAAGTAATTCAAATTGATAATACATACTCTTCTAGCAACCAATAGATGCGCCTCTGAAAAAATTCATTGTCTTCACCATGGGCATAGTAGCAGTGCAACACATCAACACTTGCAACCTATGATTGCATAAAGCATGAGATCATCTAATAGAATAGTTATTATTATACATTCCTAAAGTCCATTACTCCCTCCTTATCAAAAAAATTAAAAATAAAATAAATAAACATCGTTTTCAAGAGGATTCAAGAATATAAAGAATATGACAGCAAAATGAAGAGTCAAATTTTAACATATATGAGTTACAAAATAAAATAACCAGAGAATTAGATGTATTAAAAAGCTCTTGCCAGAAACTCTCGGTCTCAAATATTCTTCAATACTTCACAATAATATTATGTTGTTGATTGTGGGAAAGTTATGGCCAAAACCAGAACAGTATCCTTTCAAGCCTGTAGATACATCATGCAGAATAGACAAGCCTTCAAGTAGCACTAATGCATTGTTATTGTTCTTCGTACTTCCCAATTAAGTTTGCCGATCTCCTGATAATTCATAACCAAATTCCGAGTAAATCAACCAAATTACCACCTCTATTACAAATAAATATAGAGACTTTGCTTTTTGCCATAAAATAAAAAGGAAAGTAGGTCAAGCTTCTAATTCCAAGCCAACCAGGCAACTTGGCATTGCACATGAGGCTCAAAGATGTCTACTGTGAGCTATAATTCCAAAACTAACAAACAACTAGCGAAGGAAAACAAATGGTAATCAAAAGCAAAAGATAGAAAATCAAATTTTAATCGGTTTCGCTTGTACAAAAAGAAACACCATTGATTGAGTCTAGAGAAGCAAGGTGAGGAACGGGTGCAATGATTAGACGAATACAGAAAAAACATTATTGAAAAACAACACTCTACCCATAATGCTAAAATACACAAGAAACTGCAATCAATTTCTAAAAAGCAACAACCACAATAAAAAAAAATAACAGATATCCAATATCATTATATTAGTGGTAACAGACACACAGATAAACACAATTTCCCGAAAAAATAAGATCCGCTAAATACAAGTCATTGATGGATTATAACATCAGTAGACCACACACAAAAAAAAAAAAAACTGTAATATCATAGAAAACTTACCATCTAGTATGCTAAGTTAAAAGAACAAGCTAGTGTAAATAAAAGCAAAAAAGATGTCTCATATACTACCCAACTAGAAATTGAAACGAAAGACCTGGCCTAAGATTGGCTAATGGTCACATAAGCACAAACATACCTGCCCATGATAAAGATTTCATACATTCTGCTATGAATATCTTATCAAGAGTGAAGGCAACACCTTGAGTTGGGGCAACACAACACCGTTCATAAGCATCTTAAGTCTAGAGCATGATAAAGTTTCAGCAGTAGCATAAGTTGAATGCATATTATGTCGAAAGCATACTACTTTTCCCTTCACTCAAATCACTGACGATTTTCTGTATTTTACACTCATCTCAGTTTTTTCACACTTTCTGGTATTCATTCCTTTCTCAACCAAAAAGATAAATCCCTCTCACTACACAATAATTATTCACCAATCTAGCTCTCTATTAAACTCAAAACTATTTATAAACAACGTCCATAGTAGTACATTTAGAAGTGTTCCGTGATTCTAAATTGATAGATTTTTACACATTGATAATCATTTCATAAAGCATAATCTTTTAAAAAGTAATGCATCTATAAGTTCATAAAAAGATGGTTTAAACAAGCAAATAAGTACGACTAAAGTAGAGCCGTGTACCGCTTAGATGCCTGTTAAGTGGATTCTATCGCGTCTGAAAGATGAGCAAAGTCACCAAATTCATAGGCCTTCATAGAAATATCTCATAACCACATTATAACCTCAACTGCTGCAAGCCACCAGAATAAAAAACACTCCAGCAAGCAGAGGTAACCCAATAAAGCTTTTCCATCTGAAAATCTAAATGCTACATTGTACATAGAACAAATAAGATAGATATTATGTATCTATAATTGCAGATCCATGGTCTAACCCTTTTTCCGTTAAGAACTTAAGATTGCTAGTAATACTTATTGGATTTTGTCTTGAGCAATTTTTTAATCAAGATCTATTCACGATATTTCCATTGAGACTCTGACAACACCTAAGGTTGCTTGGCAGTCACTAGAAGAATTATCTACGAGATTATTTGTTGTATAACTAAATCTATGCGTGGAAGTAATTATGGCTAGTAGGATATCTTTACCCAAAATATGACATCATAATTTTAACCAAAGTGCAATTTTCTTCTCCCTGGCGTGAAAATGAAAGATAAATGCAAGTGAAGCATAGTCAATAAAATGAAAGACTGTTATTCGACTTTTGTTTGACTGTTATTCGACTTTTGTACGGATACACGTAATGTCCAAAAAAACAAGAAACAAACTTAAAAACACACAGAATTCAGTCAACTACACCAACACAAACACGATAGAAGAGAGCAAAAGTAATATCCTTTCCTTCCGCCTCTCATTACCTTTCACAGTTTTGCAAATACTATGCCTAGTAAAATAACCATAAAGGTTTTGTGAATATCATAGTAATAAATATGGAAATCCATCACATAAGTGAATAATTTTAAGTTAAATATGCAATTTCGAGGAACAACCTCTTTGTTTCTCCTATAGTGTTCTTTTTACCATTAATTAGTGAGTTTAAAAAGTTGTTAATAAAACTAGCTAATCAAATATGTATTGTTCTTTTTTCTACTTTATTTGATCCTCTGACTGTTGCAATTCCTTTTTTAGTGGAATCTTTGCACAAGTTGACAGTAATATTATAGCTTTAAAAGGGAAATAGTTTTGTCTTATGACTAATGTTGGCCCAAAATAGGGAGTATTTGCGAGAAACCACCTTCTAAATTATCCTTTATGAAGAAAATTACTGTCTTCTTTTTTTATTTAGTCAAAAACCACCTTATATATACTTTTTTAACTTCCACGACCATATACAAGTTCACATTAATAACAAACATTCTTCATGAAGTCAGAAACAATAGTGACAACAACTGATGAAAGGTTTAGCGATAACAATAAAAATGATGAATTCAGATTCATACTTTGAGCTAGGTTGTTTCCCACAAGTGCGTTATTAATAGACTTTAAGCCCATTACAAATGCAATGATGGTGACTCACACTACTATAACACAACCTTTACACTTTGTTTGGTATTTTTTTAGTAAAGGAAGGGAAAAGAAAGGAAGAGAGAGGAAAAGAAAGGAAAAGAAGAGAAAAGAAGGTAGTTGTAGTTTCCAATGTTTGGTATAATTGGTGGATTTGATAGGAATGACATGTTTGGTTGTCATTAGTAAAGGAAAGGAAAGGAAGGAAATAAAGAAAACATAGGTAAAAGCTTGTTAGCTTTCTTTCCTGTCAAATTCCTCCGATTTTGGGAGGAAAGGAAAGTAAGGATTTAAGAGTATTCCTTTCCTTCCACTTCCTTTCCTTTCCAATCAAACCCCTCTTATTTTCTTTTACCAAACATGAGAAAGTTTGTTTCTACCTTTCCTTTCCTTTCTTTTCCATCCAAATCCTTCCTACCAAACAAACCCTTAGAAATGCAGATATATAATCATACAACGACCGTTTTCATCATCACTCATGCATCATAGATGTTAGTATTATGCCTCCCTGTGCTACTGGAAAAAGCAACAAGAGAAGAGGTGCAAAAGTTACCATAACAAACTCCAGAAAAGCAATGCGAGTTGAAGGATGATAATCTCCAAGGAAGAACTGCTGCTGCACTAGAGCAGGAAGAACTGCTGCTGCACTAGAGCAGGAAGAACTGCTGCTGCACTTGAGCAGGAAGAACTGCGGCAACTGCATCAAAGGAGCAGCAGCAATCACTGCAGCTTGGCACGACGGCACCGCCCTCCAGCAGCACCAAAAACACCACATCACAAAGGGGAAGATTTGTGGGTTTGAAGAGACAAAAATGAAGGGTTTTAGTTCGATCATTGTGACCTTAAATCAGATAAGTAAATAAAAATTGAGCTTTAACATTCATCATAGTCTAGCTAGTCAATGAACAGAACAATTAGACTAGTATAACACTATCACAAACCAAACAATCATACAAGTGAGTACACTGATATTATCAAGAGCACACAACATGTCAAGTACGATGAGGAGCTAAAAAATGAACTTTTCATACTCATAAAATATCTTGCATCAGCAAGTAGATAATCCTACACATCTGCTAGTGTTGGGGAAATATAATATATGAGCATATTGCACTTAGAAATTTGAGATACAAAAAATAAGTGAATCACGAGATGGAATTGGATCAAATGCGAAGTGGTTTTTGGATCAAAGAAAATGAATCAATTTGTTTCTTAGTAAGAGAGGAAGGATATATAGATACACAAACATACTAGCATAGACACACAAACATACTAAGCCAAACTAAGGAGACAAAGCATGCAAGGTGTCATCAAGAATAGCCGCAACTACCATCATAATCTCGTAAACATCAATTGGCCACTTAGAGAGACCAGGTTACATCCAAATAAAACAGTTTCCGATTCATAAGACCAACTAATCAACCACAAGCACCTAAACAGTGAGTAGATTTTAAGTCTAACTAAAATATGCTCCCTGTAAAAGCACAATTAGTTGAAAAAAGAGGTTCAGAATAGGTAATCCCACCTTTAAGAGAGAGAGTTCTTGAATTACAGTTCATCAAAGCAAAATCAGTCGTGATGGACTCAAAGGATGACTTGGCATGCTTATATCAATAATCACAACACTATTTTGAGGAGAAGTCTCTCTCACACAAATATACTTGTCTGATTCTATAGTTACACGACTGAAAGTTATGAACTAAGGATTGATCCCTACCCTTAGCAGCTGCAGATGGAACAAATAAATTTAAAAACTAACTCAGCCTCAATCTAACCTTAAAAGAAGCTACTAATTATGTAAATTTTCCAAAATTACAGATCAAAACTTCAGAATAAACTTCAGAATAAGTAGATCTATCCACCTCAAAGCATCAAATTCCAATCATATACTCAGAAAAGAGGTTAAAACCTCCCAATTTGACCCATTTACATATCAAAATCGTGAAACAAGTGAATCAAGCTACTTTGAAATTGCAAATTCGAATATATTACATTGACTTAACATTAGTCGAACCTTATAACAAAAGCTGCAATTCCTTATAATCTTCCATAATCACACCAACAAATCACCCAAACTCAACTTCGAGCCAAAAAGGCTAAAAGGCGTCTAAATTTCCTGAATTACGGATTAATTCTTCGACTAACTAAATCAAGTTAACTGTAGATTTTGATAATCACCTGGTCACAAAAACTAGTTCAAATCAAAGCAAAACCTCAATCTCGACTAAACTTTAAGCAGATCCGACACCAAATTAAGCTTGATAGCAATGACGAAATTCCTAGGGTTTCAACTCTATACCTCCAGATTTCAAACAAAACAACACTAAAAATGATATAATCCGAGGTATATGAAACAAAAAAAATTGAAAAATGAGGGAGGAATTTACCGTTAAAGCTTCTTTCATAACAATAGGAGCATTAGCGGCGGCCATGGCTGAGGCACGAGAAAGAGGACGATAGTTGAGGGAGAGGAAGAAAAAGAGAGGAGGCGTATGAAACCCTAAGTCTAACATTTCGATGAACAAAAAAGAAAATAGGAAAAGGGAGGCATCGAGGAGAAGAGGAAAGAGAAAGAGAAAGAGGGGGAAATCCAAGTATACGGGTACAAATTTCAATAATCAGAAAGGGGAAACCAAATGAAATAAAAGGAAATTTTATTTAAATAGTCAAATGCTTGGGTTAATTTAAAAAAATCGAGCATTTGTGAAATTTTATATTTATTTTTTAAAAAGGCTATCAATGCTCGGGTTGTTTAAAAACAACCCGAGCATTTGTAATGCAGCAAAAGAGGTTTTATCCACTAGTGTTAGCCAGGGAGTCTTGCATCAGTAAGGTTTATTGGTCACTTATGTGATTTGTAAAAGAGGCCACCACTCTCCATCTCGAGTCTTTTCACGCCTTATGATCTCATTGTATTGAACGATTCCACTTGCTTTATTTCTGCCCCCTCTCCTTTCTCGTACTCAAAAAGGGAGAGAAAGAGAGCAAGGGGCAGAGGGCCCTTTTACCAAGCCTACCAGATAGAAGATGATAAAGGGCCAACTATCGTTGCGTTGCACAATTTGGGCACGGGAAGTGAGGATAGGAGGACTATCTAAGTTTGTTTTGTTTATCTTAGTAGATGAGATTTCTGAGGGAATAAGGAAGTATGTAACTTATCAGTTAAACTATGTTTTGGTTCGGATTGTAAGGTTTGAACTAGATTTATGTTGGTCTATGGTTGAGGATGTTGAGGTTTTACTTTATATAACTTTGTTTTGGATGGTTTTGGAATAACTCTTTATGGATTTATGGATGTTTCTTTTATAATTAAATAGACACTTTAACCTTCTTAAAGTGGCATTTTCGTCCGGCAATATTTCCGCTATCGTCTGTTTATCTCTTTTGGGTGATTATTTTATTGTTATATTTCGGTATAAGGACGGAGTGTCACAACTTATCTATGCTTGTGAAGACTATCCAATATCATCCAAGATTTTCTTATCATCCAAGGTGCAGAGGTATCAAGATGAATCATCTAGCCTTTGCTGATGATATTATTTTGTGTTGCAATGGTAAATTCCCTTCTGTTTACACCATGCTACAAGCCTTTCAGATGTTATCTACAACTTCAAGGCTAAAGGTGAATGAACAAACTACAAAGCAGGAGTGAATAGGGAGGTCATTCAAAAAATTCAAGATGCTTCTAGGTTTAATAATCATAGCAAGCTTCCTTTCAAATACTTGGGGGTGCCTATCTATGCTAAGAAGATCACAAATGATGAATGTAGAAATATTTTGGAGAAAATGACAGCAAGGATAACAATTTGGAGTAGCAGAAACTTATCATATGCTGGGAGAATTCAGCTCATTAATTCAGTTTTGATTAGCATACACATCTACTGGGCCCAAGTGTTCATTATCCACAAAAGTATTTTAAAAGAAATTGAATAAATTTGTAGAGCATTTCTGTGGAGTGGTAATTGGTTCAGCATTAAGCCATGTAATATTGCTTGGCAAAAGCTATGCAACACTAAGCAAGGAGGTGGGCTTGAGTTTAGAAATATCAGTATTTGGAATAGAGCAGCTCTAGCTAAGTATGTTTGGGCTATTACAATGAAACAAGATAACTTATGGGTTAAAAGGGTCAATGAGGTTTATGTGAAAAGCCATTATTGGTAGGAGTATATTCCACCTTTGGATAGCTACTGGTACCGGAAGCAGATTTTCAAGGTTAAAGAATAAATCTAAACCTATGTTTCACAACAGGGATTAGCAAGTATTTCTAAGTTTAGTATTCTGAAGATGTATAAGAAGATTGCTGGTGAAACTGAGAAGCTGCATTAGGATAAGCTAATATGGAATAGGCTTTCAATCCCTGAGCATCGTGTTATTTGATGGCCGGTGATGCAACAGAAGCTGAGGACTGTAGAAAAGTTGTTGCAGATTGAAGTGATTAATTCAGCTCAATGTCAGTTTTGTGTGGATGGGATTGAAAATCATGAGCATCTATTTTTTATATGTGAATATGCTGGAAGAATTCTTAATGGAATTAAGAGAAGGATGCATATTCAATCTCCTGAAAAATTTTATTACAGAATGATTATGTTCCTAAAGAATAATATAAGAAACTTATGTTAGGAAAGGAATTATTAGTGTTGTGTTAAATGACCTTGTTTACTTCATATGGTGGGCTAGGAATGAAGCCTTATGGAATGTAACTGTTTGGCACCCTGATGTAGTGCTTAAGAAGATCCAGATGATGGTTATAAGAAGAATTCAGGTGGTTGCTCCACAAAGGATTTCAGTAGTTGATAAGATCAATGGCTTAATGAGCTATGTAGAAACATTGTATAGTTTTTTAGCTTTTCTATTTTGGTTTCCTTAGTCTTGGGGGACCCAACCTAGTTGGTTTGCCCATCTAAGGAAATGGCTAGGTTGTAAAATGGTTTTTTGGTTGAATATATTTTTCTTACTTAGCAAAAAAAAGGAAGATTAAGTCAATCCGCTAATAGTGTATCATGTTGGTTTGAGTTTGAACAAGTCAAAGAGTTAAAATGAATAACAGCTTGCATAGAAAGGATCAGAAGAAAAAGATCGTGTAGAAGAAGATGCACTAAGATTGTCTCCTTGATTTTAGGAAATACACGGACGTGACTAGAGGCCTATAGATACACGACAAAATAGCGGAAATTACATGCACAAGCTATCATACAAATCTCCTAAGTATTTAAGCAATATTTAGCAATACTTGGATTATTATCTGTTGTTCTTCGTTGATTTTACATTCTTTTACATTTGACCAATCACCTTGTACATAGAGAAATTGCTTAGGTTCTATTGACGGTCATGATTAATGAACAACGGATTGTATCTAGTGGATTGGTGGACTCACAACTATCAGCGGGTTTTTACCCATCTTCATTGGGGATTTTCCATGTCACCATTTCCTTACGTCATTCCCTGATTTTCCCCTTGCCATTGCTATCATTTTATCTAGTTGTCGACGTCCCAATCAAGTCTTGTAATTGAGCAAAATTTGACCAAAACAATTCTAGATTCTGGGTCCAATACAAACATGGGAGATTCTAAAACATAATTTTTAAAGGAAAAATTCGATATCATCATTGACAAGACTCATAAGATACCATATGGTTAACAAATGAACATAACAAGTATTATCTTGAAACTTAACAATCAAATTACTAACTTATGTACCGCATTAAATGTTAAGAATCTATTATACAAACTCATTAATCATTACTAACCTTCACACAATCTTATGTTGCCATTTTTGTGGTGGCCAAAGCTTCAAGATTGTGATGCGAAAGAGTTTACAAACCACTTATTTTACTTCAGATTTTAGGTGATGAAAACACAAATTATCTGTTATAGAAGATGACTTAAGCTCCTTGAGTTTGTCAGGTGGTTGTGAGAAGGTTTTTCTTTATGATTGTTGGGTCAATCCATGCACCTATGTACCTTGTCAGGTTTGCTTCCCTTATTCAAGCTATGATACTTACCCTTACAAAGTTGGCAACTTCATTAGGAATGAACATGGTTAAAAGTCGTAGTGGAATTCTTTCGACCCACTCATTTGTTGGATCAGGTGCACGAGCTTAACCATTTGGCTCTAAGCAAGAACAACCGATATCGACAACTGGAAAATTTGTCGATGTAGACACTAAATTATGTCTCCCATTTTATAGCACCCGATGATTGGAATATACCATCATTCTAATTGGTCCGGATTGGTGATTAGCAATTTGAATGGCCTAGTTCAAAACAGATAAAACCCCAAAAACATGTTTTGAAGCCTTTTTGTAAAAAAAAATGTGTTGAGGTCTATGTTAAAATAAATTCCAATTAATCATTCTTCATAATTAAATAATTTGAACTTTATTTTGATAAAAAAAATCTATTATTAATATATTTCATAAAAATCAGATTTTATTATTTAAGATCTTGTACAATAACATAATCTCGTATCTTATGGATAAGTTTTAGTAAAAGATAAAATATGTTGCTTATTTACGGTATGAATGGACTGCCAACAATTGACTGCACAAGACATAGAGGAGTTGAGCCAGGCATAGGACCTTGTGTTGCGGACCACTATTTTTGCGTTGACTCTTCGGAAGCAGATGCAAAAGCAGTGGATCGTGCCTGATGTTGTTGTGAACCATGGGCCTACGCATCGCGCAGAAGTGTGACGGCAGCATCCAGCTCATTTTATAAATCCTAATTTCTTGTTTCACTATGAGTAGGCCTCACTTCTCCTGTTTTTAGACATGTTTTTACACATGACTCTTTACACTCCCATACTCTTCGAAATACAACGAAACTCTACCGAACTAATCACTGAAATATTTTCAAAGGCTTAAACAATTGCTCACTCTAACGTACGTTATTGTTTGAAAAGCCACACGACACAGGTATAATATCTTAGGGTTCTTTTCTCTCAATTCTAATTTATTTCTTTTATTACTAAGCTACTACTTTTCATGATGTAGATCTCGACTTACGATTGTATTTGTACATATAATTTTGTTTATTATTCTACATTATTTTTCATTATTGTTTTATTATCTTAATTGAATTGCATGATCACATATGTCTTATTGCTAAATCAGACCTCCGATATTGAATCAAATGATTTGGACTGCTTGTTAAGCTCCTAGTCACTTGATTGTTTGATAAAGTAATCACCATAATTCGATCTTCTATGCTAAAAAAATCAACTTTAGTGTATATGTATTTTTATGCAATTAATTAATTTTATGTGTATATGTTTATTTGCAAATAATATGTTAATGAATGGAGCAGAGACCATTAATGTGGGAAAATATGGTTCACGACATTATTTATAACCTCCCCCTAATCTAACATTTCATTGTATAATCAGGATGATTACATGTACTGGACTGGTCATGATTCGAGTAACTTCTGTATAAAAATGGCATATGCTTTTCTTAGTTCTTTGCAGCATAATGGTTTGCACTTTGCATAGTGGTAATGGCATACACAATTGTAAATTGAAGTTTTTTACTTGGAGATTACTCAAGGATAGTTTGGCAAGGAGGCATAACTTGAACAAGAGAGATATCCCTATTGATCCTAAGTGTGATTTGTGTTTGGACCAAGATGAATCACTTTTTCATTTGTTTTTTAGTAGCCTTTTGGCAATGTCGATTTGGACTTCGTATGATATCCTCACTAGTACAGAATCGACGATTTGCGTCGGATGTCAGGCGCCCATTTGTGTCGGACATGGGTTCGACGACACAGGTCTCGACGCAGATCAGGATACAGGATCTGCGTCGGAGAACGACGCGACGCAGTTGATTAGCTATCTGCGTCGGACCCTACCTACCATGCGACGCAGATGGGAAGGCGCCAAGCCCAGCTAGCCTAGACTCATCTGCGTCGCACATTGCTAACATGCGACGCAGATGAGTGCTGCCAAGCCATGCCAGCATGCTGCCCAGACTTGTGGCCTTATTTTACACTAAAACAATGATTTGCGTCGGACATAAGTCCCCATCCGACACAAATGGCTACTTTTTTTATAAAAAATATAATTTCATGAGCCATAAATTACAGAAAATCAATTGAAATTTCAACAAAAAAATTAAACACTAATTACAAGAAAAAACAGTAGAAGAACTAGAAGTGGTGTTTTTTTTTTTTTTTTTTTGGCAATTCAAAATATTTATTGATAACCAAAAAAATTAAGGTACAACCAAAGACTACTACAAGGCCAAAACCAGGAAGGTACCTCCTCCCCCCACCTTCTAGGAAGGGTTTGAGAGAAAGAACCACCCCAAGCAAGCCTACACCCAGCCCTGAACAGAATCAAGAATCAGCCCTCAAATTACAAGCAAATGTCTAGTATGCTCAGGACATCTACAAGCAACTTTAAAGATGATTTGCTTACAACTAGCTAAAACATCAAAAGCATTCCTACCAAACACCACAGCATTCCTATTGATCCAGATTTGATAGATGGCTTCAACAAAGAATAAACAATAAAGCTGAGCCTGAGGAGCCTTACTTATGCATTTGATAAGAACATGGTCAATTTCATCAGCAAAATTTCTATGAGTAGCTGCACAACCAGTTTGCTGCTGGCAGATTTTCCAAATCTGCATAGTAGTAGGGCACTCAAAGAAGAGGTGAGTAACAGTCTCACTAGCAGTATGACAGAAGACACATCTGTTGTCAGCCATCACCCCCCAAGCACACAGTCTATCTTTAGTTGCTAGTCTCCCATGGAGGGCCAGCCAGGTAATAAAAAGAGAAGTGGTGTTTTTACATTGAGTAGAAGTGGTGTTTTTTACAAACACTAATTACAAACTGGAAACCCAGTTATCTTCACAAATTTTACCAAAAATCTAGTAGAAATCCAAAGTGTTACAATGGCAGGAAACAAGCATAAAAAAAAAGTGGGCGATATATATAATTCGTACAAGTAGAGGACTTTTTGGGAGGGGTATAAATGGAGAATATCAATTTCAAAGGGAAGCAAATCTTTTACTACTAAAAAAAATTGGAAACTGTAGGTTATCTTCTGTATAATTGTCGGGGCTGAAACTTATCTTCCGTCTCCCATCTCTCATGTCGAAACCGACGGCCGACGGCATAACTCCGATAACGTCTGTTGTTGCTTTCTCTCAAGTAGAGCATTATCATTTTGCAGATAACTCACCTGTATCAACAACAATACTTAACATAAACACAACAGGAATTTCGTCGAACAGCTTGAGTGCAAACTGCTGCAAATTTTACAAAACTAACCTCTTTCTCTAGCTTGCTCCGCGCTTCAATCGAGGAAGCCAATTCAGATTCCAATTCCTTCAATTTTTTCCCAGATTCCTCCTCTAATTGCTTCTGCTTCTAAATTCAGTACATAAAAATTGGACAAAAAGCATTATTTAGCTGAAACAAAAGGAAAAAATCGAAGAGAAATTGAATATAATTGAAATGAAAAGTTTTTCCGTAGCAGATGAAAATAAGAAAATAAATGCTGAAAAAAGTAAATAAAAAATAAGATATAAAAAATAAAAACAAAAGGCCATAATTTTCAGATGCATGAACTGAATCTAGAACGTTTTTATTTTTCAGATTTGAAAATGAAAAAATGAATTTTCAGAAAAAACGAAATTGTAGATCTAAAAACAGAAAATTGTAGACTAGACTACGAAATTGTAAAATCAAATTCAAAAATTGAAAAAAAAAAAAATCAAACCTGCAAAATCACTTTTTTTTTTTGTTGATTTCTGGAAATTTGAACTTCAATTTGGGGAAATTCGACCGTTTTTTTTTGCTGATGCATTGATGAAGTGTTGATGAATTGTGTTAATGAAGAGAAGTGATGGCTGGTAACTGGTACGTATAAGAAAGAGAGAGAGAGAGAGAGGAGGAGAGAGAAGGGGGGGACTTAAACGGCTGGGATGATATCGTGGTAGGTTTCAAAAATTTTAGGAGAATACACATTACTAAGGTCCGGCTGGGATGATATCGCGGGCTTTAAAAATGAAAGGAATGAAGCGGGCTTTAAAAATGAAAGGAAGCGGGCTATGTGCGTCGCATGGGCCATAAGGTCCGACGCATATAGTACCCTCATCCTATCTGCGTCGCATGGACACTAAGGTCCGACGCAAAACATTGGATACGTAAAAAATATCTTTCATGATTTGTGTCGAACATTGATCGGGGTCCGACGCATACATATGATTTTTTTGCGTCGAATGCGGGACACATCTGACGCATATAAATCATGATTTGCGTCGGATGCCATGAATGTCCGACGCAAATGATGCTTTTGCGTCGTTCTACCTGTTGTGCGACGCAATTCAGGAGACGCAAATCAACTTTTTTCTACTAGTGCCTTGTCTAAACAATTCAAAATGATCCTAATAATCATGTGGAAGGAATAATAAACACGTCCTGCTTTTTCATAGCGAGGATGGGAGTAATAGTATTCGACTTCAGACGTTTTTCTCTAGTGTTTATGGCTTCATCGAAACAGTTGGGCATTCCAGAATGATGCTCCAAACTCTATTTGTGTTCAACAAATGATTCAGACATGCTTGCAGGACCTTAACAAATTGCAAGATCATGCATGACCAGTGGTCGGGAACTTCAATTTTGCTAAGGATGCTCTCCATCATCCACCGGAAATTTATTCGGCTAATATCGGTTGTATTTCAAGTGGCCTCTCTCATCATACCATTCAGTTTGATGGAGCATGGGATAAGAACACAAAATGTATGGGTATGGGTTGATATCTAAACTATCTTATGGGTGATCTTCATAGCACTTTAAGGAGCAAAGGTCGAGGAAGCTATGGGAAGGCTGGCTCTCTATCCACGCATAAGCTATCACTTGCCTTAAACCAATGCAATGGGCTAAGGAGCAACACCCTAACCATATTACATTTTTTACGGAGTCTACTAACCTGGTAACTTTTTTACAAGGAAAAAAGTCAAATTGCCATTAATCTGATTTGCACAGTTTCTCATATTTTGAAAATGTCTAAGGATTTCAAAAGGTATATGGTTGTCAAGGTTGCTAGGATGGATGTGCATCAAACTCATAGTATTGCCAAGCAGTATGTGGAATCTATGTCTAGTGTTATTTTGTAATTCTTGTATCTTCTATTCTCTTTGATTTTTTCTCCGTCAAAAAAGAAAACATTTCATTGTAGTTTATTAGTTTTTCTTTAAAAAATTGATTGACGACTCTTATAAAAAACACAAATCGCGTAGCTTGATGACAAAAAAACACATTGTGTAGAATGCGATTTTAGATCCGTACCGTGGGGCATCATCTTTTCAGTGCAGACCAGTGTGACTTACAACTGAAAATTTTGAGCAGTCCATTGCTTCAGTGATAATTACTGCCTTTGCTAACCTCACCCTCTCTACGGCTTTAAACTGGATTCCACAAGCTCAAAAATTGTGACAGCCACCACGATGGTTGTCACTGCTTGCTTGTTATGGGTACTTGGTACTTCAACGAATACACTCCCACAACATTTTTTAGGCACAACCTATCAGAAACAGCCAATGGGTTCAGATCACAAAGTGCAAGTGAATCATTCGGCAAAAGCCAGACTTCAAGATGATAAACAAATTGGATAAAGTCGATAAACATATAACAGCTTCAATTAACGAAGTTCCCATCTGACAATTTTTTGAATTGATGCTATACAACATATTTCGATAGGCTTATCCTACTACCTGTACTTTCAACATAATGATCCAATGATCTCATGTCTCAAACATTACTGTCAACTTGTCAAGTAGTACTATAGTAGATCATGACTTCAGACTGAACCTTTCATTGGCGAAAAAGATACCAGACTCAGCCAGAAACAGAAGCCCCTTAGTTTATTTCAAACAGAGGAATTCAGAGAGTTAGAAAAAGGGATAGCACATAATAAGCTACCCTGTATCCAATAGTTCAGAGATTAAGAGCCAAAGGATTAATAGCAAATGATATCAGCAAAATCTTCTTAGCTATATGATCCTGTAATTGTATCTTTCCATTTCCAATTTATAATCCTAAGAACTGGATATTCTTTTTAAACAGTTCCATCTTGGAATCTGCTATGCAATGTGGCATGAACATTAGGTCTGTTCGCATCAATATGGCTTTCCTGATTCTTATATCAGGAAAAGATGGTTCAGCCTTCGTTTGTTACCCACTGTTTCTTGTATGTCGTTCTTGCTCTTATTCATCACTATCATATTGACACAGCGACAGAAGTCCACTGCTAGTAACAGTGTTCCCCTGCTCTACAGTATCTTCCTTCTTCACAGGTTTTTCGTCATCTAGTTTTTGAGCTGGTTTTCTTTTCACCATGAATTTTACTGCTGGAGGCTGCAAAGTGGGTCTTTTGCCATCAGAAGAATCTGCCAAACACAAACGAAAAACAGATCAATGAACACCATTGCTAGCTTCAAAATCTTTTCTTTCTGAATAAAGAGGCTGATGAACTGTTGCATTATAAAATTCAAACCATTTGCAAGAATACCTCCACTCTTTAATGCTGATTGTGGGTGTGTGTTGCTTATGTGGTGGTAAAGAGGTAGTGATACTCTGCATCTCACTAAGCTCATCACCGTTCCCGTTTATATATAACTATCCTCTCTCCTCTTCCCTCCTGGTTCCATGGTGGTTATGGTCGAGGAGAGAAAGGGGATTCTGGAGGTGATGGTTATAAGGTTATTTTAAGCAAAGGAGTCAAATTAAAGGATAAACATTAATCTTTAAGCAAATCCTCTTATAAGTTCCAATAATAATAATAGTAGTAGTAACAATTAGTAGTTAGTAGTTAAAAGTATCAGTATTCAGCAGTGCAAGATACTATTTATCAATTAAAAACACAATTGATATATTATCAATTAATCATGTAAAAGTCATTATTGATATAAGTATATTTTAATGTTAATTAACTATTACTAATACTAATTCTTAATTAAATATAGCATATTAGTTCTAATAAAGTTCCAATAAGTTCAAATAAGCCAAATTTAATTGAAAAGAAAACACCCTAAGTTAGGTGATTAGGTCAACAAATAATTGCATATATTACCAATGAATTGCTCCCTCCGTTGCTTTTTTTAGTTCCAACATCTTGACTTATGATACTATCAATATACTAACTTTACCGGATATTTCGACAAATATATATAAACAAATTTTGGTATGTAAGATGATTTTATACTTATGTATATTCTTATAAGATGTACTTTTGTAATTTTAACTAATCGATAATTAAAGATAATATTGCTCAAAGTTGTTAGTTGGCAAACGTCCTAGTCAAAATATTGCAACTTTAATAGAGGGGAGAGAGTATGATGGTAGGGTAAGTATATACATCCTCAAAGATCTACAATCAGTAAAGGGTTTAAAAATTGAGCAATCATTCTGCTTTGCAAGAGCTTGAATCAAAGTATCATGGCTAATAAAGTTTGTCCTTTTCAGTAACTAAC
Organism: Beta lomatogona; assembly: GCA_947646795.1. Lineage (NCBI taxonomy): Eukaryota > Viridiplantae > Streptophyta > Magnoliopsida > Caryophyllales > Amaranthaceae > Beta > Beta lomatogona. The sequence goes on from CANSNZ010000942.1 coordinate 4,637,646, forward strand.
ACCTTAATGTACAAAAGATTGTATAGACTACAGACATACTCCAAGACAGGAACCTAATTCTAGGTACATATCTTGTAAACTCAAAAAGGCATAACGTCGTAAATTCGTAATCAAGCAGTAGTGCAGCACCTTAGAACAATAGGTAACTCGTCATGATTAGTGTCATAAGAACAAAGTCAATAGATTACAAACCTTTGTTGCTCGAGTCTTCAATCGGATTATTCTTTGTCAAGACATCTGTTGGTTTACTTATATCTTCAGACAGTTTGGGTTTCTGCATCATAATACAAAAAAAATCATGTCAGAGGCCTAACTCATAATCACAAGCATGGATGAAGTGTAAAGAATTAGTTTGTAACAGGTTCAAGTCGTTCAACATCTTAATTTCAGAAAGCCCAGGCGCGAGGTAAGTCCAGGCAGTGAGAAAATTGCCTCTAGAAACCTGGTACCGGGCTCGCAGCAAAGAACGAGAGGTCAGAACAGGCATGCACCTGTTGCTGCCTTTGGAAAAGCGCAGGGCACCCTGCCTCAGGGGCTTTTGCTATGAAGCGGTTTTTCTGGACATTTTCATTGTGAGCTTCTGTTTTTTTGTTGGCACGTGACTAACTTATACTCTCTGTGGGAGGGCGGAAACGGTCATATCTGGTTAAAAGTAAGTGAGGTAGGAAGTAAAGTCCTTTTTGCTAAAAAAAATAAGCCGAGATTGATAGTCCAATGTTGCTAGATGGTTTTATGATGCAGTAATTGCATTTGACACGGCTTCTAATGGAATTGCTGGGGTGATGATTGAATCAATTGACAATATTGTCCCGGAATAAAGCCACATGGTATACATGAGCTAAGAGTTCCTCTTCTTAAAAAAGGAGTGGACAAACTCATACGGAAACAGAAGATCAGGGCAACAAAAGCTTCATCAGTTTTCCGGTGAATGGAGCAACTCGGTTACCAAAAGGATGTTTGTGGGTTTTGTGAACTTTCCTGCCAACTCTTCAAAAGCTTCCATGTTCCGAGAAAAAAATTATGTGTTCAACATTGTAAAAGACACCAACTCGTTGTTTCAGATGCTTGATGACATGGTTGAGGAAATCGGAGACCGAAATATGATTCAAGTACTAACTGACAATGCATCTATGAGTTATGTTATGGCAGGATAAAAAATAGAGTTTTACTCGGTTTATTTAGTAAAATTTCATTCCTTAAGATATTATTTATAGATGATCCTCTAATAAATTTTTGTATTGTTTGATAATTATTTTTAGGAAGATCACTTGAGGCCAAAAGATCACATCTCTAATGGACTCCAAGTAAGGCACATTGATTTGATCTCATATTGGAAGACATTTAAAATAAAAATTAAAAGTCAAGGATGCACTAAAGACGTGCATGTTCATATCATCAGCCATATCACACTTGTAAGCACATCAAGGAGATTCAAATATCAAAGGAATTTGCATAGGCTAGCGGTAATTAGATTTGCAACATCTTTCCTTACTCCTAAACAATTCCATAAGCAAAGAAACAACTTGAGGAAGATGATTACTTCTGTATAATGAAATACTTGTAAATGGCTGGAGGAAGCAGAAGGGGAAAAGGGAGAAGAAAAAGTAGCATATTTTCTTTTGCAAGACCTTTTGAATGAATTTTGTCATGCTCTCAAATTGGTCAGACCTCTTGTCAAGGTTTTTAAAAAGGTGGATGGAGAGAAAAAGCAGCCTATGGAGTATATTTATGAAGTTATGGATGGGGCAAAGGAGGCTACTTCTAGGAGTTTCTCATGGAAGGACAAACTCCATAAGAAGCTCTTTTTGTACATTGATACAAGGTAGGATTGTCAACTTTATTGACCTTTGCATGAAACTAGCTATTTTTTCTAAATTCGAAAATCTATGATAACCACGGTGTGAAAGTTATGAGCGATTTATTTGCATTCATTGCAAGGTTGGACTTGGAAATTTAAGAAAAAACCACAGGAGTTAGATGTAATGTACACAGAAATGCCTCCTCTTTTTGGCTTACCCATTGCAATAAGGCAAAGGAAGACAAAAGGTCCATGTAAAAAAACTACTCCTTTCATCCCATACTAATTAATACACTTTCACTAACATAGAGTTTTAAGAGTTTTCTTTGATTTCTTATTTTATTGTTGTAGTTGGTAGTAGGGAATTTTTTAATTGTAATTAGTGGATAGTGGAGCCTCAACTTGTTGAAGGATGAGTGCAGGAGCTTATTTATTTACATTGTTGGTACCCCTCATAGAGAGAGAAAGATAATACAAAATTTGTGAGACCTTACCATTTAAAAAGTGTATCAATTAATGTAGGACGGATGAATATAGAAAGTGTATCGATTTATACGGGACCAGGGGGGGTACATTATAGTTGTATCAATATTTTATATTTTTGTAATAGTGGTGGTGATCTTTGCTTTGGAGCTTTCACGAAAATCTTCTATAAAGATTTAGCCTCACATTTAATGCTACTGGTTATGAGAGGAGATGTAATGTTTTCCAACTTGTAAGAGGCATTATTTCTAATCTTTTCACCGATATAACATACTACTTCCTCAGTATCCTAATTACTTTTACTTTATTTTCTATTTAGTAAATTCTACACTACCTTATCCCATTTGTTGGACCCGCAAAATTTTACACTATGTCACGACTATATTCTCTCTCAAATTTAAAAAAAAAAAAAAACAAAAAGGACCTTTCACGAAAATCTTCTATAAAGATTTAGCCTCACATGTAATGCTACTGGTTATGAGAGGAGATGTAATGTTTTCCAACTTGTAAGAGGCATTATTTCTAATGTTTTCACTGGTATAACATACTACTTCCTCAGTATCCTAATTACTTTTACTTTATTTTCTATTTAGTAAAGATTAGTTCCCTTTCTACACTACCTTATCCCATTTGTTGGACCCGCATAATTTTACACTATGTCACGACTATATTCTCTCTCAAATTTAAAAAAAAAAAAAAAAAAAAAGGACCCACTTTCACTCTCTTTCTCCCTTGCGTTAGTATATGTTGCTACAATAAATAGGATGATCTTTCAGAAACGGGTGGGAGAGGTAATGTTTAATTGGATGAAAGAACTGGTATGGTTTTACTTACAAAAGAGAAACATAGTGGCACAAAGTCGATCAAATGACATGGCATTTTGTGAAGACACAATCGATATAATAGGAAAGGCACACATCAATGGAGGAGATTGGCGGAACTAATGAGTGGATACTTCGGAGAATGAATGAGAACTCATTTGTGATAATGACGAAAACCATTTGGTGTTCGATGGTGATTATTTGTCATAGGAATTTGTTGGAGCCTATGTCACTAGATCGACAAGGATAAATAATAATGGTGACCCTCTTAGAGAGCTCACCTAGAGCGGATAAAGGAAAAGGTCATGCTAGTAATTTTGCTCCCAAAGTATCTCACATAGTCATGGTGTTGGATGATAAGAAGGATGAAAATGAGGATGAGGATGGTATGGAAGAGGACATTGGTGAAGATTAGATGGAGATTATGTAGGAGATGAGGATGAGGATGAGGATGATGTTGGATGTTGTAGTGGCCTATCTTGAAAACCTATGTTTATTTTTCTTTCTACCTTCTTTCTATCTTCACTTAGTATTTTTGACTTTTTGAGGTAACCTAGTAACGAATGATGCTTAATCATGTCATTTTATTTACCTACAATATTAATATTATAATGGTGTTATGAGTACAAAATATGTTCCAAAATTGATTTATGATGTTTTTGGCACCAAAGGTCTAGCCTACACGATGTGCATGCCTTCGCCTTGTGCCTATCACCCTATATGCCTTGCGCCTTTAGAGCTAAGTGTAACATACATTAGCAGTGGAACCCTATCACAACCCCTCATAAAGATAGGGGTTTGGTATTTACTTCAAAATATTGGAAGAGTAAATTTTCCTAGCACAAATTTCCTTCTTCTGCAATTCAGAATTCACTCAACTCGCCCTCGCCTAAATGCACCTCGGGCACACTTTTTAAATTCAGAGTTGACCATTAACCACTTAAAGGTATTATAAACTCAAATTATACTCCATTCAACCCTCAATCCTTATTTCTTTTGAGCACATAGTTTTAGAAAAAGTAATATCATATTGAGAAGATAGGAAAAAAGTAGATGTTACGGGAGATAGTGGATAATATTATTTTAAGAAAAGGGTAAGTTAAAATAGTGGATGCAGTCGCAGTCCAAAGAAAAGGAAAAGGGAAATCCAATTGGGACAGACTAACTTGGAGAAATGGGTAATCTTTGAAGGGACAAAGGTTGTATATAGTAGCAGCTAAAGATAACCTACTAAGCATCACCACCACAAAAAGCCAACATAATGGTTTTGTTTGTCTAATTGAAAGCATTGGCACCATACCTTCACTGTGTCATTTGCTATGTCATCATTGTCATCATCCCAATCTTCATCATCAATCCTTCGCACATACTCTTTGGGCCTCTGCAAAAAAAGTTTCACCAGAGGAAGGATGAGAAAATGATTTCCAAAAGAGAAAAAAAAGGAAACATTAAATACCAAAAGAAGAGGCATAACATAGAAAGCTGCAAAGTCCAATAAAAGGTAGATTGATATTATACTAACATGAAATATTGTTTTAATCAGTGCCTCATCCTCTTCGTCCAGCTTCTTCTCCTGTACAATAGTTCATGGACTTGGTCAGTATTTACTTGCTCAATCCACTCCTAACAAGCAAGCAAAATAAAGAAAGTGTGGTAATAAAAATTTTCCAACCATCACCCCCCAGATTCGAAGAACTCAATGTATTTTGAGCATTAAAACATAGAATTACAACATACTATAAAATCTGTGTTACAATAGATACTAACTCTAACTCAACATGTTGACGCACATGCGCCCTCATTCTTAATACGTTTACACCTTCAAGCTAGTCATCTAATAGTATGGGTTTCAAAAAAAAAAAGGTAAAAAAACATATTTATTGTTTTATTTCTCAAGCTCCATGGTGTATAAAAGCAAGCATGAGGTCTTTAGTTAGTCCTCCTGATTGGAAGTACAGCAATTAACATCTATTTAGACAAACAACACCACTGCCAGGATATAAAGAGATCAAGAAATTTGCAAGCCTAATCTACCCTAATCCCTATTAGCAAGGAGGACATCAGTCCTTTGTCAAAAATTTCCAAAATATACTTTTGGGGAATGAATACTAAACAATTAGTCGATTACAGCTCCACCATTTTTATTTACTAGAGTACTCCCTCCATTTCATTTTAATTTACTCACTTCACTTTGGGGGAGAACCAAGGAACAAATACAAAAGTATGAGAGAGAAACTGAAAAGGTGGAGAGAGAAACTGAAAAGTGAAAGAGAGAAAGTAAAAAGTGGGTTAAAATATTAAAAAGTGGATGACATGGGTGGAAAAAGAGGAGAAAGTAGATGTGACATGTTACCTAAAATAGAAAAAGCAACAGTGTGTAGATTAAAAAGAAACAGACAAACAATGAAAGTGTATAGATTAAAATGAAACGGAGGGAGTATAACATAATATTACATCACAGATGTCTATAAAGCAATAAAAAGGAGACGTCCTATTCAGTTAGATCCCACCTTCCAGACAGTCTCTACCACATACACTGATAAAACAGCAAGAACAGAACAGGTAAATATTAGAACTAGATAAAAATAGCATACATTGTGTTTCAATCAACTGATTGAAAAAAGAATTTTATGTACGTAGAATTATTATTATTTCAAAATACAATCAGGACTAAACATTTTCACACCGTTGAAATTTTTTTGAGATGATGCTACAAATTTATCTTAACTTTATCTCCCACATTTTATTTGCAATAGGCATGGAGTATCTCTCTAGGTGTATGAAGCATCTTGGTCAAAATTCAAAATATAACTTCCACCCCAGATGCAAAGGTTAGGGATCACTCGCCTACTGTTTGCAGATGACGTATTGATGTTATCAAGTGATACTCAGTCTATTCAGTTGATGTTCCAAGCTTTTTCTAATTTCTCTAGAGCCTCAGGGTTGGAAGCTAATTTAGAAAAGTGCAATATCTTCATTGGGGGTGTCTTTGGTGAGAATAAGGATAGTCTGCTTGAGACTGTTCATGTCCCTCAAGGGTCGTTCCCCTTTGGGGTGCCTTTATCCACTAAGAAACTGGGTAACCAATGCAAGCCTTTGATTGAAAAAGTCCTTGCAAGGGTAATTCTTGGAGTGCAAGGCAATTGAGTTATGCAGGAAGGGTACAACTGGTTAAGTCTGTTCTTTTTTGTAATGCAAACATACTGATGCCAGATCCTCATAATGCCAAAGAAGGTTTTGAGAAAGAATACCTCATATTTTAGACAGTACTTGGACAGGGGACATCAATATATTTAAAAAAAAAATCCAGTAGCTTGGGACTAACTTTATTGGCCTAAATCTGCTCCGGGTTACAACTTAAACCTGAAATTTTGTTTCCAAGGAATAAAGCTGCCATCCTGAAGCTGTTATGGTCTTTAGCTCGCAAAAAAGGACAATCTCTGGGTCAGATGGGTTCACAGCTACTATGTCAAGAGGGTTAATAGTAGCACTATCCTGTACCTAGTATTTGCTCCTGGAAGCTGAAGAAGATCCTGAGTTGGAGAGAAGCCAACCAGCAGTTAGGGGGTTGGAGTAGCTTTAACACAAGTAATTTCATAATCACTGCTGCATACAAGAAACTCCAAGGTTCTTTTCCTAAAGTGGTGTGTAAAAAAGGCTGGTGTGTAATTGTAGACACATAATCGTGTCTCCCCATTTAAGGATCCGATGATGAAACATAACATGGTCTTAATTGGTCCGATCCAAGGGCAGAGCAGTTCGAATAGCCATTCAAAACCATTTCGAAAAGTGTTAAAGTCCTATTTTAAAGCCCATTTATTATTCATGATAATTAATTGTATTTGAGCACAATTCTTTGAAAAGTCCAATTGATTGATAATTTATTTATTTATTTTAATAAATAAATATTTTCAAAAGATATATTTTTTAAGTCAAAATCAGATTTTATCCCGTAAAATTAGATTTCCGGAGTTAAGAGATAAAAGAAAATCTTTAAAACGGGTTTCTTTGTGTTCTGCCACGTGGACTTCCACGTAGGCTGCGCCAAGCGCACAGGCTGTGCTAAGCGCACCAGAACTGCCACGTAGACTTTTCATTCATGTAGAGTCCTGCGTCAAGCGCAATTCTGTGCCTGAGACGCGGAATTTCTTTCTTATCTTTTTTAAAAGCACGTACCACGTGTACGCTTTTTACTGGTCATGCCGCGTCATACGCTTGCCACGTCCGCTGCGCCAGACGCAGCGAGCGCGTGAGGAGCAGTGCCGTTTTTCCTATAAATAGGCCTGATTTCCGAACAGATTTCAGGGCGGATTTTTCACATTAACACGCTTCGAACTCGACGAATATATTACGAAGCTCTCTACAAACTACAAAACTTCCCTACAAAAACTCATACTTTCAAACACAATCTACATACTTTCATCCATTCAGATTTTTAGGCTTCACGATTGCTCGTCCCGAAGGTTGTCAATCTCGCAGACTCAAGCCACGGTATAATCCTGAGGGTCCTTAAATAAATTATTATTATATTGAAGTTACTAACAATTTTCTTTCTTGATGTAGATCTTTAATGTAAAATCGCTATACTGTATATTCCAACCTCTTTTCTATACTTTCTTTTATATTCATATTATATTTATTCATGCCTTTGTATATTATTATGCTTGCCTAATCATTCTATTCATATTATATGATTGTCATGCATGATTTTTATCACCCACATGTTATTTTTGCTAATCAAAGGCCTAAAGAACTGTTCTTATATTAATCAGATAAGTTTGGACAACTTGCTATGTTCCCTGTAATATTGATTGCCTAATAACATGTCACTAAAAATTAGTCTTTTATGTGTTTCCTTTTGACCATATTTAGTAGAGGCCAACTTTGGGCGAATGTGGTTCATTATAACCATATTTGTACTCTCACCTCCGAACTCAATCTTTGGTTCATTTTGACCATCTATGGAGTCATGACGGGGAAATCTACATTGGATAATTTGTCCCTATGATTTTCCTATATCCAATTAGGTTTATGATTCTTTATAAAAAGAATTGTTGGCGACTTCTTTCAATACATATCAATTTTTAATAGAACCTTTACAGTGGGGTAGTCAAATCTAATACGCGCTCACACCGCGTAGGCGAAATAAAAACACGCCTACAGTAATAATCCTGCAAGTCCTAATGGCATTTTCATCACCTAGCTGGCTTAGTTGAATAGATTGCCTACTACTGACAGGCTGCAAACCTGGCAGGTTGGTTGTGAGTTGTGACCCTGTATGCTGCCTGTTCATGTGCAGCTCAGAGTGAATCTCTTGAGCATCTCTTTTTTCAGTGTTCCTTTGTGGCTGAGATATGGCAGCAATTTCTTCATATCCTAAAGATTCCTAGAGTACCAGCAAGGTTTCATATTGAAGTCCAGCACGCAGTTCAGATGGCAAAATAAAACCAGTGCTCTTCATGTTCTTTGCTTTACTGCAATTTGGATTGCTAGCCTGCAAGGAACTAAGAAGTTAATCGTACTCTGGCAACTTTACGTAAGGCAGAGTTTGGTTTTTGGGGGTGATAGTGGAAAAGTTGACAGATAAGTCACCCTTACTGCCACTCTACAGAACCGTACATGAGATTTTCACCTCATACGGCTCCTCGTTCAATTCTTTCGAAGCCATCTACAGAAATGCGTTGAGAAAGGGCAGATGTATAGAACCTTTCAACGAGATAGTGCTTTTTCAACTCTCTCAAAATGGAATCTATTCCAAACATATATGCCGTGGGGTAGCGACTGTTTATTAAAAACACAGGACTCTGCTAAGTGGTAACACGATGTATAGAGTCTAAAACATAGTCCCAATAAAGGGAACCCAAGGGCGATATTCTTCTCCAATTTGAGTTTTGCTCACATCTCGAATGAATTCAAGAACATATTCAAAAAAAAATTGACCGCTAGTCGGAATGGTTTGTGGACTGCGAACAGCTATAGCCGCTGAACCTAATAAGATAGCAATTACAACCCAAGAAGTTATAAGTACCTGGCCGTGGATTTGGAAACCCCCTATTTGCCAATAGAAATGTTGGCCTACTTCCACGCCAACCTACCTAAAATGGCTAACCAACCAATTTCCAAAACAATAAACATCTGACATCTAGTGTCAAATACCATTACTACGCTGCGAAACAAGGTCGATGACAACAAAGTACTAATACTTGTGACAACGAGAATCAGCATCACCAACAACCCTTGAGGCAGTGCATCAACAATTCAACAGACTTAGTCTAATGTTTCTGGTTTCCTAGGATGAGTCAGAGAGTTCTTCCTCACCCTGAGCCATTTCTGTCCTTTCCCATCGAGTCTATGTCGCTTTAGGACTTCTTCTATTATAGCATTTCCATTTTCATTTCATTTTATTTTTCGTTTTCATTGTCCTTCCATTATTTTATATATGCTTCTAATTCGATAATGAAACTCAAATCACCTAATGAACTTGACTAATAAAAAAGATCTAACAAAAAAAATAAAAATGAGAAAAATGAAAAAGAGAACATACTTTGGATCAGGAGTTATTCCCCTCTCCCTTCCAATATCTTTCATAAGCCATCCTCATACAACCAAGGAAAAAACAAAAATCCTTTAAATCATCATCTCCATTAGACAAACAATCCCTTCAACATCAAAGCTCCACAAATAGCCTTCAAGCCTTCCAAAACCCTAAACCAAACTGGTGTGCAAGTCTTACTACATAAAAAAGATCAATGCAAAGCACAAATAAAAAAAGTGAAAGAAATTCAAAGTGCGAAAAAAGCAAAAGCAAAAGAAACGCACAAGACACAGATGCAAAAAAAAAAAAAAAAAAGCCAAAGGCAAAGAAATAAAAAGTCAAGCTAGGGGGGCTTGCACACAAGTTTTACCCCTCATTCAGATCCTTCAACCCCATCAAACTTTAAACCATATAACCAAAATTCATGATCCTTACCTTATTCCAATCAATTAAACATTCATCTTAACCTCAAGCCTTAAACCTTTCAACCTTTCACCAACCCTAACTCCTTCTTCAAGGTATGTCCAATCCCGCTAGGTTGAAAACCCGAAAGGGCGGCCTAGGTAAAAGTTAGGGCACAACAAAAAAATAATAATAATAAAAAAGGAAATCAGATCAAGAACTACGAATGGTCTGATACCGCAAGGATACGTAGGAATCCTCATCCCGATGTCCGACCGCTTCAATAAAATAAAAATTAGTCATGGTCTAATGATTTGACTTTCTAGAATTTAGGAGCATATTTTTTCTAGATCCCAACATAGACTCGAGTCTGCACCTAGCCTCGTTAAAACCTTTTCCCACCTACATTCATTTGAGTCACAAATTCAAACCTTTTAGTTTTTAATCCAGGTTCTCCTTGTCCCTGAAGGACTCTCCGATAATTCCATGGTTTCTGGCAATATTTGAATTTGCCTATATCAACTTCCCAAAGAAGAATCCCCAGTACAATCCCCAGTGACAACTTTCAACATTCAAGGCAAATCAACTACGTTTCAATATCAGATCAAGTACATTTCGATTAAGGCTCATGCCTAATTCGAGGCAAGCTCACCCAAAGTGGAGGCTTCCTACGTGTGGTGGTTCCTCCAATTCAAATCAAACTCTCGAAGAGTTGTAATACGCACACCTCGTTCACGAACACCGTTTATTTGCTAAAAACGATTTTTGGAAATCATTCTATCTATTTCTCATCATTCTATCATTCTACACATCAACCTAGCCTTGCAAAATCCTGACCTTGCATTGCATTTCATACATCCTAGCTTAACCCTAACCTTGCATTGCATTACATACATCTTAGTCTTGCATAACCCTGACCTTGCATGACGTGTCATCTTCCTTAGCTTTGCATAACCTTAATCCTTGCATAGTGTCTCATGCATCCTTAGAGAGTCTAAGTTTGCATTATTGCATCATTATGTGCTTTAAGTTGTTTGCACCTGTCTGCTGACATCTTCTCCTATAGGTAATCAGATTGCTTGTAGTTATTGTCCTGCATACTAACTTTGTTTTGCAGAGACCGGTGGTTATAGATCAGTTCTAAACTGCAGAGCGTTTAGAATCGTTCTCCGTCCCGACACCGTACACATTGACTATCGGTTTCCTGAACCTCAGTCAAAGTGGGGGCTTCTGTAGACACATAATCGTGTCTCCCCATTTAAGGATCCGATGATGAAACAAATCGTGGTCTTAATTAGTCCGTCCTTCCAAGGGCAGAGCAGTTCGAATAGCCATTTAAAACCATTTCGAAAAGTGTTAAAGTCCTATTTTAAAGCCCAATAAATTATTCATGATAATTAATTGTATTTGAGCCCAATTCTTTGAAAAGTCCAATTAATTGATAATTAATTTATTTATTTTAATAAATAAATATTTTCAAAAGATATATTTTTTAAGTCAAAATCAGATTTTATCCCGTAAAATCAGATTTCCGGGGTTAAGAGATAAAAGAAAATCTTTAAAACGCATTTATATCAAAAAACTATCGAAAACAAGGCGGTGCGCTGAGCGCAGCTGACTGTGCTGAGCGCACGTGTCCTGCCACGTGGACTTAAACGTATGCTGCGCCAAGCGCACAGGCTGTGCTAAGCGCACCAGAACTGCCACGTAGACTTCTGCTTCATGTAGAGTCCTGCGTGAGACGTGGAATTTCTTTCTTATCTTTTCTAAAAGCGCGTACCACGTGTAAGCTTTTTACTGGTCACGCCGCGTCATACGCTTGCCACGTCAGCTGCGCCAGACGCAGCGAGCGCGTGAGGCACACTGCGTATTTCCTATAAATAGGCCTGATTTCCGAATAGATTTCAGGGCGGAATTTTACTCGACGAATATATTATGAACCTCTCTACAAACTACAAAACTTCCCTACAAAAACTCATACTTTCAAACACAAATACATTCAATCTACAAACTTTCATACATTCAGATTTTCAGGCTTCACGATTGCTCGTCTAGAAGGTTGTCAATCTCGCAGACCCAAGCCACGGGATAATCCTGAGGGTCCTTAAATAAATTATTATTATATTAAAGTTACTAACAATTTTCTTTTCCTGATGTAGATCTTTAATGTAAAATCGATATACTGTACATTCTAACCTTTTTTCTATACTTTCTTTTATATTCATATTATATTTATTCATGTCTTTGTATATTATTATGCTTGCCTGATCATTCTATTCATATAATATGATTGTCCTGCATGATTTTTATTACCCACATGTTATTTTTGCTAATCAAAGGCCTAAAGAACTGTTCTTATATTAATCAGATTAATTTGGACAACTTGCTAGGTTCCCTATAATATTGATTGTCTAATAACATGTCACTAAAAATTAGTCTTTATGTGTTTCCTGAACCAATTTAGACTAAATATTTTTAGGGTGCTTAAAACATTATTTGTTTATTCTTTGGCATAAAACCTGCAATGAATCGATATTTAGTACAGGCCAACTTTGGGCGAATGTGGTTCATTATGACCATATTTGTACCCTCACCTCCGAACTCAATCTTTGGTTCATTTTGACCATCTATGGAGTCATGACGGGGAAATCTACATTGGATAATTTGTCCCTATGATTTTCCTATATCCAATTAGGTTTATGATTCTTCCTAAAAAGAATTGTTGGCGACTTCTTTCAATACAAAACAATTTTCAATAAAACCTTTACAGTGGGGTAGTCAAATCTAATACGCGTTCACACCGCGTAGGCAAAATAAAAACACGCCTACAGTAATAATCCTGCAAGTCCTAATGGCATTTTCATCACCTAGCTGGCTTAGTTGAATAGATTGCCTACTACTGACAGGCTGCAAACCAGGCTGCAAACCTGGCAGGTTGGTTGTGAGTTGTGACCCTGTATGCTGCCTGTTCATGTGCAGCTCAGAGTGAATCTCTTGAGCATCTCTTTTTTCAGTGTTCCTTTGTGGCTGAGATATGGCAGCAATTTCTTCATATCCTAAAGATTCCTAGAGTACCAGCAAGGTTTCATATTGAAGTGCAGCACGCAGTTCAGATGGCAAAATAAAACCAGTGCTCTTCATGTTCTTTGCTTTACTGCAATTTGGATTGCTAGCCTGCAAGGAACTGTAAGATTTTCCAGCAGATGCAGGTGTGCAGCGTACCTCTAGGCAGTTGTTTCGTTTGATTTTGTTTTTATATTCTGTTAGATGCTCTGAGGAGCCAAGGAAACTTCTTTTGTAACGGTTTGGTGGTAATCTCTTAGTATGTGAAGAGTTCCTTTTCCCAGACCTTCCTAGAGGGGGGGCGGGGGCGCTTGGAATACTGACGTATGTAAGCAGAGAATTTGTACTGATGTTTGATTGGTTTCATACATGAAATAAAAAGTTTTTTAACTGCCAAAATAAGAACAGTTTTTACAACCTCACATAGTACCTTATGATATTTATTACGTGCATCACATGGGTTTGAAAGCTAGTGCTAAAATAGTTCAATCATTCATAACAAGTACATAAATCTTCAAACACAATGTTTATTGGATATTTCAACAGCATCTTACACAAGCTCTAAGCGAAGACAAGAATAGCAAAACTGTAGATTGCACTTAAAAAACACGAGACATGCATCGTTAACCTCCAAAATCAAGCAAAGAGTATGTAAACTAGTACATGAGTGATACCTGGTCTTCACCCGTGCGCTGCAAGGCCTCTAGCATTGCATCTACACTAACTGTCGCATGCCTTGACTGAAAAGAACATGGAACATATTAGTATGGAAAAACTTGAAGCAAATTCCCCACAGGAAAATACACTAAATACAACATTACAGGGGCGACTGGAAACATATAACCTATGTTACTCGAGAGTCGAGACTCTTCATTGTACCTAAATACCAATGTCGGATCTTCAATACTCCGACAAGGGTATGGACTACGAACACTTTAACACTTCATATTCAGCCAAAACCATGAAATTTTTTCATAAAATAGCCAAGGTGAACACTTGGATCATGTGATGTCTGAGACGATTACCGAATCCAAGTGACATAGCATAGAGCATAATCACATTCTCAATTCTGATTTGGACAATAAACTCATACCCCCTCTATTCTCTTAGATACTTGGCCACATTTCTATTTAGAGCCATCCCAAGATAATAACTCACTTTCTATATATAAGTAAAAGAATTCGACTTTTTGTATATTACCCTTAAGGATACTATCCACTAAGAAGTCCAAGGAAAGACAACACTGCGATAAGGTGGAGATGCAAAATTTAGATAGGACACTCATGGTAATTTTAACTTAATTAAATCATTTCATCATCAAGTTCACCAATTTGATTGGAAAGAAACTTAATTAGTTCATTTATACTAAAAAAGAGTACCTTCATGGACTTCATTTCATCAAGGGCTGCCATGATATCCATTTCCCGTTTAGAGTCTAAGGTTCTATTCTCCAGAGATTTCATTGCATCTCCCATTTCTTCTGCATCTCGTTTCCTCTTCTCCTTGTCAACTTCCTGGAGACAAGAAATATTATATATTAATTGCGCGCACACAGACATATACACACAAAGAAACAGTATCCTAAGACACATTTTGGGAAAAATCAGAGTTCAATGTTCACTCAAAAAAAAAATTAGATGTGAAACAATGAAAATTTAGCAGAATCTGACCTCATCTTGATCCCGCCAAGGTTCAAAATTCCGTGTTGCACCTGCCTCAACTACATAATCCGAGTTCTGCGGGTCTGTCTTCATTGCCAGCTCAGCAGAACATTTTGTGCATTTGAAATAGAATCTGAATATTTGGATCCCCAAGTATGTCTGAATGGTTTTAGAGAAGGAAAAAACGAAAAAACAAGTTAGAAAAGCACATCTACTCAAATTGCAACACATACAACTTCAACAAATGGAAATACATCATCAAGTCCCAAAACAACAATGATTCAATTTAGCTAGCAAAAAATTGTCACTGCCACGGTATCATTGTAAAAAATCCTTGCCAGCAATTAGAGTTGATGTCTCAGCTAAAATTTCCTAAACCTAGAAGGTTAATGAGGTGTTTGCATTGGCTCGTCCAAATCTTTTTTAAGTATCCTCCTCTCCAACCTTCACATTTCCATAGGTAATCACAGAATTTTTGTCACTGACATCTACTTTGATGACTGCATCAGTAGAGAAGGAGAGAGAATGATTTTAGATCAAAAAACATTGTACCAAGCATTGATGATTCCAACGGTGGCTCGTGTAGAGTAGCAAAGTTCTCTCTTTCTCTCCATGGAATATCAAGCTCAGCAATGGCAGTATCCGGTCAACAGAAAAATTCAATAAAAAAGATAATAATGAGTTTTTGAGAGCGCAAAAGAGTTACAAATCACCATTGCCAACACCCAGTATGTATCTGGCGGCCATTGGCCAGGTCTTGGGAATTTGTAAGCCAAACTAATTTAGAAATGACACAAGTGCTTCATAACTAGATATAAGATGAACCAATAACGGCAACAACATTGTAACAACACCATTCAGCCTATCACCTACCCCTATAAATAAGGAGGGGGGGGGAAGCAAAACAACTCCAGTAAAGTGGTCTATAAGAAATCAGAGAAATCAAGAATCCCCCAAGAAAAGAAAAAAGGGAAAAAAAAACTTCTACCTAAGTGATGCCCTTATTAATATGACCAAGACACATAAGACTATGACCACACAAATTGCAGCATTTACGAAGACATTACATCACTTTCATCAGCCAAAGTCAGGTAGAATGAACTATGCCATTCGTATCATACATCACAACCTCAGAAAAAGCTCAAGCCTAAAACTATAAACTTGTATGAACTTCAAAAATCAATTTATTAAAAAATAGTTAATCCCACAAACCCGAAGAAACTAGTTCAACTTCAATCAAAATCCAAAAAAGTAGATTTCAACTAAACACCAAAAAAAAAAACCCAAATTTGCTCCAATCATAAAAACATGCACTCAAATGAACTTGATAAATCAATTTATCTAAAAATAGTTAATTCTACAAACCAAATACAAACCCAACAAACTAGTTCTACAGTCTCCAACTGATATGAATTTTAAGTGCGAAAATTCACAATGTTTACTCTAGATTCTAAGTGACGTTTTTATGTTGTTTTTATGAAAGAATACTGAAAATAAGAAGTAAAAACAAGGATAGTACTCTTGATTCTCGCAAGAATTAGAGGGTCTCTTCCTAATCACAAGTCGCAACAAGTATTGTTTTGGTTAACAACCGAAATAAGCAACGCTCACAATTATCAAAATCAACTCTCTCTCTTTATTATGGACTAGACGTGTACTTATATAAGATGAGTAAACAACCTTGCCCTCCAAGCTATATCATGACCGGATCTCCTAAGCAAGAAATAAGGAAAGTTTCCTCCGAGAATCTAGCACAACTTAAGGAAACACTTGATTTAGGAAAGCTTTGCAAAACTTCCCATAAATCTTACAAAACCACACGCCTAAGCCTTCCCTTATTACAACTCATGACAACTCATCTACTTGGAGCTTAAGTAAACGAATTACAACTGAATTTTCGCCCCTTAATTAAAATAAACTACTTTAATTACTCCCTCCGTCCCAGAATACTCTTTACACTTTCTTTTTTCATCTGTGAATACTCTTTACACTTCTATTTTTGGATATGACCCACTATTATTTTAATCCTTCTACCTTTTAAACATCGGCCCACACTCTTTCTCCTCTAAATAAAATAATACCACTCCTATTACATATCAACTCTAACCATGGCCCACATTCTCTCTCCATAAAATAAAATAATACTACTTTTACTAACTACTAACTCCTATCACATCTACTTTTCAATAAAATAACAATTGATAACCAAACAACAACTTATCATCTAAAACTACGTCCCTTGATAAGTGTCAAGAGTATTTTGGGACGGAGGGAGTAACTAACTTAACTAATAATAACAATAAAAGACATATTTTTGGTTACATGTAAAACCTTCACTTTAAGAGTAAAGTAAAACCATGCAACAACCAAAGAAAGCAAAGTAAGATAGTTGAACTTGCATCACCAACACAAATCCAAAGTCAGGTAGAATGAAATACTAAGACAACCATAACAAGCAGGGGCAGACCCACGAGGGGTCCTGGGTTCCCCCAATAAGAAAAAAAAATTGAGTTAAAAATGGAAAAGCAATGCCGAAACTGAAAATCTCGTACTATCCATTGCCTGCCTTGTGTGTATCGGGTACTGGTATTCCGTATTACTAGCTTTTCAAATACCAAAACCTGAAATTGAGGTACTAGTAGACAGACTAGACACTGAAATTGCAGACGGCATAGGCCAGCCACAAAATACTTTATTAACACTAGCAGATTACACGTCACATGGTCACAGTAGCCTCTAGACTTTGCTAAATGCTACCACTCTCATCAGGTTAGTTGGCTTAAGTTTTTATTTTCATAAGTTTTCTTTTTTTGTTTTCCCCCAAAACAATTTTTGCCTATTTGCTATTTGTGTTTTGGAAATTCGTGCATATATTTGTTGTTTTGCTTAAGTAGTTGATTGCATTATTAACACTTTTATTATTGTTTAGTTGATATTTCTTTTATATAAGTTTGTTTATTTCGTCACGAAATTATGTTACTATGAATTATGAATAGAATATTCAATTTGTCAATAAATGCAATAATATTACAGGAATTCCAAATTAGAATCATCAAAATCTATGAGTTTTATGTGTAATATAAATTTTTAAGTTGAATGTTAATTTATAATTTGTAAAGTAAATGTAAAGTAATGATAAAATGTTAATTTTTTGTCCACCAACTAAAAACCCATCAACTCAAGAAACAGATAATAATACTTAAAATCAAAGAGATAAAACATAATTTGGAGTCAATTGAGATCTTGAGACTCAAGTCCTTCATATATAGAGAACCTTCAGTAAGTACTTTCGATACCTCAATTAGCCCAAATTAGTACATACACACGTCCGTAGGATGAGAACCATATGCACGATGAACATGCACGACTAGATTATGAACAGAAAGACCAATACCAATGGACATGTACCAACATTGATGTACATATGTTCATTTGGCTTGTTGTTCATATACATGTATTCATTTGGCTTGTTATCCATGTACATTTAGCTTGTTATCTATGTACATGTGTGCACCATGCTCTATATACTAGCGTGTGCACCATCTAAGATTTGCTCAGAGAACCTTCAATAAGTAATTTCGGGGCCCACAAGATTAAAATCCTGGATTCACCCCCGATAACAAGTTCCAATTATCAAAAAATGCAATTATAGTATTATACATACTCATGAACTTCAATATCATTATCGAACAATAGTTAATCCTACACATCATACACCCGCGCTTTGATCACCGTAAATCGTAATAATCAATTCAACTAAAACACAAACCAAAAACCGAAGTATTCACTATGATCTAAAACCCACATAACAAGTTCAAATTATCAAATATTATAGCTGTACATCATAATTACTGATAAAAACATAGCAAAAAAAAAATTTACCTCGCCAATAACGTCTTCTTTCCTAGAATTGAATTTGGTTCCTTTATAAATGTAATTTCCGCAAGTATTGCAGCGGATACTCATTGGCAACATCATACGAACTTTGATTTGCTGATTCTTGGGCTGCCTTCGCCTAGGGATTTTGGCTGGATCAAAATCTGGTGGGTAGTATTTGTTCAACACTTTTCTTTCTCCCATCTTTCTGCTTCTCTCTCTTCAAATCTGCGCGCCTTTACGTTCACCTTTTCTCTCTCTTTCTCTGCTTCTCGCAATGGGGGATTGCTGAGGTATGAGGGCTAATAGTAATGGTGTTAGGGAGGGGTGCTTCGATTTGTTTCTTTTGTCCCCTCTCGAGAGATTGATGTCAACACTACTTGTTAATTATGGTCGTTTTTAATCTCATGGACTCATAACTGGGTACCTGATAGGTACCCGGACATGCGGGTACCCGTATATACGGGTAGTTAAAAATCCGGCTCATGTCCCGACCCAGAAAAACCGGATACTCGGTTCGCGGGTACCCGGTTTTCCGGGGTCGAGTCATAGGGTACCCGAAAAATATATTTACCACTTGAATTTCTCACCTTCTTACCGAAAGTGGGGTTGGATTTACACAAAAAATTTTAGACATGGATATAATAAAGTTGATGCAATAAGATGGCCAGGCAGTTGGCATTGAAGGAAGGAGTTGTGGTAAGAGGAAATTATGCTGGTGATTCATTTGTTTATCACTTTGTCTTTCATGTTTACAAATTACAACTTGAAATGACATGCTTATGTATATAAACAAACTATAAACGACACATTACTTTTTTTAACACATAAAGGGTAGATTAGATTAACTCAAAAGGTCAAGGATCAAGTAAGTCCAGCTGATTACATCAGTAGCAAAGTACAAAAAAATATTTGTAACCCCAAAAGTAGTAAAGTAGACTAGACGAACAGGACTAATATTGAAGAAATTAGACAGTAGCTTTAGGCGAGCTGAACAAAGGCGTCTTGCATATAGTCTTTCAACATGCAAGGAGGGGGGGCGTAGAGTGGACAGTAGTCTAAGTCCAAAAGGAAAAAAAGAACGGTTATTTCACCATATACCCCCGACAATTTGAAAAATTCACTGTATACCTTCAATGTTTCAAATATTCACCATATACCCCTGAGTTTTCGAAAAGGTTCACCATATACCCTTTTGCTAACTGTCGTTAACTCATCGTTAGCTTTATTTACGATTTTGCCACCATTAACCACTAACCCTAAAATCCTAATACCCTTAACCTAACCCTAACCTAACCCTAACCCTAATTATAACCCTAATCCTCCCCTCCCCCAAACCCTAACCCACCCATCCCACCACCCCTTCCCCTCCCCTCCACCCCACCCAATCCCCACCCCCTCTCCTCCACTCCACCACCGCATCCCCTCCCCCACCCCCTTCCCCTCCATCGCCGCCGCCCGTCCCCATCGCCCTTCCCCGTCGATCTCCCCCTTCCCCTTCCCCGTCGATCTCCCCCACCTAGGGATGGCAATTGGGCGGGGCGGGTGCGGAGGATGGTACCTCCACACCCGCACCTGCGTAAATTTTCCATCCCCATCCCCTCGCCCCACCACCCATTGCGGGGGAAATTCTAGACCCATCCCCGCCCCACCGGGTATGTATTTATACCCATCCCCGCCCCACCTGTAATCCCCCATAATTTTAAAGGATTTTATAAATATATTTTATCATTTATATATTTATATTTTAGTTCAAATGATTTTTATTATTTAAGTAGGTTGACTATTTTTGAAAGTCAAATGAAATTATTTTAAGGATTTAAGGAAGTTGAAAATATTTTAATTAATCATGCTTTGAAAAAGGTTTGAAATATGAATTTGATTTAGAAAAGAAGTCTAATGGACTTGAGGAACCCAAATTCTAAGTAGATTGGGAAAGAGGAGTTATATTGATACTAGGAGTCCTCATTCATCAATCCTAGTTATCATCGAATCCTATTTAAACTTAAATTCCTTTTTCCTAAGCCCAAAAGGAAACCCTAACTATAAATACCCTAAGCCCAATTATTTGCCCTACACAAACTATTTTTTTCTTCACTCTTCCTCTCAATTCTCACGGCTCTCTCTCTCTCTCTCTCCTCTTCCACGTAATTTTCTTTTCTTCTTCCTCTCAAGCTTTTGTTTCTTCTTCTTCAAGTAACGCTTTCTTCCTTGCTAAGAAACGTCACCGCCGCCGTCGTTGACCGCCGTTGACCGTCGCTGCTGCCACCAAGACTCCTCCTTGGCCGGCGCCTCCTCCCTTTCATCTTGAGTTGGTTTAATTCTTTCCTTTTCCTTAAGTTTTCCATTAAAGACTATGTTTTTATGCTTTATTTTAATGTTAATCATGATTATCAATGTTAATTTACTGTTTTAATGAATAATCTTGATTCATATATATATTATATTATAAGAATAAAAATTCAGATTTGTTTATTATTGTTAGTTTGAAGTTTTAGTAATTAAAGCATGGATTTTTAGGGTTTTAATTATTAGAAAACCATAGTAGCATATTAAATACTATGAGATTAATTTAATTTATGATTTTAAACATGTTTAAGAGGGTTTAAAGAAGGTTTTATGATTTTATAAGTTGCTGGAATTTCAGAAAGCATTTTATTTAGGGAATTTTAAGAATTTTAATTACTAGTATGGTAGTACTATGCTAGGAATTAAAAGTAATTGGAGTTTTGATAGAAAAATCAACTTTTGAATATGTTTAAAGGGGATTTTAAATATTTTAGGTAAAAGTATTGATTTTAGTTATATTGGATTTCTAGGCGGAGAGTATTCCGTAGGAGATTTCTAAAGGGGCTAAAGTGGCCAGTCGACTAGTTTACACAAGGTACGTACATGCCTATGTGATGATTGAGATAGTATCATGATCTTATGAAGGAGAATTATGTAGTATCATGTATAGGAACTTGGTTGAGTTCATGTATGATATTTATTATGTTGGATTTTGCATGTTTGTGTGCAAACATGTTAATTATAATATTTGATTATGAGTAGAATATCATGGTTGTATGGAATATTGATGCAAGCATGTTAATTGGATTGGGAACCTTATTTATTAATTCACATGGGGGAATTAATTTATTTATTAGTATTGGATCATGTTTGATCATTGTTCCCTTTTTGTATTTCACTACTTTATGAGGATTGTGGGCCTTATTTGGTAAGTTGACAAGTTGTGCCTTTGTAAGGTAAGATTGATTGTTGGCTAGGTTCAACAAAGTAAGAAAGGTTGGAATTAAAGAAAGTAATCTTGGATTGTAAGTTGTGTGATCACTTATTTAATCCTAAGATAAAAGAGGTTCAGTTGTGAATGTTGAATTATATTCTGTGTTGCTTGTATGTGTGTCATAACAAGTAATAAATTGTAAATCACGTAAAGTGTAACTTGGATAGTAATAAGCTTTAGAGCGGGTGCACGTCCGAAGTTGGACAATCGGGAGTTGGGGTACATGGTGAGCGTGCCATGGCTTTTTCTGGGAATTGGATTGATCACCATTCCTCTTTTTATTTAAAGGTTCCTCGATATCGCAGGTCATTATGGAATACGGAGTCGCGCCCGTATTTCGTCTTCCTAGGTGAAGGCTGGTTTTTAGTTAGACAACTCGGTCTAATAACTATTCCATTTAATATAATAAAAGTTGATTAAAGTTTAGTTCAGTAGAAGTCATCTGCAGAATGTTATATGGTTGTATTACTTATTTATCTCTGTTTACTATTTCTTAGTATCATGATTAGGATTGGTTATGTATTGTTATGTAGTACTCAGCTTTGCTGATTACGTGCTTTGTTTGTGATTGTTGATCATGGCTTTGCCTTATTGATCCTGTGATGACCCAATTTTGGTGAGCAGCATTTCTAGAGCATTGACATTTACAGGTTTGCAGATGTAGCATCATTGGGAATCTGGGAATGGAGAGCTTGTGTAAACTTAGGTTGTTAGGTTGTTCTGCATTAGTCGGATAATGTTATTATAAGTTTGGTTTGATAGACTTTCATAAAGTGGGTTGTTTTTGAAGTACTTAATTTATTATTTATAAAGTTTAGTTTGATGTTTTCCGCTGCAAAATTCTGAATAAGCCGATACGTTATCACACGGGCGATAATACTTGGGTAATTCTCTAAGTTTTGTATTATAAAGGTATTTCTGAAAAGAGAGAATTATCGGGGTGTTACAAAGTGGTATCTGGGAGCTTTAGGTTATTTTCAAAACTTTTAGGCGCCTAATTAACTTACTAGTTACTTGAATAAACTCTTAGAATTGCTCCTACTTATTCGTTATAAAAATATATATATTTATTTTATTTTAAAAAGAGGACCGAAAAATATTTTTTTATAGGGTCCGAAATTTTTTTTTATAAGGGGCCGAATTATTTTTTTTAGAATTGAATTTCGAAGTTATTTTTTTTTAGGTAGCTGAATATTTTTTTTTTATCGAATTTTTTTTTATATGTTCGAATTTTTTTTATGGTGAAATATTTTGTTTTTTTTAGACACTTAATTTTTATTATCTTATAAAAGTGTCTGCATTATTTTCATGGCTTTGAAGTTTTACTTGTAATATTGTGAGAATGGGTAGCATAGGAAGGGCATATAGGATAGCAATACTATATGTCTGCATTGAATAGTTAGTTCAGTATGTTAATATTTTTCTTCCCTGCTAACTATTCATGATTATTTTTCTTCCCTGCAACTGTTTATGTATTTCTTCCCTATTGATTGTTATATTTTGTGCCTATGATGTTGATGGTATCTTTTATTGTTATTGTTGGGAATTACGTACATGGAGAGTACTAAAAATGTTATTGAATATATTTATTTGTTGTAGATCATTAATCATGTCTGCCAGATTAGGAAGCTATTATAACCCCATTATTCTGAGTGACGATGAAAGTGATGAGGACATAGCACCTCTTGATGGCAATAACTATACCAGTCTAGATTGGACTATGCGTACTTTAATGAGGAGGGAAGTAACCAGTGATGATGAGCTCATTGTGGAATTCGACCATGCTAGAGGCCAAACTAGAAAAGACATCTATCGTGCTTGGTTCAGGTTTGAAACTGATTCGGAGTCAGCGGACGATGAGCCTCAACCTTCTAGGAGATCTAAACGACAAAGGAGATATGTCGCATATTATGATAAGGACATAGATGAGTCTGAAGATGAGATCTTCGTACCTGGGCTATACATAGAAACTGAGGACAAAAATGATAATGTGATACCTTAGGTTACTGTTTATTTATTTTTTTATTTTTATTTATTATTCTTCTTAGCAATAGAGGAAATAATATTATAATCAGTTGGTTAGTCGACCAACAGTGATAGCATAGTTTTTTTTTTTTTTTTTTTTTTTTTTACAATCATGGTTTCCTTTTAGGAAGGTATAATATTATAGCGACATTTATTTCATTTAAATACCCGTTATGGAAGAATAAAAGTTATTACTTAATTATATGAGTGAGTAAAAATTTATTCTGGGCACGTAATGGGAATATTTTTTTTATTTTCATTAGGCAATTATATTCTTGCTTGCTTGTTTCTATTTGCATGTTGATGTGAATATATTTTACATGGATGATTATGTGATCATTAGAGAACATTTCATGTTGAACTTGGAACTAGTTGAGAAATTGTCTGTTGATGCGATCTGTAATGATCAAATCAAATGTTGCCTTCCTAGATGGAAATGTGAGTTATGCTGGAACCTAAAGTAGAGTTATATTACTTACAGGTCTCGAAGTAGAATGGCTAACAACAACGATCTTGCTGCTGCTATTCGCCTCTTGGCGGAGAAATTGACTCAGGAGAGAGCTGAGCGTCCTGAGAGCGCCGGGGATATGTTCGAAAGGCTAGCTAAGGTTAAGCCACCATACTATAAGGGGCAAGCTGACCCTACCTTCCTAGAAAACTGGATTAGGGAGTTTGAGAAACTTTTTGAGGTTGTAAACTGCCCTGAAAATTTGAGAGTGGGTCAAGCTGTGTTGTATCTTAAGGATGAGGCTGATCTATGGTGGAGGGAAAATGGAGTTAGACTGAGTGCTATAGAGGGATTCAATTGGGATGCTTTTGTGACTGCCTTGAGGGGGAAGTTTTACCCTGCATTTATGAGGAAGTAGAAGGCCCAGGAATTCATTAACCTTAGGATGGGTAGTATGACCATTTCTGAGTACTACAGTAAATTCATAGCACTGTCGAGGTTCGCACCTGAGGTTGTGGCTACTGCAGAGTTGAAGGCTCAGAGATTTGAGCAGGGGTTGACTGATGAGATACAACTGGGATTAGGAGGGGAGACCTTTACATCCCTAAATATCGTGTATGGGAGAGCCGCCCATATTTATGGACTCCAGTCGAGGCGGGATAAAAAGAATACTGTGGTTGGTGAGAAGAGGAAGGACTTTAATGTTGGGGGAAACCAGGGGAATTTCAAGAAGAATAGGAATGGTAATGGGAATTTCCAAGGAAACAACAACCAGGATAACCGCAATAGGGGTCGAGCTGAAAGAGTGTATCACTGCAAGAAGTGTAGCAACAACCACCCTGGTAGAGACTGTAAGGGGGAACCAGTGATTTGTAACTACTGCCAGAAGAAGGGCCATAGGGAGTATGAGTGCTTTGCTAAGCAAAAGAAGGAGCAAAATGGCAATGGGGGTAGTAACCAAGCGAGGCCTGGATTCAACCAGCCAGGAAATCAGGGTTCGAAGCCTGCAGGGGCACAGAACAATCAAGGAAGCTATAACAAGCCTGCCAGTGAGAACAACTAGAACAAGGCTCCGGGAAAACTGTTCGTGATGAGTCGAAATG
Organism: Beta lomatogona; assembly: GCA_947646795.1. Lineage (NCBI taxonomy): Eukaryota > Viridiplantae > Streptophyta > Magnoliopsida > Caryophyllales > Amaranthaceae > Beta > Beta lomatogona. Next base: position 4,663,144 of record CANSNZ010000942.1, read on the forward strand.
AAGCTGATCGATCTGCCGATGTAGTGTCTGGTACTTTTTCTATTAACACCGTGCTAGTTAAAGCATTATTTGATTCGGGGGCGACTTATTCTTTTGTCTCGTCGTCTGTTATTAAAAGTTTGGGGTTAATAGATTTTGAAGTGATTAATCTGCCTGTTAGTATACCTACTGGTGAGACCATAAGGTGTACCAAGATGTTTAGAAACTTGCCTCTAAAGATAGGAGACTGTGTTTTTCCTTCTGACTTGATAGAGTTTAATCTGGGAGACCTAGATGTAATTCTGGGGATGGATTGGCTAAGTTTATACAAGGCCAAGATAGATTGTGAAGTTCAGAAAGTAACTTTAAGGAATCCTTTGGGTAAGCTGACTTCGTATAGACGTTTTGGGAAGTCTAAGAGCTTTGGGGTTATCTCCGCAATGCAAGTGAAGAAGTTGATGAAGAAGGGGTGTGAGTTATATTTCTGTAGTGTGCAAGATGTGGGTAAAGAGGCTGGGGTAAGTATTGAAGATGTTCCGATTGTGAATGAGTTTATGGACGTGTTTCCGAGTAAGATCTCGGGTATGCCGCCTGTTAGAGCTGTTGAGTTCACCATAGACTTAGTTCCTGGAACTGCTCCTATATCTAAGGCACCTTATAGAATGGCACCTCCGGAAATGAGTGAGTTGAAGACGCAGTTGCAAGAATTGTTCGATAAGGGTTATATTAGACCTAGTGCATCACCTTGGGGAGCTCCTGTGTTATTTGTCAAGAAGAAAGATGGGAGTATGAGGTTGTGTATCGATTATAGGGAATTGAATAACGTAACCATCAAGAATAAGTACCCTTTGCCTAGAATAGATGACCTATTTGATCAATTAAATGGAGCGAGTGTGTTCTCAAAAATTGATTTGCGTTCGGGGTATCACCAGTTGAGAGTAGCCGACAAGGATATACCTAAGACTGCATTTAGGACTCGTTACGGTCATTATGAGTTCACTGTAATGCCTTTTGGGTTAACCAATGCACCTGCCATATTTTTGGACTTAATGAATAGGATTTTCCATGAGTTCTTAGATAAGTTTGTGGTCGTATTCATTGATGATATCCTGATCTATTCGAGGAACGAGAAAGAGCATGATGAGCATTTGAGGATCATATTGGAGACGCTTAGGAAGAATCGATTGTATGCCAAGTTCTCTAAGTGTGAGTTTCGTTTGGAGAAGGTAGCATTTTTGGGTCACTATGTGTCTAAGGAAGGAGTCTCTGTAGATCCTGCTAAGATTCAAGCTATGAGTGAGTGGCCAACTCCGAAGAATGTGTCTGATATCCGAAGTTTCTTAGGTCTAGCGGGTTATTATAGAAGATTTGTGAGAATGATGCGCTCAAGTTATACGATGTTCTTGTGGTATTTTAGGTGCACATTGCTAAGGGATTTGTTCGTAATTGTTAAGGTTTGCATAAAAATCATCCTTAGCGGATGTTCGGAGTTTTGCGATATAAGTTGTGTTAATGTCATGCATTCCGAGCTTCCAAGGTAAAATGCATTTGAGCCGAGCATCACAAGCCACAAGCTCGCCAAGCCAAGCTCGACCCGGCGCCCAACGCCCGGCTCACCAGCCAGCCATCGCACGCCCAAGGCAAGCTAGGCCATCGCTCGCCCATCGCCCAACGCCAAGCTCACCCATCGCACGGCCATCGCACGCCCAGCAGCAAGCTAGGCCATCGCACGCCCATCGCCCATGTGCGCGCGCCCGGCCGCTCGAGCCAAACCCGCCCAAGCAAGCCGGCTCGCACCTCGCGAGTAATGTCGCACCTCGCGACACGCTTGCTCGCACCTCGCGAGGAATCTCGCACGGTGCGACCTGCGTGGTTTTGGCCCGGCTCTTCGGCTCGTTGCGAAGGCGGTAGCTCATCGCACGGTGCGACCCGTATCGCACCGCGCGACCCCTAGGTCGGTTTAAATGACGGCTTACTTTTGAGCCTTAGTATAAATACTAAACTTTGTTTTTAGACCTATGGGGCAGCAGCCACAAGGAGAGGGAGTTTCCAAAACTCCACTCCTCTCTTGTTGTCTCATCTTTTTAGTTTTTATTTTCTAATTTAGTTTTTGTAGATTTCAATTATGGGATTGGCTTATGCTATGCCGATTGTAGCTTGAACCGTTCTTGAACGAGATTAATATGGAGCTTCAAGCATTATTGTGAGATCTTTCCTCTCTTTCTCTTTTCCTTTATTATGATTCAATCTCTATGCTTGCTTTCAATGGTTTTTGCATAATTATGCTAGGAACGTTACTAGTTTGATTGTGTAATTAATCTAATGCTAGATTTAAGAATAGGATCGGATTGTTTTATTCTTTTATCATTTGGTAGCAAACTAGGGAGTAATTTAGATGCTGATCATCTTGGTTATTTCTTGGGGAAATTGAATCAACTGTTGAATGTTTATCGCTTGTATGACGTTAGCAGGTCTATTGGTTCTCTGTGTTTATTGCTGCTATCGGATTGAACTTAGACGCAGATCGGACTAGGTTATCCTTTAGTTAGGGTTTTATAGTCACGCTGATCGTGCTATTCAACTAAGAATAAGGAGAACACGAGATTAATTCTTGACAATAGATAATTATGGAAATAATTAGAGTGGATGTTCAATGATCGATAATGAATTGAAGTGTATGTTAATCGGATTCAAGATCCTTCCTATATTGATTTCTCATTTTGTTTATATGCTAGTTAGTTGTAGTTTAGTTATAATCTACTTGAAACCCCCCTTTGTTATTATTATTAGGTTTCTCGGCCCTTAGCTTAATCTAGGTTTCGAATCACGCTGAATATAAAACTCGTCCCTGTTTCCCTGTGGATACGACCCCTACTTCCATTATACTTGTTTATTGTAAAAGAGAGTAGGAGAAATTTTATCTTTGGCCGGGTGGCGTTCACGACAAGCGCGGCCCGCCAAATTTTGGCGCCGTTGCCGGAGACACGGTGTTACTTGTTTGTATTTAGTGTGATTTTTGAATGGTATTGCTTGTGCTCTTTGTTTTTGGTTGGTATTAACGATGCATTGCAAGAGTTCTTCTCAATCAATTTTGCAGGTACTTGAAGTGGAGATTGACATGGAACCACCATTGTCACACATGGAGCACAACCCAATGATTAAGCTTAAGGTATTAAGTCGAGCTCACGACTTTAAACAACAGCGCTTCTCGGGAGGCAACCCGAGACCCCTTTATTTTCTTTCTTTCTCTTTATTTTTCATCAAATTTCCACCACCACAACAAATTTTCTTTCACCCACCACCCAACCACTAAAAAGATCCACAACCAATCTTAATCCACTTGGAACCAAAATCCACAAAAGAAAACCCGTTGGGAGGAGTTCAATAGCTAGGAGTTGGTACAACTAGAGGGTTGAGATTGTTAATGTATCTTTTCGATCTCTTAAGCTAGGTGAAAATCTCACAAATTCAAAACTTTTGAACTTGTCATTTGTTTGAGTGATTCGAGGGAGAGGTTGTGAGTTGAGTTATGAGATTTGAGTTGGTGTTGTTAAGAAATTTGAGTTTGACGGATTGCTTTTCATGAGTTTTGAGAATTCGATCTTCGATTTACTCGATTGTTGGTTTCCCCCCCATTTTCAGTTTACTTTTTCTTTTAATTGTCGACACATTGAGGACAATGTGTAGTTTAAGTAGGGGGGAGGGTATTCTCATTCTCGTGTATCTATGTTGTATATATTACTTTCAATTTGAAAAAATGAAAATGAAAAAAAAAAAAAAAAAAAAAAAAATGAAAAAGAATATAAAAAAAAAAAAAAAGTGATGAAATGAAACCCGCCGAGTTGAAAACCCAGAAGGGTGGGCGACTCAGGCAAAAATGGGGGCCCGGATAGGTTGAAAACCCGAAAGGGCAACTTATGCAAAAAAGTGGCTTATATTGAGCGGGTAAGATGGTGAGATAAAAAAATGTGAGAAGCTAGGATGAAAACCGAAAGGGCTCCTAGGCAAAATGAGAGATGAAAGAGAGAATTATATACTTTGAAAACTCATTTGCCGGAGATGGTGTCATAAGGTGGAAAGCATTTTCGGGTTGGGTTGGTTATTTCATCCTTGATTTTGTGAAGATTTATGTTGGCTTTCACATTCTTTTGGTTGATTGTTTTTGGGAGTAAGCATGGAATTTATCCCTTTTTGTCTTTGTTCCATGGCTTGCTATTCTAAATTAGTTGTAGTAGTAGTAGTTTTAGTTTATCTTTTGAGGTTTTAGGCGAGTTGTCATTTTGATTGTGGCGTTGGAGTGAGTTCAATTCCTTTGAGATCCTTCAGGATTTGAGCTCACATTTTGGTTGTCGTTTGGTGATTATTGTTGTCGCGTCTTTTTTATTTTTCAGGTGAGCTCGAATCTAAGTGTGGGGGAATCATCGTCCCTTACGTTTAGGTTTTTGAGCGGATGTTGTTAAGATGTGATGATGATGATGTAGTTGATGGGGAGTGTAGGTTGGTGTCGTTAGTTTGGGTGATGATTTATTTGGTGATCCTCATTTTGAGTTTACTCGAGGTCGAGTAAAGTTCAAGTGTGGGGGTATTTGATGCGCTCAAGTTATACGATGTTCTTGTGGTATTTTAGGTGCACATTGCTAAGGGATTTGTTCGTAATTGTTAAGGTTTGCATAAAAATCATCCTTAGCGGAAGTTCGGAGTTTTGCGATATAAGTTGTGTTAATGTCATGCATTCCGAGCTTCCAAGGTAAAATGCATTTGAGCCGAGCATCACAAGCCACAAGCTCGCCAAGCCAAGCTCGACCCAGCGCCCAACGCCCAGCTCACCAGCAGCCATCGCACGCCCAGCAGCAAGCTAGGCCATCGCTCGCCCATCGCCCAACGCCAAGCTCACCCATCGCACAGCCATCGCACGCCCAGCAGCAAGCTAGGCCATCGCACGCCCATCGCCCATGTGCGCGCGCCCAGCGCTCGAGCCAAACCCGCCCAGCAAGCCAGCTCGCACCTCGCGAGTAATGTCGCACCTCGCGACCTGCTTGCTCGCACCTCGCGAGGAATCTCGCACGGTGCGACCTGCGTGGTTTTGGCCCAGCTCTTCAGCTCGTTGCGAAGGCAGTAGCTCATCGCACGGTGCGACCTGTATCGCACCTCGCGACCCCTAGGTCGGTTTAAATGACGGCTTACTTTTGAGCCTTAGTATAAATACTAAACTTTGTTTTTAGACCTATGGGGCAGCAGCCACAAGGAGAGGGAGTTTCCAAAACTCCACTCCTCTCTTGTTGTCTCATCTTTTTAGTTTTTATTTTCTAATTTAGTTTTTGTAGATTTCAATTATGGGATTGGCTTATGCTATGCCGATTGTAGCTTGAACCGTTCTTGAACGAGATTAATATGGAGCTTCAAGCATTATTGTGAGATCTTTCCTCTCTTTCTCTTTTCCTTTATTATGATTCAATCTCTATGCTTGCTTTCAATGGTTTTTGCATAATTATGCTAGGAACGTTACTAGTTTGATTGTGTAATTAATCTAATGCTAGATTTAAGAATAGGATCGGATTGTTTTATTCTTTTATCATTTGGTAGCAAACTAGGGAGTAATTTAGATGCTGATCATCTTGGTTATTTCTTGGGGAAATTGAATCAACTGTTGAATGTTTATCGCTTGTATGACGTTAGCAGGTCTATTGGTTCTCTGTGTTTATTGCTGCTATCGGATTGAACTTAGACGCAGATCGGACTAGGTTATCCTTTAGTTAGGGTTTTATAGTCACGCTGATCGTGCTATTCAACTAAGAATAAGGAGAACACGAGATTAATTCTTGACAATAGATAATTATGGAAATAATTAGAGTGGATGTTCAATGATCGATAATGAATTGAAGTGTATGTTAATCGGATTCAAGATCCTTCCTATATTGATTTCTCATTTTGTTTATATGCTAGTTAGTTGTAGTTTAGTTATAATCTACTTGAAACCCCCCTTTGTTATTATTATTAGGTTTCTCGGCCCTTAGCTTAATCTAGGTTTCGAATCACGCTGAATATAAAACGCGTCCCTGTTTCCCTGTGGATACGACCCCTACTTCCATTATACTTGTTTATTGTAAAAGAGAGTAGGAGAAATTTTATCTTTGGCCGGGTGGCGTTCACGACAAGCGCGGCCCGCCACATTTCTCGAAGATAGCAAGACCTATGACCAATTTGATGAAAAAAGAGTCAAAATTCGAGTGGAGTGAGAAGTGCGAGGAAGCCTTTCAGATTTTGAAGGATCGTTTAACCTCCGCGCCTGTTTTGACCCTACCTGATGGGAATGAGGGATTTGAGGTATATAGTGATGCTTCGAAGAATGGTTTGGGATGTGTGTTGCAACAGAATGGGAAGGTGATTGCGTATGCGTCACGCCAGTTGAAACCTTATGAGGCTAATTACCCTACCCATGACCTAGAGTTAGCTGCCATTGTGTTCGCTTTGAAGATTTGGAGACACTACTTGTATGGGGTGACTTGCAAGATATTCACAGATCATAAGAGCTTGAAGTACATCTTTACCCAGAAAGATCTCAACATGAGGCAGAGGAGGTGGTTGGAGTTGATAAAGGATTATGACTTAGACATCCAATACCATGAGGGGAAAGCAAATGTAGTCGCTGATGCGCTGAGTAGGAAGTCAAGTCATAGCATGTGCGCCTTGATAGTTCCTGAGGAGTTGTGTCGAGATATGCGAAGGCTTAGCCTGGAAATTCTAAATCCTGGGGAGATCGAGGCCAGATTGAGTGCTTTATCATTGGGATTGTCAATTCTAGACGAGATCAAAGAGGGTCAAGTTGGGGATGAGCACTTAGAGAAGATCAAGGAGAAGATGGGTCAGGGCAAGGAAAGTGATTTCAAGATTCATGATGATGGTAGTTTGAGGTTCAAGGGTAGGTGGTGTGTACCACAAAAGTGTGGCGAGAGTAAGAGACGTCTTATGGATGAGGGTCATAATACGCCGTACTCTGTGCACCCTGGGGGTGACAAGCTGTATAAGGACCTTAAGCAGATCTATTGGTGGCCAAACATGAAGCGAGAGGTAGCTGAGTATGTGTCTAAGTGCCTAACCTGCCAGAAGGTGAAGATAGATCACAAGCGACCCATGGGGAAAGTTCAACCATTAGAGGTTCCGGGGTGGAAGTGGGATTCCATATCGATGGATTTTGTAACTGCTTTGCCTAGAACAAGGAGTGGTAATGATACTATTTGGGTTATTGTGGACCGTCTGACAAAGTTGGCTGTTTTCATACCGATCAAGGAGACATGGAAGAAGAAGCAACTAGCCAAGTCATATGTTAAGCATGTGGTGAGACTGCATGGAGTTCCAAAGGATATCATTTCTGACCGTGACTCTAGATTCCTTTCTAAATTTTGGAAGAAGGTCCAATTAAATCTGGGGACAACATTGAAGATGAGTACAGCCTTTCACCCTGCGACTGATGATCAGACTGAGAGGACTAACCAGACAATGGAGGATATGTTGAGAGCGTGTGCTATTGATTTTCAAGGTAGTTGGGAGGACCAATTAGACCTGATTGAGTTTTCGTATAACAATAGTTACCATGCGAGCATTAAGATGGCACCGTTTGAGGCCTTATATGGACGGAAATGTAGAAGCCCCATTTGTTGGAATGACTTTAGCGAAAATATAGTCTTGGGGACAGAGTTTATTGAGGAAACTGTTAAGAATGTCAGGCTGATTCAGGCTAGAATTCAAGCTGCGCAAGATAGACAGAAGAGTTATGCTGACTTGAAAAGACGCGAAGATGAGTTTGCTATAGGTGATAAAGTGTTCATGAAAGTATCACCCACTAAAGGAGTCATGCGATTTGGGAAAAAGGGCAAGTTAAGTGCTAAGTATGTAGGCCCATATGAGATTCTGGAGCGAATTGGGAAAGTTGCCTACAGATTGGCATTGCCAATGGAGTTTGAGAAGATGCATGATGTGTTCCATATTTCTCAACTTAAGCGTTATATTCCCGATGAACGTCATGTCCAAGAGCCTGAGCGAATTCAGATCGATAGTAGCCTCACATATGAGGAAAGGCCTGTCAGGATTCTCGACAGAAAAGTGCGTAGTACACGCAATAAGGATGTCCATATCGTGAAAGTACTTTGGTCTAACCACGAATCTGAAGAGGCAACGTGGGAAGCCGAAGATGAGATGAAAAAGAAGTATCCAGATCTGTTCCTTGAGGTGAGTTACGAGGGCGTAACTCGTTTTCTTTAAGGGGGATAGAATGCGATAAATTTCGCGTTTTTTATGAGATTTTTATGCATATGTATGCCTATGTTGAGCAATTTGCACATTTTAGTGCTAAAGAAGTAGACTCTTCGCATAAGAAAGTGTGTTCATAAGTAACACAAGTGTTTTAAGTTAGCAAAAGTGTGCACAAGTGGCACAATTCTTTGTAAACTTTTGAAAAGTTGAGTTCAAGTTTTGAAAATATGTGAGTTTTCGTGTCAAGTTTCGGGACGAAACTTCTTTTAAGGGGGATAAACTGTAATCCCCCATAATTTTAAAGGATTTTATAAATATATTTTATCATTTATATATTTTATTTTAGTTCAAATGATTTTTATTATTTAAGTAGGTTGACTATTTTTGAAAGTCAAATGAAATTATTTTAAGGATTTAAGGAAGTTGAAAATATTTTAATTAATCATGCTTTGAAAAAGGTTTGAAATATGAATTTGATTTAGAAAAGAAGTCTAATGGACTTGAAGAACCCAAATTCTAAGTAGATTGGGAAAGAGGAGTTATATTGATACTAGGAGTCCTCATTCATCAATCCTAGTTATCATCGAATCCTATTTAAACTTAAATTCCTTTTTCCTAATCCCAAAAGGAAACCCTAACTATAAATACCCTAAGCCCAATTATTTGCCCTACACAAACTATTTTTTTCTTCACTCTTCCTCTCAACTCTCACGGCTCTCTCTCTCTCTCCTCTTCCACGTAATTTTCTTTTCTTCTTCCTTTCAAGCTTTTGTTTCTTCTTCTTCAAGTAACGCTTTCTTCCTTGCTAAGAAACGTCACCGCCGCCGTCGTTGACCGCCGTTGACCGTCGCTGCTGCCACCAAGACTCCTCCTTGGCCGGCGCCTCCTCCCTTTCATCTTGAGTTGGTTTAATTCTTTCCTTTTCCTTAAGTTTTCCATTAAAGACTATGTTTTTATGCTTTATTTTAATGTTAATCATGATTATCAATGTTAATTTACTGTTTTAATGAATAATCTTGATTCATATATATATTATATTATAAGAATAAAAATTCAGATTTGTTTATTATTGTTAGTTTGAAGTTTTAGTAATTAAAGCATGGATTTTTAGGGTGTTAATTATTAGAAAACCATAGTAGCATATTAAATACTATGAGATTAATTTAAATCATGATTTTAAACATTTTAAACATTTTTAGGGTTTTATAGTCACGCTGATCGTGCTATTCAACTAAGAATAAGGAGAACACGAGATTAATTCTTGACAATAGATAATTATGGAAATAATTAGAGTGGATGTTCAATGATCGATAATGAATTGAAGTGTATGTTAATCGGATTCAAGATCCTTCCTATATTGATTTCTCATTTTGTTTATATGCTAGTTAGTTGTAGTTTAGTTATAATCTACTTGAAACCCCCCTTTGTTATTATTATTAGGTTTCTCGCCCCTTAGCTTAATCTAGGTTTCGAATCACGCTGAATATAAAACTCGTCCCTGTTTCCCTGTGGATACGACCCCTACTTCCATTATACTTGTTTATTGTAAAAGAGAGTAGGAGAAATTTTATCTTTGGCCGGGTGGCGTTCACGACAAGCGCGGCCCGCCAAATTTTGGCGCCGTTGCCGGGGACACGGTGTTACTTGTTTGTATTTAGTGTGATTTTTGAATGGTATTGCTTGTGCTCTTTGTTTTTGGTTGGTATTAACGATGCATTGCAAGAGTTCTTCTCAATCAATTTTGCAGGTACTTGAAGTGGAGATTGACATGGAACCACCATTGTCACACATGGAGCACAACCCAATGATTAAGCTTAAGGTATTAAGTCGAGCTCACGACTTTAAACAACAGCGCTTCTCGGGAGGCAACCCGAGACCCCTTTATTTTCTTTCTTTCTCTTTATTTTTCATCAAATTTCCACCACCACAACAAATTTTCTTTCACCCACCACCCAACCACTAAAAAGATCCACAACCAATCTTAATCCACTTGGAACCAAAATCCACAAAAGAAAACCCGTTGGGAGGAGTTCAATAGCTAGGAGTTGGTACAACTAGAGGGTTGAGATTGTTAATGTATCTTTTCGATCTCTTAAGCTAGGTGAAAATCTCACAAATTCAAAACTTTTGAACTTGTCATTTGTTTGAGTGATTCGAGGGAGAGGTTGTGAGTTGAGTTATGAGATTTGAGTTGGTGTTGTTAAGAAATTTGAGTTTGACGGATTGCTTTTCATGAGTTTTGAGAATTCGATCTTCGATTTACTCGATTGTTGGTTTCCCCCCCATTTTCAGTTTACTTTTTCTTTTAATTGTCGACACATTGAGGACAATGTGTAGTTTAAGTAGGGGGGAGGGTATTCTCATTCTCGTGTATCTATGTTGTATATATTACTTTCAATTTGAAAAAATGAAAATGAAAAAAAAAAAAAAAAAAAAAAAAAATGAAAAAGAATATAAAAAAAAAAAAAGTGATGAAATGAAACCCGCTGAGTTGAAAACCCACAAGGGTGGGCGACTCGAGCAAAAAATGGGGGCCCGGATAGGTTGAAAACCCGAAAGGGCAACTTATGCAAAAAAGTGGCTTATATTGAGCGGGTAAGATGGTGAGATAAAAAAATGTGAGAAGCTAGGATGAAAACCCGAAAGGGCTCCTAGGCAAAATGAGAGATGAAAGAGAGAATTATATACTTTGAAAACTCATTTGCCGGAGATGGTGTCATAAGGTGGAAAGCATTTTCGGGTTGGGTTGGTTATTTCATCCTTGATTTTGTGAAGATTTATGTTGGCTTTCACATTCTTTTGGTTGATTGTTTTTGGGAGTAAGCATGGAATTTATCCCTTTTTGTCTTTGTTCCATGGCTTGCTATTCTAAATTAGTTGTAGTAGTAGTAGTTTTAGTTTATCTTTTGAGGTTTTAGGCGAGTTGTCATTTTGATTGTGGCGTTGGAGTGAGTTCAATTCCTTTGAGATCCTTCAGGATTTGAGCTCACATTTTGGTTGTCGTTTGGTGATTATTGTTGTCGCGTCTTTTTTATTTTTCAGGTGAGCTCGAATCTAAGTGTGGGGGAATCATCGTCCCTTACGTTTAGGTTTTTGAGCGGATGTTGTTAAGATGTGATGATGATGATGTAGTTGATGGGGAGTGTAGGTTGGTGTCGTTAGTTTGGGTGATGATTTATTTGGTGATCCTCATTTTGAGTTTACTCGAGGTCGAGTAAAGTTCAAGTGTGGGGGTATTTGATGCGCTCAAGTTATACGATGTTCTTGTGGTATTTTAGGTGCACATTGCTAAGGGATTTGTTCGTAATTGTTAAGGTTTGCATAAAAATCATCCTTAGCGGAAGTTCGGAGTTTTGCGATATAAGTTGTGTTAATGTCATGCATTCCGAGCTTCCAAGGTAAAATGCATTTGAGCCGAGCATCACAAGCCACAAGCTCGCCAAGCCAAGCTCGACCCGGCGCCCAACGCCCGGCTCACCGGCGAGCCTATCGCACGCCCACAGCAGCCAAGCTAGGCCATCGCTCGCCCATCGCCCAACGCCAAGCTCACCCATCGCACGGCCATCGCACGCCCAAGAAGAAGCTAGGCCATCGCACGCCCATCGCCCATGTGCGCGCGCCCGGCGCTCGAGCCAAACCCGCCCGAAGAAGCCGGCTCGCACCTCGCGAGTAATGTCGCACCTCGCGACCTGCTTGCTCGCACCTCGCGAGGAATCTCGCACGGTGCGACCTGCGTGGTTTTGGCCCAGCTCTTCAGCTCGTTGCGAAGGCAGTAGCTCATCGCACGGTGCGACCTGTATCGCACCTCGCGACCCCTAGGTCGGTTTAAATGACGGCTTACTTTTGAGCCTTAGTATAAATACTAAACTTTGTTTTTAGACCTATGGGGCAGCAGCCACAAGGAGAGGGAGTTTCCAAAACTCCACTCCTCTCTTGTTGTCTCATCTTTTTAGTTTTTATTTTCTAATTTAGTTTTTGTAGATTTCAATTATGGGATTGGCTTATGCTATGCCGATTGTAGCTTGAACCGTTCTTGAACGAGATTAATATGGAGCTTCAAGCATTATTGTGAGATCTTTCCTCTCTTTCTCTTTTCCTTTATTATGATTCAATCTCTATGCTTGCTTTCAATGGTTTTTGCATAATTATGCTAGGAACGTTACTAGTTTGATTGTGTAATTAATCTAATGCTAGATTTAAGAATAGGATCGGATTGTTTTATTCTTTTATCATTTGGTAGCAAACTAGGGAGTAATTTAGATGCTGATCATCTTGGTTATTTCTTGGGGAAATTGAATCAACTGTTGAATGTTTATCGCTTGTATGACGTTAGCAGGTCTATTGGTTCTCTCGTGTTTATTCGTTGCTATCGGATTGAACTTAGACGCGAGATCGGACTAGGTTATCCTTTAGTTAGGGTTTTATAGTCACGCTGATCGTGCTATTCAACTAAGAATAAGGAGAACACGAGATTAATTCTTGACAATAGATAATTATGGAAATAATTAGAGTGGATGTTCAATGATCGATAATGAATTGAAGTGTATGTTAATCGGATTCAAGATCCTTCCTATATTGATTTCTCATTTTGTTTATATGCTAGTTAGTTGTAGTTTAGTTATAATCTACTTGAAACCCCCTTTGTTATTATTATTAGGTTTCTCGGCCCTTAGCTTAATCTAGGTTTCGAATCACGCTGAATATAAAACTCGTCCCTGTTTCCCTGTGGATACGACCCTTTACTTCCATTATACTTGTTTATTGTAAAAGAGAGTAGGAGAAATTTTATCTTTGGCCGGGTGGCGTTCACGACAAGCGCGGCCCGCCACATTTCTCGAAGATAGCAAGACCTATGACCAATTTGATGAAAAAAGAGTCAAAATTCGAGTGGAGTGAGAAGTGCGAGGAAGCCTTTCAGATTTTGAAGGATCGTTTAACCTCCGCGCCTGTTTTGACCCTACCTGATGGGAATGAGGGATTTGAGGTATATAGTGATGCTTCGAAGAATGGTTTGGGATGTGTGTTGCAACAGAATGGGAAGGTGATTGCGTATGCGTCACGCCAGTTGAAACCTTATGAGGCTAATTACCCTACCCATGACCTAGAGTTAGCTGCCATTGTGTTCGCTTTGAAGATTTGGAGACACTACTTGTATGGGGTGACTTGCAAGATATTCACGGATCATAAGAGCTTGAAGTACATCTTTACCCGGGAAAGATCTCAACATGAGGCGAGAGGAGGTGGTTGGAGTTGATAAAGGATTATGACTTAGACATCCAATACCATGAGGGGAAAGCAAATGTAGTCGGCGATGCGGCCGAGTAGGAAGTCAAGTCATAGCATGTGCGCCTTGATAGTTCCCGAGGAGTTGTGTCGAGATATGCGAAGGCTTAGCCTGGAAATTCTAAATCCTGGGGAGATCGAGGCCAGATTGAGTGCTTTATCATTGGGATTGTCAATTCTAGACGAGATCAAAGAGGGTCAAGTTGGGGATGAGCACTTAGAGAAGATCAAGGAGAAGATGGGTCAGGGCAAGGAAAGTGATTTCAAGATTCATGATGATGGTAGTTTGAGGTTCAAGGGTAGGTGGTGTGTACCACAAAAGTGTGGCAAGAGTAAGAGACGTCTTATGGATGAGGGTCATAATACGCCGTACTCTGTGCACCCTGGGGGTGACAAGCTGTATAAGGACCTTAAGCAGATCTATTGGTGGCCAAACATGAAGCGAGAGGTAGCTGAGTATGTGTCTAAGTGCCTAACCTCGCGAAGGTGAAGATAGATCACAAGCGACCCATGGGGAAAGTTCAACCATTAGAGGTTCCGGGGTGGAAGTGGGATTCCATATCGATGGATTTTGTAACTGCTTTGCCTAGAACAAGGAGTGGTAATGATACTATTTGGGTTATTGTGGACCGTCTGACAAAGTTGGCTGTTTTCATACCGATCAAGGAGACATGGAAGAAGAAGCAACTAGCCAAGTCATATGTTAAGCATGTGGTGAGGCGCATGGAGTTCCAAAGGATATCATTTCTGACCGTGACTCTAGATTCCTTTCTAAATTTTGGAAGAAGGTCCAATGAAATCTGGGGACAACATTGAAGATGAGTACAGCCTTTCACCCTGCGACTGATGATCAGACTGAGAGGACTAACCAGACAATGGAGGATATGTTGAGAGCGTGTGCTATTGATTTTCAAGGTAGTTGGGAGGACCAATTGAGACTCGATTGAGTTTTCGTATAACAATAGTTACCATGCGAGCATTAAGATGGCACCGTTTGAGGCCTTATATGGACGGAAATGTAGAAGCCCCATTTGTTGGAATGACTTTAGCGAAAATATAGTCTTGGGGACAGAGTTTATTGAGGAAACCGTTAAGAATGTCAGCCGATTCGAGCTAGAATTCAAGCTGCGCAAGATAGACAGAAGAGTTATGCTTCGACTTGAAAAGACGCGAAGATGAGTTTGCTATAGGTGATAAAGTGTTCATGAAAGTATCACCCACTAAAGGAGTCATGCGATTTGGGAAAAAGGGCAAGTTAAGTGCTAAGTATGTAGGCCCATATGAGATTCTCGGGAGCGATTGGGAAAGTTGCCCTCTGATTGGCATTGCCGATGGAGTTTGAGAAGATGCATGATGTGTTCCATATTTCTCAACTTAAGCGTTATATTCCCGATGAACGTCATGTCCAAGAGCCTCGAGCGAATTCGGATCGATAGTAGCCTCACATATGAGGAAAGGCCTGTCAGGATTCTCGACAGAAAAGTGCGTAGTACACGCAATAAGGATGTCCATATCGTGAAAGTACTTTGGTCTAACCACGAATCTGAAGAGGCAACGTGGGAAGCCGAAGATGAGATGAAAAAGAAGTATCCAGATCTGTTCCTTGAGGTGAGTTACGAGGGCGTAACTCGTTTTCTTTAAGGGGGATAGAATGCGATAAATTTCGCGTTTTTTATGAGATTTTTATGCATATGTATGCCTATGTTGAGCAATTTGCACATTTTAGTGCTAAAGAAGTAGACTCTTCGCATAAGAAAGTGTGTTCATAAGTAACACAAGTGTTTTAAGTTAGCAAAAGTGTGCACAAGTGGCACAATTCTTTGTAAACTTTTGAAAAGTTGAGTTCAAGTTTTGAAAATATGTGAGTTTTCGTGTCAAGTTTCGGGACGAAACTTCTTTTAAGGGGGATAGACTGTAATCCCCCATAATTTTAAAGGATTTTATAAATATATTTTATCATTTATATATTTTATTTTAGTTCAAATGATTTTTATTATTTAAGTAGGTTGACTATTTTTGAAAGTCAAATGAAATTATTTTAAGGATTTAAGGAAGTTGAAAATATTTTAATTAATCATGCTTTGAAAAAGGTTTGAAATATGAATTTGATTTAGAAAAGAAGTCTAATGGACTTGAAGAACCCAAATTCTAAGTAGATTGGGAAAGAGGAGTTATATTGATACTAGGAGTCCTCATTCATCAATCCTAGTTATCATCGAATCCTATTTAAACTTAAATTCCTTTTTCCTAATCCCAAAAGGAAACCCTAACTATAAATACCCTAAGCCCAATTATTTGCCCTACACAAACTATTTTTTTCTTCACTCTTCCTCTCAACTCTCACGGCTCTCTCTCTCTCTCCTCTTCCACGTAATTTTCTTTTCTTCTTCCTTTCAAGCTTTTGTTTCTTCTTCTTCAAGTAACGCTTTCTTCCTTGCTAAGAAACGTCACCGCCGCCGTCGTTGACCGCCGTTGACCGTCGCTGCTGCCACCAAGACTCCTCCTTGGCCGGCGCCTCCTCCCTTTCATCTTGAGTTGGTTTAATTCTTTCCTTTTCCTTAAGTTTTCCATTAAAGACTATGTTTTTATGCTTTATTTTAATGTTAATCATGATTATCAATGTTAATTTACTGTTTTAATGAATAATCTTGATTCATATATATATATTATATTATAAGAATAAAAATTCAGATTTGTTTATTATTGTTAGTTTGAAGTTTTAGTAATTAAAGCATGGATTTTTAGGGTGTTAATTATTAGAAAACCATAGTAGCATATTAAATACTATGAGATTAATTTAATTTATGATTTTAAACATGTTTAAGAGGGTTTAAAGAAGGTTTTATGATTTTATAAGTTGCTGGAATTTCAGAAAGCATTTTATTTAGGGAATTTTAAGAATTTTAATTACTAGTATGGTAGTACTATGCTAGGAATTAAAAGTAATTGGAGTTTTGATAGAAAAATCAACTTTTGAATATGTTTAAAGGGGATTTTAAATATTTTAGTTAAAAGTATTGATTTTAGTTATATTGGATTTCTAGGCGGAGAGTATTCCGTAGGAGATTTCTAAAGGGGCTAAAGTGGCCAGTTGACTAGTTTACACAAGGTACGTACATGCCTATGTGATGATTGAGATAGTATCATGATCTTATGAAGGAGAATTATGTAGTATCATGTATAGGAACTTGGTTGAGTTCATGTATGATATTTATTATGTTGGATTTTGCATGTTTTATGCCTGTGTGCAAACATGTTAATTATAATATTTGATTATGAGTAGAATATCATGGTTGTATGGAATATTGATGCAAGCATGTTAATTGGATTGGGAACCTTATTTATTAATTCACATGGGGGAATTAATTTATTTATTAGTATTGGATCATGTTTGATCATTGTTCCCTTTTTGTATTTCACTACTTTATGAGGACTGTGAGCCTTATTTGGTAAGTTGACAAGTTGTGCCTTTGAAAGGTAAGATTGATTGTTGGCTAGGTTCAACAAAGTAAGAAAGGTTGGAATTAAAGAAAGTAATCTTGGATTGTAAGTTGTGTGATCACTTATTTAATCCTAAGATAAAAGAGGTTCAGTTGTGAATGTTAAATTATATTCTGTGTTGCTTGTATGTGTGTCATAACAAGTAATAAATTGTAAATCACGTAAAGTGTAACTTGGATAGTAATAAGCTTTAGACTGGTGCACGTCTGAAGTTGGACAATCAGGAGTTGGGGTACATGGTGAGCGTGACATGGCTTTTTCTGGGAATTGGATTGATCACCATTCCTCTTTTTATTTAAAGGTTCCTCGATATCGTAGGTCATTATGGAATACGGAGTCGCGCCCGTATTTCGTCTTCCTAGGTGAAGGCTGGTTTTTAGTTAGACAATTCGGTCCAATAACTATTCCATTTAATATAATAAAAGTTGATTAAAGTTTAGTTCAGTAGAAGTCATCTGCAGAATGTTATATGGTTGTATTACTTATTTATCTCTGTTTACTATTTCTTAGTATCATGATTAGGATTGGTTATGTATTGTTATGTAGTACTCAGCTTTGCTGATTACGTGCTTTGTTTGTGATTGTTGATCATGGCTTTGCCTTATTGATCCAATGATGACCCAATTTTGGTGAGCAGCATTTCTAGAGCATTGACATTTACAGGTTCGCAGATGTAGCATCATTGGGAATCTGGGAATGGAGAGCTTGTGTAAACTTAGGTTGTTATGTTGTTCTGCATTAGTCGGATAATGTTATTATAAGTTTGGTTTGATAGACTTTCATAAAGTGGGTTGTTTTTGAAGTACTTAATTTATTATTTATAAAGTTTAGTTTGATGTTTTCCGCTGCAAAATTCTGAATAAGCCGATACGTTATCACACGGGCGATAATACTTGGGTAATTCTCTAAGTTTTGTATTATAAAGGTATTTCTGAAAAGAGAGAATTATCGGGGTGTTACACCACCACCCGCATGGGTACCCGCACCCGCGTTGTACCCACTTCATCCCCACCTCACCACCCGCATGAGTATTCGTACCCGCGTCATACCC
Source organism: Beta lomatogona (assembly GCA_947646795.1). Lineage (NCBI taxonomy): Eukaryota > Viridiplantae > Streptophyta > Magnoliopsida > Caryophyllales > Amaranthaceae > Beta > Beta lomatogona. The sequence goes on from CANSNZ010000942.1 coordinate 4,681,208, forward strand.
ACATATTTATATTTTGCAAGATAAAATTATTAATAATATAAGTATATAAATAGAATTTTAATTGTAAATATGCGGGGCGGACGGGGGTGGGGCAGAGGGTGGGATAGGGTGGGTATACCATAAAATCCACACACCCGTTCCACCACCCATTGCGGGTATGATTTTAATCCCCATCCCTGCCCCATCCCCGCCAAACCTAGACCCATCTCCGCCCCACTTGGGCGGGGATGGGGCGGGTCTCCTACTTGACCCGCCCCACTGCCATCCCTACCCCCACCCCCTCCTCGTTCACCGTTGAAATCCCCCACCCCCTCTTCATTCACCGTCGAAATCTCCTACCCCCTCTTCGTTCACCGTCAAAATCCCCCACCCCCTCTTCGTTCACCATCGAAATCCTCCTGAAATTTGAAACTCCCCCTCCCTCGTAGCCCATAAATTCGAAAACATAGGGGAGGGGTTCGGTTTGGGCGGATGAAAACAGAGGAGGGGAGGAGGTCGGGTTTAGAGCAGTCTTTGACGGGTATGAAGATGGCTTTGGTGGGTGGGTAAGGATGGTCAAAGGAGAGAGAAGGGTTGGATTTGATTTCGCCGGTAAGGATGGTCAAAGGGAGAGAGAAGGGTCGGATTTTTGTTCGGGTTGGGGATTCTACCCGGATTCAGCAGGGAGGGGGAGGGCGGGAAATCGACGGGGAGGGGTGGGGGAGGGGGAGGGTGGGAAATCGACGGGGAGGGGTAGAGGTAGGGGTGGGGGAGGGTGGGAAATCGACGGGGAGGGGGTAGGGGTAGGGGGAGGGGGTGGGGGCGGCAAGGGAGTGGGGTGGGGGGTGGGGGGTGGGGGAATGGCGGGGAGGGTAACTTGTTAGGTTTAGTGGTTGGGGCTTAGGTTAATTAGGCATTAGGGTTAGGGTTAGGGTTAGGGTTAGGGTTAGGGGATAATGGTGGCAAAATCGTAAATAAAACTAACGGCGAGTTAACATCCGTCAGCAAAAAGAGTACTCCCTCCGTCCCAGAATACTCTTTACACTTTCCTTTTTCATCTGTCCCAGAATACTCTTTACACTTCTATTTTTGGATATGACCCAATATTATTTTAATCCTTTTATCTTTTAACCATTGGCCCACACTCTCTCTCCTCCAAATAAAATAATACCACTCCTACTACCTACCAACTCTAACCATGACCCACATTCTCTCTCTTTAAAATAAAATAATACTACTTTTACTAACTACTAACTGCTATCACATCTACTTTTCAATAAAATAACAATTGATATTCAAACAACAACTTATCATCTAAAACTAAGTGTCCTGATAAGTGTCAAGAGTATTATGGGACGGAGGGAGTAAATGGTGCACAGTTTTGAAAACTCATGGGTATATGGTGAATTACTGAAACATTGAGGGTATATGGTGAATTTTTCAATTTGTCGGGGTATATGGTGAAAAAACTTTCCCATGTAGTCGGGTACCCGGTGGACCAAAAAGGTCGGCCCATGATCCGACCCGCTTTATCCAGGTCGGGTACCCGGCCCAATAAATTTGTAAACCTCTCAAAAACTACCTGGTTTTTTCTTGCGGGTCGGCGGGTCAACGGATCGGGTCAAGCAGGTCGGGTTTTTATGAACACCCTCACTCATGGTTAAACCTTTTTCCTTTTTTTAAACAACTCACAACCAGGTCCTATTCGTTATCGTTTTTTTTTTTCGTTTTCAGTTTTTTAAAAAAAACTAAAAAGGGGAAACCTTGGTTTCCAATATTCTATTGTCAGTTTTCAAAATTGAAATGTTTAGTATAAATATAAATAAGTTTTAGATTATTATACTCCATATATCATATGACTTTTATATTCAAAAAACCAGAAACTGAAAACTGACGGTAATGTCGAACAGGACCTAAAAAAAGTTGTTTTCACTTTTTTCTTATTAGTTTTCAAAATAATCATGTTTCTAACAAGTTTGACTAACTTTTTGATGTATGTCTAAAAACACCCTCCAAAGGATTGGATGATATTCTAAACTTTAGGAATGCAGAACACTCACTTTGACAAGAAACACTGAAAACTAGGATAGTTGCCAAACCACAAGGACTAACTCAATGGCTTGGGGTTCTAGGGCAGAGATAAGACTCACTCAATCTCCCCTAGTCTTATCACTCAAGACTCACTCAAAGTAATAAGGAAAGCTAACACTTGAGAAAAACTCAAAGCATAAACTTGAAAACACAAGGTTTTTTTTTTATAATTCTCCAAATCTGTCTATTCGCTTCTATTACACCACATATATATATAGCAGCTTACATGAGAAATAGAAAGCCAAAAGTTGGCTGCTAATCAGCCAAGAAAAACCTCCCTAAAACGGTTACAAAAAGAACTAAAAGCTCCTCCTTTCACTCCTCTTGTAACGGTTCATTAAATGCACCATTAAAGAGCTTAATTGGAGGCTAATTTCACTCCTTTCACACACACTATTGTTGGCTAGATTATAGCTCCTTTTGGAGTCAACTATAGGCTTATTACAAGCTTAAATAAACACACACTAAAGCAAATAAAAGAGGCCCATACAGAACTTGGGCATAACAAGCACACATGCCATCTTCTCCATGCTTTCACACGTCTATTTTAATGCAGCAACAAGTGGGCTTCAATCATACTCTCCATGTAAGTAACAAATACGGGCTTAAAAACAACACTAAAATATCGCTTGCAACCTTGGATTGTAAGACGACCAAATCCAGAAATTGGAAAGATCATCCAAATTGAATATTTTGAGTCGCCTTGACGCACATGTATCATTATCTCTTTCTTTAAAAAAAATTCGACCACGAATTTGGCTAATTCCCAAAAGCATATTAAAAGAACTGAAAACCTCTTTGAATTGCGTCATGGAACCCCAAAAGGAGTTAAAAGAAAATCTCAAAACATCTTCTTGAGCCTCAACACGAAAATCAAAATTATTATCAACAAGACTCTCGTCAACTCCAAAAGTGTGAGCTAACCATTCCGGAAGGGTTTCAAAAATAGTACTCCCTCTGTCCTAGAATGCTCTTCACACTTTCCTTTTTCATCTGCCCATAATACTCTTTACACTTCTATTTTTGGATATGACCCACTATTATTTTAATCCTTCTACCTTTTAACCATTGGACCACACTCTCTCTCCTCCAAATAAAATAATACCACTCCTACTACATACCAACTCTAACCATTGGCCCACACTCTCTCTCCACCAAATAAAATAATACCACTTTTACTACCTACTAACTCCTATCACATCTACTTTTTCAATAAAATACACAATTGATAACCAAACAACAACTTATCATCCAAAACTATGTACCCTGATAAGTGTCAAGAGTATTATAGGACAGAGGGAGTATCAAAATGTTTCACAAACACCCGTTTTTGTAAGTTCCAAACGACAGAGTCATTGGGTGACTCCAAACCATCATCGACCATCAAAGAAGGAAACACCAAATTTTCCTTGATCTCCTCTTTTTTAGTTTTTTCTTGACTTTGATCAACAACAATATCCTCTTCCATAGGATTCTCTACAAAACCAGAATCATCCTCAATTTCTTGTGTGATATTGGTTTGAGGAGAAGCATCGAGAACTAGTTGTTGACAAATTCTCACTGCTTCTTTTATATCACGAAAAGTAGACCGAATATCTATAGGCTGCCTAAGGATTGGAGTCTCATTATTTTTTGGGAATTTATGTTTTCTATTTACTTGCAAAGCCATTTCGGCTATAGCATCCCATCTTTTATCTTGTCTTTTCTTGTCCTCCTCACTTTTCTCATCCTTCTTTTCTGATTTTTTCTCCAAATTTTCTAACTTTTGAGTAATAACCTGTAACATCCTAGCAAGATCCCTATCAGCCATGTTTTTCCACTATTTTGCTAGATGATTACATGAACAAGAGTGAATCTGTCCGAAACTTCAAGCAATTGAACGAGAATATAAAAGGCTTTGAGACTCTCAAAGGCTTACATATTATGAAAATTCAGGAAATTTTAATCAGAATCAAACAAAGAAACTCTTGCAAATCTTTCCGAATGAAGGAGTAATATTCAATTGAAAACCAGTGTGGTGTCTTCGTTCCGTTTTGGCGCAGTTGCAAAAAGCGTGCCCAGTTTAATATCTAAAAAATTCACAAAAATCTGAAAAATTCTGTGAGTATTCTAGACAAAAAGTTATGCAGAATTTAAAATCAAATCAACCAATTTGGACTCCTGAAGGCTGAGAAATCGTCCTTCAAAGTCGACTGAAAAACTAGATGAATTCTACCCATTTTGATTTACCACCAAAATGCGATTTTCCTGCAAGATCTTCACGCCAAAGCTCTGATACCAGATGATGTATGTCTAAAAACACCCTCCAAAGGATTGGATGATGATTCTAAACTTAAGGAATGTAGAACACTCACTTTGACAAGTAACACGCGAAACTAGGATAGTTGCCAAACCACAAGAACTAACTCAATGGCTTAGGGTTCTAGGCCAGAGATAAATCTCACTCAATCTCCCCTAGTCTTATCACTCAAGACTCACTCAAAGTAATAAGGAAAGCTAACACATGAGAAAAACTCAAAGCATAAACTTGAAAACAGAATTTTTTTTTTTTTTTTATAATTCTCCAAATCTGTCTTTTTCTCTTCTATTACACCACATATATATAGCAGCTTACACGAGAAATAGAAAGCCAAAAGTTGCTGCTAATCAGCCATGAAAAACCTTCCTAAAACGGTTACAAAAAGAACTAAAAGCTCCTCCTTTCACTCCTCTTGTAACAGTTCATTAAATGCAACATTAAAGAGCTTAATTGGAGGCTAATTTCACTCCATTCACACACACTATTGCTGGCAAGATTATAGCTCCTTTTGGAGTCAACTCTAGGCTTATTACAAGCTTTAATAAACACACACTAAAGCAAATGAAATAGGCCCATACAGAACTTGGGCATAACAAGCACACATGCCATCTTCTCCATGCCTTCAAACGTCTATTTTGATGCAGCAACAAGTGGGCTTCAATCATACTCTCCATGTAAGTAACAAATACAGGCATAAAAACAACACTAAAATATCGCTTGCAACCTTGGATTGTAAGACGATCCAAATCCAAAAATTGGAAAGATCATCTAAATTAAATATTTTGAGTCGCATTGTCGCACATGTATCATTCTCCCATTCTTTGAAAAAAATTCGACCACGAATTTGGCCAATTCCCAAAAGCATATTAAAAGAAATGAAAACCTCTTTGAATTGCGTCATGAAAGCCCAAAAGGAGTTAAAAGAAAATCTCAAAACATCTTCTTGAGCCTCAACACGAAAATCAAAATTATTATCAACAAGACTCTTGTCAACTCCAAAAGTGTGAGCTAACCATGCCGGAGGGGTTTCAAAAATAGTATCAAAATGTTTCACAAACACCATTTTTTTAAGTTCTAAACAATAGAGTCATTGGGTGACTCCAAACCGTCATCGACCATCAAAGAAGGAAACACCAAATTTTCCTTAATCTCCTCTTTTTTAGTTTTTTCTTGACTTTGATCAACAATAATATCCTCTTCCATAGGATTCTCTACAAAACCAGACTCATCCTCAATTTCTTGTGTGATATTGGTTTCAGGAGAAGCATCAAGAACTAGTTGTTGACAAATTCTCACTGCTTCTTTTATTTCACGAAAAGTAGACCGAATACCTATAGGCTGCCTAACGATTGGAGTCTCATTATTTTTTGGGAATTTATGTTTTCTATTTACTTGCAAAGCCATTTCGGCTATGGCATCCCATCTTTTATCTTGTCTTTTTTTCTCCTCCTCACTTTTCTCATCCTTCTTTTTTGATTTTTTTCTCCAAATTTTCTAAATTTTGAGTGATAACTTGTAACATTCTAGCGAGATCCCCATCAACCATGTTTTTCCATTATTTTGCTAGATTATTACATGAACCAGAGTGAATCTGTCCGAAACTTCAAGCTATTGAACGAGAATATAAAGGGCATTGAGACTCTCAAAGGCTTACATATTATGAAAATTCAGGAAATTTTAAGCAGAATCAAACAAAGAAACTCTTGAAAATATTTCCAAATGAAGGATTAATATTCAATTGAAAACCAGTGTGCTGTCTTCGTTCCGTTTTGGCGCAGTTTCGAAAAACGTGCCCAGTTTAATATTTAAAAAATTCACAAAAATCTGAAAAATTATATAAGTATTCTAGAATCCTGAAGGCTGAGAAATCATCCTTCAAAGTCGATTGAAAAATGGATGAATTCTGCCCATTTCGATTTACCACCAAAATGCGTTTTTTCTGCAAGATCTTCACGCCAAAGATTTGATACCAGATGATGTATGTATAAAATTACCCTGCAAAGGATTGGATGATGATTCTAAACTTAAGGAATGTAGAACACTCACTTTGACAAGAAACACGCGAAACTAGGATAGTTGCCAAACCACAAGGACTAACTCAATGGCTTAGGGTTCTAGACCAGAGATAAGACTCACTCAATCTCCCCTAGTCTTATCACTCAAGACTCACTCAAAGTAATAAGGAAAGCTAACACACGAGAAAAACTCAAAGCATAAACTTGAAAACACAAGGTTTTTTTTTTTATAATTCTCCAAATCTGTCTTTTTCTCTTCTATTACACCACATATATATAGTAGCTTACATGAGAAATAGAAAGCCAAAAGTTGGCTGCTGATCAGCCATGAAAAACCTTCCTAAAATGGTTACAAAAAGAACTAAAAGCTCCTCCTTTCACTCCTCTTGTAACGGTTCATTAAATGCAACATTAAAGAGCTTAATCGAAGGCTAATTTCACTCCTTTCACACACACTATTGCTAGTCAGATTATAGCTCCTTTTGGAGTCAACTCTAGGCTTATTACAAGCTTAAATAAACAGACACTAAAGCAAATAAAAGTGGCCCATACAGAACTTGGGCATAACAAGCACACATGTCATCTTCTCCATGCTTTCAAACGTCTATTTTGATGCAGCGACAAGTAGGCTTCAATCATACTCTCCATGTAAGTAACAAATACGGGCTTAAAAACAACACTAAAATATCGCTTGCAACCTTGGATTGTAAGACGATCCAAATCCAGATTTTAGAAAGATCATCTAAATTGAATATTTTGAGTCGCCTTGACGCACATGTATCATTCTCTCTTTCTTTAAAAAAAATTCGACCACGAATTTGGCCAATTCCCAAAAGCATATTAAAAGAACTGAAAACCTCTTTGAATTGCGTCATGAAACCACAAAAGGAGTTAAAAGAAAATCTCAAAACATCTTCTTGAGCCTCAACACGAAAATCAAAATTATTATCAACAAGACTCTCGTCAACTCCAAAAGTGTGAGCTAACCACGCTGGAGGGGTTTCAAAAATAGTATCAAAATGTTTCACAAACACCCTTTTTTTAAGTTCTAAACAATAGAGTCATTGGATGACTCCAACCATCATTGACCATCAAAGAAGGAAACACCAAAATTTTCTTAATCTCCTATTTTTTAGTTTTTTCTTGACTTTGATCAACAATAATATCCTCTTCCATAGGATTCTCTACAAAACCAGAATCATCCTCAATTTCTTGTGTGATATTCGTTTGAGGAGAAGCATAGAGAATTAGTTGTTAACAAATTCCCACTGCTTCTTTTATTTCACGAAAAGTAGACTGAATATCTATAGGCTGCCTAAGGATTGGAGTCTCATTATTTTTTGGGAATTTATGTTTTCTATTTACTTGCAAAGCCATTTCGGCTATAGCATCCCATCTTTTATCTTGTCTTTTTTTCTCCTCCTCACTTTTCTTCTTTTCTGATTTTTTCTCCAAATTTTCTAACTTTTGAGTGACAACCTGTAACATTCTAGCAAGATCCCCATCAGCCATGTTTTTCCACTATTTTGCTAGAACATTACATGAACAAGAGTGAATCTGTCCGAAACTTCAAGCAATTGAACGAGAATATAAAAGGCTTTGAGACTCTCAAAGGCTTACATATTATGAAAATTCAGGAAATTTTAAGCAGAATCAAACAAAGAAACTCTTGAAAATCTTTTCGGATGAAGGAGAAATATTCAATTGAAAACCAGTGTGCTGTCTTCGTTCTGTTTTGGCGCAGTTGCAAAAAACGTGCCTAGTTTAATATTTAAAAAATTCACAAAAATCTGAAAAATTCTGTGAGTATTCTAGACAAAAAGTTATGCACAATTAAAAACCCAATCAACCAATTTGGACTCTTGAAGGCTGAGAAATCGTCCTTCAAAGTTGACCGAAAAACTGTATGAATTCTGCGTATTTTGATTTACCACCAAAATGCGATTTTTCTGCAAGATCTTCACGCCAAAGCTCTGATACCAGATGATGTATGTCTAAAAACACCCTCCAAAAGATTGGATGATGATTCTAAACTTATGGAATGTAGAACACTCACTTTGACAAGAAACACTCGAAACTAGGATAGTCGCCAAACCACAAGGACTAACTCAATGGCTCGGGCTTCTAAGCCAGAGATAAGATGCACTCAATCTCCCCTAGTCTTATCACTCAAGACTCACTCAAAGTAATAAGGAAAGCTAACACTTGAGACAAATTCAAAGTATAAACTTGTAAACATAAGGTTTTTTTTATAATTCTCCAAATCTGTCTTTTCTCTTCTATTACACCACATATATATAGTAGCTTACATGAGAAATAGAAAGCCAAAAGTTGGCTGCTAATCAGCCATGAAAAACCTCCCTAAAACGGTTACAAAAAGAACAAAAAGCTCCTCCTTTCACTCCTTTTGTAACGGTTCATTAAATGCAACATTAAAGAGCTTAATTGGAGGCAAATTTCACTCCTTTCACACACACTATTGCTAGCCCGATTATAGCTCCTTTTGGAGTCAACTCTAGGCTTATTACAAGCTTAAATAAACACACACTAAAGCAAATGTAAGAGGCCCATACAGAACTTGGGCATAACAAGCACACATGCCATCTTCTCCATGCCTTCAAATGTCTATTTTGATGCAGCAACAAGTGGGCTTCAATCATACTCTCCATGTAAGTAACAAATACGGGCTTAAAACAACACTAATATATCGCTTGCAACCTTGGATTGTAAGACGATCCAAATCCAGAAATTGGAAAGATCATCTAAATTGAATATTTTGAGTCGCCTTGACGCACATGTATCATTCTCTCTTTCTTTGAAAAAAATTCGACCACGAATTTGGCCAATTCCCAAAAGCATATTAAAAGAACTGAAAACCTCCTTGAATTGCGTCATGAAACCCCAAAAGGAGTTAAAAGAAAATCTCAAAACATCTTCTTGAGCCTCAACACGAAAATCAAAATTATTATCAACAAGACTCTCGTCAACTCCAAAAGTGTGAGCTAACCATGCCGGAGGGGTTTAAAAAATAGTATCAAAATCTTTCACAAACACCCTTTTTTTTAAGTTCCAAACAATAGAGTCATTGGGTGACTCCAAACCGTCATCGACCATCAAAGAAGGAAACACCAAATTTTCCTTAATCTCCTCTTTTTTAGTTTTTTCTTGACTTTGATCAACAATAATATCCTCTTCCATAGGATTCTCTACAAACCCATCGTCAATTTCTTGTGTGATATTGGTTTGAGGAGAAGCATCGAGAACTAGTTGTTGACAAATTCTCACTGCTTCTTTTATTTCACGAAAAGTAGACCGAATATCTATAGGCTGCCTAAGGATTGGAGTCTCATTATTTTTTGGGAATTTATGTTTTCTATTTACTTGGAAAGCCATTTCGGCTATAGCATCCCTTCTTTTATCTTGTTTTTTTTTCTCCTCCTCACTTTTCTCATCCTTCTTTTTCTGATTTTTTCTCCAAATTTTCTAACTTTTGAGTGATAACTTGTAACATTCTAGGAAGATCCCCATCAGCCATGTTTTTCCGCTAATTTGCTAGATTATTACATGAACAAGAGTGAATCTGTCCGAAACTTCAAGCAATTGAACGAGAATATAATAGGCTTTGATACTCTCAAAGGCTTACATATTATGAAAATTCAGGAAATTTTAATCAGAATCAAACAAAGAAACTCTTGAAAATCTTTCCGGATGAAGGTAATATTCAATTGAAAAGCAGTGTGCTGTCTTTGTTCCGTTTTGGCGCAGTTGCGAAAAACGTGCCTAGTTTAATATCTAAAAAGTTCAGAAAAATCTGAAAAATTCTGTGAGTATTCTAGACAAAAACTTATGCAGAATTAAAAACCAAATCAACCAATTTAGACTCCTGAAGGCTTAGAAATCGTCCTTCAAAGTCGACTGAAAAACATGATGAATTCTTCCCAATTTTGATTTACCACCAAAATGCAATTTTTCTGCAAGATCTTCACGCCAAAGCTCTGATACTAGACGATGTATGTCTAAAAACACCCTCCAAAGGATTGGATGATGATTCTAAACTTAAAGAATGTAGAACACTCACTTTGACAAGAAACACTCGAAACTAGGATAGTTGCCAAACCACAAGGACTAGCTCAATGGCTTAGGGTTCTAAGCCAAAGATAAGACTCGCTCAATCTCCCCTAGTCTTATCACTCAAGACTCATTCAAAGTAATATGGAAAGCTAACACTTGAGACAAACTCAAAGCATAAACTTGAAAACACAAGGTTTTTTTTATAATTCTCCAAATCATTCTTTTCTCTTCTATTACACCACACACATATATATATATACATATATATATATATATACATACATATATATATATATATATATATATATATATATATACATACATACATATATATATATACACATACATATATACATATATATATATATATATATATATATATATATATATATATATACATATATATACATATATATAGCCATGGAAATAAAAGCACCATGAAAAACCTCCCTAAAACGGTTACAAAAAGAACTAAAAGCTCCTCCTTTCATTCCACTTGTAACGGTTCATTAAATGCAACATTAAAGCGCTTAATTGGAGGCGAATTTCACTCATTTCACACACACTATTGCTAGCCAGATTATAGCTCCTTTTGGAGTCAACTCTAGGCTTATTACAAGCTTAAAAAAACACACACTAAAGCAAATAAAAGAGACCCATACAGAACTTGGGCATAACAAGCACACATGCCATCTTCTCTATGCTTTCAAACGTCTATTTTGATACAGCAACAAGTGGGCTTCAATCATACTTTCCATGTAAGTAACAAATACGGGCTTAAAAACAACACTAAAATATCGCTTGCTACCTTGGAATGTAAAATGATCCAAATCCAGAAATTGGAAAGATCATCTAAATTGAATATTTTGAGTCGCCTTGACGCACATGTATCATTCTCTCTTTCTTTGAAAAAAATTCGACCACGAATTTGGCCAATTCCCAAAAGCATATTAAAAGAACTGAATTGCGTCATGAAACCCCAAAAGGAGTTAAAATAAAATCTCAAAACATCTTCTTGAGCCTCAACACGAAAATCAAAATTATTATCAACAAGACTCTCGTCAACTCCAAAAGTGTGCGCTAACCATGCCGGAGGGGTTTCAAAAATAGTATCAAAATGTTTCACAAACACCCTTTTTTTTAAGTTCCAAACCATAGAGTCATTGGGTGACTCCAAACCATCATCGACCATCAAAGAAGGATACACCAAAATTTTCTTAATCTCCTCTTTTTTAGTTTTTTCTTAACTTTGATCAACAATAATATCCTCTTCCATAGGATTCTCTACAAAACCAGAATCATCGTCAATTTCTTGTGTGATATTGGTTTGAGGAGAAGCATCGAGAACTAGTTGTTGGCAAATTCTCACTGCTTCTTTTATTTCACGAAAAGTAGACCGAATATCTATAGGCTGCCTAAGGATTGGAGTCTCATTATTTTTTGGGAATTTATGTTTTCTATTTACTTGGAAAGCCATTTCGGCTATCGCATTCCATCTTTTATCTTTTTTTTTTTTCTCCTCCTCACTTTTCTCATCCTTCTTTTTCTGATTTTTTCTCCAAATTTTCTAACTTTTGAGTGATAACTTGTAACATTCTAGCAAGATCCCCATCAGCCATGTTTTTCCACTATTTTGCTAGATTATTACATGAACAAGAGTGAATCTGTCCGAAGCTTCAAGCAATTGAACGAGAATATAATAGGCTTTGAGACTCTCAAAGGCTTACATATTAAGAAAATTCAGGAAATTTTAATCAGAATCAAACAAAGAAACTCATGAAAATCTTTCCGGATGAAGGAGTAATATTCAATTGAAAACCAGTGTGCTGTCTTCGTTCCGTTTTGGCGCAGTTGCGAAGAACGTGCCCAGTTTAATATCTAAAAAATTCACAAAAATCTGAAAAATTCTGTGAGTATTCTAGACAAAAACTTATGTAGAATTAAAAACCAAAACAGCCAAATTAGACTCGTAAAGGCTTAGAAATCGTCCTTCAAAGTCGACTGAAAACTTGGATCAATTCTGCCCATTTTGATTTACCACCAAAATGCGATTTTTCTGCAAGATCTTCACGCCAAAGCTCTGATACTAGACGATGTATGTCTAAAAATCCCCTCCAAAGGATTGGATGATGATTCTAAACTTAAAGAATGTAGAATACTCACTTTGACAAGAAACAGTCGAAACTAGGATAGTTGCTAAACCACAAGGACTAACTCAATGGCTTAGGGTTCTAAGCCAGAGATAAGACTCACTCAATGTCCCCTAGTCTTATCACTCAAGACTCACTCAAAGTAATAAGGAAAGCTAATACTTGAGACAAACTCAAAGCATAAACTTGAAAACACAAGGTTTTTTTTTTATAATTCTCCAAATCATTCTTTTCTCTTCTATTACACCACATATATATATATAGCAGCTTACATGAGAAATAGAAAGCAAAAAGTTGGCTGGTAATCAGCCATGAAAAACTCCCTAAAACGGTTACAAAAAGAACTAAAAGCTCCTCCTTTCACTCCTCTTGTAACGGTTCATTAAATGCAACATTAAAGAGCTTAATTGGGGGCTAATTTTACTCCTTTCACACACACTATTGCTGGGCCAGATTATAGCTCATTTTGGAGTCAACTCTAGGCTTGTTACAAGCTTAGATAAACACACAGTAAAGCAAATAAAAGAGGCCCATACAGAACTTGGGCATAACAAGCACACATGCCATCTTCTCCATGCTTTCAAACGTCTATTTTGATGCAGCAACAAGTGGGCTTCAATCATACTCTCCATGTAAGTAACAAATATGGGCATAAAAACAAGACTAAAATATCGCTTGCACCCTTGGACTGTAAGACGATCCAAATCCAAAAATTGGAAAGATCATCTAAATTGAATATTTTGAGTCGCATTGTCGCACATGTATCATTCTCTCTTTCTTTGAAAAAAATTCGACTACGAATTTTGCCAATTCCCAAAAGCACATTAAAAGAACTAAAAACCTCTTTGAATTGCGTCATGGAACCCCAAAAGGAGTTAAAAGAAAATCTCAAAACATCTTCTTGAGCCTCAACACAAAAATCAAAATTATTATCAATAAGACTCTCGTCAATTCCAAAAGTGTGAGCTAACCATTCAAGCGGGGTTTCAAAAATAGTATCAAAATGTTTCACAAACACCCTTTTTTGTAAGTTACAAACAATAGAGTCATTGGGTGACTCCAAACCATCATCGACCATCAAAGAAGGATACACCAAAATTTTCTTAATCTCCTCTTTTTTAGTTTTTTCTTGACTTTGATCAACAATAATATCCTCTTCCATAGGATTCTCTACATAACAAGAATCATCCTCAATTTCTTGTGTGATATTGGTTTGAGGAGAAGCATCGAGAACTAGTTGTTGACAAACTCTCACTGCTTCTTTTATTTCACGAAAACTAATCCGAATATCTATAGGCTGCCTAAGTATTGGACTCTTATTTTTTTTTTTTCGGAATCTATGTTCTCTATTTACTTGCAAAGCCATTTCGGCTATAGCATCCCATCTTTTATCTTGTCTTTTATTCTCCTCCTCACTTTTCTCATCCTTCTTTTCCGATTTTTTCTCCAAATTATCTAACTTTTGAGTGATAACCTGTAACATTCTAGCAAGATCCCCATCAACCATGTTTTCTACTATTTTGCTAGATGATTACATGAACAAGAGTGAATTTGTCCGAACCTTCAAGCAATTGAACGAGAATATAAAAGGCCTTGAGACTCTCAAAGGCTTACTGATTATGAAAATTCTGGAAATTTTAAGCAGAATCAAACAAAGAAACTCTTGAAAATCTTTCCGGATGAAGGAGTAATCTTCAATTGAAAACCAGTGTGCTGTCTTCGTTCCGTTTTGGTGCAATTGCGAAAAACGTGCCCAGTTTAATATATAAAAAGTTCACAAAAATATGGCAAAATTCTGTGAGTATTCTAGACAAAAAGTTATGTAGAATCAAAAAATGAATCAACCAATTTGGACTTCTGAAGGCTTAGAAATCGTCCTTCAAAGTCGACTGAAAAACTGGATGAATTCTTACCGTTTTGATTTACCACCAAAACGCGATTTTTCTGCAAGATCTTCACGCCAAAGCTCTGATACTATATGATGTATGTCTAAAAACACCCTCCAAAGGATTGGATGATGATTCTAAACTATAGGAATGTAGAACGGAATGTAGAACGGAATGTAGAACACTCACTTTGACAAGAAACACTCGAAACTAGGATAGTTACCAAACCACAAAGACTAACTCAATGGCTTGGGGTTCTAGGCCAGAGATAAGACTCACTCAATCTCCCCTAGTCTTATCACTCAAGACTCCCTCAAAGTAATAAGGAAAGCTAACACTTGAGACAAACTCAAAGCATAAACTTCAAAACAAAAGGTTTTTTTATAATTCTCCAAATCTGTCTTTTCTCTTCTATTACCACATATATATAGCAGCTTACATGAGAACTAGAAAGCCAAAAGTTGGCTGCTAATCAGCCAAGAAAAACCTCCCTAAAACGGTTACAAAAAGAACTAAAAGCTACTCCTTTAACTCCTCTTGTAACGGTTCATTAAATGCACCATTCAAGAGCTTAATTGGAGGCTAATTTTACTCCTTTCACACACACTATTGCTGGCCAAATTATAGCTCCTTTTGGAGTCAATTCTATGCTTATTACAAGCTTAAATAAACACACACTTAAGCAAATAAAAGAGGCCCATATGGAACTTGGGCATAACAAGCACACATGCCATCTTCTCCATGCCTTTACACATCTATTTGATGCAGCAACATGTGGGATTCAATCATACTCCCCATGTAAGTAACAAATACGGGCTTAAAAACAACACTAAAATATCGCTTGCAACCTTGGATTGTAAGACGATCCAAATTCAGAAATTGGAAAGATAATCTAAATTGAATATTTTGAGTCGCCTTGACGCACATGATCACTTTTTATCTATTATAGGACATACATCATATGACTTTTAAAACCAAAAAAAAAACTAAAAATCACATTGATACCAAACGAGCTCGTAGTTTGTGGCTTTAAAGATATTAGGATTGGTTTGTTATTTTAACAAAGCAGTGATTTGAGATTTGGGTTAGATTCGACTTCTTTTAAAATTGAACGACACCATAGACTGCAAAATTAATATGTTTTATGGTTTGTCTCGGAAAAGAGATAAAGAAAGAGAATCAAACGGTAAACTACTTTCAGTTTAGGATGGGAAAAATTTAATCATACAGTTTTTTTTCTCCAACAATCACAAGTCACAATCACTGCCTTAGCCACCGCTCCACCAACCACTATATATTGGAAATTTAACAACAATTATGTATCTGATTCACGAGTACTATGTAATTGGTTTTACGCAATAGTTTGTACCAGAGAGTTTTGCAATTTATAAGTTACTTTTCCAGCAATTTGTAACTTATTAACTATTTTTTTTAGTACATGTAGAGCTGAAATTTTTTGGTTGGTTTGCAACTACTTTACCAGGGATAAAAACAGCTATCGTAGATTATAAAGACTTATCGCATATGAATAATGTGGTTAAACCGCAAAGTGCACCATTTATAAAAATGGTTGATTATAGATGACCATATTGCCATTAATGAAAAGGAAGGAAAGGAGGATTAGCAAGGGTGCGTGAATAACTTTATCCATCTATTTCTACCACTAACTAAACATGGTATTTCAATATCTTTATGAATTATCAATCCCCAATTTCCAATTTCCAATTTCCATCCCATTCTCCAATCCCCAAATGCTCATTAGTTTGTCCAAGTTATTTACCAGTTTTAGGAAAGCTCATAAACCATGCTTAAATTCCTCATATAATCAAAATATAAAAAAAAGGGGTATATATTAAATCCAATTCCCTTTTTACTTTACTAATTTCAGCACTACATAGTCCAAAGGAACCACATTGGATTCGGAAGAAAGGGTACTAGAGTGATAACTTTAGAGGTGCGTCAAACTAGTTCATAGACGGACTGTGCTACCACTTCAAATGTACACATTAAAACATAAAATTCAAGTGATGAAAAGAAAGTTACTAGTTAGTTGAAACTAATCGAACAAAACTAATATAAAGTTAAATTTGAAAATCATATTGATTCAAGGTGCCTAAATTATACCAATTTGTCCAAGTTATTTACATTTTGTGGAATTTATTTGTGCTAGTTATTGTATAAGGTGTTATTCATATTAAGTTGAACAATCAATATGCTGATTAAAATGATTTTAAGAATGAGGTAGAACAAGAGGAAGAAATCAAAAGAATATTAGACAAGCAAAGTGGATTTTGTTAGTTCTCATATTCTTTCCAATTGTCTTAAGAAAAAAATCATTTGGCTTTAGTTTGGATTTGATTCGAGTACTCGATGTAATATGGCAACTAATTTAAATTGTCAGTAACGTAATGGTATGATGGATGTATTTAATTATGAATCTAGACAAAGTAACAATGTGTTTACAATGATGTTTAGGAGCAGAAGCGATTAGGGGTTTCTAACGAATGTAATGTACCAAAAAATCGAGGAAAAATGAACTTGAGCGATTTGCTAGGGTTTTGGCTACCGCATCGTGTACATGGAGCACGCACTGAAAAAAGAGTTGCGCATTGGATACTCACACAAAAAAATAAATGAACGTGACGAGAATGCCTTATTTTGTTCTATGCGTGTGAGACAACATGCGTAAACTTAATAAAGTTTCATGTGAGACAACACGCGGAAAAAATTTCTTGCACATGAAGTTATGGCATGGAAAAGTTCTTGCACGTGAAGAAATGAATGAAGTTAACTTTATCTTCGAAATGACGTGGTACACGTGAAAATTTCTTGTGTGTGCTAAAGATTTTGCGTGTCAATTAACAACTCATTTTATTACACGAGCTATAACTCGAGATCCCAAAGTCAAAACGGGTCATATAATATATAGTTGGAAATATACAAAAGTACACTTTCTAAACCATTTGGTCTTGTATTTATATCATCTGTGTTTGTGATGATATGGTCAAAAGAATGCACGAGTGTCCTTTTCAGTACCATTATTGTCTTATGTTTTTAATCCGATTTGAGCTTATGATACGTCCACATAAATCTAAATCTTATGCCTATTAATTCATGTGAATTTCATTATGCAAATCGTACGTTAAAAGACAAAATTTGAGTCTTGAAACGACATATTACATGACAAGAAATCAATGAGCATATTTTAGGTATACATGAATAGGAATGACAACAGGTCATATTCGGAAGTCCAACTCCAAATATGTCACATCCGAATATGATCCATTTAGAATAATATCAAACCTCCAAAACTGGATTAGAATCCGCCAAAATTGTTATTGCTTTGATGATTTTGAATTTATAATTATGAATTGAGAGCTAAACTAAACTTATCAATTAAAAATCAAACATATCAAAAAGAAGGAAATTTTGGTTTGAACTACTTTGCTTATATTACATTTTGAAAATAACTACCTTTCTTACATTTTTTTCTAATTTAACTACCTTTCTTGTCAAAAATTGTTGGTTTTTCTACCTTTAAACGTATTTTGTGTATTTCTCCATTAAGTGAGGCCCATTTCATTTTTCCCCAATTTCCTCACGTTTTTGTTGAGGTTAGGAGCGCAAGCAGAAAGCAAATACTAATAATATGTAAAAGATGGACAAGATAAGTAGTAATAAACACATACAATTTAACATAGGAAAAACCCTCAAAGAGGTAAACAACCCATAAACAACGAGCACTAATTATTTAATATATGAAAAAAGGTATGAGAGTACAAGCTCGAAGTGTAAAAGGATAATGGCCTGAATCTCTAAATTATACCGGATCCAATTCTCAAAGAGAGCCAACAAACTCATCACTAAGAAGCTAGAAATGGTATTCTCTCCATGAGCTTACATTGTGTAGTAATGTGTTTTATGTGTCTTGTGTATTAAAACAAGGGGAGTATAATGGGTGTGTATAACACACTACAAGTAATCATAAACCTTGGCTTTGGAGACCAAGTATCATCATAATCCTTGGAGGCCCATAGTCTTGTAGGACATGCACCCAACATTCTTCATTTTAGCACAAATTCCATAAGTGTGTACTAGTCATATGAACCCCAAAGGGTATTAGGCACATGTCACCCGCTAAACCCAAATGATCTTCGGGCTTAGGAATAGAAAGTGACATGCTTGAACTCGTTTGACGTGGATGCCAACACCAAATTGGAGTTTGGTATGATGAAGCCGGGATTGAAGAACCCTGAAGAACATAAAGATTTAAATGTTTAATGGCATGAGAACTTTTAGATACAATAAGGACTCCACCTTGAGCCGAAACTTGCACCCCTTAGAATCAAGAGTCCCCATTGAGATTATATTCTGCTTCATGGCAGGAACATGCCGACATTAGATAATGTTCTAATTTTTCCATCATGTGTCTTGATCCAAACATAGGCAACTCCATGAATTTTGCAACGGGAACCGTTGCCCATATGAAGAGAACTATTATTTATTGATTGATAATCAACAAAGAGATCCTGTTGAGAACAATTATGGTAAGCATAACCAGAATCACGCACCCAATTTGAATTTCTACTTGTATAATGAGAAGTAGCCATAAGAACAAATTCATAATCTGAATCAACAACATTGACTTCGAATATTTCCTTGTTCTTTTCACTTTCTTCTCTTTCAAGCTTTCTCATTAGTTTGTAACAATAAAAAACATCGTTCCCATGCTTCTTACAGTATCTGCAAGAAATGTTGGAATTATGTCCCTTCAGAAGATTTGTCTTAGCTTTCAAGGTCATATTTCACTTGGATAGGAGATTAGATTTAACATCATCATATGACAACGTTTCATTGTCGTAAAGCATGAATTTCTTGAAGTGTTTAAAAGATGTAGGTAGTGAGACAACCAACAAAACTACTTTATCTTCATCATCAATTTTAACATGTAAATTTTCTTGATCAATCAAAATAGAAGTAAAATCATTAAGATGAGTTGGATTGGAGAACTTTTCGACATGCGAATTGTGTACAATAAGCTCTTTGAGGCACAATTTGTTGGCAAGAGTCTTGGTAATGTATAATTGACTCAAGCTTCAACCATAAACTTGCGCCTGACATTTCGTGAATGAGTTCACGAAGCACCTCCTTGGATAAACAAAGCGGAAGAGATAACAAGGCTTTCTCATTTAACTCTTCCCATTGCTCATTGGTCATATTACATGGTTTTTTCGATTTACTGTTTAACCCCTTTTTTAATCCGGTTTGAGTGAGAACAACCCTTCATCTGGACTTTCCAAATGCTGAAACTGACCTTGCAATCAAACTTCTCAATATCAAATTTTGTCACGGAAGACATCTTAGAAAGATATAAAACGCTCTAACAAAACCTTTGGCTCTAATACCACTTGGTTAGGCTAGTAAGCGGAAACAAATACTTATAATGAGAAAATTAGGTAAAAGATGGACTAAATAAGTAGTAATAAACACACATAATTTAACGTGGGAACACCATCAAAAGAGGTAAATAACCCACAAACGACGAGCATTAATTATCCAACATATTAAAAAGGGTACGAGAGTACAACCACGAAGGGTAAAAGGATAGTGGTATGACTCTCTAAATTATATTGGATTTAATTCTCAAACAGAGCCAACAAACTCACTAAGAAGCTAAAAATGGTATTCTCTCCATGAGCTTATATTGTGTAGTAATGTTTTTTTTAAGGTGAGATGAAAGGGACTCACTTGAGGGGGGATAAGGGGAAATCCTCAAATGAGTCCCATGAGGTTTGATCCCTAGACCTCAGGGATATGAGGTGGGAAGCAATGCACTACTCCACCACCTCAACCTCATATTGTGTAGTAATGTGTTCTATGTGTCTTGTGTATTAAAACAAGGGAAGTATAATGAGTATGTATAATACACTACAAGTAGTCATAAACCTTAGCCTTGGAGACCAAGTATCATCACAATCTTTGGAGGCCAAAGATCTTCACAAGCCTTGGAGGCTAAGGGTCTTCAAGAGCTTGTACGACAAGGAACTAACTTGTAATAGCTAGAATATGTGGCATGCACCCAACAATTTCTCTCTCATTTTTTTCCCTCGCATATTACCCCTTTCACCCAACTTCAAACATAATTTGTTAATCTTTGATCGATCTTGATAAATTTGAATTAGGGGGTTTACGATTATTGTTTATTGAAATTATAAGAAAATTGGCCAATTTCAACAACTTAAAGTAATATTTAAGTTTCAATATTTAAAACTAGAATTCTTAAGAAATTGGGGTTTTTTTCAAAATTGAGAGTTTCCCAGTATTAGGGCTTCCCATACGAATTGAAGTATATACTACATTGAAGATTAATCATATCAAAGCTTCAATTTTGATGAACAATAATTCAATTATGCACATTTCATTACCAATAATAAGCCATATTTTCACAAAGATCCCAATTGAATAAGATTCCCAGTTTCATATGAACCCTAATCCTCAAAATTAAAACAACATTCTTACTTTACTTGGTTGAAATTGGATGATCAGCTACCCTTAGAGTGAAACGAGAATGCGCAACAAACTCATAATATAGGCATTTGAATATTGTTTGAAGAGAATTGAGAAAAAATTTGAGGGACATCATGCTAGAAGAAGGAAGAAAAAGTTTATAAGTTATAAGTAGAACTATCGGATAGAATTTAAAAAAAATGGAAAAAGGTCATAAGTAGGCCAGGCCCTACATAATAGAGTCATGGACGTAATTCATTCAAGGGGTAGCAAAACCAATAATTCGGAAACTTAAATGGTAGTTAAATAAGAAAAGAAATTTAGAAAGGTAGTTATTTCAAAAATAGGATATTCGAACGGTAGTAAAAACCAAAAAAAGTTCCAAAAATTAATATTTTATTCAGAAGAGATGCTACCAATTACAACACAACCTAAGCGACTTTACCTAAATTCAGATTTTAAAAATGTCTTAATTAATAGATCAGAAGAATAGGGTACAATTACGGAGAATTAATGGATAAAGAGAATTTAACATAAAAAGAAAAAAAAAATCACTTGCATGTAGTAAATGGGCCAATCTAAATGTAATTGGATTTATTTGCTCTTCAACCCATATGTTGCGTGGAATGAAGTCTGAGACAGTTTAGTACTTAATTATTTGAGCGCTCTTTTGCAACTGAAGCAAAAATTTCTAGACATCTCTTAAGGTAGTAGGCCAACACATTTAAACATGGCTTGAACAAGTATTTGATTCCCAACAGCGGCGGATGTAAGTTCAAAAGTATGGGGTCACATGACTCCACTTGACGAAAATATTTTTGCAAATATATATTAATTTTTAGGTTGTACAAATAAAAAATGCATACAAAATTGGACATAGGACCCCATGAAATGGTCGAAATAAACTCCACTATTCATAAACTCTAGGCTTTTAGAAGTACAAAGTAGTCGTAGCAAGTTACGGAGTATTTGTTGGTACTTTACAGTTTTGACATTACATTGAAAGTCGAAGTGTCATGACCAATGGCAGGTTCCTCTTACTAGGAATTACTTCGTAGTCCGTAATACTAATTTTGTGTTAAAAAAAACAAAAAAAACAAAAAAAACTTACCTATTTCTACTGACTCTTCCCATCCTCTTCTTAGCAATATAGTCCAATTACTCAGAAAAGCTCTCTATGGAAGGAACTGAGAAAATCCTAAACACTCTCCCTAACTCCACTGAAGAAATTGATCAACTTTCACGATAAAAAAGAAGCCAAAACGCAAGATCACTCATTTAATCTTTGGCAAAACACAGCCATCAGGCTCACAAAACATGGTAACTGAGGATGTAGCCATCAACCCAGTACAACATCCTGAGTCAACTGGAATTCGACCCTGTTTCGGGTAAAAACTTGTGAGGTGGGGGAGTCAGTCAAGAAGAGGACCGATGGTCGTTGACGATGGCCAAGTACTCGAAGGACGCCGGGGAGACCTGCAAGAATGATAGTTAGACTACTCCGGGGGTGTTTCCGGGATCGCCCCTCCGACGCTCAAGTCAGTTAGGATGCTTAACTGTAAGTATTGAGCCGTTGGTCTAGAATTGATTACCTGTTCATTGATGAGACATTGGGTATTTATAGCATTGAGGATCCCCATAAAGGGAACATTGATGAGATGGGCTTCAGAGGGGCCATATTGTTATATTGCCTTTTTAGGCAACAAGCCTTTTTACTCCTTGCTTGAGATCCCTAGGCACGCTAGGGTTAGGGCAGCGACCCTATAGGTCCCATTGTCTCCCCTGCATGGGGGTCTGATGGTCCTCCTCGCAAGAACCGGGCCCAGGGAATATTGGGCCCAAACAGACCCCAACCCCAATCACCTCTCTCATTTCGTGATATGATTAGAGGCAATCACCAATCTAAAGATGCAAAGACCCAGTCACTTTTTAGAGATGAAGAAGAAGACGATGTCTCGGATGATGATGTAGTCCCAGAGGATTTTGTCCCAGATGAACGTTGTCCTGCAATCCTCTAAACGAAAGAGGAGAAACGCAAAATGCGACCACCATGGAGGAAATCCCTGATTATTAAAATGTTTGATGGAAACCTGGGTTACATGGGTCTAATGCGAAGGATGAAGAAAAATTGGAGCATAAAGGGAGATTTAATTCTCATAGACATAGGTTGCAAGTACTACATTGCTCGATTTTCAAATGTGGCTGATTATAATTATGCTCTTACCCAGGGGCCTTGGCTCTTGGATGATAACTACCTTACCATCCGTAAATGGGTCCCTAATTTCGTTCCTGATGAATCACCCATTAAGGTGCTAATAGCATGGGTAAGAATCCTAAATCTTTCAGTCGAATATTTTGATATCAATTTTATTCACAAAATTAGCTCCAAAATTGGGAAAGTCATTAGAGTTAATAAAAACACTGCTCAGGCTGAAAGAGGCCAATTTACACGTTTAAGTGTGGAGATTGATTTAACCAAACCTTTTTTTGTCAAAGTTTTAGCTAAAGGGAAAAATTTGGAGAGTGCAATATGAAGGAATTAAAATGGTTTGTTATAAGTGTGGGAAATTGGGCCATGCTAACAATGAATGTCACAAGGAGGATGATAACAACCTAGAGAATTTTGATCACATGGAAAATCCTTTGTTTGATAATTCCTCCACCAACATAAAACAGAGCCTCCTAGACCAGAAGAACTTGAAAATTTCGGGTCTTGGATGCTTGTTAAAAAACCGGTGCGGAAGAGAGCTCCGAGGACTGAGAAACCAGTTCAGGTGCTGGAGAGCTGGGTCAGCATCCTCCAAAAGCGCAGGATGAGGTTGAGGGGGAGAAAGTCCTGGATTCACGCCACCCTTCAAAACCGTTGAGCGAAAAAAGGGGGGAAAGGTTCAAGATTTGAAATTCTAGAGGAAGTAGAAGGGGGAACGCCAAATCTGGCGAGTGAATTAGGAAACCCCACTCAAGGGGAGGCCCAAATCATGGATGAAGATATCTCTTTCCCAACAGTGGACTTGGGTCTTATCTCCCAAAACTTCCCAAGGAAATAAGATCAATTTTTGGATTTTAATGTTGGAAGGATATCTCCAGCTAAACAAAAATCAAAATCTATCAAAATTAACTCTAAAAATTATCAGGAATAAAAAGAAAAACCCTACAACTGAGCCCTTGAATGACATATCCAATGCAGCCTTCATCCCTCTAGCAACCCAGCCATCCATTGAGAAACCTGACAATAAGCTTGGCAAAGAAAACTCAATGAACTTTTATCAATCAAACACAGTTGACCAATCACAATCAATTCCAAGCCACTTTAGTCCCTCAGATTCTCACCCAAGCAGCTACTATGGCATCTCCCATGTCCGAATTCCAACCAGTGTCATCAAGTTGAGGATTCCTTCGGAGAAAACGTTATTCATAGGAGTTCCAATGGAAACTTCCTACCTCTACACAACCGACCCCCTGACTCATCTCTTGGAGGTGAGAGTAGACTCCTGGCTGGAGCCAATCTCAATTCCCAGGGAATTGGTGATGACCCTTCTAATTCCTAATGAAATGCAATGTTTGTTGAGGATGATTAGCCAAGCTTATATGTACACTCTTCCTGTTATCCCCAGTTTAATGGAAGATCAAACTCCTCGATTTATTCATGACTCTCTAGCCATCATGTGCATGGTGTGGAATGTGCAAGGTGCAGGTGTAGACACCAAATTTTCAACCCCTTTTGCATATAAAATTTTAAAATAAAGATTTTGAAAAGAAATAAAAATAACGAAAATCGTCAAGTATTGTGGAGCACGCGCCCCGTCAAAGGCATGTTTCGTTCCGGAACGCGAGTTTCATTCCGTCGTATGGTTTTCCTTTTTTCGCGTTTTAGTCATACAATTTTGGCTTAGAAATATAATTTTTCGTAAGTTGTAGTCAATAAATACAACCACTGGTTTAATAAAATGATTTGTAGTATAATCATGCTCGTCTTTACTAGTTTGACGAGTTTTCATTAATTGTTTTAAGTTAATCTTTCGAAAAACGAGTCGCAATTAGGCGCCGGAATTTTAATCATCTCCTAAAACCGGTATTAATCAGTTTTCTTGATGATCAAGTCATTGTTCATTGGATAAAGAATAAGAATATATTCTTTAACTACCAATCACATCCTTTTATCCATTAGTTAAGGAAAAAGAATCATGAAAATGAATAAGAATAAGAATCAAATCCAAAGCATAATAGCCAAGAATCTGGATTTTTTTCGGAAGATTCGAGTTGTTCGCCAGGCACATGATCATACGCCAGACGCATGATCATACGCCCAGCACACAACGGTTTCTTGAGCTAGATGTAGGCCAGTGCGCCTAGCGCAGGCTCCTGCGTTTGGCGCAGTGGTCCAGTCAGCACTTCTTTCACATTTTCTGATGCATTTCTACGTATTAGGATGTGCTGAAATTCAGATTTTGCCTTCATTAGTGTAAAGATCAAAATCAAATCTAAAGAGAATAAGAATATTGACATTTCCCATAAATTTGATGATGTAAGAAGTTTTGAGAGGGTTTAGTGATGTCATTAAGGTGATGTCATTAAGATAATATGGGATGATAAAAATCAGATTTTTGGGTGAAAAATATGATTTTCTACCTTCTTCAAACCCTAATTCATCACCTCATTTCCCTATAAATACCCCCCATTTTTTATTTCAAAATACAACAACTTGACACAACCACAACAACTTGACACACAACAACTACACACAACAACTTAAATTCACAACTAGAAATCTCAATACTACTCTCCTTCTCCCTAATTCCTCCCTCTAAGAAAAATATCATTCAAAAAACAAAGCAAAAGTTATAATTAGTAAGTAATAAGTTCATCAAAAGAAAAACACAAAAAAGGGTTTAAGTTGGTAAATAAGTGGCTTTAGAAATTCACTTAGAAATAAAAAAAAATCACAAAAAAAAGTAGAAACTTTGCAAAAGGAAGTGCATCACTAAGTTAAGAAAATCATGTTCATATGAATTTTATTCAATTTTATATTATTTTTACAAAAACGTTCATGCAAAGCACTAAATTCTAGAACACTGATTTTCTCTTCAGTTAAGAAAATAAATAAATGAAGGGTCTTAAAATATCCAATTCAAGTGAAAATTTATGTTCTAGTCTTTAAAAGTGTCTAGAATGTTCATACCAAAATTCACTTCAAACTTAGTTCAGTAAGTTGGATTTCAAAGAACAAATTGGATAAAGGTCCTGTTTTGACCAGTTTTAGCATAAAATTCAGAATAATTCGAGTAGTCACTAAAAGCTCGTGAAATTTGGACACAACATAAAGAACTCACTGACCTATCCATAGGTGTATCACATGCTCAATTTAACACTTTTTACCGAAAGTTATGAATTTTATAAGTCAGTACAAGAATAAAAGTGCAGTTTGGAAAATGAAATAAAGTGATTAACTCAAGTTTCATAAAAAATGTTTTCAATTCATACGAAAACGTTGATTAAAGGTCATGAAATTTTAAGTTTCTCTTAAAATGGTTCATTTTTATTATGCAAATAAAATCAATAAAAATTGTCATAAAAAATCAAAATCAAAGAGGTTAATTAATCTCTAATTTTCACAAGTTTACAAATAAACATGAATTCCAAAGCCCATTCACGAGGATAAAGATCAAGGAGCATCATGGTGAAGATCAATATTAAATATTTGTATAGATCACATAATTTCTACATATTGTTGTAATAATAGTTTCTTTGTAAATAGTTATTACATCACTCAATTAATGGAAAATATGGAGATGTTTATGCATAATTTTCATAAATAATTCCACAATTTTTTTTAATAAAATGAACAACCAATGTTACAAATGTTGCATGTTGGGCCCAATATATTATAATATATGAATTAAATGACCCAATCTCAATTAACAGAAAAAAATTGCAAATCTAACTAAATTAAATTGTATGATGATCCATCTTACATTTTAAATTTGTTCTCCATCTTCAAATGGATCAATCATACAATTTGACATAATTAGATTGGTAATTATGAACTCCAAATTGATTATAGGCCGTTTCACAAATCTCACTTTAAATGGCCAAATTCCAATTAGCCAAACACAATCTCCAAATTTGATCTCAATGAGCATCTCCCCAGCAAGAAAATAAAGTATGAGCCCGTCAAGGAAGAACCTCCCTCGTCTGAAGAAGTGATGGCCATTATGGGACTGGCACTAGAACGTCCATAGCCGGTGGAAGTCCCAGAAGATGTCTGTTTGGATGAGGCCCGTCCGAAAAGAACTTTGAAAATTGGTTCTTCGCTATCTCCTGATTTGAGGGGCCTTTTAATCAGCTTGCTGAAAGAATTTCAAGACGTGTTTGCTTATTGTGTTGAAAAAATGCCTGGAATTGATCTAGAGATAGCCGTCCACCGGCTAAATGTTGATCCGAACTTAAAGCCTGTTCGTCAAAAGAAAAGACATTTCGGACCGGTCAGGAATCAGGCGGTCGACTAGGAAGTTCAGAAATTGTTGGAATCAAAATTCATTATAGAAACTTATTATCCAGAATGGATAGCAAATGTAGTCATGATGCCAAAGCCTAATGGCACTTGGAGGATGTGTGTGGACTACACTGATCTCAACAAGGCTTGTCCCAAGGACAGTTTCCCTTTGCCTAAGTTGGATCGACTAGTGGACTCCACAGTCGGCCATGCTTTGTTAAGCTTCATGGACGCTTATTCAGGTTTTCATCAAATCCCCATGTGGTTAGAAGATCAGGACAAAACGTCCTTCATTACCGAGAAAGGGTTGTGTGGCTGGCTGAGGATGTCATTCGGCCTCCGTAATGCGCCGGCCACCTTTCAAAGATTGATCAATACTGTCTTTCAGCCACAGTTGGGAAGAAACATGGAAGCATATATTGATGATATGATAGTCAAGAGTCGCAAGAGGAAGGTTATGTTGGTGATTTGAGAGAAACTCTCGAAACTCTCAGAAAATACAAGCTAAAATTGAACCCCATCAAATGTGTCTTTGGAGTCTTGTCTGGGAAGTTCTTAGGCTTCTTAGTAGATCAGAGGGGAATAGAAGCCAACCCTGAAAAGATCCAAGCTATTCTAGACATGAAATCCCCGTCAAAGATAAAGGAAGTTCAACGATTGACGGGTTGCTTAGTTGCCCTTGGACGATTTTTGTTTAAGTCGGGCGATAAGTGCCATCACTTTTTCGCCACTATCAAGAAGAAGGCCAAGTTTGAGCGGACAGCAGAAGCTGAGCAAGCGCTTCAGCAAGTCAAAGATCACCTTCGACAGCTGCCTAGATTGGTCAGTCCAGCCGAGCGGGAGAAACTGTTTGTATACTTGGTTGTGTCCACTCAAGCTGTGAGTGCTGTTCTGCTGGCTGAAAGAGAGTCCGTGCAAGTTTCAATATACTTTGTGAGTCATGTGCTCAAGGATGCAGAAAATAGGTACACTCTAGTCGAGAAGTTTGGATTGGCCCTCGTCATGGCCAGCAGAAAGTTAAGGCCCTATTTCTTGGCTCACAGTATACTCGTCTACACTGACCAACCCTTGAAGCAAGTTTTGTAAAGGATGGAAGCCGCCGGACGGATGTTAAAATGGGTTGTTGAGCTTAACATGTTCGATATATCATTTGAACCAAGGAAAGCCATTAAGGGGCAAGCCTTGGCATATTTTATAGTTGAGCTTACTCGACAATTATAGAACCAATACTTGATCCAGCTGAAGGGAGGAAGCATTGGACGCTCATGGTTGATGGACCGTCCACTGTCAATGGATGTGGGGCATGAATCATTTGTCAATCTCCAGAAGGAGACAAGTTTGAATATGCGCTAAGATTCCAATTCCAAGCGTCCAATAACGAAGCTGAATATGAAGCACTTCTAGCTGGAATCAAAATGTGTAAAGCGGCAGGAGCTCTGGAAATTGAGGCCAAATCGGACTCTCTCTTGGTCGTCAGTCAAGTCAATGGAGACTTTGAATGTAAAAAAGCATCGATGGGCAAATATATGCGTCTGATCAAAGATGAGATTGAGCTTTTGAAACGATTTGTTCTCGACCAAGTACTAAGGTCAGAAAATCATCAAGCAGACGCTCTCTCAAAATTGGCCAGCTCGGCTGAAGGTGATGCGCTAATAACAGTGTTTTGGGAAGTTAAACCCAAAAAGAGTATTGACCAAGAACAAATCATGTTTCTTAGCCGAGGGGCAGTTTGGATGGAGCCTATAATAGAATACAAGAAGACAGGACGACTTCCTTCAGACCCTATAGAGGCCAAGTATGTGAAGGCTCGAGACAAATGGTTTGAACTGTGGGATGAGACCCTTTACAAGAAGTCATTCAATCGTCCTCTCCTCAAGTGCATCACCAGGGAAGATGGTCTAGAGGTTCTGAAGGAACTCCATGAAGGAGCTTGTGCATCTTACATTGGGGGAAGAGCTTTGGGAGAAAAGGCTTTAAGGACGGGGTATTACTGGCCTACTTTAAAGGAAGATGCTCTCGTCTATGCAAAGAAGTGCGACAATTGTCAGAAGCACGGAAATATGCATCAGAAGCCGTTCAACTGCTTAACTCCTATCTTGTTCCCTCTGCCTTTTGCCAAACGGGGCATGGATATCCTAGGACCTTTCCCTGTGGTCGCTGGGCAAAAGAAATTTGTAATCGTAGGTGTGGACTACTTCTCTAAATAGATAGAGGTTGAAGCCATGCGGGGTATAACAACGAATGACATTAAAGGATTTATTTGGAAGAGCATTATAACTCGTTTTGGTATGCCATAGTCCATCGTCTTTGATAATGGTCCACAATTTGAAACGCCCAAGCTGAAAGATTGGTTGGCAGAAATGGAAATCAAAGCCCACTTCGCTCTAGTCGCACACCCACAAGCCAATGGGCAAGTAGAGTCCTTCAACAAGATTCTATCCAATGGGATCACAAGAAAGTTGGATAATGCTAAAGGACAATAGGTTGAAGAACTACAACTAGTGTTATGCTCCATCAGAACCACCGTCAAAAACTCTATAGGGGAGACACCCTTCATGTTAGTTTATGGCACTGAAGCCGTCGTGCCCATTGAGATAGAGGAACCCACACTGCGAGTCATGCTGTACAGGGAAGATGCCAACTGGGCTGCATTGCGCACGGCTTTGGATCAAGTACCAAAAGTCAGGGGCAATGCTTTGTTAAGAATGCAATTGTACAAGCTGCGAATGGCTCGGGACTTTAACAAGAGAGTCTCTAGACGACCACTCAAGGTAGGGGACCTGGTTCTAAGGAAGATGGAAGCAGTTGGGCGAGCTAAAGAGCTGGGGAAGCTAACGCTAAATTGGGAAGGACCCAATCTGATTGTACAAGAGGTTCGAAGCGGAACTTTTCGTCTCCAAGATATGGATGGACGACCAATTCAGCGCACTTGGAACTCAGACACTTTGAAGAAGTACCACGTGTGACTCAGTTAAGCGCCATTAAACTGGCCAACAGTTTGTAATCAGTCCAAAGTGCCATAGCACAACCATGAGAAAAATAATTGTATACATGTATCTTGGCATTGAGTCAAGCAAAAATCATATAATACAATTTCTACTTCCTTCTTATCTTTGTTTATTTTTTACCATGTTATTCATTGTGAGACATTCTATCTGTTAAGTCTAGTAGTCTAAAAGTGACTATAACTTGGACAAAATTACAAAGGGCAATAAAATGTGCAAAATGCTCTGTTCTCTGACGTACATCACTCCCTCGAAGAGACCGGCCAAAGTGTAACAACCTAAAGGTTAAAACACATAAATGGTCAACAAATTGACAAAAATCTCTAGTAAGAGAAACGTCAAAGTCTCTAAGAGAAAGCTGACCTGATATAAGCCCTTAGTAAAGGATACTTACTTTCAAATACACGGTCAACTAAGTAGTAAAGACCCTAGTAAGGGATCACTACTTCATGACGAGTGTTGCTCCCTCAAGGAAGCCGGCCAAGGCATGGTTTGCCCATATATCTAAAGCTCGTCCTTAGCAATTTCAACAGGCTTGGCCAATGTTGGCCGCTCTCCTTCTTGGACCATGGCTCGTCCATAATATACGGATGAGCTAAGCCCAAGAAGGGGGGGGGACAAGACAAGTCTGTAGGACGAGCTAAAGTTACACTTGGCCTCGATTAAGGGAAGTCAAAGGTCGTCCAAAGACCAGGACGAACTAGGCAATAGATGCCCTTGTAATGGTTCGCTACTTCAAGACGAGTGTTGCTAACTCGAGAAAAACAACTAAAGCGTGGCTCGTCCATAAACCGAAATGTATTGGCCGCTTTCTTTCTTGAGGCAAGACTCGTCCGAGTTTGTAGACCGTCCAAAAATCCAGGACAAGTCTCATTTTGTACTTAGCTACATGTTGGAAAGATTCACGATCGTCCAAGGACAAGGATGACAATCTTTTATTAACTAAATTTTGAGACCGTCTAAAAAATGCAGGACGAGTCTCATTTTGTACTTAGCTACATTTTGGAAAGATTCACGATCGTCCAACGACAAGGATGACAATCTTTCCTTAACTAAATTTTGCAGACCGTCCTAAAATCCAGGACAAGTCTTATTTTGTACTTGGCTATATCTTCGAAAGATTCACGATCGTCCAAAGGCAAGGATGATACCCTTTCCTTAAAAATGTGTGTATATCGTCCAAATGTCAGGACGAGTCTCATTTTATACTTGATAAAAATTGAAATGCAATAAAAGAAAGGACAAGCAATTGGCAAAAAGTCTTTTCATTATATACTTGGCAAAAACTTACAACTTAAAGCTAGAGGAGACAAGCCAAGAAACTTAGAAAAATAAACCTAAAGCTAGGCATCTAACTCAGCAGGAGTTTCTTGGTTGTCCTCAGGAGTTTCATCCTCGTCCGCATCTTCTTCGTCCGACTCAGTAAATTCAGGAGGTTCTTCAGCGGACACCAATGCACGGTGAACACTCTCTTGATATTCCAGACGCCGGACAAAGCTGTGAACCTCACTAGGCTCGGCCAACATCTCAAAAGCCTTGACGGCTCAGTCTTTGGACGTCGTAATAACCTGATTCAAGGCTTCTTTGGCGTCATCAAAGGATTGGGCCGCTTCCTTTTGCAGACGGGCATTCTTCGCCCTTAGGATGATATTCTCCCTCCTCAATTGGACCGCGACCAGAAGAACAGTATCCCTTTCGCCCTTCAACTCAGCTGAGACGGTGTCTAAGACCAATTTCAATCGGTCTTGTTCCTTGTACAACTGGTTGATAGTAACAAGATAGTTCTTGTTTTCGGATTCCAGGAATGCTGATCTCTTCTCCAAGGCCTCCAGTGATTGGCGGTGGAGAGTATTAGCCATCTCAATGTCATGGATGGCCTTGTCGCTAGCCGTCGTAGCAAGCTGGACGAGTTCCTTATTTTCTTTCCTAAGCTCCCTCGCCCACTCCTCTGTCAATATACTGCGAGCCAGAAGCTGGATCAACTAAAACAAAGCAAGTCATTAGACGAGTTATAAAAGGAAAAATTTTGTACAAGTATAAAACAAAAGCGGCAACAGATTATACCTCAGCAGCAAGTTGTGACATGTAGCCCACATGCCCAGCTGATGCCCCCCTCTACCCTTTTATATAGGATTCAGGGTAACATTTGAACAACTCCTGCTTGAGCCGATCTCGCTCAACTTTTGACATTTTGGCAAAAGTGGCAGAAGGCTCCTCGTACTACTCTATTGTGGGAGTAGCTGTGGGTAAAGCTGATCCTTTGCCCTTATCTGAAAGAGGGGGGGAGTCAGTTCTCTTGATGGGAAAGACCATGGCTTGTCTATTGGACAGACTCATGGACCGTCCGCCGACCCACACCATCCTAACTCTATTTGGATAATACTAACCCGACGATAAGGAGGTCGTCCTAACGGATAGCGGCATCTGTGAAACCAGCTTCGCCACCGAGCCGTTGAAGCCCGAGTAGTTGTCAGTAGCCGTCTCCGGCTCCGGAATAACCAAAGCCAAGGCCAATTCTGGTCTGATTTCAGCGGAATCAGCAGGCAATACCTCCAACTGACCAGCAGTATCAGAATTCTTCTTCCCCACGGCAGGGGCACCAGCGGAAGGCTCCTCCTTCGAGACCTTGTCCTTTGGGGGAAGCATGGCTTTCTCTCCAACTCCTTTACCAGCCGGAGTAGTCTTCTCCGTCTTCTTCCTTGTAAATCCCTTAGACTTTTTTGCTGGAGGCTGGTCCACGGCCGCTGTAGGCCTCTTCTTGGACGAAAAAGACTTCCCAAGTGGGGGCTTGTTGGTAGGGGCATTTTTCTGCAGAAATAAGCAAGCTATTATTTGGATCGTCCAAATAACAATGTATATAATTAAACTATTAAGCTTCAGACGAGAATCACCCGAAGAAGGAAGGCGTCCATGTTTGGACGGTAATCTTCCCAAGGGAACCTCGTCCAAAGTTTTTCTATGACCATACGAGAAATGTGCAAAGCAGGAAGCCGTCCAAAATTTCAGAGTCATCCCAGACAAGAATGGCCCAAGAAAGGTGGACGTCCAAACCTGGACGCCCTCCTTCTTCGGGTGATTTTCGTCCAAGGACTGGAAATCTATTAGGACGAACCACTAATGATACTCGTCCAAGGCCACTTGAAGTCATTCAGACGATAATGGCCAAAGAAAGGTGCCCATCCAAACATGGACGCCTTCCTTCTCTGGGAGGTTCTCGTCCAAGGAATTGGAAAATAACATGGTCGAACCAAATGGTCCTCGTCCAGGGCTATTCAACATCTCAGACGAGAATGGCCCAAGAAAGGTGGCCGTCCAAGCATGGACGCCTTCCTTCTTTGGGTGATTCTCGTCCAAAGATTGGAAAACAACCTGAACTAAAAACCAAATGGTCCTCGTCCAGGGCCATTCAACATCTCAGGCGAGAATAACCCAAGGAAGGTGCTGTCCACGCATGGACGCCTTCCTTCTTCGAGTGATTCTCGTCCAAGGATTGGAAATCAATCCTTGACGAGTCAGAATGATCCTCATCTGGGAAAAAAAAAATTTACTAGT
Source organism: Beta lomatogona (assembly GCA_947646795.1). Lineage (NCBI taxonomy): Eukaryota > Viridiplantae > Streptophyta > Magnoliopsida > Caryophyllales > Amaranthaceae > Beta > Beta lomatogona. Next base: position 4,715,256 of record CANSNZ010000942.1, read on the forward strand.
GTTTCAGCCCTCTTCTCAGCACTGCTCTTGGCGTACTCCTTCCATAAGTTATCAGTAAACTTAGCCATACTGATATCTCCAGTCCAAGAATGTTTGAGACGAGCTCTGGCTGGATCTGCAACAAGAAGTAAAGGAATTAGTCTGATATGGTTTAGGGACGAGGAATTTTACTTGGAGATTTTGAATGTATACCTTTATCTTCGGCCAACCGCAAGCCGGCGGCAACCAAGAAGTCATCATTATAAAACATTTCTTTAAAGGGTATCCAGTTAGCCGGCCCTTTAAAAGACGGTTGACTCGGCTTGGAATACTCCTTTATTCTAAAGTACTCCACTACCTCTTCGTCATAATGGTCTTTTAACTCCAGCCAGGACTGCTTTCGTCCAGTATCCGTGACGGCTCGATTATAAAAACGGTTGCCCTCAGTAGCATAGTCGTTGGCCGCTCGTAGGAGGATGAAGTCTGCTTTCCATTCATGCATCATCGACGGCTTGCCCCAAGCAGTTAGAAAGCCAGGACGGTTACAGATACTGAGCCACGTTCCGTCCACGGCCCCGGGAACCTTAGCCGCATAATGAAAGGCTTGGAGAGAAAGAGTCAGGACGCGCAACTCGCAGACGGCTATGAAAGTCAGAACGTTGTGCCAGGCATTAGGAGCCAGCTGGTTATGGCCGATGTTGTAATACCGAAGCACTTGTTCTATAAAATCGTGGAAGGGGAACCTTAATCCCGCGTCCAAGGCTAGCTTGTAAACGGCAAAGTGGTTCTTGGGAGCACTCAAAATGGTGGCCTCCTTATTTGGGATGATGAAAGAGAAGCCCGACATGAGCATGTAATTGGACAAATAACTAGGGTCAGGTCCTATCTTCTCTAACCATTTACGATTGACCAAAATGAATGCGGGGTCATAAAGGGGACCTAAGCGTCTCCTAATCTCAGACGAGGTAGTGGAAGGTTCCTCCGACTCATCGACAGCGCCGAATTCACTCTCGTTATTGTCCTCACCGGCGTCCTCCATATTGACGTCCCTGCCAGAAGGACTGGCCTCAGGGTTTATTTGAGTCTCTTCAAAACTACGGTCAGGGGAAGGGGGCCCGCCCAAAGGCTCAACACTTTGGGCCTCCCTCGCCTCATCTAAAACTCGTCCAATAGATTCCTCCATGTCTGAACTATTTGCTGGGAGTATTACCTTTCGTCTTAGACGGGTCGTTTGCTTGATGCGCGCCAGACTACCCTACACAGGTAAAGACTGGGTCGTCTGACTTTCTCGGCCAAAAGCATAAAAAAATATATACTCGGCCAGAAGAGGCCCAACTCTAGAATGTGCCGAAGAAGAAGTACTCTCGGTTCTAGGGTCAAGACAAGCTCTTGGTCGGCTAGCATTATTTGACGAAGAAGAAGATTTCATTTTATTGATTTTCTAAGAAAAAATAAAGAATAAAGGAAAGTAAAAAGAACAAAGAAAAGATACCTGATGAAACGCCTGGACGATTCGGTGAAGAAAACTGAGATTGGGCGATCTTTCTCTCTCTCTCTCTAGAAAAAAAATTGCAGAGCTTCTCTCTCTAGAAAAATTCTCTCAAGGTGTGAAATGATTTAATGAGGTCACACCAAGGATATATATAGGAGGGTAAGAAACCCGTTGAGTCGGTCAAGAATGACCGGAAAAAGTTTAAAATGGTCGATTACGACCGGTAAAACCCAGAAAAGGGCGCGTCATTGCCTCCTTTTTGAATTTGAATAAACTACCTCGGGTAAAAGGGTCTTAACCGTCAGATAGGCCAACAGTGAAAACCCTTTTAGGGGCAAATGTTGTAGCCTAAAAATATACGGCTCCTTTAGAGATACTTCGGCTCATCAGGGACGTACACGTGTCCTCTCATAATAAATAAAGAAAAAGATTTAACCCTTGGGTTGTATCCAGTTGGGAGAAAAGGCTTACCTTTCTGGCCCAAAAGTTAGTCAGAGCGCAGCTCCTTGAAGGTGGCTGCAAGTGATTGGTTGATAAACTCTCACAAATCCTGGCTTGCCAAGTGTCATGATCTGATTGCTTAGCCAATCAGATGCCACTATTCTAGGGTAATTTTTTAGGATAGCTGTTATACTACCATCACTATAAATACCCCTGAAATCAGGAGAAAGATCATTCATTGCAAACAGTGAAAACTTACTCTGAAGAAATACTCTCTCACTTTCTCTCTCTATCTCTACTTTTTCCTTACAACTCCTGATATCTGACTTAAGCTTTGGAGGGGGAACCACCACCCAAACCTCCAAGGTGAGCCCCTTTTTGCAGGTTCGGGAACGAAGCTCAGGCTTGGACCAAGCAGATTCAGACATTGTTGCACAAGTCTCCAAGTGAAGAACATCTAAGGGATACTAGTTTACTTGCTAGACAAGAAGGCTAAACCTATAGCTTACTTGTTGGACAAGCTTACAAAACATTTTCAATTAGGAAGAAAAAACTTCTAAGACTTCTTGAAAATTATTAACGTGATCACTAACTAAGGTGGTTATTTCAATCCTTGATTAATCGCTAATTAGGGCGATTAACTCAAACTCTTCATTTAATCGCTAATTAGGGTGATTAGCTCAAACTCTTCATTTAATCACTAATTAGAGTGATCATCTTAAACCTTGGTTAATCACTAATTAAGGTGATTAATTTAATCCTTCATATTTAATCACTAATTAAAGTGATTATCTTAACCTCCAAGTTTAATCAATAACTAGGGCGATTATCTTAAACCTTGAATAATCACTAATTAGGGTGATTATTTTCTAACCTTCATTTTAATCGCTAATTAAGCTGATTAATTTAACCTTTCATATTTAATCACTAATTAAAGTGATTATCTTAAACCTTTCATTAATTAGGGCGATTGTTTTTCTCATTTAATCACTAATTAGAGTGATTATCTTAAACCTTGGTTAATCACTAATTAAGGTGATTAATTTAATCCTTCATATTTAATCACTAATTTAAGTGATTATCTTAACCTCCAAGTTTAATTACTAACTAGGGTGATTATCATAAACCTTGAATAATCACTAATTAGGGTGATTATTTCCTAACCTTCATTTTAATCGCTAATTAAGGTGGTTAATTTAACCATTCATATTTAATCACTAATTGGAGTGATTATCTTAAACCTTAATAATCGTTAATTAGGGCGATTATATATCTCATTTAATCACTAATTAGAGTGATTACCTTAAACCTTGAATAATCGTTAATTAGGGCGATTATTTTTCTTCTCATTTCAATCACTAACTAGGGTGATTATCTTAAACCTTGAATAATCACTAATTAGGGTCATTACTTTCTTCCTTCAATTTTAATCACTAATCAAGGTGCTTATCTTTCCTCTTAAGTTTAGTCACTAATTAGGGTGATTATACCTCCATTTTTTAATCACTAATATTCCTCCTTCATATTTAATCGCTAATTAAAGTGATTATCTTAACTCTCATTTCAATCACTACCTTTGAGTGATTACCTCATTTCAAATAGAATCGTTTAATTCTAAAGGTGAGTTATTCATAATATATCCCCTTTTATACCCCAATGGAATTGGCCATTTAGGGTGAGACATAAGATCGAACTACGATGGTTTTGATCCATGAGTGGATTCCAACCCCGCAACGATTGGTACGTAGTGCAACTTCGGTGCTCAAACCTACCATGTACGAATCATATATTGGCCCTTTTAAAAAAATGATTGATGTGTATATGTGCAAATTATTTTCTTTTTTTTGAATAGCCATGATTACTTTAAAATGGAAAATAACGCATTTAGTAAGAGCTCGTTCTGTAGAACGGAAGAGGAGACGAGTTCCAGATGTTTGCACCTCTTAACCTAAACCCCAAACCCTATCTCATGGTATGAAAGACCAATTTTCAAAAAAAACCTTATCCATAGGAAGTCATCATCATTTTAAATGATATTTCTTGAAATTGATTTTAAAACGATTTAGTTATTAAATAAATTTGTCCCTTTTCAGATATTAATAGGGTGGCCACTTCAAAGTTTTCTAAAACTCATAGTCCAATGAGAGACTTTTGTGGGATTCAGACCGTTAATTAAGACAGTAAAAAATGGGATACCACAGCGGGTAGTCGCGAATTCATTCCACTAGTGGAAAAAACCTTATATGTCACTTAGTAACAGATCCGATTTTTACAATACCGGATCCGAAAATCTGCAAAAAATTGGGAGGGAAAGCTGAGCAATGAAACTGATCCGGTCTTTAGTGAACCGGATCAGTTAACATAAAACTGATCCGGTTTTCTCTTAACTGATCCGGTTTCTTCTTAACTGATCCGGTTCACATGACCGGATCAGTTAATACCCTTGATCCATATAAGAACGCGGCCTAGATCATGCGGCCCATCTCACTCTCAAATCCCAACCCATATCACGCGGCTCCCCTTTTATTTCCCTCTCCCAAACCCTACCCTCCTCTCTCTTCAAATCCCCTCATTCCTAAACCCTAAACGCTTCCCCCTCTCTCATCTCTCATCAGATCCCCTCCTACGCCCCCCTCTCTCATCAGATCCCCTCCTCTCCCTAACCCTAAACCCCCCGCCCTCATCTCGCCTCTCTCAAAACCCACCCTCTCCCGTCTCTCATTTGCACCCTCTCTTCTTCCCTTTCTCAAAACCCACCCTCTCCCGTCTCTCATTTGCACCCTCTCTTCTTCCCTCTCTGAAAAGCGCGAACTCAAACCCTCCATCAAAATCATCGATTATTGAAAGCTTCAATAAAATCCACAATCGAAGCCACTCCATTAAAGAAACTCGAAGAACGAAGCGCCATTAAAGAAAATCGAAGGAAGAAGCGCTATTAAAGAAAGTCGAGGCCCGGTTCATTCGAAAATCGAAGTCGTCTCATCGCCGGCGAAGGAAACGCGAAGGAAGAAGAGAGGGTGAAGAAAATCGAAGCCCGGTTCATTCGAAAATCCATTTTTTCGTTTCATTTCTTTTTCTTTTTCATTTATATTCTCGTTTTCTATTTTTTTCGTTCAATTTTTTTGGTTCAATTTCGTTTTTATTATGTTATTAGTTTTATTTGTAATTTATTTTTGTTTTTATTCTGCTATTAGTGTTATTTGTAATATATTTTCATTTTTTTGTATTTTCTTAGATTTTCGTTTATTTTTTTTGGTTGATTTTTGTATTTATTTCTGTTATTAATACGGTTATATTTCTTTTGTAATTTTTTTAATCAATTTTATTTGTATTTTTTTTTTGGCAATGATATAAATATGATATTGTAACATGTTTCATTATTTTTGTTGCTGTATGTTACTTTTTGGTCGGTTAACATTTTCTTCCATATTCGGTTACTTTCTGGTATTTGGATCTATTGGAGGTCCGAGCACGTTACAGTAGAACCTATTACGAAACATGACCAACACATCACAATTGACATTAGGAGAAATGGAGCTGATCCTTGTATTTTTCAGCGGTCTATGCGAGCCCAGACCCAACTAAGAGGCAAGCTTTATGGGAGGAGTTGAAAATTTTTGCTACCACTCACAATCATCCATGGTTGATAGCTGATGATTTCAACGACACAAGAACCTCCTCGGAACGGAGTAGTGCTTGCTACGAAACATCCAGGAGAGCTACCCGATTCAATGATTGGATTCGCGTGATGCACTTGATTGAGATTGAGTTTACAGGGGCCCGACACACTTGACGAAACACACATGAGACTAAAAGAAGCGCTCGGCTTGACCGAGCGTTATGTAATGGACCCTGGGGCATGAGATTTGAAAGAGTCAAGGTCAAACACCTGCCTGCATATCAATCGGACCACTGCCCGATTTTCATATCACCTAATGGATTCACTCCTCTTAATAATCTTAATAAAACCTTTCGTTTCCAAGCTGTCTGGCTTTCTCACGAGAAATTTCAAGATTTTCTCAAAGAAAAATGGGATAGTTCAAGACCTCTTGTTCCTGCTTTAACTAACTTAGCTAGTGATCTCCAAGATTGGATTAAAGAGGTATTTGGCAACATCATCTGAAAAAGCGCACCCTATTGGCAAGGAGAGCAAGTGCTCAAAATAAGTTAGCAGAAAAAATTGATAGGGGACTCATCAAGCTTGAAGCTCGTTTGAGAAGAGAATTGGATGAAGTGTTGGATAGAGAAGCCACCTTGTGGTACCAAAAATATAGAGTGGACTGGATCAAAGATGGCGACCGAAACACCTCTTTTTTTCATCTTAGTACAATTGTTAGGAGATGGAGAAACAAAGTGGTGGCAATAAAAGTTGATAATGAGGAATGGCTGCACAACACTGATAATGTTAAGAATCACATGGTAAGTTATTTCTTGAACTTGTTTAAAGCGGATGAAGAACCTATTTTCTTTGATGTACCCCAGGATGTTTTTCCTGAGTTACCCCCGAAAGCTTGGACTTCTCTCACGAGCCCGTTCACTAAATACGAAATTGATGATGTTATTAAGCACATGGGGTCGGTCAAGACACCGGGACCGGATGGGTTTCAAGTCCTCTTTTATCAGAAGAATTGGGATGTTGTTTCCAAGAATGTTTATGATATGGTTCTTCCGGTGTTGGAGGGCACAGGGTTTCCGGACCATTTGAATGATACCAACATTGTTCTCATACCCAAAGTTGACAACCCGGAGCTAGCCTCACAATTCCGCCCAATAAGGCTCTGCAATGTCGCCTACAAGATCATCACTAAGGTGCTGATTAATAGAATAAAACCCCATTTACAGCTACTTATCTCTAACACTCAAGCAAGCTTCGTCCCGGGAAGGCAAATAACAGATAATATTGTGATCATGCAGGAAGTTTTGCATACTATGAGAAGGAAACAAGGAATGAAAGGTTATATGGCACTTAAAATCGACTTTGAGAAGGCTTATGACTGACTTCGATGGTCGTTCATCCGAGACACCCTCTCACAAATGAATTTGCCTATTTAGCTCATGGAAATCATTATGGAATGCATCCTTCGCATCATTACAAGTTTTATGGAATGGAGAACCGACACAACAATTTAAACCATGTAGGGGGGTTCGACATGGCGATCCCCTTTCCCCCTACCTCTTTGTCATGTGCATGGAACGACTATATCATACAATAGAAGAAGCCATTATTGAGGGGAACTGGAAACCAATCCGAGCTAGTCGCAATGGCCCCATACTATCCAACCTCTTTTTCACAAATGATATCGTACTTTTTGCCGAGGTTAGCGTGGATCAAGCCGTGGTCATTCAATCATGTATTGATCGTTTTTGTAGAGCTTCCGGACAAAAAATAAGCCTAGCCAAATCCATAATTTTCTTCTCTAAAAACGTTCAAAGTGACACTCAATCGAGAATAACTTCAACTTTGGGGATGGAAATCACTCAAGACTTGGGCATGTATCTTGGAATTCCAACCTTGACTAGTCGGGTTACAAGAGATACCTATAGTCATTTGTGCGAAAAGATAGACAGGATACTTTCCGGTTGGAAGTCGAAATACCTTTCACTAGCAGGGCGCATCACGTTGGCCAAGTCAACCTTGTCTACCATGGCCTGTTATTCATTTCAAACAGCAAAAATCCCCCCGTCCATATGTGATGATATTGACCGAAAAACTAAAAGGAGGTTTTATATGGGGGTGATGAGGATAAAAGAGGAGTGCATCTTCTCTCGTGGGAACATCTTCAAAAGCCAATTGAGCATGGTGGTATTGGGATTCGATCCACTCGCCAAGTGAACGCTGCTTTCCTCACAAAGTTGGGTTGGAGGATGCTTGTTGAATACCTAACACCTTGTGGTCAAGGGTCTTGTGCTCAAAATATTGCAAGTGACGATGTGATGTTGATATTTTTGTCCCAAAATCGGGCTCGTCTAATGTGTGGCAAGGTATAACCGAAAACGCCAAAATTCTTTGTGAAGGTTTGAGAACGACTGTAGTTAATGGGGCTAATACCTTATTTTGGGATCATAATTGGGTGTTGAAGAAGCCTCTTTGAGAAGCTGCAATTCTCACTATTCCTCAAGAAATTGAGGGTGCAACCATAGAAGAAATGTGGGATCAAGAGAGTGGGTGGAGATGGGAAATCTTTACTCCCTATCTACACCCCGACACACTGAAGTCTTTCCATGCTTACGAATTGAAGAAGGACCCGAAAATTTGCGATTTGGTTACTGGCAGCATGCGTCCAAAGGCAAATTCACCATCAAGTCTTCCTTACAGATCATGGGTAATGAAACCGAGGCTTTGGATGAGAAATGCTGGAATTCTATTTGGCATGCCCCACTACAACAGAGAATTCGAGCATTCATGTATGACCGTTTGTTGAGCAACTTGAATAGGCATAAGAGGCGAATGACCGACGACCCTAAATGTTATATTTGTGGGGCTGCTGAAGAATCTTTAGTCCATATATTGCGTGACTGCCCAGCAGCACGCATGATTTGGCGTGAACTTGGTGGTTAAGCTAATGTTCCCCAATTTTTTCAAATGAACATTAAAGATTGGAACATGAATAATGTAGGGAATGTGGAAGACGAAGATGGTGATAAATGGAGTATGTTGTTTGCAGTTTCTATCTGGTGGATATGGAGATGGCGAAATAATTAACTTTGTCTTTGGACGCACTTCTGAAATCCCTATTGATTTTGGGGCTTTTCTTCAAGTCCGTTATGATGAAGCTATGCGAGGTTGGCCTTCTTTGAGTGTAGATAACAAGCAAGAGCAGTCTAACAAAGTTCAAAAATTTATCAGATTGCAGACACCACTTGAGGGGTGGTACGTTCTTAATTGCGATGGAGCTTCCAAAGGCAATCCAGGGCAAGCTGGAGGTGGCGCTATCATCAGGGACCATATGGGTAAGTTTGTATCAGCCTTGGCAGCAGGGTTTGGGACTTGCTCCTCTTTTAGAGCAGAGATGCTTGCTCTCTTGAGGGGGCTGGAATTGGCAAGGAGTCTTATGATCAGCCACCTTGAAGTACAAATGGATAATCAAGCTTGTATTCAATTGCTAACAAGAGAAGACACCGCACAAGGGGATTGTGTGCACGAACTCAATCGCTGTAAGCAAATGCTAAACTTGGAAGATTGGAGAGTCAAATTAGTTCATGTGTTAAGGGAAGGTAAGCGCGCCGCTGATTGGCTAACTAATCAAGGGGTTGCTCATATTTCAACTGTAGTTTTGTTCAATAATGCCCCGGGGGACTTGGTAGTATTCTAGATGAGGATATAAGGGGAGTGGCTCTTCCACGCCTTGTTCCTCGGTAGGGTTATAGCTGTAGTTTTGTGTTTGTATTTTTGCCTTTTCTCTTTGTTTGGTCTTGGACCTCTTTTGAATAAAAAACTAAACAAAAATAAACCTCCTTTTCGATTTCTTCATTTTAAAATTGTTGCAATCCCGTCTCTCACTTTGTGAATGTTTGGTCTACTCTTTTTGAAGACATGCTTTATTGTTTGGCACTCCTAATTAGGGATGCAAGTGGGGCGGGTCAAGTAGGAGACCCGCCCCATCCCCGCCCCATCCCCGCCCCAATGGGGCGGGGATGGATCCTAGTTTGGTGGGTAGTGGGGCGGAGATGGGGATGAAAGTTATACCCGCCATGGGTGATGGGGCGGGGGGTGGATTTTAAGTTGTACCCCCGCCCCGCTCCGCCCCGCCCCATCCCCACTCACCCTACATCTTACCCACTTAAAATATTAAATTTTCAACAAATTACAAGTCTATAACACTCTTTAATAGTTTTTCTAGCTGTATATATTTTTTGTTATTAGTATTTGAAATTATATATGGTATATGAGTATCATTTAGTGAGTTTCAAATGAGGATTAAGTGGATGGTGGGGTGGGGAAGGTGGGGATTTGGTGGGGATGGATACCCAAGTGGGTGATGGGGCGGGGATGGTTTTAATTGTGTACATGGCGGGGCGGGGATGGGGATGAGTTCCGGACCCACTGCGGGGATGGGGATGGGGATGGGGATGAAAAAGTGAGGTGGGGATGGGGATGAGAATGCCAAAATCCACCCCGCCCCGCCCCAATCCCTACTCCTAATTAGTATGGATGAATTCTCTTTATAGTAGTGAATCAACATTTTTCGTTTTCTATGGCCTAATTTATTGTATTTTGTTTTGCTTCTATTTAGGTAATAGGTTGTACGTGTGTAATGTATGCAATTATTATTATTAAAAAGGGCGCCAATAAAATTGAATATAATGTTTTTGTAGCACAAATCCTAAATGTGATTAGCATAAGAATCAGTTAACATCAACGTAAAACAAAGAGTCTATAGTATTCTAGGCTAATTTTGTTTTCATTTTATTGCCTTATTGCTTTTAAAAAGTAATCCCGCTCTACATATTTCCTAGATCTGCTATTGCTTCCCAAGCTACAGAAGGAGAGGTACAAAGCACAAGCCAAATCGCCTAGTATGTGTTGGAAGTATGTGTAAAGCTTGGATTAAGAGAAATAGGATCTTGGCTAGTATTTAAGGAGCAACTTGCTCAACTCCATCAAATAACTAGCTGTCGACTTGTTAGTTTTGTTGGATTATGTTGTTCTGTCTGTGTAGTTCTACTACCCTTAGAGCATACCTAATGGTTGCCCTATAAGTTTGTGGCCATTAATTATTTTATTAGCTCCTCACTTCTCCATCTACCCCACCATATTTTCTCTCTCCAATTCCTTCTTTGCTCCTCTTTTTCTTGGTCCATCATGAAGAGCTATGCATTAATTTTTTGATCAAAATTTATCTGCTAATAAATTAATATTACTTTTATACTATCTCTCCTCTTAACCCACTAGAAAGACAACAGCTGGAATTGCTCTTAGGAGTTTAGCTGGATCCTTGTATTCCTCAACACTACTTTATAATGCGTCTCAAAAATTTATATCAACGCTACTTTATAGCGCGTCTCATAAATTTGTAGGAAGGATACCTATGCAAGTCAGTAACCAAAGGGATTAGTAGGATGTAAAATGTTATACAAGATAAATGGTTTGTCATCTTCTTTACATTTTTTGCACATTATTTTTGGACATTTTACGTTTTATCCATTTGAGCAAGATTTTCAACAAATGTGCGTGTAGACATGCATTTTTTAGATGCTTCTATAATCACCTAAAAATTTGCAGTTATTTTCCTTTATCTAGTTTATAGGTATCGTCCAAATTGTGGAAAGGATGAATAACATTATCAAGGAAGTAATTCTACATTTACTTTCCCATTCTTCACATTTCCCTTCCTTCCCTCATCTATTAATTCCTTCCCGAAATACTTGGTAAATAATTTAAATTATTCACACCTGTGTTTCAAATATTATTGGAAAAAAAGTTTATTTAAGACCTGCACTAACTCCTCTACAGGCCCCCTAACAAGTCTATGAAGCCCACCGGCAAGAAAAAAAACCCATTTTTTCATAAACTTTGGGCAAAAGACCAGGAAGCAAGAGAAAATTATACTTAAGAATCATCAAGGGCAAGAACTCCAGGCAACGGTTTGCCTTCCAAAAGTTCCAAGCTTGCTCCGCCTCCAGTAGAGATGTGGCTCATCTTGTCAGCAAGACCAACCTTCTCCACAGCAGCAACGGAATCACCTCCACCGATGATTGTGGTCACACCCTTTCCACTAAGCTCGGCCAACTTCCTGGCTACGGCCTGAACAGAATTTAAAGTGTCATAGATCAGAACAGACAATTCTATCGATGTCGCAAATCTTTAATGAATAAATGATTCATGCAAGCTGGTTTTTTAATGGATTAACCAACCAAACACAACAGGAAGTAGTTATGATTGAATGGGATAATAGATGGAAACATCTTATTTTAATAATTACCTCAGTCCCTGCAGCAAATTTGTCAAATTCAAAAACACCCATCGGTCCATTCCATATGATGGTTTGGGTTTTATCCAAAGCCTCGTTGAAAGTCTTGATAGAATCTGGTCCAATGTCCAATCCCATCCAACCATCTGGGATTGCAGAGGCTGGTACAGTCTACAGAAAAGTACACTATCATGAGACCACATCCATTGTGATACTTTGAATACTCATCGACATTTGCACCAATAAAGTATCCAATACAAACCTTGCTTTCAGCATCAGCAGCAAACTTATCAGCAATTACAACGTCAGTAGGAAGCATCAAAGATACTCCTTTAGCCTTTGCCTTCTCGATGAGAGAAATTGCAAGCTCAAGCTTGTCTTCCTCCACAAGAGAGGATCCAACTGAGATTCCTTGGGCTTTGTAAAAAGTGAATATCATACCTCCTCCAAGTATAAGATAGTCCACCTTAGCTAACAAGGACTCAATCACACCAATCTTTGATGACACTTTGGAGCCGCCAACAATAGCAGCAAAAGGTTTCTTGGGGTTTGCCACGGCTCCGACTAGGTAGTCGAGCTCCTGCAATGGAGTAAATAAGCCATCTATCAACAAAAACATTACCTTAGCCAATGATTTTTGCCAGCATACTCGATCAATTAACAAAGCAGTTATTATTGTTATAAAGAAGTAACCAAACAGAACAACTTTCGTTAAAAAGAAACATTAGGGAAGTTATCAAACAGAACATAAGACGTGGCAAGCAATTTCAAACCATCACTTAAAGTTGCTGATCTACTTACATTGACCTTGATTTACCATGCAGTCGCATGGCAAATGGCAGAGTGTTCAACCCTCCAGTATGCAATTTTCTTATACCTTTTATAATCTTATTCATAACTTCAAGTGTTAGCTTTATATTTTAGGTTATAACACAATAAATTAAGTGTAATCCATCCCAACAGAAGTATGATTGGGTGGAATAAAACTACCACCTTCACTGAATGGATTCAGGTGAAATGAATCATTTTCCACATTTAAAGCAAATAAGATAGATGCCCATCAAATTGACCCCATATGACATGGGTATTACTGTAGCTAAGCAAATGTAAGATCATATTTTGCGAAAAAGGGTAAGGCTATATGGCTTAAATGTGGGCAGTTAAAAGTGACATAAACGGGACATAGACAAGTAACTTATAAAATGCCAACATTCAGCAAGCACACCACAGGTTACGCTATACATGTTAAGATGGAATAGTAATTAAAGAATTCAGAAGCTGAAGATCAAAATAGTATTTAAACACTAAATGTTAATTAAAAAGAAGTAAAGAACTCCAAAGAACTCCAGTATCAATGTCACCAGATAGAAGGGAAATACTGCACTTAAAAATCAAGTACCTTCTGCATCAAGAAACCAGCAACAGAGGGCTTCAAATATTTGGCAACACCCTCAGTGGAAGCATGAGCTCTGTGGGCCGTCCCAAATGCATCATTCACATACACATCTGCTAGAGAAGCCAATTTTTTTGCAAATTCAGGATCATTCTTCTCTTCCTCTTTGTAGAATCTCAGATTCTCAAGGAGCACAACACCTCCATCAGGTAACTCAGCCACCATTTTCTCAACTTCCTCACCAATGGAATCATTTGCCATTTTAACCTATACCAAATTACAGATACAACAAGAAAGGAAAGAGTTAGTCATAAGAATCATTTTTTTGTTTCACAATTCTTTTTTTTTTAAAAGTAAAAGTGAAGGAGGTATATCCACAACCAAAAGCAAAACACAGAGACCAATAGAGGATCAGACCTCACATCCAAGAAGCTCAGAAAGCCTTGGTACCAGGGGCTTCAAGCTGAATTTGGGAGTGACACCTTTCGGACGTCCCTGGAAGCAAACAGGAAACCAAGATTATCAGCAACAAGATGGCGTCATAACAAGAAAAGCAAAGTTACAATAGAAATCGGAAGACCTAGATCACACATGCGCTTTCAGTAAATTTTGGAAGCAAATAACCTCTTAAAACCATATCAAGTACCCTCGTGGCTATAAGTATAGCAGATAAGTTGTAAAACACAAGGCCAAAAGTGAGAAGGGAAAACCATACAACAGGAGAAACCACACCTTTCCAGCACATAGCAAAGTCGTTTTAGTGAATGCAAATACAAGAGCAATTTCATATTTCGTACTACCCGGAAATGAAGGCAATCAGGGATAAGGCCAGTATAAAGTGGCATCATAATTTTCAAAAAGCTGGGTTAAAATAAAAGAAAAGATCACAAAATGGTACATCTTTCAGTATAACTCCAATCTCATTCGACCAAATAATATATGGAAAAAATTAACTCAATTCAGATCAGTCTTAAAATCCACAATGCCACTCAAAAGAGCGCCAAAACCACTTAGATCACCTAATTCCTAAAAAATAACGTCTTCTTCTCTTTACATAGATCACTAAGAAACCCCACATATATCCTATACTGTCAACAAATCTGCTATTTTCACTCACCAACTTACAAAAGCAAGAGCCCAAAATATACATCATAAGACATACATCCGATAAACTGAAAGCTGTTACTTGAGCAAAAAGCCTGAAATTCTTTCTCATGTCTAAGAAGTGAAACAGATGTTGCACTAAAATGCACCTGATACACTTCAGTAGCCCAAAAGAATGAACTCAATTGAGAGATGACTACCCATTAACCCGTTTGACATAACGTATCTCATGCCACCAATTCAACATAAACCCAGATACAGAACAATATAAACCACCAAACCCATTTCACAAAAGTTCACCCGATAGGAAAAGAGACATACTCCCTCCGTCCCATTATCTAGTTATTGTCTTTTCGAGTGTCCCAAAAAATTATTCCTGTATCAAAAGTTTCAACTTTTGATGGTTTAGGCTGGAATCCATGAAATGTTAGGGCAATAACGGTTAGAAATATGTAATGATAATTCTATTAGTTAATTTTGGTTTCAATGTAGTTCTAGTTATATTTGGCCATATAATTTTTTTACTATTAAAATTTAAAGGAAAATCTTCATAAAACTACCTTTTATAATCGAACTTTAAAAAAAAAAAAAAAAAACTATTTTCAAAAATTTTCTTTCAATATACTATCATTTTATCAATAATGGGGTTTAATCGCTAATAATTGAGTCACCATAAATTGCTTTTCTTTCTTCCCCTCTCGTTTATTTCCTCTTGTCTCGCTACCCCACCGACAGCAACACCTACTGCGATTGTCATTTATCGATTAGTATTAAATATAAATGTAAATGATAGTACATTCTTAGTTTTAAAAAGCGCGCCCAGGTGCTAGGCGACCTTAGGCGCAAGAAAAATCGCCTTGGAAGACCTAGGCGAGGCGATCTACGGCGGGCGCAGCTAGGCGCGCGCCTTATGGCGCTTTTTGAGAGGCGCAAGGCGCGCGCCTCAGTCGCTTTCAGGCTAGATGCGTGATAAGGGAAGAAGATCTTGCTAAAAACCTTTAAAAAAGCAAAATTTCTTAAAACTAAAACTTACCCAGTCTTTATTCTACAAAATCGAGCAAAAGCCCTCATTTGATTACACGAAATTACTTCATTTCAACCCACAAATTGAAATCCCTAATTGTGAAAACCCTAATTCGCGAACTGTGAACCAATACCCAAATTGGTGGTTGTAGATTCGACAGAAGTTGCCGGCGAGCCATCTCCGGTGGCCGACGACACTATATGGTTGAACGGTGGCTGGCGGCAGAGATTTTCATGTTAGTTTGGTTTTCTCTCTCTTCGATCTGCTCTTCTTTCTCTCTCTCTTCGATCTTCTCTTCTTTTTCTCTCTCTTCGATCTGCTTCTTCGATCTTCTTCGATCTACTCTTCTTTCCTTTTCTCTCTTTTCGATCATCTTCATGTATTTCTTCACTGGCTTTTGCCCAAAATCCAGTTACGCCAAAACATACTCTTTTTTTTTCTTTCTGAAACGTCTCTCTGATCCTATATTCTCTCTCTAATACTTTCCTCTTTTTTTTTTTAACATTATTTTTTTAAAAAAACCTGCCAACTTCTTCTATTTCCCTTTTTCTTTTTGGAAGGCTGCAGTTTTTGTGATATATTTACTCTTTTTTATGCCATGTGAGTTTTAGTTTCTCTAAAATAAAAATAATATCCAGAAAAAAATAAAAATAAAATAGAAAAACAGAAAAATATAAAAATAGTAAAAACCAGAATAATAATAATTAAAAGTGCGCCTCACATACGAGAGGCGTGCGCCTTCGCCTTGCGCCTCGGTGCGCCTAGCGCCTTTTAAAACTAAGAGTATATTGAAAGGAATTTGTTATATAAGGTAGTTTTTTGAAAGAAAATTTTTAAAAGGTAGTGTTTTAAAGAAAAATTGGTTATAAAATGTAGTTTTATGAAATTTTGCCAAATTTTAAAAAAAGAACTTTCCAATACAAGTACATCATTAAAATGATACTCCCTCTGTCCCAAAATACTCTTGACACTTATCAAGGCACGTAGTTTTAGATGATAAGTTGTTGTTTGATTATCAATTGTTATTTTATAGAAAAGTAGATGTGATAGGAGTTAGTAGTTAGTAAAAGTAGTATTATTTTATTTTAAGGAGAGAGAATGTGGGCCATGGTTAGAGTTGGTATGTAATAGGAGTGGTATTATTTAATTTGGAGGAGAGAGAGTGTGGGCCAATGTTTAAAAGGTAAAGGATTAAAATAATAGTGGTCATATACAAAAATAGAAGTGTAAAGAGTATTCTGGGACAGATGAAAAAAGAAAGTGTAAAGAGTATTCTGGGACGGAGGGAGTACAAATGAATAAATGATAATATTTTTCACTCTCCTTGATTCTCATGAAAAATGAGAAACAAAGTTATAATATGAAAAAAGGGCGTACTTCGTATGTTATTGTTTCAAACAACCCATATCTCTATTATATAATAGAAGGGGGGAGGAAAATGGTGTCCCCCTTTGAAAATACTAAATTACCCTTAATGATCTAATGGAATGAAAAAGAATTACAAAAGAAAACAGTTTAATAACATTTTTCCATTTCAACTTGCCATTATAAACAAGTTAAAAATGGTATATGCATAAAATATTTCAATCAAAAAATAAAATGGGTGAAATATCTTGACCTTTTTTTTTAATAAGAGAAGATAGTATGCATGACCGTGCACCTGAAAAGTCTAAAGTACTCACTACCTTTGATACTCTTTAATTCATTCAAATCAAATCAACTCATTATATCTATTCTTTTTGTTCAACATTCATTCACAAAAATCACTCACATCCTTTGTTAGTTTTTTACATTAGCGAATTAATATATCTAAATTCATCTAACTATTAATCTTTCACATTTTAAGTGTAATCATAACTATAGTACGAATGAAATATATATAATAGAATAACAAGTTTTGAAATTAACGCACGCATCGCGTGCATATAAGGCTAGTAATTATATATATCATGCAACCAATTCAACAAAAATCCAGACACATAATAACATAAAACACCAAACCCATCTCACAAAAGTTTCACCCCATCAAACATAACATTGTTCCAAACAAACAAAGATTTATATTTCTATTCAAATCCAAAATAAAAAACACTACATTCAGCAAACTCCATCGATTAACTCCATATCTGAGCTACAAAAAATCAACATCATTTACAAATCAACAAAGACTGAACAAAACAAATTGATTCATAAAACTCAAAGAAAACCCAAATTTAAAAAAAAAAAAACGAGGAGAGAGAAAACATGAGTATTGATTTCACCAGATGGCTGCAGAGGATGACTTTAGCCCCATAACCAGACAAGTATTTAATGGTGGGAATAGCAGCACGAATTCTTGTATCATCAGTGATGTTACAATTATCATCTAATGGAACATTTAAATCAACCCTAACAAATACTCTTTTCCCCTTCAAATCTGATTCTTGTAATGTTGATACACTCCTTTTTGTCGCCATTTTTAATCAAATCTAATAAAAAAAAAAACAAATGAGTGAATTAAAAGATTAAAAAAAGTTACAGAGATCTTGAAATTGAGGAGAGAGAAAATGAGGTTAGATCTATAAAACTTACAAAGAGAGTACGAACTATGAAGTAGTAATCAAAATGGATGGTGAAGCTAGATAGTGGAGAAGGTTCGAGAAAGCTTTTTTTATAAAGGTGGGAGTGGCCCACGATAAGCAGTTGTGTGATAAAGTGAGCGGCTTTATGAACTTGCTAGTTGCTATAACTTTGATATATTCCCTTGTAAATAAATAAACGTGGTGCGCCGGTGGGCTTGGGCTTACAAGATATTTACAGGTATATTTCTCTTTTCTCCTGACCCTCGGGCCTCTTGTTAGCCTGTTTGTTACTAGTAGAAAGTAAATTAGCAAGTATCGCATATATGAATATTCGTAGAATTTTTGACGAAATTTTGAAAATTAAATTTTATGAGCATCTCAATCATTTTCAAATTTGAAGGAATATGTCCTTGGACATCTCGGCAATTACTAAATATAAAAGGAATTATTATAGAGATAATTAATTACGTTAGTTTAGTATTCACATTTACTTGCTAGAGAATAAATGTTGATTAGTAGAACAATTTTGATTGTACCTGCAACTAAGTTAACCTAATCCTATGAGGTCACACATTGTAGTAACTAATTGAAGTAAGGAAACCGGCCAATAGGAGAAATTAGGGTTAAGTTAGGTCTCTCTCTTATTTTATTCTCCTATTATTATAAAAGGTTACAATAGGAGAGAGAAAAAGAATGTTCAATTTGACAGTAACTTTTCAAACTGAAAAGAGAGAGAAAAACCCTATTATTTCCCTTTGGAAAATCCGGCCACCCTTCCTAAAAAGCAAGAGAGTGAAATATGTTCATCCTATTCCGTTCTAGCAGACGTGGGAATTCAATTGGTGCTCGTGGACTAAGTAGAGGGACATCAATTGCTGTTCTTTGATCTCTAGCACTTGCAATCCGGTGGAAAACATGCTACAAAGGTTGTACATTATTTTCCTTATAATATGATTCATATTTATATTTTGCATGCGATCTTGTGATAGATGTTAGGAAATTTGTTTCCTGAAATTCCGCTATATGCATCTATATGTTCCTACAGTGGTATCAGTTTTGCCTAATTCATAATATTCATATGATCATATAATTGTATGCAAATTATTATTTTTATTCAATTAAGGGAGGATTTATTTATGGCTTGAATTTGCATAATTGATATTTGATATTAATTGATTGGAAATTATAAATAATTGATTTATTTGTGATATATGCTCAAATAATTTTATAAAGTTTCGAATTTTTTATAGGATGGTCGAAATAAATTGTTTAATTCACTCTAAAAATTTTGGAATTTTATAAATATATTTGCTAGATTTAAAATTATTTAATGTTTAATTTGATTAATCATTGAAATAATTTGTTAACAATTAAATATTTGATTTTTAATTTGTTAAATAAATCTAATTTTCATCACCCACATAGATCTAGAATAATATGATGGCTGAAAATAATTTGATTATTTTTCCCACAAATTTTCGAATTTTATCATATTATTTATGAATTTTGGTTAAATTTTATGTTTAATTTGATTATTCATAGAATTTAAGGATAACAATTAAAATATTTGATTTTATTTGTTAATATAATATTTGATTTAATGTTTAATATAGATTAAGCATTGAAAATCTAATCTTAACAAATCTAAAATTTTGTTTGAGTTTGTTAAGTGATTCATAATTTTTGCCATAATTTTCGGATTATTAAAACCTAATTAAATCTTAAATCTTTAAATAAATTGTTTGTTAAGATTTAATGGAAATTTGGTAAATTGTTACAAAATTCAAAGATTTGCCCACCATGGCTGGGTGGCCCCACCTGCGACGGTGGAGCCACGGTGGACAGCGTTATTGGGTCGGCGGCAACGGGCATCACGGGCGGTGCCGGAGGTGGAGACCGCAACCAGCAGCGTACGTTCGACGTACGTAGCTGCTGGCGCTGGTGGACGTGGCAGCGTTGCTGCCGGCTGTTCTGCCGGAAGGCTGGTCGTCGAGGCCGGCGGGTGGTGACGTGGTGTCGATCTCCGACAGGCGGTCGTTCTTGGCTGACCTGTTGTTCGGTGGTGAATTGGCTGGTGTTTCCAGCATGGTGAACAATTGCAGCTTAGTCGTGAGACTTGCGTGAGTTTCGTGGGTAGCCATGTCTTGGCTGTTGACTGGCAGCCTTGTGCTGCTGGTCAACGGTCAAGAAGTCAATTAAAAAAAATTTGTTTTTAAGGAAAATCTGATTTTCCTAAGTTGAGCATAAATCTAAAAGGTTCCTATTTTGCAAATTTGTGAATAATAATGATTATTGCCATGTTTAAATGAGTAATTGAATTAAAATAATAAAATTTCCTAAATAATTTCTAGCTTAAATTTGTTAAGTTTTATAATTATTATGGAAAAGTTGATTTGCTTATTAATTGTTAATAAGTAAATAGATTGTGTTTATTTTATTTGATATTATAAATGCATGTATGTTTAATGTAATATGTTTGATATTATATTTTGGATGTTATGACTAGTATGGCCCAAATTAGGATGGTAAATACGATCTGTGAATCGTTATATTTGAATGTAAATTAAATACGATCTACGAATTGTTTGTATTTTTATAATTTTAAATTTTCGTTATTTATTTAATTCAAATTATGTAATCAAGCATGAGGATCCAAGGAGTTTCAAGGATGTTGATCCATGGAGATTCAAGGGAGGATTCATGAAGATTAGTTATTTTCCTAAGTATAGGGGCCATACTAGATCATTTAGTTATTGCTTATATATTTTTCTTGCATTTATTTAGTTTAAATGCTTGCTTCTAAGTTTGTTTGTGGTTAATTGATTCATGTGTTCACTATTAATTGACCATATTAGTAAACTTAGGTCCCCAAAAGTAATATTGAATTCAATTGCTTTTCCAAACAACACCTATAAAGCCTTAGATCATGAGTAATAGGTTCTGCCAAAGCAGGGTGATGCTCATAGTTCCGGGGATAGTAGGGTAGGTTTTTGAAACTTACATGTTAATGTTTGGTTTAACTCAACAAAATCATCAAAAGACAAAGTTTTGGGTTTTGAAGCTAAGAGATAGGAGTAAACAAGGAGTTGTTAACCTGTCTACCAAGAATTATAATTAGTTATAATTAGTAAAGTGTTTACTTACCTCAACTACTATAAATTGAAGGCAGGGCCAAAGTCCGTTTGATTGTAGTGGGAGGGGATCTTGATTATTTCTTTATTCAATAGGGGACTTTCATTTTGAATAAAGGGTAGTAGTAATTAAAATTTGTTTAATTATTGCTTTCTTGATAAACATTGATTGAATCTTGCTTTATTATTTGTTGTAGTAATTATGTCTAGTAACAACAATATCAACACCAACAATTCTATTTGTAATTTGCGCTCCGTCCTTTCGAAGGACAAAATGAATGGTGAACGTTTCATTGCAAGTGAAAGGGAAATGAGAATCGTTCTCAGAACTGATAAGTTCAACGACAACGATGCAAGAGATGCATGAAAGGCTAACTCAGAATGAGCGAAACATCCCTAACCAGCCTAGAAAAGAATATGAGGATGTTCTTATGGTTAGTAAAGGGCAATCGCTCGATAGGATTGGGATTGCTATTAAGAAGGACGAAAGCAAACAAGTTGCTAAGTCTAAAACTTCTGAAAAGCAAAAGACTACACCAAAACCAAAAGTTGCTGATGAGCACTATTGTTACGCCTGTAACAAGGTTGGTCATTGGAAAAGTAGTTGCCCCAAGTATCTGAAGGATCAAAAGAAAGGAGTTTCTAGTTCAGATATGTATGTTATAGAAGTTAACTTAGCAACTTCTGCTTCTTGGGTATTTGATACCGCTTGTGGCTCGCACATTATTTGTAATATGCAAGGCCTCAAAAGAAGTAGAACATTGGGAAAAGGGAGAAGTAGATCTTCGCGTTGGCAATGGAGCACGAGTTGCTACATTGGCAGTGGGAGTATATAGTCTGCTTTTACCTTCAGGATTAGTTTTAGAACTTAATAATTGTTATTATGTTCCTGCTATCACAAAGAACATTATTTCGATTCCTGTTTTGGATTCCGAAGGTTATTCATTTACAATAAAGAGCAATTTTTGTTCTGCGTATTTGAATGATATGTTCTATGTCTACGCTAAGTTATCAAATGGTTTATATGTGCTAGACTTAGAAACCCACATCTATAACATAGACAGCAAGAAACATAAAGCAAATGATTCAAACCCTACATACCTATGGCATTGTCGATTAGGCCACATAAGCTCAAAGCGCATTAAGAAACTTCATAAAGATGGAATTCTCAAATCATTTGATTTCGAATCATTTGATACTTGTGAGTTTTGCTTGATGGGGAAAATGACAAAGTCTCCTTTCACAGGTTCAAGTGAAAGGGCCAATGACCTTTTAGCCCTCATACATACGTTGGCTAGGGGAGGGTACAGTTACTTCATTACTTTTACCGATGATGTGAGCAGATTTGGATATGCTTACCTCATGCGGCATAAGTCGGAATCCTTTGAAAAATTTAAGGAATTCCAGAATGAAGTACAAAACCAACTTGGGAAGAAAATTAAGGCATTACGATCCGATCGTGATGGTGAATATTTATCTCAAGAATTTGGTGGTCATTTGAAGGATTGTGGAATACTTTCACAATGGACTCCACCAGGAACACCACAGTTAAATGGCGTTTCTGAAAGAAGGAATCGAACTCTACTTGATATGGTTCGATCCATGATGAGTCTTGCTGATCTTCCTATATCATTCTGGGGATTTACGCTTGAAACAACGGTATTCACACTTAACAGAGCACCATCCAAAGCAGTGGAAAAGACACCATATGAAATGTGGACTAGAAACGTTCCAAAATTGTCTTTTCTAAGGATATGAGGTTGTGAAGCTTATGTAAAACGTTTACTTTCTGATAAGCTTTCACCCAAATCCGATAAATGTCTTTTTGTGGGTTACCCAAAAGAGACTAAGGGATACTACTTTTACAATCAAAGCGAAAACAAAGTGTTTGTTGCTCGTAATGGTGTCTTTCTGGAAAAGGAGTTTATTTCCAGAAAAACAAGTGGGAGAAATGTATATCTCGAAGAAGTTCAAGATGAGCAACAAATGGATAAGGTTAACACCTCATCAGAGGCGGCCCGGCATGAAAATGCTCAGGAGGTGGTGCATTCAATTCACGTACCTCCTACCGTCCCACTTGGAGATACTCCATGCGAAGTCACTCAACCTAGTGAGGTAGAAACTTCTTCTGTTGTTCCCCAACGTAGGTCTAGTAGGACCAATATTCCGTCAAAAAGATATATTGATTTCCTTTTGACTGAAAGTTCTGAAATAACGATTTTAGAATCAGAAGAGCCTACTAGCTACAAAGATGCTTTGGATAGTCAAGACTCTGAAAGATGGCTTGAGGCCATGAAATCTGAAATGGATTCCATGTCTGAAAATCAAGTATGGGACTTGGTTGATTTGCCTGATGGGGTAAAACCCATTGGATGCAAATGGATTTTCAAGTTGAAAACAGATAAGGATGGAAACATTAGTGTTTTCAAAGCAAGGTTGGTGGCGAAAGGTTTCAAACAAATTCATGGTATTGACTATGATGAAACCTTAACTACTAGATAATTGTTTATTGCTGCGGTTTTACCCATACGCAGCAATAAACCACGAGAAAATAAAAGTAAAATATAAAATAGACCTATTGCTGCGGTTTCGGCCGAAAACCGCAGCAATAGATTCCAACAGGAAAATATTCAAACTTAAGTTGACTTTTTGACCAGCTCTATTGCTGCGGTTTCTAGCCAGAACCGCAACAATATATTAAAATATTAATTTTTTATTAATATTTGAACCTATTTAACCAGAACCGCAGCAATATATTAAAATATTAATTTTTTATTAATATTTGAACCTATTGCTGCGGTTCCTATTAAAAACCGCAACAATAGGTTGTTTTAAATATAAAAAAATGCGCGGCCCACTTATTAGGGTTATGTTCCTTTAGTCAGCCGTTTTTCTTACTCTCCTCTCTCCTCTCTCTCCTCTCTCTCCTCACTCTCTCTCCCCTTCAACGTCTCCTTGGCACCTGCTCAACGCCTCCTTCGCACCTGCTCGCCGGACTTATCTCGCACGTCCTTCGCACCTGCTCGCCGGACTTATCTCGCACCTCATCTTCAACTGCTCGATCTCGAACGTCCTTCGCACCTCATCTTCGCACCACCCCGGACTACTTCTACTGACATCCATGGCGGTGGTCTGTTTGTAGATCTGATTTTTTTTCGTTGTTCTTTTCCTTTTTTTTCCTTTTCGTTATACTTTTCGTTTTCTTTTGTTTTTCGTTTTTCTTTCCCTTTATTTTTTCGTTTTTTGTTTTTCTTTTCGTTTTTCTTTGCCTTTTTTTGGTTTTTCGTTTCTCTTCCGTTTTTTTTTCATTTTTCTTTGCGTTTAATTTTCGTTTTTTTCGTTTTCGTTTTTCTTTCCGTTTTTTTTTTCGTATTTTGTTTTTCTTTTCGTTTTTCTTTGCCTTCTCTTGGTTTTTCGTTTCTCTTCCGTTTTTTTTTTCATTTTTCTTTGCGTTTTAATTTTCGTTTTTTTTTTCGTTTTTCGTTTTTCTTTCCGTTTTTTTTTGCGTATTATGTTTTTCTTTTCGTTTTTCTTTGCCTTTTTTTCGTTTCTCTTTTCGTTTTTTTTTGTTTTTCGTTTTACTTTGCGTTTTAATTTTCGTTTTTTTTTTCGTATTTTGTTATTTTTTTCGTTTTTTTGGGGTGGAGTAGATCTGATTTTTTTGAGGTTAGTGTCAAACTATACAAATTCCCAAGTTTGTTTTTCTCTCTCCTTTTTTTGTATTTTTTTATTTCTGTATTTGTTTTTGTTAGTTTTATGTCTACATTTCTCTCTCCAAATTCGATATTGAGTGTAAGAATATGGTTCTATATAATATATGAGTGTAATGATGTAAGTTTGTGGTTTTTTTTGGCATTCTCTCATTGTATATAAATATCGAAAAAATTTTTTTTTTTTTTGAGCTGTGGTACATATTGCTGCGTTTTGTACTCAAAACCGCAGCAATAAGCTTTCATTTTTTTAATAAAAAATAATTATATTGCTGCGGTTTTTACCCAAAACCGCAGCAATAGGCTTTCATTTTTTTAATAAAAAAAAAGATATTGCTGCGGTTTTGGCTAGAAATCGCAGCAATATGCCAAGATATTGCTGCGGTAAAAAACCGCAGCAATAGGTTAATTACGTATTGCTGCGCCCTTAATTGCTGCGCGGTCAAAACCGCCGCAATAGGCCACTTTATGACCGCAGCAATAAGCATTTATTCTACTAGTGCTTCTCACCAGTAGCCATGCTGAAGTCCATTAAGATAATCCTTGCGATTGCTGCCTTTCATGACTATGAAATATGGCAGATGGATGTCAAAACCGCTTTCTTAAATGGGTTCTTGAAAGAGGATGTGTACATGACACAACCTCAAGGTTTTGAAGATCTAGAAAATCCAGGGAGGGTATGCAAGCTTAAGAAGTCCATTTATGGACTAAAGCAAGCATCAAGGAGTTGGAACCTCATATTTGATGAGGCAGTCAAGGAATTTGGCTTTCTCAGAAATGAAGAGGAATCTTGTGTATACAAGAAGTTAAGTGGGAGTAGTATTACTTTTCTGGTCTTGTATGTGGATGACATACTTCTCATAGGAAATGATAAGACCATGCTTGAGTCAGTCAAGGAATGGCTTAAAAATTGTTTCTCTATGAAAGACTTAGGAGAGGCTGAGTACATATTGGGAATAAAGATCTATAGAGATAGATCAAAAAGGCTAATTGGGCTCAGTCAGGAAACTTATATTGATAAGGTTCTTGCAAGGTTCAAGCTGGAAAACTCCAAAAGAGGTTTCATTCCCATGCAACATGGCATTGCACTTGGCAAGACTCAGTGTCCTTCGAGTCCTGATGAGGTCAAGCGTATGAGTAATGTTCCCTATGCTTCTGCTGTAGGATCCATTATGTATGCCATGATATGCACTCGAGCGGATGTTGCATATGCTTTGAGTATATGCAGCAGATACCAGTCAAATCCAGGAGATGCGCACTGGATTGCAGCGAAAAACATCCTTAAGTACTTGCGAAGGACTAAGGATAATTTTTTGGTTTATGGTGGAGATGATGAGTTGGTTGTTACTGGATACACCGATGCAAGCTTCCAGAGTGACAAAGATGATTTCCGATCGTAATCTGGTTTCATATTTTGTCTCAATGGAGGAGCTGTGAGCTGGAAGAGCTCTAAGCAGAGTACCATCGCGGATTCTACAACAGAGGCTGAGTATATTGTAGCAGCTGATGCAGCAAAGGAAGCTGTTTGGATCAAAAAGTTCATTGGTGAGCTTGGTGTAGTTCCTAGCATTGAGAATGGCATTGAGTTGTATTGTGACAAAAATGGTGCCATTGCTCAGTCTAAGGAACCCAGATCACATCAAAGGTCTAAACATGTGCTCTAGGAAATTCCATCTCATTCGAGAAATCGTTGGTAGAGAGGATGTGAAAGTAAGCAAGGTTCATACTGAGGATAACGTAGCAGATCCTCTGACTAAGCCGCTTGCTCAACCTAAGCATGAGTGTCATACTAGGTCTATGGGGCTTAAGCATATGGGAGAATGGCTTTAGGTTGTTTACTTCATGTTTACAATTGTAAAGACATTTATTATGCTTTGAAATGTTTACCAATAAAATTATGTTATTATTTAATTGTTTGGTTTAGTATTAAATAAAATGTCCAAATAATTTGTGTTTTCAAATAGGATTATCGAAAATGTTTTGATATTGGAACCCTATAAAGTGAACTGAAAATCACAATTTATTTAAAGTCCCTAGTCTAAATCACTAAATTGGACATAAGTGATTTATTTAAAAGACTAGTATATAATTAATTGATATTGCAGTTCCATGGGCAATGGAGACATAGAGATGTCTAATTGATTATATGGATGTATATTTGATACATTGAGACTTGACCTAATTAGATTCTAAAAGTAGAATCAAACTGCTATATTTAGTGGATTCCTTAGACATGAGTATGTCTTAATAACCACAATATAATTAGTTTAACTTTGACACTGTTAAACGCCGCGCCGTAAAAGGAGGTTATAAAGGCAGTGATCAGGTGGGCTAAGAGTTGAGTGGGAGTTATGGTCATACAAGAGTGGATAAGTCCTCCTATTAAATAAGAATGGTGTCTGGGCCTCTTGATGAGCGAGAACTGGAAAATTGCATGGCCATGCGGAATAGGATTAAAGAGTTAATCCTTATTTGAGCAGTTCGAACTCAGCGATCAAGGAACATAAATTTGAGAATAACATGGTGTTATCAAATTTGGCATTAAGTGACTTAAGGAATTTAGCATTGCGCTCTTGTCTTCGGACAAGTGGGAGATTGAAGGAATATGTCCTTAGACATCTCGGCAATTACTAAATATAAAAGGAATTATTATAGAGATAATTAATTACGTTAGCTTAGTAATCACATTTACTTGCTAGAGAATAAATGTTGGTTAGTAGAACAATTTTGATTGTACCTGCAACTAAGTTAACCTAATCCTATGAGGTCACACATTGTAGTAACTAATTGAAGTAAGGACACCGGCCAATAGGAGAAATTAGGGTTAGGTTAGGTCTCTCTCTTATTTTATTCTCCTACTATTATAAAAGGTTATTATAGGAGAGAGAAAAAGAACGTTCAATTTGACAGTAACTTTTCAAACTGAAAAGAGAGAGAAAAACCCTATTATTTCCCTTTGAAAAATCCGACCACCCTCCCTAAAAAGCAAGAGAGTGAAATATGTTCATCCTCTTCCGTTCTAGCAAACGTGGGAATCCAATTGGTGCTCGTGGACTAAGTAGAGGGACATCAATTGCTGTTCTTTGATCTCTAGCACTTGCAATCCGGTGGAAAACACGCTACAAAGGTTGTACATTCTTTTCCTTATAATATGATTCATATTTATGTTGTGGATGCGATCTTGTGATAGATGTTAGGAAATTTGTTTCCTGAAATTCCGCTATATGCATCTATATGTTCCTACAAAATTTTCATTGCATGAGTCTTGCTTGATCATCCATGAGGGGGTCGACAGTAAGAAAAAAGTTGTGTCCAATATAAATTCATTTAATTAATTATACATTGAACCAATATGGAAACTATATGAAAAAAATTTCGCATCTAATCAAGTAATTGATTATCTGGTAGACAACACTAATCTAAGTAAATACTTATCTGGTTTTTATTAGTTTACCCATTTCTTTGGGGCATATTTGTCGAGACACTAATTTGATCCTTAATATCTCTAATTATCAATAAGCAAAAAAATTACAAAAAGTTGATATATGGATAACACACTTTGAGACGAATCTAACAAGATCTCACATGACTATATTTTTCCTTAGGTACAAATCACAAGATATAGTGAATATGTGAATCGTGTCAAAAGTCAAAACGGGTAAATTAATAAAAAAAAAACGGAGGAAGCATTAAAGAACCTGATTTGATTCATGAACAATATACTACCTTTTTGAACATGCACCATTTGATTTTTCACGTATTCCAAGACACTAATCTACCCCCGTTTAATTTCATAATACATGCACCATTTTTTTCACGTATTTCAAGATACTTCTTTGAACATTAATATCTCTAGTTGCATATAAGTAAAAATTATAAAAAGTTAATATTTGGTATTCTCGCATTGAGACGAATTTAATAAGATCCCACTTGACTAAGTTTTTTCTTACACAATGGTGAGATAAAGATTGTCAAAGTTGGTTGGTGAATAGTCTCCAAATGAGAAATGGTGCGTGTATTGTGAAATGAAGGTAGTAGTAATCAAAGTCCAAATCGATAGGCTCTGTTTGGCAATTGCGTTTGATGTAGCGGGTAGAGGTTGGACAAGATCAAAAAGCTACTTAGGAAAAAAATGAGTGTTTGGCGAGGTAGTGGTTTTGGTAGAGGTTAGAGGTTCATGTATAGTTTGGGTATTGGTCGAGAAACGCTTCATACTCTCCGTGGTTGATTCTCCTGCCAATATGGATGACGAGGAGAATGATGTGGTGGATTTTGGTATGGTGGATGCGGCAAAATCTGATGATAAGGTTTTACTCATGGCTGTACGACGTTTATTGACTGAAAGGACTTTCAATGTTGAAGCTCTTAAACAGACTATGTCCCAAGCACAGATGCTGGTAGGAAAGGTGATCATTCGAGCAACTGGGTCAAATTTATTTGTCTTTCAATTTTTCCATTGGCGCGATAGGGAGAAGGTCATGTCAGGGAGACTGTGGTGCTTCGAATAGAGCCTCCTCATCCTGAATGATATCAGGGGAAATGAACAACTAACCAGATGAGGTTATGCAAAATTTCTCCCATTTTTTGGGTGCAAATTGAAAATTTACCATTTAATTGTCGTTCTGATGCTCATGTTAATGCAATTGCAGCAAACTTTGGTGTTCTAATGGAGATTGAGGAAGATGGGCTGGGATTAGAGAAGGACAGGAGAATGAGGGTTATGATGGATATGAGAAACCTCTTCAGAGAGTCTAGGATGTGGTAAACAGAGAAGGAAAGGTTGTGAAAGTTAAACTCAAATACGAACAATTTTCATTCTTTTGCTTGATGTGTGGGGTTATGGGGCATAGTGAGAATGATTGTGTGTTAGTTTAGGAGGAACAACATAAATGTGGTCCACGATGAGGTATGTATCTAAAGGCATCACCGAGGAAGGGTAGAGGGCATAATGTGGAGGAAGTGAAGGTATATGCTGCAGCAAAGAAACTCTTATTTGTTCCAAAGAAGTTAGGATCCGTTGGTTCAACAAAGGATCCAACTTCAACAAATAAGGAGTTTGATAAAGAGAGTCTTATATTAAACTACAGAAAGAGATGATGCTCCTCAAATAAATGTTGAAGATAACACTATCACTGTCCTAGTAGAAGAGGAAGATGAACTGATTTACAGTGATAACAACGTAGGGCTAAAGGTGTTGGTAGCCTTTGGGGAAAATATAGAAGACAAACAGGAGGCTCCAATGGACAATAGCGTAAGTGTTAAACCTCCACCTCCTTTAAATATGGTCACGTCTACTTTACAAGTACTATCCTTCTTTGTAGGGCGCTCCTGAATGCAAAAACAAGACTCAGGAAGGTGCAGAAGATCTCGAGCATGAAGGACAAAGGCTTGGAGTGCAAGTATGATAAGGGAAGGGTTGATAAAGTGGGAGAAAAAAGGAAAACATCATGTGAAGGTGAGGATGTAATTATGAAAAAGAGTGAGGAGACATCGAAGAGATTGAAGGTGAACTTTTCATATGCCGATGTACTATCGGAAACAATAGTAGCGAAGGTTGCCAGACAACCTGCGAACAACAATGATATCCCTTGCTTGGAATTGTCGGGGATTGGGGAGTCCTCGGGCGGAAAATGCTCTTAGGGACATTGTCCGCATTGAACATCCCAATTTCGTCTTCCTCTAGGAGACAAAATTAAAAGGTACTGGGTAGAAGAGTGTGAAGAGGAAAGTTAAGTACTGTTATTTTTTGAACGTTGATTGTGATAGTGATGGGTGACAAAGGAGGGGAGGCTTTGCCATGTTCTGGGATGAGAATTTAGACCTCATCCTCAGGTCCTTGTCTCTGTATCATATGATTTTATGGTTACTACTAGCTGTGGAAGTCAATGGAGGCTCACAGAAGTTTTATGTTGATGGAACTTGGGGCTGAATGTACAATGTCATGGCTTTGTCTTAGAGATTTCAATAGTATCTTGAACCATGACCGAATGTGGGGGGGGGAATCCAAAGAAACAAGTCGAGATTGATGCATTTTGGCAAGCCATTGATTTTTGTACCCGTCGAGACATTCATTATGAGGGTCACCCTTTTTCGTGGACAAACAATAGAGACGAAGGGGATAATATTTAAGAACGCCTTGACCGTGCTCTTTATTCCAACTCGTGGTTTGAGTTATATCCTTATTCAATGGTAGAGCACTTGCCAAGAAGAAAATATGACTATCTCTCAACAAAAAATCATGTCCAGGAGCATATTTAAGTTCATAAGAGGAGAAAGGAAAGAAGGGGTTTTCGGTTTGAGAAAGAATGGCCCAGGGAGGATGAATGCAGACATATTGTGACTAAAACGTGGCAAGCAAATGTGGTAGTTCATGTGAAACAAAAAATTGCAGCATGTGCGGGGAATCCTAGAAGCTGGAGTAGTACTCGCTCTGTTGACTTTGGGAAAGACATCGCCAGTAGGAGGGAGAAAATGAAGGACTTGATGCTTGCACCCCAAACTGCAGCCACGTTGGGTGAGATACGAAAGATTGATGCTGAGATTGATGATCTGGAGCACATAGAGGAAGTTTATTGGGCTCAACACAGCAGGCAAAATTGGTTACATGATGGTGATAAAAATACCGCTTTCTTTCACAAGAAAGCGAAGCAAAGACGGAAAAGAAACACCATAAAGGGTGTTTTCGATGTTGGTGGTACGAGGAGGAGGCTGAAGCGATCTTTGTTGACTATTTCAAGGACCTCTTCACTATGGAGGAAATGATGAGATGCAACATGTCCTAGACATGGTCCATTGTCGTGTCACGAATGAAATGAATAATGCATTAACAACAAATTATATTGGAGTAGAGGTACAAGCAACTCTAAAACAAATGCATCCCACCAAAGCCCCCGGGTCGAATGGGATGCCTGCTCTCTTTTACAAGAAGTTTTGAGGCGTGGTCAGTGAGGATAGTTTCATATGTGCTGGATTTTCTCAATATTGGTGCTCCAATTGACCAGATTAATGACATACACATTGTCCAATTAGCTTATGCAATGTCCTATATAAGCTCGTCTCGAAAGTCCTCTCTAATAGACTCAAAGTTGTGTTGCCGTATGTAATTAGTGACCCTCAGAGTGCCTTTGTCCCAGGACGCCTGATTACTGACAATCATGTTGTAATATTCCGAAAATCTAAACTTGCCTAAATTAAATAATTATAATCAGTGGTTAAATCTTTCCTTTAATTATAAGGTGATAAAAATTTATTTGCTCCATATTCAAGTAATGATACAAGATGATTAGTTTTAATTAAAAAATTATATGCTATATTGAATTACAAAATTTACAAAGAATAAAATATTGTAATGGGAAAAAAATATTTAATGAGTATTGGATTAAAATAATAAACAAATCAATTTACTAGAGCTTCACGAAGTACTTGTAAACAAATGTTGGATTAACATAATGGCATTGGTAAGAGGAGAAGGATATGAAAGAAAATAATTAATAAAAAATGGAAACCGCTGACTTGAATTTTTTTCCACTCCTCCACACTCACACAAAAAATGAAGATCATCAGAAATTTTGAGTGCACCGAATAATTTGTCACTATCATCCCATTTCCTTCCTTTATCAGACCAACAATTGCTCCAAAATTCCACATCACCATATATATCAACACAAAATCTCCCAAAATCCATAATTTATCCAAAGTCCTTCGCCATCTCTCTCACAAAACTCAACAATGGAGTTCTAAATTAGATTTATTTATTTTGTGCACCAAAAATCGGCTCTCAACCCAAACGTCGTCATATCAGAAGCAAATCTCCCAAAATCCATAATTTTTTTTTACCAATTTCATCAACTCAATTCACAAAAATTAGATTGCTTAGGAACCCTAACCATGGCTATAAATACCCACGTTTACTCCCTCAAACCACCACTCACTCATCACTAACCATTTCACTCAGAACTCCCATGAATTACCCCTACCTTCGTCGGAAAACATCCCCACAAGCTTCCCTATTTTCGCACCACCTCACACTCCCTCTTTCCTCTATTTTCGAGTTACCCAACTCGCACCACCATCTTCCACCGACGCCCATCACAACCGCCACCTCTGTCCACCATTGCGCCTCCTGTGCGCCACCCACTACACCACCAACCCAACCTCACTCTCACGCTCGCTCGCATTCTCTTTCTCTCTCACCTAACTCTTTCTCTTTCACGTGCTTTTTCTCCCTCCTCGTTGCGCCGTCGAGCCACACCTCAGCACAGCCCCAGCACAGCCGCACCCTACACCTCCCGTCGCGTCACCTTGCCGCTATTGCCGAAGCTCCAACCCGCCGCCCAGTTTTCTTGTTTCCCTTTACTAGTGGAAAAAAGTTCAACCGCTCCGGTCAAAATAGGCCTTACAGATCCGATTCTTGGTCAGGAGCGGTTGGGCTCGGAGCGGTTGACAAAAGCCAACTGCTCCGGTTGAAAATCAGACCAGTTACTTGAGTAACTGATCTGGTTTTCAAAATAGACGGACGAGATAGGTAATAAACTGATCCGGTTATGTGTGAAAACCGAATCAATTTGACCCAATCTGATCCGGTTTTCACCCCTTACCGAATCAGTTGGGGTGATATGCAACAACAAAAAAGAATCTTTGCAGCACTGAATTGGCAGGCACTCCTCTTTGTTTCTTTTTTTTTAGGAAAATTTGCACTGAATTGGCAGGCACTCCTCTTTGTACGAATTACCCACCGAAAAACCAACCAAAACAGCAAAACCCAATGAAATTTTACAAAAATTATAAACACAATCAGATTAACAAGTGAAATATATTGTACAAATTACAAAAAATAACTAAAATCAGAAATTAAAATGGCACAATTCAACAATTTATAAAACTTAAAGAAATTTACATAAATTACAACGAAATTTATGAAACTTAAAGAAAATTACATAAATTACAGAGAGAAAATAATACTTAAAAAAACCCTAGAAAGTAAGATAAACAAAGACGAAAAAAACGAACACAAAACAAAATCGGGAACAAAACCTTGATCTGAAATTTATGAACGAGAGATGATGAACACAAGATCTGAAACAAGATATGAAATTGCGTGTGATGAACACGACGACACGAAGAGGGGAGGAGACGATGAACGACGCTGTGAAAAGATCTGAAATTTTCGTATGATGAACACGGCGGCGCGACGAGGAGAGGAAGAGGAAATCTTAAATCTGGTGAAGGATGCTCAACAAGGAAATGAACAATGAACGACGAGGAGATCTGTAATCTGGTGAAGGATGCGCGACGAGGAGATAAACAATGAACAAATCTGAGATTGCGGTGGGTGGTTGGCGTGAGATTCCAGTGGGTAGTTGGCGTGAGATTGCGGTGGGTGGTTTGAGAGGAAGAGAGAGAACAGAGAAACTTAGGGTTTGGGGTTTGAGGATTGAGAGGAAGAGAGAGAAATAAGAGACTTAGGGTTTGATCGAGGATTGAGAAGGTTTGAGGAAAAAATGAGGAGACTAAGAAGGGAAATGAAATGGCGCTAGCCCATGTGTGTTTTAAGGCCAAAAAGTAACTGATCCGGGTATATGGGCCAACCAGATCAGTTACTTAAGGACACGCGTGAGGGAAGGATACAACGGGAGTATATGTAAACATATATTTTGGAGCATATGCCGATAAATGTTAAATAAACGAAACATGATAAATGAAAGTGAAAGAGGTTATGGTAGTATAATTTTACGCTTATTATCTACTTTAAGGTTGTGCATGTACCTTCGCACCCGATGTACACCCAACAAGGGAGCCGGGCACCTTGAGGGGTATCGCATGTTATGTTACTGCTTTATTTTGGTGCGAGTGGTGTATCCAACAGGGGAGCTGGGCTCCTTGAGGGTCATCACATGGTGGGAGACGTCTCGCAAGTCTATACTCGCCAGTTACCATGTTAAAAGATAAAAAGATAATGGGAACTTATGAAGTATCAAGATGCCACTTATAATTATTTACTTTGCTATTATTTCATTGTGGATTTGTAATTCGTTGTACTATATTCTCTTCTCACTATTTGCAAATAAAATAAATTGAAATGAATTTACGTTGTTAAGATAGTATGTAACTGAGTTTCGGCTCATGATGTTTTGTTTTCTGTTTTAGGTATGAGCAGAACCATTGCAAGAGCGATGTTAATAAGGAATATGTTCAAGTAAAATTTGTATGGTATCTTGTATTAGGGGAAGTCATTATTATTTGAGTCGAGCATTTGTGTATTAATTATCAAGGACTATTTAAGGTTGCATTGTATTAGTGGACCCATATCCCATAGGCTTAATTTTAATTTTCTCTGCTAAGTATAAGTAATTGATTTAAATTAAGTTTATGAATTTTCGGGGCGTTACACATGTCTTAGGGGCACACAAATTGTTTCATTATCTAAGAAAGAAAAAGAAGGGTGTGAAATGCTTTATGGGGTTGAAACTTGACATAAACAAGGCTTATAACCATGTCAAATGGTCTTTTATCCAAGGAATGATGCTAAAACTGGGGTTCAATTTTGCTTTTGTTGATCTAATAATGAGATGCTTGTCTTCTTTGTCATATTCCATTTTATTCAATGGCTTTCCCTCCTTAAGTTTCACTTCTAGCAGAGAGCCTCTCTGCCCTTCTAAGGAATGCTGAGGAGTGCAAGTTGATCCATGGGGTGAAGAGTAGTAGAAATGTGCCGCCTATCTCCCACATCTTTTTCACCGACAATAGTCTCCTGTTTACAAGAGCCTGTGAGAATGAAGCGGAGGTAATCTTGGAAATCCTTACAATGTATGAAATAGCTTCGAGACAAAAAATAAATTTGGAAAAATGGGAGGTTTCGTTCAACAATAATGTTAGAGATAATTTGCAGAAAACACTTCAATTGAAGTTGAACTTCACGATTGTGACCGAGCACAAATATATCTTGGGCTTTCAACATATATTGGAAGATCTAAGAAAGTTTTTTTTCGAGTTATTCAAAATCGAGTATGAAAGAAAATGAAAGGATGGAAAGAGAGATATTTGTGTAGAGAGGGACATGAGATGCTGATGAAGTCGATCGCTCAAGCCATTCTGATTTATGCCATGCAACGTTTTGAAATTCCGAATTCTATGCTTAATAATATGAATTCAATTTATCGGTATTTTTAGTTGGGATAAAAAGGATATGAGAGGAAATTAGCTCTCATTAGCTGGGAAAAACTGTGCAACTCAAAGTTTAGAGGCATCGGAATGCGAGACCCTAGATCCTTCAACATAGCTTTTCTTGCCAAGCAGGTGTAGAGATTTGTGTCAAACTCTGATTATTTTGTGGGCAAAGTTCTTAAGGGGAAATATTTTCCACGTACTTTTCTGTGGGACTCCAAATTGTCCCCAAATTCCAGTTTTACATGGCGCTTAATAATTTCGGCTAGAGACCATGTGGTTGATGGCTCTTAGTGGCTCATTTGGGACAGGAAAGAAGTCAAGTTTTGTAAAAGTGCTTGGATTCCTTCCCTCCCTGGTGGCCGTACTTTTTCCCCAACACAATCGAATG
This sequence comes from Beta lomatogona, assembly GCA_947646795.1. Classification (NCBI taxonomy): domain Eukaryota; kingdom Viridiplantae; phylum Streptophyta; class Magnoliopsida; order Caryophyllales; family Amaranthaceae; genus Beta; species Beta lomatogona. The sequence goes on from CANSNZ010000942.1 coordinate 4,751,556, forward strand.
AGTTGGTAGAATGTGTTGTTGTCTATTGAAAAACAGAAAATGGTGAATGGAATTCGGAAGCCTTGAATCTGTACCTGACGCCTGAAAAAGTTGAAGCCATCAAACTTATCCCATTGATGGAGAGTATGCAATGTGATATTCTCTACTAGAATCATACAAAAAATGGTGATTTTTCAGTAAGAAGTGCATACCATAGAGAGCTACAGAGGAGGAAGGGTGATGTTGGGTCATCGACAACATTTTTGAATCAGTGCTTGTGGCGAAAAATATGAAAAGCCAATGTTCTTCCAAATTAAAGATTAAGAACTTGATTTGGAGAGAGGCTCTTAGTGGGCTCCCTACAATGAAATGCTAGCAAGAACGGGTCTATGTTGACAAAACCTGCTCGCCCTATGGTGAAGAGTTTGAAACTACTACCCATATGCTTCTGTTGTGTGATGTGCGTTGCAAATGGTTTATCATCTGCGTCGCATATAGCTCAGCATGCGACGTAGATGGGAGACGCGCAGCAGCCCAATAAGCCCCAGGCCACTCATTTGCGTCGCACATAGTGCCACATGAGACGCAAATGTTGGTCATCTGCGTCGCATGTGGCACTATGTGCGACGCAAATGCGTGTTTTTTGGTTTTTTTTTTTTTTTTCATATACTAAACCTCAAGCTTAAAAACTAAATGAACGTTATATTAATAATTATGAGCAGAAAATTCGATAGAGTCTCCTTTGTAATTTGGACAACCCAAGAAATCGTTGGGATATATAATCAAAACCTGTTCCAGTACATCTCAATCAAGCAACCAATGTTGCAATCAAGCAACCAACAAGGTTCAATCAACAAAATATTGTTCAACCTATAAATACACATACACTAACTAGTTAGTTTGCTGCTTCGACGACCCGTACAAAGTATTGCGCAAAAAGTTCTTTGAGGTTGTTGATCTCAGCTATGGAGTATGGCTCAAGAATTTGTGGAAAAGGCCTAGAAATATATTAAATTAGTTAATATACTTTAAAATTCTATAAGTATAAATAACCAATTTACAACATACATATACCTCCTGTAAATTATTTGAATCATAGTAGAAGCGGATGATTTGAAGCATGTATCTCATTACGAAATAGCCGCATTCCTCTCCTCCTGATTGTTGAGCACACTACACCAAATTTAAGATATATATTAGAATCAGAAAAAAATCCTAGATAGAATTATAAAATGTGTATCAAATACAAAACCATAAGAGTTTTACCTGCATAGTTATCCAAGACAATTTAGTTCCTTTATTGGATCCTTGAAGGCGCGTGAATTTTGTATATGCACTAACTATAGAAATTTGTAACAATTAATTACTATAAACATTTATAAATTATCTTAAATATCATGAAATGCATGTAAACTTATTAACATGTATGACAACTATGAACTTACGTGCATTCAGCGGTATCTTGATAGCCAAGGATCTATCTCTCTGGAGCGAATTAAATATATATACCGCTTTCTTGGATAGACAAATGACAAGAAGAATCCAATGTTTTCTAAGGCATGAAGCAAAATGTGATGTTCATATATATAACCACAAGTTCATAAAGATAAAACAAAGTTAAGATTAGTGTAACTAACATACTTTTGAATATATAGACATAGGATGTAACGCATATATTGATTCGCTTTCATTGAACTTTGCCATGTAGTTGATCACGACATCTGGTTGCGTATCATGGTTGTCGAAATCATACTTGGACACATGAAACCAATATTATTATGTCCATGCTCCTCAGTCTCCTCTGCCAAGTACCTACACTCCAAATACTTATAGTTAGGAGAAACAATAAAAATAAATATCAATGTTAATTAGTTTAGAGTTTGAGAAATCGCACATCATAAATACTTGCAAAATGGATACATTAAGCCATGCTCCCGTGAGAAGTTGAAAAACATCTTGTCGCGAGAGAATGATCATCTGATCTCTATCATAGTCGAAGACAGTACCCTTCGTAACTTGCATACCAAAAGGCTCATCTGAGGGTTGGTTGCAAAATATTCGGTGCATATCCTTGACAATATCATCCATATCCTCCATTGATAAGTCAATAAAAGGATCCACGTGCCTATGTGCAGACTCATCGGTGCAAGGATCATTACCAACTGTTTTTTTTCTTCTTCTTCTTCATCGCACCTTCTTTAGGTATATGTTCCTAATTCAATTCGACTTCTTTTTAATTCATATTATATATGTATATAGATTATTTCATATATAAATCAAGATTACTTAGTATACAAAATAAAGATTACTTAGTATATTTAAATCAAGATTTCTTAGTATATACATCTAGATTTCTTAGTATATAAATCAAACTATTAAACATAAGTTACCTGATTATCAGAGACTAAAAGTACCAACTCTTTCGGCCATTCTATGAATGAACCCTCAGCTTGACTGAGTTTCACGATGTGTGGAGTAGGTAGTGGAACTGGAGCATCTGCGTAGTCCTGAAAAAAATCATCAATGCTCACTTTCACGGCCGTAAGATGTGATTATGACTCCTTTTGTGGATGAACGGTACCCTCAGCTACAATGATCGGTCCCGAGCTATCCGCTAATGCCAAACGACATGGAGCTGGACTCTTAACATCCAATGAGAGCACATGTCATTAATTAAGTGTTTTAGAAGCATAATATCATAATCTTAGAAAATATAAAATAAATATATATACCTGCAAGTTCACAAATGGATCATTACCCCCCGAGTGAGAGCTACAAGGATCAACTAGAGTGTGAGGACTTCGGACCAGCGCATCTTCCGTAGTTTATTGCGCCACAAAAGCCATCAACCTTTCTTTAACTATTGCATCTATCTTCGAGTTCATCGCTTCCATCGTCTTTTCTCTAACTCTTTGGCTCACTCTAGCCTCGAACTCCTGCATCTCCTCATCATCCATGCCCCTACCCTTTCGAGCAGTACTACTCTAATTAGGATCTCCCCAAACAGATGTAATCCCAATGCTACCCCCAGCTGTTAACACACGCCTAGGACGGTCTTTCCTCTGTAGAGCACGTGATAGAGCATCATCCATCCGACCTGGAACAAACTCTCCTTCCTTTTCTTTCCTTTTCCAATCATCCTGCGTCCAATTAAAAAAATTCATATGATTAGTAGAATACGAGTAATTAGACAAGAAAATATCATAAAATTTGAAGAATGCTTACAATCGACTCTTTTATCTTTTGTGTTTCTTCATTAGGAAAGAAAAAATTTCCTTCCTTATCTTTTTTCGATCTCGCGAGAAGCCATGGCAAAGTTCGATCTGGCAAGGAGGAAATTACTGATGATCTAGAGGAGTCAACAGATGATGATGTAGAGGATGAAGGGATATACCCTTTGTCTTTCCAAATGCGAATCATCTTCGCATATGACTTTTGACCCAAAAAATGAGGATGCTTGTTGGCAGCCTAAGACTTTCTTGCTCTTTCACTTTTAGCCTAATACAAAAACAAGTAATTAGTCAATATTCACACAAAAAAATTTATATAATTTCATATGATTGTAACGTACATATTTTATACCTTAAACTCCTTAGAGCTACACTTTGTCACAAATTGGTCTCACATCTCTTGCGTGATGAAAGGATAGAGCACGTACGGTTGCGTATCATTGTTAGGCCCCGTCCTCGTTTTTGTGATCCATCTACTCACTAATCTTGACTTGAAATCTCTCCACCGCTTATCACAAGTAGTCAAGACATCTCGTTTTGTTCCTCGCATCCTCTTGTATTCCAAACTCTTTCTTCAATATACAAAATGTACCAATAATATACGATTCGTATAATAAACATGATCCCAATTATATTAAAAGAATAGTATTTAAAATACATAGGTTACTTACTTGAACATCTTCCCATAAACTAATTTTTACGCCTTCTGGAACATCATCCCATGTCGTGCAAGATAGACACTTTGCTTATACTGATTTCGCCGCAATGTGTCTTGTACGCACCAGCATACTCCCCAATCGGACGTATCCATTCATTCCACTGAAGTACTCTTTGGACCACGGGTTTAGAACATATCCCTTTTGCAGGACCTCTTGACTTGCTCACTTTATTCTTCCTAGTAGCTCCAACAGTAATCTCGGGCTCAGAACGTGGCTGCTGATCATCATCAGATGCATCATGCATTATCTCATCTTCCATCACTACACCTGAAACTATATACAAATACCGACCAAAGACATGTTAGATTCATCAATGAAGTACAACAAAATTATTTTAACAAAGGATAAAGTATATAATTGAAGATTATAAACAATAGTAGTTGCAATAATATTACATAAATTACACTAGTGGAAAAACAAGGAAGGGCTGCGTTTTTGGCCAGCAGCCCTTTCCATAGCAGCCCTTCAATAGATAAGAGCCCTTCACAACGAAGGGCTGCGGTTCAGGCCCAAAACACAGCCATTCTAAGCTTGAAGGGCTGCGTTTTTGGCTTAAACCGCAGCCCTTCCGCAACCTATTAAAGTGAAGGGCTGCGGTTTAGGCCTAAAACCGCAGCCCTTCACATTCAGTTTTTTTTTAAAAAAAATAAATTAAATATGCCAGCCCCCTGCATCCCCCAAAGACCCTCGCCACCCTCGGCCCGGCCCCCCGCCACCCCCCGCCACCACCCCCGCCACCCTCGCCCACCCTCCCCCCCGCCCCCGCCACCCTCGCCCATCCCCCCGCCCCCCTGCCCCCCGCCCCCCGCCCCCCCACCCCACCCCCGCCCCCACCCCCCCACCCCGCCATCCCCAAGACACCCCTCGCCCCCACCCCCGCCACCCCCCCTGCTAGCCCCCAAGACACCCTTGCCCCCCACCCCCGCCATCCCCACCCCCCCCCAGCCCACGCCACGGCCCACCCGGCCCCCCCCCACCACCCCCCCCCCCCCCCCCCCCCCGCCACCCCCACCCCCGCCACCCCCGGCCCCACCCCAACCCGCTAACCCCAAAGACACCCCCACCCCCGCACCCCGCAATACACCCCCCCCACCCCCGGCCCCCCCCCCCCCTGCCACCCATGCCCCCCCATGCCCCCACCCCCCACCGGCCCACCCCCGCCACCCCCACCCTTACCCCCAACCCCCCCACCCCCGCCCGCCACCCCCCCACCCCACCCCCACCCCCCCCCAGACCCCCCCCCCGCCCGGCCCCCACCCCCACCCCATGGCGGCCCCCCCACCCCATCCCCACCCAAAACCTCCCTTCGACACAAAAAAAGACCAATCAAATTGCAATAATATATATATGACAAGTTTTGTGAACGTAATAATTAACTTTAAATATGTATATATTTAATAATGTAAAAAGTGTACATAGAATTGATACAAACTAGTAGATGTATCATAAGCAATCATCACAAATGTGGGACGCCAACTTATCCCGAACTTCATGTAATTCGTCTGTGGTGAAGGCCCTCAAACGTGGTGTGTTATTCATATAAACCTTGCAAAACAACCAAGGAATAAACACATAATATAAGAATTCAATCATTTACCGTAGTTAGTAGTTCTAAAAAATGACATATACCTTCCCGAAATTCAATCAAAAACAAATGCAAGCCTAAAACTCTATACACTAGTTATATTATACCTTATATTATCATTTTCAAAAAGAAAATGGAGTTAAATGACTCGAGAAACATGAACTGGAGGCGAAAAGGCAAAAATAGGGCTAAAATCACATTTATGTTCCCGATATACAACCAAAAACAAATGCACGCCTAAGAATCTACATAATAGTTACATTATGCCTCATATTATCATGTTCAAAATGAAATTGGGGTTAAATGAAGCGATAATACGAATTGGACGCGAAAAGGCAAAAATAGGGCTAAAATGCCCTTTTCGTTCCCAAAATTCAGCCTACAACAATTGCAAACCTAAAAATCTACACAATAGTTACATTATGCCTCATATTATCATGTTCAAAATGCATTTGGGGTCAAATGACTCGATAAGTACGATTTGGAAGCAAAAATGCAAAACTAGGCCTAAAATGACCTTTTCGTTCCCGAAATGCAACCAACAACAAATGCAAGCCTAAAACTCTACACAATAGGTACATTATACCTCATATAATCATGTTAAAAAAGAATTACAAATTTGAGAAATTACACGCACCCGAGTTTATGTCTCATGATTTATTGACCTTCCGCCGTTTCTTAGGATCCTCAAGTACATGTATCCCTTCCGTGTGATCTACACGCATATAGTTCTCCGACATATTCACATCATCTTCCACACTATTTTCGGGATAGGTAAAAGGGGGGGAGGTCCTCAAATGCATCATATTCTTCCTCATTATCAACATCACCAATACCGAGGATACTCCTTTTACCAGGTACAACAATTGACCACTTATTATCGCCAGGATCGGTTACAAAAAAAAACTTGCTTAACTTGTGATGCAATTACAAATGGCTCCTCAGTTTCACGTAGACGACTAAGGTCAACAAGAGTGAATCCGCAAGGATCATCTTTTCTTACGCAACGTCGATTATCGTCAACCCACTTGCAACACAAGAGGCAAATATTAAAAGTACAAGTAGTCCGGCTCCCATATTTCTTCTATTCGCCCATAATAATTGCTTTCAAGCATGTACGGGCGACTTATCCTTCGAGCTTGCGTATTGTGTAGCCGACGCCACAAGTGAAACACCACTATTTTGTTGCGATGTTGACTTCAGATCTTGACGTTCACCCAAAACGTATACCCATTAATATCATAACCCTCATAAGAGCGTACGGCTTCACGAGGACCAAATGCTAACCACTTGTCTGTTTCGAGAACACTTTCATCCAAATCATTCACTACTCGTTTATGAAACCAATCAATGAAAGTCTTGTTATGCATTTGCGTCAATGCCCTAACTCCTTTTCCAGGATTGCTAACACGTAATTCCTCCATATGGTCATTTAAATAAGGATGGACAACTGCTATGTGATGCAATACAAATAAGTGAGCTTGTTTACGCTTTTCTATGGAAGGTGTGATCAATTTTGAACCAATTGTGCCCTTGCCCTCAAGTCCGCCCTCGTGTCGGGATGTCGGAAGTCCAACGGGATCAACACTAGCAAAATACTCAGCCCACAAAATTACCGATCTCTTCACCCACAACCCCTTGAATTATACTACCTTCGGTTGTGCGGGATTCCGAACTTTATCCTTCAAAGTGCCCATATATCTCTCAAAAGGATAGCACCACTTCAAAAACACTGGACCACACAGCTTAATTTCTCGAACTAGATGGACAATGAGATGGACCATAATGTCAAAGAATGCGGGGGGAAAAAACATCTCAAATTTGCATAGAGTTTCAACTACTCTGGCCTGCAAGGAATCGAGGGTCGACGGTTCTAGGACTTTGCTGCATATTGTATGGAAAAATGAACAAAGTTCGGTAATGGTGTGCCTCACATGCTTTGGAAGTATCCCACGAATTGCAATCGGTAAGAATACTTGCATCATGACATGACAATCGTGAGATTTCATACTCGATAACTTCAATTCACCATTTAAGGTAACAAACCGCTTCATATTCGATGAGTAGCCAGTTGGGACCTTAATGCCATACAATGACTCGCAAAAAATCCGTTTTTCCGCACGTGACATCGTGTAGCAAGCTGGTGGCAAATAATTCTTCTCCGAATCCTCCACCTTCTTTTTACTTTTTCGAGTTTCATCATCAACCCTTTCCTCCACTACTTTCTTCTTCCTTCCGTCCCTTTTTCGAGCCCACAACTCTGGTCGAAGCCCCTGTTTTTCCAAGTAAAGTCGTGACGCCTTAACATCTTTTGTCTTGCCCGGAATATTCATAAGTGTCGTAAGAATAGCTTCACAAACATTCTTCTCTATGTGCATGACATCCAAACAATGTCTGACCTTTAGATCTTTCCAATATGGGAGTTTCCAAAAAATGGACTCCTTTTTCCATAATCCCGTAGGTCGATCAACCTCACTAGCAGGTTTACCAAAGATTGTTTCAATGCCCTTCACCTGATTATAAACTTCATTACCAGTTAATGGTCTATGAGCAACTTCTTCTTCAACCGTCCCATCGAATGCCTTCTTCTTAAACCTATAGGGATGGTCGTGTCTGAGGTGCCTTCGTGTGCGCATATACACATGTTTGCAGCCCTTAAGGTGTGTAGATTTCATGTCATCTACACAAATTGGGCAGGGGTTGTTTTCCTCTCGTCTTATACCCAGATAAGTTCCCATAAGCTGGATAATCGTTCATAGTACAAAAAAGCATGGCACGCAGAGTGAACATCTCATTAGCATACGCATCAAATACTAACACTCCTTCGTTCCACATCTTCTGTAAATCTTCAACAAGCGGCTGGAGGTATACATTAATGTCATTTCCAGGTTGTTTGGGCCCCGATATAAGAAGCGACAGCATCATGTGCTTGCATTTCATGCACAACCAAGGAGGCAAGTTATAAACCACTATGACCACTGGCCATGTACTATGCTGCGAACTGAGATTGCCAAAAGGGTTCATGCCATCCGTACATAATCCAAGCCTTAGATTCCTATCGTCATTACCAAATGCCTTATGCACCCTGTTGATACTTTTCCACTCAGGCGAATCAGCCGGATGCTTGAGCAGACCGTCTTTCTTCCTACAATCTGCATGCCACCTCAAATTCTTCGCATCTCCTTTAATTGAGAACATGCGCTTAAATCTAGGTATTATGGGTAAATACCACAACACCTTAGCTGGTGGTCCTTCACTACCTCCAGCTCCTTCACGCTTGTACCTCGACAATCCACAACGTGGACACTCATGTAAATGCTCATACTCATTACGATAAAGCACACAATCGTTAGGACAAGCATGTATCCGCTCGTACTCTAAACCGAAAGGACACATCAGTTTTTTCGCATAATAGTACGACTTTGGCAGTTCATTTCCATCAGGGAGCATATCAGCTAAAACTTCCAACAACGATGTGAAACTAGAGTCCGTCCAACCAGCTTTCGACTTAATGTTGAACAGTGTTATCACCGCGGAATGTTTGGTGTACTTTGTACAATCTGGATACAACGGCTTTTCAGCAGCCTCAGACATAGACTCAAAAATACGAGGTCGTTTACACGACTGATCCTCAACCTCGTGTATCATCTCGTCTACCCGATCCCTATCAGCATCTGCAAACTCATCATCCAAATTCTCATCCCCGAACTCATCATCCTTCTTTTCTTCACATACATCGTTCATTACTCTAGAGCTTCCTATATACTTCCCCTGCTCACCATGCCAAACCCATACGTGGTATTGAGGCCTAAACCCACGACGAAAGACATGCTCCCTAACCACATGTATACTACTAACCTTGCTCACATTTCTACAATCGAAACAAGGACAATAAAAGTCGACTGCTCCAGAGGATGCTTGATATTGTAATGCAGTTGTACAGAATTCTGAGACCCCTTTCACAAACTCAATCGATTCACGACTACCATACATCCAAGTACGATCCATCTCATTCAAGAAGACCTCTAATAATTAAACACAACCATTCATTATAATGCATCAATCATTATTTAAGTACATACACTCACATATCATCATATCACACACGTATAGAGCAATCTAAGATAGTGACATGTTCAATTGTATGCATGCAGCCGAAGGTCCTTATCACTCCAACCTAACCCATCCTTGGACGTCTAATCTCACTAGTGAATGTGTGCCAACTTTTCAATTCTAAGGAAAATCCGGCAGCATTTCCCTACAGTTCTCCAACTACACAATGTAGATAATTGCTTATCTACATATGTACCCAGAGAACAATGTAGAGAAACGATGAGCCAAGATTTTCCTCAGAATTGAAAAGAAGACACACATTCACCACCTAAGTGAGATCAAACGTCCAAGAACAGTCCCAAACCGGGGACTATTCGAGACTTACTCCTAATGAGTAAGTCTTGAACGGGTATCTAGGCATATGATGACAATTCAAACAACTTGTAGATTTCATAGCTAAATTACATTGCGTTTTCATACAATCTCATATCAAGAAATCTACATACATTATAAGAAATACATATATCAATAAATTATCATAACTTAATCAAATTGAATCACATGACAACTTTGTCTCATCAACAAATTAAATCAAACAAAAAAGACAACGCAATTAAACTAGTTACCTCTTAACACCAATGATAAGCAATGAAGAGAGTAGAGATAGTTGGAACATTATTTGCCTTCCTAAGCCTCTTCTTCCTACAATTAACAAAACCCACATTGCACATTAATCATTTAATTCAATTAAGAAAAACAAAACTAACTTAAAAACATTAATTCATACTTAACTAAGCAAAAAATTAGCTAAACCCAAGAGCTAGCAATGAAGAAAGAGTAGGGCAGTGGTGGTGGTAGTTGTTGCTGCCGCTTGTGGGTGGTGGCGCTGCGTAGTGGTGGAGGAGCTCCACACCCTAAACCCACTCAAATGGTGGAGAAGACAAGAGAAAAGAAGAGAAGAGAAGCTTAGAGAAGAGAAGAGAGGTGAAGAAAGAGAAGGGTTGTGGTGGTGAAGCAATGTGGGTGCTCCGACGTCAGGGCTCCGGTGATGGGGCGTTAGGGTTAATGTGCGAGTGAGTGAGAGGGAGGGCGAGGGGTTTTTCGCTCGTTAAATGCGTGTAAGGGAGGGAAATTTAGAAAATATGTCTACCTACTGTGTGTGCGCGCAAAATTGGAGATATGGTGGGATCAGAAGGGCTGTGGTTAGTCTAGGAAACGCAGCCCTTCGTTTATGAAGGGCTGCGGTTTCGAGGCTAACCGCAGCCCTTCATTAGTAGGGCTGCGGTTAGCCCCAAAACCGCAGCCCTTCATACTGCATGAAGGGCTGCGTTTTCTTGTTAACCGCAGCCCTTCAATAAAAGGGCTGCGGTTTCTAAAGAAAACGCAGCCCTTCTTGCGCAGCCCTTCCTTTTTTTCCCCCTAGTGTTACCTATTAATCAGTTCCTTCTTTGATAGCGTAAAATCCCTCATTATGGTCTCGACGAATGTAATTTGTGTCCAGATCTTCCCCTAATGTACTTGGAATGACTATTGACGAAGCAATGACTTCAATGAATTGCTTATCATATTCTTCTTCATCGTGTACATCATCAATTCCAAGTATTCTCCTTTTTCCTTCAATGACAACAGACCATTTTGAATCGGCATGGTCAACCATGTAGCATACTTGTTTTGCTCGTGATGCCAATATGAGAGTATCTTCATGATGCCCTAACCGGCTGAAATTGACTAATGTAAAAAAGTCATGTTCATCCTTCTTTACACCACGACGAATATCAAACAACTTGCATTAGAAGAGCGGAATCTTGAAGTCAACATAGTCAAGTTCTAATATCTCTTCACTGAACCCGTAGTAAGACTTCATTGTCTCAAAAATCGTTCTATCCCTTCTACTTTCATACTCTGATGACAAAGCCCCCAACGTAACACCACTGTTTTGCATCGTGGATTTGTCATCTTGCCGCTTAGTGTAAAATGAATAACCATTGATGTCATACCCTTAATAGGAAAGAACTTGCATCTTTGACCTATATGCCAACCATCTCAACGTATTCGATACATCATTAGGAGTGTGAGATAATTGGTTCATAACTCGTTCTTTACACCAATCAACGAACGACCGATTATGCTCAATCATCAACTCACGTTCATTCTTTAATGGTTACTGAACACTAAGCATCTTCTTCTGCTCATCTAAGTAAGGATGAACTTGTTTCAGATTTTCTAACACCAACAATTCTGCTTTTCTTTTCAACACTCCATCAAGACACAATCTTTTTCCCCCAATGGTACCACAACCATCAAGCCTTCCTTCATGTCTAGATTTTAATCCAATTGCTTGTGCACATGCTAAATACTGACTTACATATTTAGATACTTCCTCCGCAACTGTTCTTTGGATAATACTTGCTTCTGGTCTAGCTGGATTCATCACTTTGCCCTTGAGAGTACCCATATGCCTTTCGAAAGGCCACATATACCTCATACAAACGGCCCCACAAAGTTTAATTTCTCGGATAAGATGAATTATCAAATGAGGCATGATGTCAAAGAACAATGGAGGGAAGTACATTTCAAATCGACACATCATCTCTATTACATCGGCTTGCAAGTTATCTAGAGTGTTAGGATCAATCACCTTGCTAGAGATAGTTGTGAAGAAGAAACACAGCTTTGTAATCGTGTATCTTACTTGGGAAGGCAAAATTCCTCGTATTGCAACAAGTAATAAATGCTGCATCAAGACATGACAATCATGAGATTTAAAACCAATGAGTTTCAAGTCCTTCAGTGAGACAAAGGTTTCGAAAATTTGACGAGTATCCAACAGGGACCTTTAACCTATTAAGAGACTCACAAAAACTCGTTTTCTTCTTCTTAGACGAAGTGTAGCAAGCTGGTGGAAGATAATAGCGTTGTCCCCGCTCCTAAGGTGCTAATTCTGGTCTGCCCATTTCAGCCATGTCGTTCCTAGCTTTAACTCCATCCTTTGTCTTCCCGGGCATATTCAACAATGTTCCGACAATGGCATCACAAATATTTTTCTCAATGTGCATTAGATCAAGACAATGTCTGACTTCTAAACATTCCCAATATGGGAGGTCTCAGAACTTAGACCTTTTCTTGTATCAGTTCTTTGAGACACTTTTCAAGGGCTTGTCAAACACTGTTTCAATATCCTTTACCCGCTTAGAAACCTCTTTTCCACGTAAGGGTACAGGGGCTTCTCTCATCTCCACTTTTCCGTTGAACAGCTTTTTCTTCTTACGAAATGGATGATCTAAAGGAAGCCATGTACGATAATGCAGGTATACATTCTCCCCATAATGATGTAATGGCTCATCAATCATATCCTCATCACAAATAGGGCATGCCTTTGCTAATTTAATTGTATACCCTGACAAATTCCTATAAGCCAGGAAATCATTAATCGTGCAAAATATCATGGCACGTAATGTGGAGTCAGTTTTCGTATACGCATCGAACATCGAAACACCTTCATCCCACAATAATTTCAGATCTTGGAGGAGTGAGTCAAGATACACATCTATGTCGTTTCCGGATTGCTTAGGACCCGAATTAAGAAGTGATAGCAGAATAAATTTACGCTTACTACATAACCAGGGGGGCAGATTATAAATGGTTAGTAAAACCGGCCAAGTGCTATGCTGGGTACCTAGTGTGCCAAATAGGTTCATCCCATCTGTACAAAGTCCAAGCCTAAGATTTCGAGGTTCTTTACCAAAAACGGGAAACTTTCGATCGATATTTCTCCATTGCGAAGAATTGGCCGAATGTCTAAGCATCCCATCTTGCTTCCTCTTGTCCGTATGCCACCTTAATAATTTAGCATTATTTTCATAAACGCCTAAATCTCGGAATGATTGGAAGATACCAAAGAACCTTCGCCGAAGTTTCTTTCTTTCTAACTCCCTCATCATCCTTCTTTATATTGTACCGAGACTCTCCACATCTTGGACATTCACCCAAATCCTTGTACTCATTTCGATACAGTACACAATCATTTTGACATGCATGTATCTTCTCATATTCCATACCTAATGGACATATCAATCTCTTTGCCTCATATGTAGAGTTGGGAATTTCATTCCCATCTGGTAGCAATTCTTGTAAAAAAGTAAACAACTCACTTAGACTTTTATCTGTCCAACTATGCTTCGATTTCATATTGAATAATGTGAGGATGCTAGAAAGTTTAGTGAAATTCTTACACCCCGGATACATAGGTTTGTCCGCTGCACTTAGAATCCTATCATACATATGCGGACGATCGGTTCCTTCTTCCTCCAAATTGTGCAGCATCTCATCTACCCTATTATTCTCATTATCATCCTCTCCTTTTTCGATATCATCCTCAACCTCATCATCAATGTGATCAACATACAAATCATCACACAAGCTAGTGGAGCTCATACCCTTATCATAAAGCTCTCCATGCCATGTCCACCTAGTATAGTTACTCTTAAACCCACGACGAATCAAATGGTCCTTAATTTGATCCACATCACGATACCCCCTAGCGTTATCAAATTCAACGAGGTTCAGCCAAACAAGGGCTTATGTCCTCCTATGCTAGTATTCTTATTAATCAAATCTGAAAAACAAGAATACTCTCGCATTCTCCCATTTCCCTTACTCCAGGGAAACAACACACCCCACACCAACTCTTATGTGCTACTTCGCACTTGAACTCAGAAGCACTCGCGAATGAACTCACAAACGCTACCCAACCTCTTACCCCTCTATTATAGTTTCAATACAATCATTTCTTTTTCCAAAAGGCTTTCTTACAAAGCAGACAAAAAGTAATGTAAAGTTCAATTTGAAACGCGTACTCTATTTTAGGGAATTGTTCAGTTGTTCTCTATGTGAAACTCTCAAAATTACTCGATAAAATCCGGGAGAGGATGAAGGGTGTGTAGAATCGTTATTCAGTATTTATAGACCAAGGCTTAACCTTTGAGCGTGTGCTAATTCAAGATATCAAAGAAATGATTATCTTAAGTTGGAAAAGCATATCTTGAACAATATCTTTCTTTAGGGAAAGATACTATCCAAGTTATACACATGATTAAGGAAATAAAATATGAAATCACAATCCTAAAGGTTGGCAACCCTTTTATTAGAAAGTATTTATGAAAATAGTTCATATGGGGTCTTATTCAATTTAGGTCCAATAAGAGCACGATTCAAGATATACCATGCAGTGTTCACAACATTTCGCCAAAAGCTCTTAGGAAGACCACTTTCAATAAGCATCGTCCTCGCCATCTCCTCTGAGTTCTATTCTTTCTTTCCACAACACCATTTTGTTGTGGTGTTCTAGGGGCAGAGAAATTGTGAATTACTCCATGCTCTCTACAAAAATCAATAAAGCTCGAATTATCAAACTCAATGTCATGATTAGATCTTACTGCATCCAGCTGATGATTTAGCTATTCTGTACCTATTTCACTAATGCAGCAAACTCGTTAAATATCTCATCCTTTAAATACAAAAATATAACCCATGTAAACCTAGAAAAATTTTCAATTTATAACACAAACAAACCTATAACCATTTCAACTTAATTTGCATACGCAGGGAACCACATAAATCAATATGCAGAAGTTCGAAAGGTCTGCTGGTACTCATGATAGTTTTTGGCTTCAAAGAGGACTTTACATATTTCCCTTTGTTACATTCCAAACAAACTTTATCAATCTCGTATTTAACATTTGGAAGACCAATTACTAAGTCACGAGTTTTAAGTTTATTCAAAAGTGTCAAGCTTGCATAACTAAACCTCTTATGCCAAACCCATTGATTTGAATCGAAAACAGCACTCAAACAAATGGACTTGTTCTCCATAATTTTATCTAGTAAAGTGATAGAAATATTATCTTTCCTGGTTCCCTCACAGACAAGTTCACCTGTTTGTGAATTAACTATGTGATAAAGGTCAGCTTGAAACTCAACTCGATTGCCTTTATCACGTAATTGAGAAATGCTCAAGAAATTATGTTGCAATCCATCAACATAATATACATGATATATAGCTTGTGAAAGTGACTTACCAACTTGACCTATACCAGCAATGGAACTTGATGTTATCTCCAAAAGTAACACTTCCACCATCATAGGCTGTGAGTGAGAGAAATTGCTTATTATCCCCGAACATGTGTCTTGAGCAACCACTATCCATATACCAAAAGGTACTACCTCTCACTTTAGCCTGCAAGAAACAATCAAACATTAGATTTAGGAAACTAAACTTTTTTGGGTCCATTTCCACAAACAGTTGATTCTAGCTGGTTCTTCTTCACCCAGACCTGCTTAACATGTTTGTTATTTCTTTCCACACTATTCTTTCTAGCTGGACAATTTAAAATCTTATGTTCATTCATACCACAATGATAACACACATGCATGTCCTTCACAAGAACATACTTACCACTTTTGAATTCCTTAATCCAAGTGATCCCCCTTAGGTGCCAGTTGGCCCTAGTTCTCATCATCCTGGAATAATTAAGATTAGTTGTACTACTGTTACCTTCCATGGAGGTAAGATGATTCAAGGTATTCCTTGCAAACAAAAGCTTTTCAACATGCCTTTTGACTATGTTGAAGCTCTTTGTCCTTGGTTTCAAGGACTTTAATTAGAAAAGTATTTTTCTCATCATAGCTTTGAATTCTTTTTTTTTTCTCAAGATAAAATTCAAGTTTTGAAACCATGGAGTCATTTCGCATGTTAACAACCACTTTCTGCTTTCCTTTATTCAATTGATAAATTTCAGCATAAAGATCACAAATTTTTCCTTCAAACTCAGCAATCATCTCACTTACTTCAACACAAGAACCTGCAGGGGAAACAGTTAGCTGGACAGTCTTAAGTGTAACAAACTCTCTATGCATTTCTTGTGCATCATCAACCAACAGATAAAAAGCATGTAGTAGATTAGACTTACTTATAGTGTTTGCCTTACTCTTAAAAGCAACAAAATTTGGGGGACCATATGAGTTAAACTATTCCTTTATCATTTCTCTTAGATAATTTATCCTTCCATTTTGGACAATCACGAATGATGTGTCCGAATTCTCTGCAATTAAAACGACCTATTTAAGGGTTAGTTTTCTTGAAAATTTTACCTTTGAGGTTTTTCCTTTGATCTTTGAAATGCCTTTCAAAGCGCTTAGCCATCATTGCTATGTCATCCTCTTCTTCTTCAACTGTTCCCTTCAAAGCAACACCTCTTACTGGTCCATTGTCACTCTTAGACTCAACCAACATCTCATGAATCATCCGGGAACCAATTAGCTGTTCTAGACTCTGTGAAGTGAGATCTTTTGCTTCATAGCTAGTTGTTACCTTAGCTGTCCATACACCTGTTAAACTTATGAACGTTTTCCTAACCAAGTTCTCATCAGACAAACTTTTACCAAGAGATTTTAAATCATTTACAATAGTCATAAATCTACCAAAAATTATTTGTTTTTTTTATCCTTATTCATGTTAAAAGTTTCGTGTTTAGACATAAGTAAATCAATTTTAGACCACTTTAACTCACTGGTTTCCTCATAAGCAAGTTCGAGGGTATCCATATCTCTTTGGCAGAGACACAAGCAGAGATTCTATTTGTCTCATTCTCTCTAATGGCCTGTTGCAATATGGACATAGCTTTGGCGTTCTTCTAAAAATTCTTGTAATCAGTATAAGTATACTCGCTCTCCTTCTTCGCAACTGAGGAACCATCAACCTTCTTGGTAATCTCTATTGGTCAATTCTGGACAACTAACCACCACTCGTAATCAATAACAATGATGATATTCCTCAATCTATTCTTCCACCAAGCATAGTTTTCCCATTGAACTTTGGAGTCTTGTTGTCGTACCCCATAGCGTTCATTTCTTGAGTATTCATGATCAACTTCTCTAGGTGTTATCCTATTAAGAAGAACCTGCTCTGATACTAATTGAAGGTTTACAATATACTCAAGAGGGAGGTGAATTGAGAACTTATGAGAATTGGTGCTAAATTCAATTTTCTTTCTATTTAAGGAGGAACTAGTTGAGCTGGTTCCTGACAGCGAAAAATAATAGAACTCGAAACCAGTAAAGAACACACAAACTTTAACGAGGTTCAGCGAAACAAGGGCCTACGTCCTCCTATGCTAGTTTACTTATTAAGCAACTCTAAAAAACAAGAATACTCTCGTTGATATGCTTAAGTTATACGATGTTTTTATTATATTTTGGATGCATTTTGCTACGGGTCTGATTGCAATTGTTCTCGTTTGCAATTATTTCAACCTTAGCGGAAGTTCAAAGTTTTATGAGTTAATTAGTGCTAAAGTTCTAAGTTCTGAACTTTTAAGGCAAAATGGTTTTGAAGGGTGTTTAATTGAAGATATATTGGGAGTTCTAAAAAATGTAGCATCGTAGCATGATGGGCGAGTATCCAAAGCATGAGCCGATGATGTTGCATTAGTCAAGCGTCTGCACAAGCTCCAACCAAGCATTGCCGCAAGCACCAACCTAGTAGCAAGCCTGCCCAGCAACTCAGCACTCGTGTGCTAGCAGCTAGCAGCACCAGTGGATAGTCGCACCTCGCGAGCCTCGTCACAGGTTGCGACTGGGAATGAGCAACAGGTTGCACCTCGTGACCACTTTCACGGGTCGCGACAGGCGATGAGCTGCACCTCGCACCTGGCAAGCGTGGTTACGGGTTGCAACACTTTTGTCTAGCCAAGTTCTGCAGCGTCGGCTAGGACCAGTAGCACGTCGCACCTCGCGACCCTTACGGCGGTTATTGGCTGGCGATTTACGCGTGGTTTATAAGCCACGAAAACCTATTTTCAATGGAGAGGGGGAGCATAGCCGAACAAGGGTAGAGAGATAAACCCCTGCTCTCTTCTTTTTCATTCTTCACTCTTCTTAGTTTTCTTAGATTTATTAGAGATTTCAATGTTGGATTTGGTTTACGCCATGCCGATTGTAGCTTTAACCGCTCTTGAGCAAGATTAGCATGAAGCTTCAATAATTATTGTGAGATATTTCCTCTCTAGTTATGTACTTTGATTATGATTTGATTTCCATATTTTAATTTCATGATTATTGCATCATTTGGCTAAGAACGTTACTAGTTTGATTGTGTGATTAATCTATTGCTAGATTTAAGAATATAATCGGATTGTTTTATTCTTTTATCAATTTGTAGCAAAGTAGGGAATAGCTTGGATGCAGATCATCTTGGTTATTTCTTGGGAAAATTAAATCAGCTGTTGAATATTTATCGCGTGTATGACATTAGCAGGTCTATTGGTCTCTGTGTTTATTGCTGCTATTGGATTAAACTTAGATGCTGATCGGACTAGGTTATCCTTTAGTTAGGATTTTATAGTCACGTCGATCGTGCTATTCAACTGCGAATAAGGAGAACAAGATATTAACTCTCAACAATAGATGATCAAGGGTTTAATTATAGTCGAGGTTCAATCCACTTATAAGGGTCTTTGATACAAGTGGGACCTCCTAACAAGTGGGATATGCTAATAGCCTCACTTGTATCAAAGATTAATCCACTTATAGCTATTAAATAATTTTAAATCGGTTGCATCTTTACTATGGTTAAGGCCCCACACCCATACCTGATCATGGTTTCACTCGTCCCATGCAAATTTTTCCCTTCAATCACCCTACAATCTTTGTTCAATTATGGTTAAGGCCCAAAATTTAAAGATTGTCTTTACAATCTTATTTCTCACTCATGGTTAATGGTGCTCTTATATAGTCTAAGGATTAATGCTATATTCTTTTTTACTATTCCCCCTACCTATTTGGCTACTACAGTCCCACGCCTCCCACATCACGTGTTTTTCTTTTAGAATTATTTTGGTTTCTCTAACCTATGCACGTAGTCCATAGATTTAGCTTTAGTCAACAAAATTGATAAATATGGCATACTTAATTAAACATGTATTCTCAAACCTGATATCTAATTCGTTTTATGAGAATAATATCTTTAATTAAACTATGCATATTTATCAATTTTGTTGAATAAAGCTAAAAACAAATATTTATCAATTTTGTTTTTCTTTTAAAAGTCCCTTTTTATAATTGGATAGATACTCCTGTTGTACGTGTAATTTAATCACCGTATTAATTAGTGTGAGGCGTATTTACACCTAGGTGCTGAATAGATACGGTTGCATATTATTTAAGCAAATGAAACTGTTAAAATATTTATTTTTGTCTCCATGTTCTTTAGTTGTTCAACTTCTTTTGTCATGGTTAAATATTGTAATATTTAGTTGCATTCTGAATACTAATACTACAATTATATTGGAAAACGTAAAAGTCATAAAATTTAGGAGAAATACTCAGAGAAAGCTGAGAGAATTCCATTTTAGAGAGTAAGTGAAATTGTATCATTTTATTTGTGATAAATTACAAAGATGATCCTCTAGCCTATTTTTATTAGAAACATAACAAAAGATACTACAACCAACAACATAAGATGATTTTTTATAGAATGATTTTTTTTTTAGAAGAAAAAAAAAACAAGATTAAATCAAGCTTTTAGTGGCAACTTTTTTAAAATATAAATAAATGTCACAATCAAAACATGGTTTTCAAAGGATTGAAAAGAAAGATTAATAATTCAGCAGAGCACAAAAGCAATTAACCATAAAAATAATGTCATAAATCTGAACTCCAATAACTTTACGATTTAGGTTAATAAAAAGAAAAAATAACCAAACAAAATAAATGACAATTAATAAAAAAAATAGAACTCAAAGTTCTTTACAGGTTCTGCATATTAAAAAAAAGAAAAATAATCTTTTAATAAGTTACTACTTTTTCTCATAAAAAAAGTACTACTAGTAATTTTTTTTTAAAAACTAGTTCTCTCAAGTCTCCTCTCTGGCGCTGCACTAGGGTTTGAGTTCACAATCCTGGGTCTCCATTCCTTTCACGCGAATTCCTGAGCCTTGTGATCTCTATTGGGATTCTCGTCAGTCATCATGGCTGATGACATCGCTCTTAAGGTTTCTAACCTTCGAATTACTGCTGAGGAAGATCGAACAATAGTGGAGGAGTTCGATAATGATGACAATAAAAACGATTTTGCCGCATCATTGGTGGGTAAATTTTTGACAGTTCGATCCTATAATTTTGAGGGGCTTAAAAGAACCCTAAATCAAATATGGGCAATTTCGAAAGGTGCGATTCTTCGCAAAATTGAGAACGATTTGTTTGTGGTGCAATTCGCGTGCAAACGTGACCGAGACAAAGTATTGGCTGGAAGGCCTTGGACGTTCGATCAGAGCCTTGTTATGCTCCAAGAAATTGAAGAAGACATCCAACCTTCGAACATTGTGATGAAGATGTGGCCTTTATTTATGGGTTCGGCTTTATAACTTGCCAATGTGAAGCTAATCTGAGACCCATATTCGCATGATAGGAGGTATTATAGGGGATGTTCTTGATCTGGACTCGGATGGAATAACGTGGGATAAATCGGCACGCTTAAAAATCTTGTTGGATGTCACTCTCTTAGGAGAATTCAGCGCATAGCTATGAAGAATGGCAACACAGCTTTGGTAGAGATAAAGTACGAACATTTGCTGACGTTTTGCTTTGCCTATGGAGTTATAGGTCACATTGAACGTGACTGTTTGAAGGCTATTGATGATGAAAAAGAGGAAGAGAAACAATGGGGTGCATGGCTTCGGGCCTCGCCACGTAAAGGGAGACGGAAGTTAGAGGAGGAAGCAAATCAGTTTTTACGTGGAGCTCGAAGTCTGAATTTTCGAGAGGATAGAATGGAGGTTACAAAGATACAAAAAGCTCCTGTGGAGGTGTTAGAGTTGTCGGAGCAGACTCAAAAGCCCCCCTTGGAGGAACCGGAGACGATCTCGAAGTCCACTCCCATCTTAGATGTGAGTTCTGTGACCCAGCATGCTTCGACGGCTACACAAAGCCCAGGTGAACCAAAAATTTCTTTCCTATTTGTTGTTGGGAATAGTAGCCATGCTACTAAGATTAAAAAAATTAAAGAATACAAAACATGTTGTGCCACCTGTTGACAATTCTTTAATTACTCATCCTTGTAATATATCAGATGGTGTTATGGCTGGTGATAAAAGGAAATTGGTTGACAATATGATGATTGATGATGGGGTTGAACAAGTTGAATTAGGTGCAAAAAAACAAAAATTGTATCTGCATTCTATTGCTGGCAGTGGTAGTAACATTGTCGAGGCAGAGGTTGGGAGTGACCAACCCTGCCAGGCGTTATGAAAATATTATGTTGGAACTGTCAGGGCATGGGTAACCCTTGGACAGTTCGTCAGATGAGGAGACTTTATGAGTCTCTTACCCCCGACATATTTTTTGTGTCGGAAACAAACAAAAAATATCGTGGAGCAGAAAAAAGAGTGTTTGGGGTTCTCTTGTGCTTATGGGGTGTCGAGTGTGGGGAGAGTAGGTGGTTTATGTATCTTTTGGAAGGAAGAGACCATTTCTTTCAATTTAGTTTCATCCTCCCAAAATCATATTTGTGGTGATGTTGTTAGTAAGGGTGATAAAGTTTGGAGATTTGCGGGGAGTTATGGGTGACCGGAGGAGGAAAACAAACACAAAAGCTGGACTTTGATTAAAAAGCTTTATGAGGAGTATGAGGGGCCGATTGTTTCTGGAGGGTAATTTCAATGCAATTTTGAGTTATGATGAAAAGGAGGGGGCTAGAGCAGAGATAGGCGGGCTATGAAGGGTTTTTGTGATGTGATAGAGAGTTGTAGGTTGGGTGAGTTGCGGTTTGTGGGGCAATGGTATACTTGGGAGAGGGGAAGAAGTCCGGAGACCAGAATTAGAGAGAGACTTGATCGATTTATAGTGTCTCGTGATTGGTTGGAGTTATTCCCCGAGGCTTTCATTGAGCACTCGGTGAGATATAGCTCGGATCATGATGTGGTGGTGTTGAAAGAGAGTGCTGGTGGTGGAGAGCGAGTTAGGCGTAGTCGAGGTTTCAGGTTTGAGACTGGATGGTTGTTAGATGAGTCATGTGAGGAGGTGGTGAGGAATGCTTGGTGTACAGCGGAGGGTGAGCGTATAACCGAGAGATTGGGGGCGGTGGCGAGAGATTTGCAGGGGTGGAGTAAAAAGAGTTTCGGGAATTTAAAGAAGCAAATTGCAAGAGTTGAGAAAGATTTACATGAGGCGCAGAGGGGTACGACTATGAGGGAGTGTTGTGGGATTTGTGTGGTGCTTAAGAGTGAGCTTGATGCTTTACATGCTAAAAATGAGGCTTAGTGGTACCTTCGGTCGAGAGTTGCGGAAGTGAAGGATGGGAATAGAAACACTGCCTATTTCCATCATAAAGCTTCTCAGAGGAAGAAAAGGAACTATATACACGGTATTTATGACAGAGAAGGTGTGTGGCAAATGGAGGAAGAAAGCATTGAGATGGAGGTGGATCGATACTTTGATACTATATTCACTTCTTCTGAGCCATCTGGAGAAAATTTGCAGGATGTTTTAAAGCATGTGAGGGCTTCTGTGACACAGGAATACAATGACATTTTGCTTCGTCCATACACAAAAGACGAGATCTATGATGCATTGAGTTAGATGCACCCTTGCAAGGCCCCTGGGTCTGATGGGATGCATGCTATATTTTATCAGAGATTCTGGCATATCATTGGAGATGAGGTATTTAATTTTATTAGCAATATTCTACATAACTTTTCTTGTTCGGGAGATGTTAATTGTACAAATATTGCTTTTATTCCTAAAGTGAAATCTCCTATTGCTGTATCTGAGTTTAGGCCTATCTGTTTATGTAATGTATTGTACAAAATAGCTTCTAAAGCTCTTGTTCTGAGGCTTAAACAATTTCTCCCTGCAATTGTAACTGAGAATCAAAGTGCCTTTGTCCCTGGAAGAATGATTTCTGATAACTCTCTCATTGCTCTGGAAATTTTCCACACTATGAAAAAGAGGAACAACAGCAGGAAAAGGCTTGATTACAATGAAGCTTGATGTGAGTAAAGCCTATGACAGGGTGGAGTGGTGTTTTCTCAGGAAGCTCCTTCTGACAATGGGTTTTGATGGAGATGGGTCAATCTGGTGATGAGTTGTGTGTCAACAGTTTCTTATTCTTTCATTATTAGTGGAACAGTATGTGGTTCAGTGACTCCCTCTAGAGGATTGCGCCAGGGTGATCCTCTATCTCCTTTCCTATTTATCTTGGTTGCTGATGCCTTTTCTCAGATGATTCAACACAAAAGGTGACTACAAGAGATATTCATGGTGCGAAAGCTAGCCGGAGTGGTCCAGAAAGTTCTCACCTTCTTTTTGCAGATGAAAGAATTCTCTGTACCGGGCTACCCGACAGGAATTCTTAACAGTATTTGATATTCTCATCAAATATGAAGCAGCATCCAGGCAGAAAATTAATTATGAAAAATCAGAAGTATCCATATGAGGCAAGTTGACAGACACCAGAAGTATCTTGGTATTCCATATATCTGTGGGAGATATAAGAAATTGATTTTTCGGGAACTCTTAGATAGGATGTGGAAGAAGTTGAGGGGTTGGAAAGAAAAGCTACTGTCGAGAGCAGGAAAAGCGGTTCTTATCAAGGCTGTCATTCAAGCATTGCCTACATATCTGATGGGCGTCTACAAGCTCTATGTTGCTGTTACACAAGAAATCCACTCTACCATGGCTAGCTTTCAGTGGGGAGGGAAGGGGGATGAGCGGAAGATGCAGTGGTTAAGTTGGGAGAAAATGTGCAAACCAAAGTGTATGGGGTATGGGTTTTCAGAAACTTTCGGTTTTAATGATGCTTTGTTTGGTAAACAAGTTTGGCGGTTATTACATTATAAAAATTCACTTTTGAGTAGGGTAATGAGTGCCAAAT
This sequence comes from Beta lomatogona, assembly GCA_947646795.1. Taxonomy (NCBI): domain Eukaryota; kingdom Viridiplantae; phylum Streptophyta; class Magnoliopsida; order Caryophyllales; family Amaranthaceae; genus Beta; species Beta lomatogona. The sequence continues at coordinate 4,776,048 of CANSNZ010000942.1, forward strand.
ATTACCCTCATGGAGGTGTTTGTCAAGCAAGAGGTGAGGCTACTCGAATAGCTATTCGTGGCGGAGCATTTGGGGTGTGAAGAGTTTGGTGATAGAGGGTTTGATTTAGAGAGTTGGAGATGGCAAGGCGATTGATTTATGGAATGCACCATGGGTGGGGATGAAAAGGGTAGATTCATCAAGAGTGCTCGAGTTGAGGGGTTAGAAGTGGTGGGGGATTTAATCGATGTTGAAAGAAAAGTTATTGAGAGACATTTCAATGAAAGAGACCAACATTATATCATGGCTATTCCTTTGAGCTCCAGATGTTTACAAGATGAATTAACATGGGCTTACTCTAAGGATGGCATTTATTCGATGAAAACCGCTTATATGTTGGGTAAAGGAGGGAACTTGAATGATTTTCATAGAGTGTGGAATGTTTTGTGGAGCTTGAATGTTTCGCCAAAGGTCCGCCATTTCATGTGGTGTGTTTGCACAAAATCGCTCCCAGTAAGGGACGTCCTCAAATGACGCCATCTTGTCGAAGAAGCTTGTTGTCCTCGCTGTGCACACGAGGATGAGACGCAAGCACACTTATTCTTCCACTGCCCGAGTTCGCTGAAGTTGTGGGAAGAGTTGGGTTTTCATGCGCCATTGCAAGGGGTGGAAAATGAAGAAATGTGTGACACCCTTGTGAGATGGAGTGGAATGGATGCAAAAGTGGTCCAACAGGGCTGCTATCTACTTTGGAATGTTTGGGCTGAAAGAAACAAAAAAGTATTTGAAAATCTTAGCCATCCTCCTACTGTTGTGTGCCAAAGAATTGGAAGGCAGGTAGATGATTTCAACAAATATGCTGTGCGAATTTATGGTGGAGTACGACCCATTGCGGTGCCCACATTAGAGGAAAAAAAACCAAGGGCTACTGTCCAAGGGTTGCGGTTATTTAAAAAACGCAGCCCTTAATTACAAAGGGCTGCGGTTAGTCGAAAAACTGCAGCCCTTCATTATAAAGGGCTGCGGTTAACCCAAAAACCGCAGCCCTTCATTACGAAGGGCTGCGGTTATTAAACAACGCTGCCCTTCACGTTTTCATTTCCCCCTAAAGCTTCCCTCGCTGGGCAATTCCCGCCTCACACCACACCCTAGTTACGAATACCCGCCTCTCTCTCTCTCACTCACACTCATGCCCCTCTATCTCACACACTCACTCCCCTGCCCCTCTCTTTCCCACCTCTGCTGCGGTCCCTTTCGTCGCTCGACCACCGTTGCTGGGTTTTTGTTTTCGTTTTCCACCTTCTCTCTGTTCGGCGCCGTCTATTTCTCTCAGTTGCACTCTCCTCCTCCTCCTTTCGTTTTTGTCGCGCGAACACTGTTGCTGGGCATGTCGGTGCCGGAGATCCGTCCTCGACTACCTCGCCGCTGAGGTATTTTCTCTCTCCTCTCTTTTGATTTTAAGTTTTTACCTGATTTTGCTATTTCTTCAATGATTTTCGTGGATCTAGGGTTCGAAATTGGTTTTGAAATTGTTGTAGTCTTGCAATCTCTTGAGTTTCTCTCTCTTTGTTGGTTTTGGTAGATAGCTGACATTTTCTGCTTCTGATTATGTTCAATTTTGTTTACTGCCCTGTATGTGTGCTATAATCTAGGGATAAAGGGTCTATATGTTGACATCTTCGTGGATTCCGGGCAACCGACACGAAAATGAGGTCTGCCTTATGGTTTCAATTGCTTCATTTCACTGTTCAGTACTTCACTTTACTGTAATTATTCCATTTTAATTGGTGAAAACAATACTCTTTCCGTTCTAGAATAGTTGTGTTTTGATGATTACGTGTGTAGATTATGGAGTTAGTTATTGTATTGATATCCATAATTGGTAACTACTATTGATTTGGTATTTCAAATTGAAAAGTAATAGTGTATTGATAATATTAAGTGACAGATAATATGGTATAAGAATGAGTTAGTTTAGTATCAAAAATGGGAGAAATATATGAAATGCATTCGCTAATGTTTTGACTTAGTAAATTCATTCATATCATTCTCTTGTATGAAATTTTTTGATTAGCACTTGCTGTTTGAATGTGCAGGATGATGCCTCTATTTCATGGAGGAAAAGGAAAAAGCATTACTTTATTCTTAGTCAATGTGGGAAGCCTATATATTCTAGGTTCATCTTCTGCCTCGAAGTTGTGAATACTAACTACTGCTAGGTTCGAACATGACAAGCGTTTGTAGAAATCAGGATGAATTTGCTTCTTTAAAATGATTTCTGCTGCCTTGTAACAGGTATGTCGATGAACACAAGCTTGCTGGATTTTCAGCAACATTGCAAGTTATGATTTCTTTTGTTGAGAATGGGTATGTCACTGGATTGAGTTGGCAAGATCTTGTTTTTCGAGCGCCTCTCCTGAATTTTAGAAGTGCAATTTGTATTTTGTGTATCTGTTTCTCGTTAAGTGTTGACTGCTTTCCATACTTGCCTAAATCTAATGCTTTTCCCTTCATATTATACTTTGTCTGCCAGAGAATCTTATCCTGTATTGCAGCTTGCTGATATTGTTTTACCCTAATCTTGGTTGCTTTGCAGCATTATCAAGGTGATGTTTCAGGATTAGAGTTATGCTTTGTCATTGTAAATAATGAATATGGAGAACAAACAGAAGATGAATTGATTCCTGGAGGGAAAAATATTCGTGTCATGAATGAGAATGTGATTCCATTTATTCATCTAATAGCTAATCATCTATTGAATTATCAGGTAATACGATCTGATTCGTTATAATGATTGTATGCTTCCACCCAAGTTTCAACTTTAGCCACATACTAATACCTTAGGTATGTCAAACTAATGGATACTACAACTGTCAGATACGTCAGCAAAGTTCGCATTTCCTGAGAGGATTTCAGCAACTTATACGAAAGGAATGGATTGATATGTTCAATGAACATGAACTTCAGGTATAATCATCTTCTTTAAAAGAGTGTATTACTTGTCTATTTTATCTAGTTTTCCATCGATTGCCTTTCACGTGAGAAAGGCTTAAGCTATAGTTTAGAATTTAAGCAGCTTAAAAGCTATTATATTCTGCTAGTGCCTATTGTTTCTTAAGCTTTCCTACATAATGGAGATTTACCCTGTTGAAGCATTCTTTTTAACCGTTAACACATTATCCACCATCATTGATGTACTTGGTTGATTTTTCATTATTAACAAGGGATTCGTTTGTTAGTGTATTACTCAGACTAGGGTACTCATATTGGACAGTTGGATGTAGTAGAAAGAAGGGAAAGAAATGGAAAGACTTTACCATGTTTGGTTTTAAAATAAAAAATTGATTATATAGGAAAAGAGCGGAAGTAATGGGTAAAGAATCTTATGATTTTTACAATTTTCTTTCCTCTCATATTTGGAGGAGTTAGAGAGGAAAGGGAAATAAGAAGACTTTCCTTTCCCTTCCTTCAGTTAAACTGAACTTTGCAAAAGTCACTTTCTTTCTTTTCTTCTTGCTTCCTCCCTTTTATGACAAAAAGAATACAAACAATCTTCTTAAGGCAGTTTCATTGTATCCTTCTCGAACAATGTTAGATTTTTGATTTTTGTGTTTATCAATTTATCTGTTAACTAAAATATAAAGAAAACTTCAAATTTTATCTGGAATATGGTACTGCATATACTTGACTTGGAAATCTGATATATTGATTTTTGTATCTGTGGAGGGACCCTGGATACGAATCGAAGAGGAGAGGATTGTTAGATATTGACTTGTAATGTATCTTTGGAGTATGAGAAAAGGTATGTTTTATTCGAACGCTTTTTTTGTGCTCTCTTTTTTCGAGTTATGTTTTAGAAATTAGAACCCTTTTACCCAGAAGTTGATTGTTCGAGGATGAACCTTATTTATCCCCCTTTCCCCCTTAGTTGAAGATGATTGTTCGAGGAATTAGTATGGGCATTGTTGCCCCTTTTGGGATCATGGTGCTGGTTTGGTTGAATGGTTTTTTACCTTTATTTGTGTTGGTGCTGCTGTTATTGTTATTGATTTGGTGCGTGCCTTCTTCTCTATTTTGTGAATCTAATTTCTTCTTGGTGTTGGTAAATGTTTAACTAGTTTAATTTTGTTTCTATTTATTTGATAAATTAGTCTCTTATGGAATGACTAAGATTTCCGAACTTGGCTATAGCTTCGGCCATTTTTCGTTCGGCAAGGATTAATTGTTCTTTGGACTTAGTGGTTTGACCATTTGAGTGCTGATTTTTGTTGGTAAGTGAGTGTTTGATTTCTTTTTTTTTTTTTTGTTACAGGGAGCAAAGTGTTTGATTTCTTTCTTTTTGATTTTTGGGTTCGGTAATAATTTTACTTACTGTCCATTGCGAGAACATGCAGAAAACACAAATTATTGTTTTTATTTGTGGGGAAAAGGATTCTCCACTTCACTAGTCTATCATTTCAAGACATGAGTGCATATTGTTTTCCTAGAACTCTGGCTACTTGAATCCTTGCCTACAGACCTTGACAATGTTGATTTGTGGGTTCTGCTCAATAGTTTACTTTGTTTTATTCTCTTTTCCTATCACTTAGTAATCTGTCTAGATAAATGTATAGTTGCTCTCTCTGTTCAAGACAAGTTTTCCCCCTTCTAGGATGCTCAAATGATTTCAACAAATAAGTACTACTTGATATTAGTACTGGCTTCATGTTTATTAGGAAAGGCTTAGTTTTTAACTTCAAATTGTGTCTAGATGTCTCAAGATACTCCATACAACCATCAAAAAAGTTGAAGTACTGGTCTAGGATCTCACAAATTCAGTAAAACGGTCAGGAAATTTCCTTTGTTATAAAATACTATGCTAGCTCAACCCGTTTCTTTTTTAGTTGACAGTCTGGTGAATTGGCTGAAAATGTAGCAAAGATAATTGAATCACTGTATGCAGATGGAGTTGATATATCAGATAACGCTAGTGCAGGACGAGTATTCAACAGTGATAACAAAATCACTTATAACGCTGACAGCCCTCCCCCTGCTGCACTCCCCACCCCCCACACACCCCCCGCTGCACTCCCCCCCACCCTTCCTAGCCTCCCCGGCCCCCTGCCCGCCCTCCCCCTACTGCACCCCCCCCACACACACACACCCCGCACATCCCCAACCCTCCCCCCATTCTTTGCTCCCTTGCTGAACTCCCCCCCACCCTTCCTAGCCTCCCCGGCCCCGCCCGCCCTCCCCGCTGCACCCCCCCCCACACACACACCCCTTGAACACCCCCAACCCTCCCCCCATTGCTGCCCCCCCTGCTGCACTCCCCCTACCCAACCTTCCCAACCCCTGCTGCACTCCCCCCGCACACCTCCCCGCCGCACACCCCCATTTCACTCTTTTGTTTTAAAAAATTTGTTTCATCTGATCTAAAAATGTAAGAAGGCACAAATCTCAATGGACGCTTTATTGTTCTCTCTTCCTAAAAATAACACAGGCCCTAGTTTTGTCAAAATCAAAATAACATAGCTAATCTATTTTGGTTTGCCTCACCCTGTTGTGAAAACAATAGAAGATGGAGGGAGTAATATTTTGCCATCTGCTGCTTGTAGCTTGTACTTTGCATCTTTTCCATAATGGCTGCTAATCTTTGCACGAACGTTACCTGCAGAAGATCTTAGAAGAACAGCAGAGGGCTCAAAATGCCTTGGTATCATCAGAGGCAGAGGTGTGTCCTGCATCACCCTCTGATCTCAGTCCTGGTTCTGGTTCACCATGGCTAAATCCAAAACAGATTCCTCATCTACATTGCCATCAAAGCACATAAATGAGTGGTATCAATTTGAAGATTACAAGTGAAGGAATCGTATATCTTTTGTTACACTAGTTTTGATACTAAAATGTAACTTAGTCAATATTTTCTTTATATGTGTATAAATAACATGAATTGCAATGAGAAGTGATACTTTTATATATATGTAACTGATTTTGGATCATTTAGGACTAAAAAAATGCAAAAAAAAAAAAAAAAATATTTAATTTTTTTGGGTCACAAGGGCTGAGGTCAGGGCAAAAATAGCAGCCCTTGGTTGGTTAAGGGCTGCGGTTAAGGGCAAAAACCGCATCCCTTTACTCACCAAGGGCTGCGGTTTTTGCCCTGAACCGCAGCCCTTAACCCACCAAGGGCTGCGGTTTTTGCCCTGACCGCAACCCTTAACGTGCTAAGGGCTGCGGTTTTTAACCGCAACCCTTCCTAAATGCCAAGGGCTGCTAGTCTAATGGCTGCGGTAAAAAAATGCAGCCCTTGGGCCCCTTTTGACCGCAGCCCTTGGGCTTTTTTCCTCTAGTGCCAGCCCAGCTCGTTGGTGCGCCCCCTGCTGGAGTTATCAAATTGAATACTGATGCAAGCTTGGTCGAGAAAGGTTGGGTAGGACTCGGTGTTGTAGCCCGCGACTCGGAAGGTAAGGCGTGCTTCTCTGCAACAAGGCGTGTGCGTGCCTTTTGGCCCCCTGAGGTTGATGAATGCAAGGCCATTTATATGGCTGCTCGCTTAGCCAAAGCTCATGGTTATGGCGATGTGATTATCGAGTTAGACTCACAAGTGGTAACGAAAAGATTGACAAAAGCAGCAATTTTCTTCTCAGACTTGGATGCAATACTTGGGGACATTCTCTCTATGTGTAATGCTTTTATTTCTATTTCCTTTACTCATGTTAAAAGAGATGGGAATACTATTGCCCATAATCTTGCTAGAGTAGTGTCGTTTGGTGTTGAACAATGTTGGGAGCGTCATTGTCCTAGTGTTGTAACACCCTATGTACTTGTGGACACTTTGTCCCTTGATTAATGCACTTCTCTTTCCCCTAAAAATAAATTACTTAAATAAATCCTAATTACTTTAAATGTTCTCGAGTGGAGGAGGAAGAGCAGCAATTGCATTTTGGGTCGCCTCTGCTGCTACAACAGCTAGGTCGAAGACCGCCGTAAAACTTGCCTGTATCGCGACAGCTCTTGCAGCCTCCATGAAGTCGTTGGTGTCCCCATTTTTGGATCTTCCACCTCCAACACTCTACAATTGTTACAAGCACACTCATAACAGCATAACCAATAGATAAAAATATTTCAACTCGAATAGTTACCTTGGGCATATGTGGCATAACAATAACTTGATGCCATTATACCCATAAGTCTAGTTCCCATTCTTAGGAGTCTTAAAAAAAATTTAGCCAAATAATTTGGCCAAGAAATCGAAATAAGATTATTTTCCTAATCCTCGTTTGCAAAAGGTTAAACAAGGATAATTAAAACAATTGGACAATTTATTTGGTTTTTATCAAAAGTATGGTCTAATAATTTAAAAAAACTTAGCAACCTAATAACAACAAAAACATGAATATTTGAGTATTCTATAGTTGCTATATTATCTAATATAGAGCTTAAAATATTTAAAAAGCCTATCAAGAAATTAAGAACCCTAAGAGGTAGTTTTGAGAAAACATTAAATGGAAGATATTAAAACAGTAAAGTTGGTCCGATACTGGTTCTTTTGGATCTATTTATTTTTTCACCTTAAGAATAATTATCTTTTTTTTTTTTATGTTCATAAGTATATTTTATTTAGTATATGAAAACTATAGGTAATATGTAATAATAATTTCGGATATATTATCTACAAAAATTTAGATTAAAATATTTAGTAAAATTAAATTATACATATAAGTTTTTTTAATTAAAAAAATATGAAACTGGTCCGAACCAAAAACTAAAATTTTAAAAACCTCGTATCGAAGACCGATCAACTTTTTCAGTTATACCCATAAGTCCATTTCTGATTCTTAGGAGTCTTAAAAAAATTAAATCAAATAATTTAGCCAAGAAATCGAAATAGGAATATCTTTCCAATCCTCGTTCAACCCTTTGCCCGATAAAACGTGCAAAAGGTCAAGGGTAAAAAAAAAAATTTATTTGGATTTTATCAAGTTTTAAGTCTAATAGTTTAAAAAAATTCACAGCACTAGTAACATCCAAAATGTATATACTTGAGTGTTATATGGTGGCAACATTATCTAATATTCAACTCAATATATTTAAATAACCGATAAAGAAATCTTGAACATTAGGAGCTAGTTTAGAGAAAAAGTTAACTGGAAGATACTGGAATAGTAAAGTTGCACTACTACAAAAATGGCCAAAGAGACTACCTATAGGAGACTGGTTGAGATTACTAACCCATCTCTTAAATATAGGAAACCAGTGATTATCCAAAACCAGTCTCTTAAGTTTAACTATTTGGCTTATTGAAAAAGTTATTTTGAAATAGGAGACTGGTTCTAAGTAAAACCGGTTTCCTTGAAATATTTTTAAATTTTTAACTCAATTTTTTTTCATCAAAATACAATATTGTACGTATGTATTCTTCTTGTTGTGATATAGAAGACTAGTTCTAACTAAAACCGGTTTCCTTGAAATATTTTTAATTTTTAAATTTAATATCTTTTCAACATGATAGATTAATAGTAATGTAATGTACGTTCTATATATATAATTCTTTTTTTTTTTAAATCATTTTTCCTTTTAGAAGCAACAAATACAATAAAATCCCCTAAAAAAAAAAGAAACAAGTACAATAAAAACCATCACTCTTTTATACTGCATCGTGCTTTTCTCAATCCCGCCATACTCGAAGCTACGCACCGCGCACCATCACCAAAACCTCAAACCAGTAAACCACCACTCCCCATAATCCAAATTATCCCAACTCCATTAACTGATTCTTCTTGCCCATCACGATTCCACCCAAATCCCCTCAATTCTCAATTTAATTTGCAATTGAAAAACGGGAATTCATCATTCCCAATTGTTATTCTCCACTCGCAACTCCATCAAATCCATCACCGGCGACCACTGGATTATTCTGGTTCTTACGCTTGCTTAATCACCGGCGACCGCCACGCCCACTGCAGAGCAGTTGTCGCGCCTCCCTTTCTTAGGTTTTGTTATCTTCTTCTCTTCAATACACTGTTCCGTTATAGTGTAAACTGAAAAGTGAATTTTGGTGTAATTTTAGGGTTTTTTTTTTTGTGCGGATAATTGGTTTAGGTTTGATTTATTTTGTTTAGTAATTTCTCATGATGATTTTTAATTTTCCTATTGTTTTCTTCCTACTCTTATTTGCAATTCTGAGAGCTAATTAGCTCAATTTTGTTCATGCACTAGAGATTGCTCTAAAAAATCATAAAATTAGTGATGTTATAAGGCATTGGAAAATTGTTGTGTGATGGTGAGTGAATCGACCAAAATTGTTGGAAAGTTGTTGTGTGATGGTGAGTGAATCGACCAAAACACAAATTTTTTTATGGTTTATGGTAATGATTGGAATTTTATGTTTTGAAGCAATTGAAGTACTTTTGCTTCCTCCATCATAATACCACTCTTGGATGTTAAGTTAAACAGTTTCTTATAGTAATGTTTTCGAGGATGGTGTATGCCTCAATATTCTAGAATACTGCTACTTGTTATACAAGAGCCTGTAAATCCAATTTTTTTTATCTTTCTACAGCACTATAAGAGTCCTTATATGCCAGACATGTCCTAGTTGGAACCTAGGGATTGATACTAGATCGGTTAGTAAACCATTATATTACCATATATGACAGCAAAGGAGGATAAATCATCACAGATTCGTCAAATCAGTCATACAAGAACCTCATAAAGCATGCATAAAGAGGAGGGATGATTATCACATATATTACTAAATTATTCTCATTCCTTTTGGGAGTTACACCAGGACACTCGAATTCCCTAGAACTGATGTAACCAACTAAGATTCTATCAACAAACCTCTCTTTCTTTCTATGCCTTCTCTCTCCTCCTTTCCTTCCTATATCCATCTTCATCTTCATTCTTATTTAAATTCTTATAAATAAAAATATGACTAATATTCTGAGTAGGTTAGCTTAGGGGTTTCAGTTTGGCGAGGGAGCTCAACTTTTGCTAGCAAGAGGAGAAATTGATAGACCACCCCTTATTTCTAGATCTTATAAACTAAAATAATGACAAATATACTAAGTAGGCTCTTATATATGTTTTGTTACTTTAAGGTTGTATGTTTATAAAAAGTATTTTTGAAAATATATATTCTAAATCACACTAGTATATTGGTCATATTTTGGAGGAAAAAAAATTACTTGCCTCTCTATAAAGGATTTCAACTTATTGTTCCATAAAGAACTTGGTTTATAGTATGCGTTCTTAAATTCAAGCTTAACATTAGTGATAAACTTTTGTGTAACATGTTTCATTATTATATGTTTCTAAAGCCTCTTATAAGAATTGGCATTGTTGTATCACATACAAGAAAAAATTTGAAGTCAATTAAATATATGCAATTTTATCATTTAACAATTTAACTTGTTTTATGTGTTTATTGTTTATATCAGGTGTGGCTTGTGTTGTTGCTAGCACCTTGAATTGCATTGTCTATACGTGGATTAATTAGGTAAGCAAATTTTTATACTTTTGTGTTTGCTTGCATATATTCATTTTGCATTGTCCTAGTACCCTTTCGCACTGTCCTTGTAAGTTTAACCTCACTTAGGATGTGAATGTGTGCTTTTCTACTATTTTATAGGAAACATTCGACACAACATTCCCCTTAGTGGCCTATGATTACATGTACATGATTTTGCGCACATACGTAAATATGCTATGATTCTTTAGATATGTTAAATTGTTGGTGTGTAGATATGGATCGCAGTTGGATATCAAAGTCAAAACCGGGTGATCCTGAATATATGGCCGGAGTAAAGGAATTTATTGATTTTGCTGTTAAGAACTCTGGAGGTCGTACTAGGTTACCTTGTCCTTGTTTCAGGTACCATAATTTTTTGCATAAAAGAGTAGATGAAATACTTAATCATTTGAACAAATCGGCTTTTGATAGAATATATATTGTTTGGATTTGGCATGGGGAGGATAAGGAGGGTTCTTCTGGAGAAAGTGCGCAGGTTGGTCCTACTATTGATGAGGGTGATAGGTTAGAAGATATGTTACGGGAAGTTCATGATAAGTTTGATGAGAATCCTTCTGCGTTTGAGAAATTGTTAGTTGATTCTGAAAAGCCTTTGTACAAAGGGTGCGAAAGGTATACAAGATTGTCAAGTGTACTTAGGTTATATAATTTGAAGGCAGGTCATGGGTTGAGCGATGCAGGTTTTACTGAATTCCTTGAAGTAGTGAAAGATATGCTTCCTAGTGATAATGTCCTTCCGAGTAATACATATGAGGCAAAAAAGATTTTGTCCTCAATGAGCTTGCCTTATGAAAAAATCCATGCTTGCCCTAACGACTGCATATTATGTAGAAATGAACGTGAATCATTACAGAGTTGCCCCGTTTGCAATGCCTCACGGTCTAAGAAAAAGGAAGGAGTTCCGGCTAAGGTTCTTTGGTACTTTCCTATAATACCAAGATTTAAACGTCTTTTTTCAAATGCTGGAGATGCTGAAAAGTTGACATGGCATCATAACGGTCGAATTAAGGATGATAAACTTAGACACCCAGCTGACTCCCCGCAATGGAGGTTTATTGATGGAAAATTCCCCGAGTTTGGTAAAGAAGAACGAAACCTACGTCTTGCATTATCCACTGATGGTATGAATCCATTTCGCTCCCTTAGTTCCACCTATAGTACTTGGCCTGTGATTTTGGTTACCTATAACCTGCCTCCTTCGCTATGCATGCAAAGAAAGTACATGATGCTTTCATTGTTGATTTCTGGCCCTAGACAACCGGGAAATGACATTGACGTGTACTTAGCTCCCCTCATTGATGATTTGAAGATGCTATGGGATTTAGGTGTAGAATTGTATGATGCACACCGAAATGAGACATTTAACCTTAGGGCAATGTTGTTTTGCACCATTCAAGATTATCCAGCCTATGGTAATCTTTCTGGGTATACCACAAAAGGAAAGCACCCTTGTCCTATATGTGAGGATAGTACAAGGGGAAAGTGGCTTCCATCATCTGGAAAGGATATCTTTGATGTACATCGTCGATTTTTGCCATATGATCATCCTTATCGTAAATTAAAAAAGGCTTTTGACGGGAAACAAGAACTGAGGGGACGTCCAAGAGTCTTGAGTGGTACAGAGGTGTTTGAAAAGGTTAAAGATATCGAGATTACATTTGGAAAGAACCATGGGTCCAAACTTCCTAAACAGGGATATAAGAAATGTTCCGAGTTATGGCGTTTGCCTTATTGGAGATTTTTGTTTGTCAGACATTCTCTAGATGTGATGCATATTGAGAAAAATGTGTGTGATAGCTTAGTTGGAACACTATTGAATATCTCTGGAAAGACGAAAGACGGTGTTAGTGCTAGAGAAGACTTAAAAGCATTTGGGATCAGAGAAGAACTCCACGTCGTTGAAAGAAACAATAGAAATTTTTTTGCCTCCAGCTGCTTATACACTCTCGAGAAAAGAGAAAAAAGAATTTTGTGAATGTTTAGCGGGTGTAAAAGTCCCTGAGGGTTATTCTTCTAATATCCGAAGTCTTGTTTCAATGGGAAATTTGAAGCTCGTGGGTCTTAAGTCTCATGATTGCCATGTTTTGATGCAGCACTTGCTACCTGTGGCTATTCGTTCAATTTTACCTAAAAAAGTTCGATTTGCTATTATCAGATTGTGTTCTTTCTTTAATGCAATATATAGCAAAGTCATAGATCCTAAAGACTTGAATTCTTTAGAAACTTCAATAGTCATCATTCTGTGCCAATTAGAGATCCCTCCATCATTTTTTGACGTCTTGGTTCATTTGACTGTTCATTTGGTGAGAGATGTAAGATTTTGTGGTCCTGTTTATTTGAGAAATCAATATCCGTTTGAAAGGCAAATGAAAACTTATAAGGGATATGTCAAAAATCACTTTAGACCTGAAGGTTGTATTGCTGAGCGAGCCCTTTATGAAGATGCTCCTGGATACTGTAGTGAATTTTTAGGAAATGCGAAGACGATTGGGATTCCTATATCACGGCATAGTGGAAAAATGGAAGGAAAAGGTACTTTAGGTCGTAAGCAACTTGACTTGTCTCATCAGCAGTGGCACACGGCACACACTTATATTCTCTTTAATGAAGATGAAGTTGCACCGTATATTAAGCGGCACATTGCTTATTTAAGGCAATACAATCGAAGAGGAAATGAGAAATCATTACTAAGCGAACATAACAAATCATTCAGCACTTGGTTGAAAACACAAGTTATGGAAGAGCTTAAAGATTCATCCCATTCCATTTCTGATCGATTAAAGAGTCTAGCTTATGGACCTAATTTCAATGCCTCTTTTTATTTAGGATATGTCATAAATGGTTGTACATTCTACACTAGGGATCAAGATAAAAATAGTACTATGCAGAACAGTGGGGTAATAGTTGAAGCCGAGGCTATGCATTTTGCTAGTTCTAAAGACAAGCATCCTGTATCTGGCAAAATGTCATACTATGGGGTCATTCAAGAGATCATTGAGTTGCAATACGTTGGATTTTCGATACCAGTTTTTAGATGCAATTGGGTTGATTCGCGTGCCGGAGTCGAGTATGATGAGTTAGGTTTCACTTTAGTCAACCTTGACAAGCTTGGTCACAAGGAAGATCCATATATATTAGCTAGTCAAGCGAAGCAAATATTTTACGTCACTGATCCAGTTGATAAGAAGAGGTTAGTCGTTATAACACCAAGATCTCGACAAGACATTGATGATTATGATGAGGATGTTGTTTTGGAAGAAAGAACAACAACTAATATTTTTCAAAACGAGGGTGTTCTTGACGATGCAATCGAAGATTCATCAACATATGTACATGATGACCATGAGGAAGGTGATTGGGCTGACAAAAGTAGTACTAAGGATAAACCTCGAAAGCGTCGTCGTAAAAACAAGTGAGGTGTGTTGATGTTGTTTTACCTTTTTCTAATTCTGCTTTTTGAATACTTTTGTTTTTTATTATCTTATAGTAGTGAATATAAGTTAGCAACAGTACTATTACAGACTCTACAAGTATTTCAAACCTATATTTTGTAATCTTGGTAGAGTGTTTTAGGCGCTAAAATCCTAACAAATGTATGTTAACCGTCTAATATCCAACATTAACAAGTTCCTAGAGTATTTGTATTAATTAGATCTAATGCTTAATAAGAAATGCATGTTATGTTATTTCCCAATGTTGCTATATTGTTAATGGGCTTCTCTATTTGCAATTTTTGTGGCTTTATGGCCAAGAAGAAAAAGCAAGTGTGCTCTCAAGGTGATCCAACCTCTTCTGATGATTCTGATGTTGAAAAGTCTAATCGTGATGATGAGAGGGGACGTACCGTACTCGCTAAGGTGGGGAAGGCAGTACAAACTGGAAACAAAATTTCTTTAGATTGGCATCCAATTCAGAGGACTCCACGTGGTGATAATCGCCTCACTTTTACCACCTATATTGGTGTAGTTACTCGAGAACGAGTGTGCATCACCTATGGCAGTTGGAAGGATGTTTCGAAAACCAAATTGGACGAGTTATATGATATAATCACAGTAAGCATATATATCCTCCTTATAATATAGTTGTCGTAAAATAATATGTCAACGCAAAAATTATGTGTATATACATACTAGAACTTTAGACCCAAATTTGGAAGTTTACATGTTTAGAACTTTAAACCCAAAATTTGGAAATTCAGACCCAAACTATGATATAACCACAGTAACATGTTCTTTTTACATGTCTTACTGATCTAGTGATCATAGTAACATGGTTGTTTGTGGACCTGTGCCACCAGTTCCTCCACCATCACCAAAATTTCGAAAGCAAATGAAGAGGGTATGTAACGACAAGAGGTATCGCGGTTGCTACAACAAGCCTCTTTTCTGTCCTGTAGCTTGCCCTACCTGCACTGTTGATTGTGCATCATGTCAGCCTGTTTGTAGCTTCGTAGTCTTTCCACCACCTTCATCTCATCCTAAGCGTGTTCGTGGCTTGAACAAGAAGTACCCCATGTGCTACTACATCGAGTTTACTTGCTCTGATGCATGTCCGCGGACCTGTCAGGTTGACAGTGTCACTTGCAGTCCTATTTGCAGTTTGCTCATCACATTATTATTATTTGATTCTTAAATTTTTCTTCTGTTTTATCATACAGTGTGGATAGCCAGCTCACTTTATAGCTTATGGCATAGCAACTCCTGTTAAACAAGTAATATGACATTCAACTGATACGTAATCTAACTTAGCAATAAAATGCAGCGTGTAGCTGTCAGCTTCTCTTTCAGGTTTTTAATATTCAAGCATCTGGATAAGAAAAGAATATGTTAGGCAATCAATAAGCTAAAATAGCATAAGAACCTTCTTTTTGAAGAACTTACTCTGATTCTTCACTTCCATTTTTAATGAACTTACTCTGACCCTAGTTATATGCTAAATGATTATTTGCTATATTTGCAGAAGGGGTTCACAGTGCAAAAAGACCGTAGAAAATGGATCTTATCTCATGCTAATGATCGATGGAGGGCTTTCAAAACAAGATTAAGAAAGTTGTGGTTGTATAGGAAGTCCACTGGAAGGTTGAGAAGAAGGCCACCATGGAAATATCCTTTTATCCTTCAACCCGCTTGGATAAGTTTAAGGAGATGTGCACTACCGAAAAGTTCAAGGTTTCATAATTTTTAATATTTTTTCATAGTCTCTTTTTTTTTTTTTTTTTTTGGTTATGCAAATAGAATATTATGTGTTCTAAGTTCTAACTTTGTATCTTTACTATTTCAAGGAGCTAAGTGAAGAAGGTCGAAAACGATCAAATCTGAAAGTTTCAAGCTATCGAGGAAGCTCTCGTGGGTACCAATACTATGAAGATGAGATTGTACATTCTGTGAATATCGATTATATTATATGGCATTGACTTTGTTAAGTATTCTAAATATGTTTCTATGTAATGTTAGGCGAATGAGCTTCTGAAACAAGGGATCCACGTCGATCAAGTGCCTCGCCATGAGTTATGGATTAGAGCTCATTCACGTGAAAAAGATGGAATAGTAACATTTCACAATCCAATCGACCATGAAACTGCTAATGCAATCGTAAAACAGATTTCCTTTTGTTTTTGTTTAAAATTCTAAACTATTTGTCCTATTTACTCTAACTTGCTTTGGTTTCTTCACTATTATCTTAAGAATGCATTGAAGGCGCAATCAGAAAAAGGTGAAGTTGTCGTAGAGGGTGGTCGAGATGATATTTTGGCTAGAGCACTCAAGAAGCCCGAGCATGGTGGACGTGTTAGGGGTGTTGGATCAAGCATCACAAACACGGAGTACTTTGGATTTTCTAGACTAACACCGCGCAGCCAAATGCGTGCTGAAATAACTAACTTGAGGTCAGAGATGATACATATGAAAGACAACCAACAATTTATGATGACATGCTTAAACCAAGAGCAGATGAAGCAATTTATGGCCGGTGCAAGTCTAATGGGGACTTTTGGTGGCCAAGGTGGTGGGCAGTATAGTGGTTTCGGTGGTCATAGAGATGGCCAAATATCTGAAGGGAAACAACAAAGCAGCTCGACTGGACAAGGGCAAAAAGATGGCTTCTTCACTCAATTACTAACTACAGGTGATGGGTTTTCTCAATGGTCTAAAGGTATGTTAAGCCCTTCGAAATCTCAACCTCAAAACCAAGAGCGAGAGCCCGAACCTAAACCCTACGTTGTTCGTTGGCCTGAGAATGTTGTGACTGAACAAGAACCTGCCAATAATCCCTCCCCCACGAGTATTCATTTGCGCGAAATGGACTATGACACTCAGCCTATTAGTGAGCATATATTGCCTCAGGTATGAACACCCTATAACTCCTCCTATATCTCTTTGATTACCTGTGTTTCCAATTTCTTATCTCTGTTTTCACTTTCATTAAACTTGCGCTAAAGCATTTGTGACAACTAAATTGGAACTATTTAATTATTTGTTAAGCAATTAAGACCTAAAGAAACAAATGTATGAAATCTGTTGCAATTAAGTAGTATGCAGGGGTTTATCATATTTGGATCAATAGGAATAATGCTTATTGGAACCATTCTGTTAATAGTATTCTTTCTGTTGTTAATAGCATAAAATTCATTGTTAAACATAGAATCAAGTTTTGGTATTCCTAAGAAGTGTAGTGCTGTAGATAGATTGTGGATAGAAATGTTGTAGGTTTCAGCACTTCTGTGCTGTCTGTGGTCTTCTTCTCTCTTGGTAACCATGTTTTTTTGGTTTTGGAGATCTGTGTATTCCTGTCTTTTTGGTGAAATAGTTGAAACCTGAGGTTTCTCCCTTTCTAGAATCCCAGCCGTTTCCGTACTACATAAGCTAAAAAGTTGAATTTTTTCACCTCAAATTTGTAGCGAAAGAAAACACACAATCTAAATGAATGTAATAAATAAATAAAAGAAGTAGAAACAAACATACCTATAGTCCTTGTGATTGTAAAAAGAATGGGGATAAAGGAGGTGAGAATTACAAGAGGAATCAGAGGAAGGAAGAGAAAATAGAGAAGTTGAAACAGAAGAAGGATTTTTATTAAGCAGTGATTGATTGGTCAATGATGCTGTAGCAGCAGCAGCTGCTACTGTAAGTGATGAATTTGTAGCAAAATTATTATTATTATTATTTGAAACAGTAGTTGAAGTTGTAGTCAAAGGTGATTCCACAGGCTTTCTTGAACGGTTTTTGCCTCTATAGCTTGTATTATCTTCTCCTTGTTAATACTTTTATCCCCCACTACCTTGGTTGCTCGTCTACCATGTAACACTTAAAGCATGAAAACGCTCTAGAGCGTACAGAAAGATAACTGAGAAACACTGACACTGTACTGCTGTAGGATTCCACTGGTTGATCTTGAGCGCGGTCTTATTGTCATCATCAAGCAACAGCAAAAGTGCTTGTATATTAGAAGGTTGCTTCCTTCTTGTTCAAGAGGACCATAATCACAATTTGGAAGCTTGGTACAAGCTTTGACCATCTGACTGAACATGATTATGAACACAATCGCGTGCATCGCGTGCATAGATTGCTAGTGGTCCTATACTAGACCATTTAAAATCATATATGTGTATAAGAGAAGGTATATATAGTAATTTTCAGAGCTATATTAAAGTTGAACTAGAAAAATGCAAAACAAGTTGTAGTAGGCATTTTAAGATAATATAGAGTGTCGCAACTAACGCTGAAGTCATCTTAAATTCTTAAGTAACCTCGAGATTAGTGGCGGATCTAGGATCTGCCCACATGGGTTTGGAGTCGTTCGGCAAAAACCGAGATAGTTTGATTATAAAATTTAATACATTGGCAAAAGTGTAGCATTTGTTTAAACATTCAGAAATATAGACTACAGAAGAACAATTAAAATCCTTGAATTTTTTGGAAAAATTTTGAATCCAAATATAATCACAATCTGGAAGCTTGGTACAAGCTTTGACCATCTGACTGAACATGATTATGAACTAGATCCGTTCCGCTGTGCATATGCTGTACAATTTCCTAGCACATATGTGCAGAAGTTGAAACTTATTTCTTGAGAATATCAGTACATGGAATTATAAGTGAAGCAAGTGCCTACTATTGAGGTGATACATATCAGAAGTGAAGGGAGTAGAGTAGTATTTAAAAGCGTGCTTTCACCCCATAACCCAGCCAGAGTTATTGTACCATCAGCAACTCTAAAGAAATTTCAAAGTTAATGACTGACTGATCATCTATCTTTCCGACTTTATTTCAAGTTATAGTAATTCTTCTTTACAATTGATTAAGTGTTATCTTTCTTATGGATTAGGGTATTCATGATTGTTGCTTGGCGATTGAGAATGAGTTTGAGATTCAAATTGTTGCAATTGGACAAGTGCACATATCGGGGTCAACGGAAGTGACTTTGAATCATTTCACCTCATTATCACAAGATTATCGTCGAGTCTCTATTACCAAAGATATTGTGCCAACTGCACCATTGCCATGTCCCAATGAGGAGTGTAGTGTAGTGTGCCAAGCAAAGTGTACCTTTGTTTCTTGGCCTGCTCACTTAATTTTTCCAAAGACAAAGGTACAATTCTACAACTACAAATGCCTTAATTACAAATGTAGCTTGTGCAACTCAATCAATCAAATTTTTTTTTTGCTTGCAAGTATAAAAAGCAGGCAGCAAAGGCCGTTGTCTCACAATCACCAGCTTCACAAACATCAACCACTCAGAAGTATGACATTACTGATAAGGATCATGCCAAGGTGACCACTGATTTGTTGAGAACTTTGAAGAAAGAAGCTACGGTGATGAAAAAGACGCGTGGAAACATCATATTATCGATCCCGGATAGCATATTTTACAATGAGCAAGAGGTAAGGCTTGATTATGAAGACATACTGGATTGGTGCTTCCAAAGAGAGATGGGATCAGCTCACATGTTGATTCTCATGAAATATGTATTTAGTTGACTTTCAACTGTCTTATTTTTCAAATAATCGTCGATTCAATAAGTGTCTCTATGAGCTCATTTTGTTATTCTAGGCACTTAAGTGAATCATGTCAGAAAGATGGCATATCCGGGGTGTATGGATTTTGTGATCCTAATTATCTAGCTCCATGGACTCCAACTGTAGAAGAAGATCGATCTGACTATTTATGTCGTGTTTTTGGGTGCAACGAAGGCAAGAACCTTAATCAACTATTTTTTGCACCTTTCCATGAAAAGTAAGTGTGTATGTGTAATATATTAAAATTTGAACTAACTTATCATATATGAGTATTTTTTCGCTAATAAGTTGCATATAGACGACATTGGATGCTAGCTGCCATAAGCCCTTGGAACGGAACTGTTTTTTGGCTTGATCCTAGTGGAGCATATCATATCCGTGAATTTGCTGAACGGATCATCAATGAGTATGTCAGTTAGTCATAGTCTACTAATAGTTCATGTTATCCTATTATCAATGTCTTCATCTAATTAGGTAAAATTTTCTTAGAGGCAATGTAAAATTTAGCATGGTTCATCGAAAGGACGTCAAGAAATTGAAAAAGAATCCTGTAAGGTGGAACAAGATACAGGTTTGTGTAATAAAAATATACAACATGTAATGACCCATTTGAATGGGAATAGTTACGTTAGTTGTTGATTTATCTGAACTTTTTCATGACATTGTCCTCGTCAAGCGCTGGGCTCCAAGGATTGTGGCTATTATGTTTGTCGTTACATGATCGAAACTATCGCAAGTAGACGGCAATTAATTCCTGATAAGGTAACTTCGTAACTCATTAATAATATCTAATGATGATTTGGGATTGAAAATATTTGTGAGGAACGAGAAGAATGTTAATGTTGCTCACACTTCATTTACAACCGCATTATTTAAATGATTAGACAATTAAAAGTCTGTTATTTTTAAATAAGTCTAGTCGATCCCAACAATCTGTTATTAGTATGTTCCTGGTGCTTCCAAATAATTGACTATGTTATTTAAATGAGCAACTGAGTCCACGTATGTATTTAGTATGAGCAACTGAGTTTGTTATTTAGTATTTGGTGTTTAAATAACACAATGAAGAATGAGATTTAAATGTTTGCATGTGATGGGTCAACTGCATGATCATCTTACTCCATGCATGTGTTCAATTAAGTGGAAATAGACCACACTAGAAGACACGCTAGGATGTATATTTGACAAAAAGAACATGAAACTCATCTGTAGGTTTGGAATGTTTGCTTGGAATGTTTAACTAGTGATATATCTTCGCGATATGGGTCGAATAAGATAGGTTTCATGAAATCTTACATCTGTAGATGTGGATCACTTTTCAGTGGACTAATTAAGGAGATTGTAACCTTCTTATTGTTCGGATATCTTAATCTAAGAATGTTGACTACTTAGCTTAATGGAATATAATCGATTTGTTATTCATGAGTTTGTATATATGAAACTTATAAATATAGATATATTAGTTCTAATTATAATTATATGTAATTATTTTGTAGTACTTTCCTGGGAATCCTATCACTTATTCGCAAGAGATGATTGACGAGCTAAGAGACATGTGGGTGAAATATTTAAACAATCAAACACGAGACGATGGAGATTGAAGACAACGGTCAAGTGTGTCAATTATACATATTATTTTATTACTTTAGAATTTTAGTTTTAGTAGATATCATTAGATTATAGAATCTTTATTTTTAAGACGTTAATTTTTGGAAGAAATTGATGCTTTGACTAGGGCAATTGGTTTTGTATATAAATTAAATGTAGCAAATATTTTTTTTACATTATGAATAAAGCAAGCAGGAATTTTTGTTTCATAATATTATTGTGGCTATTTATAAATTGTTTTATAAAAAAAAGCGTATATACAAGGAAGCGCAAATACAGGAGTAGTTACAGATCATGTATGTACGTATACGATAACATTTTAATTAAAAAAAACGTGTAATACACCTACGACACCGGTTGTGGTTAATAACTGGTTTCAAAGGATAAGGCAAGGAGGCTGGTTATAAATAATAACTGGTCTCCTAACCTCTTTTAATAGTATGTTTACACTTATCTAAGAGACTGGTTTTACCGATCAACTGGTCTCCCAAAGAAACAAAGAAACCAGGTATTATAACCGGTCTCTTAACCTAGGACACCTGTGAGATGGAGATGTGTTATTGTCCGGTTTCGTAGGCCATTTTCAACCGGTTTCCTAGGCCTTTTTTGTAGTAGTGTTGGTCCGATACTGGCTCTTTTGGATCTATTTATTTTTTCACCTTAAAAATTAATTATCTTTTTTTATGTTCATATCATATTTTATTTAGTATGTCAAAAATTTAGGTAATATATAATAATATTTTTTGGATATATTATCTGCAAAAAATTAGATTAAAAATATATGGTAAGATTAAATTATACATATAAGTTATTTTAATTAAACTATTAAACTGGTTCGAACCAAAAAATAGAAATTTAAAAACCCTGGATCGTAGACCGATCAACTTTTTTAGTCATACCCATAAGTCCAATTCTGATTGTTAGGAGTCTAATAAAATTTTGAACAAATAATTTGGCCGAGAAACCGAAATAGGAATATCTTTCAATCCTCGTTCAACCCTTTGCTCGATAAAACGTGCAAAAGGATAACAAGGGTAATAAAATAGAAATTTTTTGTAATTTGGTTTTCATGAAGAGTAGGGTCTAATGATTTAAAAAAAGTTAGCTGCACTAATAGCAACCAAAACATGAATAATTGAGTATTCTTTGGTTACTATATTATCTAATATAGAGCTTAAAACATTTAAAAAAATTGGTTTGGATTCGCAATACAAACTAAAGTGTCCTCTCGCCTTAAATTGCCATAAGTGGAAAGGTTGACACGTTCACAACCCGTGACCTGGTCCACTGTTAATAGACAACACAAATTCTAATTTGGATGTATGTTACTTAATTATATGAGCAACTTTTACAACTCCATTCAAGTCTAACCTACGAGCCTCAATAGCACAATTGGATAATTTGTTGAAAAACCTCGGTAGAAGTTATTATTGATCCATCGCTCTTAAAAGCAAATGCAGTAGCATATTTCACCACTTCTCTTTTCTTTTTCAATCCCTTCACCTTTAAAATCCATATAGCAGGTTTGAGGTTATGGTTTAGATCTGCAGACAGTTGTTCCGCACTTGTTGATGATGAACCAATTTAACACGTATTTATAAATTTGAATCAACACAACGACCAATGTAGATATTATTGTTGTAGGCTTGGAGTAACACTTTACAAGAATTAAGTTCGAACAATGGCAAACAATAGAAGAAGCTATGAACTTTGACTAAGGTTTAAAGGGATAATTTAGCTTGCTTTAATCTCCTAAGGATACAATCACACCACTTTAGTTAATTAAAGTTCCTAAGATCACAAATTAGTCTAGCTAGGACTAATTAAGCAAAGGCAAATTAATCTAAGTTTCGAAATCCAAGAAACAAAAATAATTCAAGGGTTGAGAATAAACTCGATTTTTAGGCATAAACTTCAATGATTTTCATTAATGATTCAAGTGCTTAAATACATAAGTTCATGTCCTAATTTTCTGATTTTAGGAATTAAAATTAAAGAAATAAAATTTAGCAACTAATTCCACTAAGTGTCGAACATGGATGAATATGGAGAACATGTCTTGATAGTGTTGTTAGGACAAGGAAAAAGTGGCGTTGAGGGCCTTAGGCATGAGCAACATGCTTGCCTAAATATGTGGAACCACTTCCTCTTGTGCATCTCCCAAGCCACGGTTGGCTAGTGTTTGAATGTTCTCCACAAGCTTCCTATTTCCACGTACCATATTCTCCAACAACTCCAGCAAGGCAACGACACTTAGCACACACTCCATGGCACGCACAAGATCCTAATAAATAGGAACCAACTTTAATGTGCCATACTACTACTCCTAAGCACTTTAGGACTCTTGCACTTAACTAATAATCATTACAACCCAATGACTAGTAGTAGTACATTTTAGGGAAGCAAAAATACAACTCAAAGCAACAAATAACACACGAATTAATCCAACTAACAAATGGAAATTAAACAGAAAAAAAACAGACTCCATTAACAACTAAGGACAACTCAAGTAAGAACTAAGCTAACAATTGCCTCGAACTCACTTGCCTTGACCATGAACATGGACTTGAACTCCAACATAGCTTCACCTACCATAGCAAGGAGTGAATGAGCTTTGTTGATGATCAATGATGGTGCTGCATCTCCATCATCCTCCCCTTGTTGGGAAGAGTTTGACCTCAAACTTGGAATCTCTCCAAGATACTCATGAAAGGGACTGAGATCCGAAACATTGAATGTTGTTGAAACTCCATAATCTCCTGGAAGCTCGATCTTATAGGCATTAGGATTAATTTATTCAAGCACCTTGAAAGGACCATCTTATCTAGGACTCAATTTAGAATGCCTATTGGAAGGAAAACGTTCCTTCCTCAAAAGAATCCATACTAGATCTCCCGGTTGAAATTGAACATCCTTCTTCTTCTTGTCCAAGCGTAGCTTAAGTTTTTCATTGGCTTTCATAATTCTAGCTCGAATAAGTTCATGCTATTTCTTGATTTCTCTTGCTCGCTCATCAACTTCCATACTAAACTTGTTTTGACTTGGAAGTGGTGAAATATCAAGAGGAGTACAAGGATTGATACCATAGACAATCTCGAAGGGGCTAAGGCCAATTACCTTGTGAGGAACTCGATTGTAGGCAAACTCAGCATGAAGAAGCATTTCCTCCCATTGCCTTGGACCTTTGGTGGCTAGAGCTCTAAGCAAAGTGCCTAAAGTTCTATTGCTAACCTCAATTTGGCCGTAAGTTTGTGGATGACTTGAAGTGCTAAACTTCAACTTTGTTCCCATTTTCTTCCACAAAGTGAGCCAAAAGTGACTCAAGAACTTAGAGTCTTGATCATTAACCATGGACCTTGGAACACCATGTAGTCTAACCACTTCTTTGAAATACACAAAGCGGTTTGGACAGCATCATGATGGTGCTGTTTGCAATGAAGTGAGCCATCTTCGAGAAACAATCAATAACTACCATTATAGCATATTTATGGTGTTGTGAGCGTGGAAAACCAGTGATGAAATCAAGGCTCACATCCTCCCATGGAGCTTGAGGTGTAGGCAAAGGCATATGAATTCCTTGAGGCAAAGAATGGCCCTTAGCCCTTTGACATACATTGCAACGTTTCACCAAATACTCCACATCTCTCCTTAGCTTCGGCCAATAAAAGTAACATTCACCATGGTTGTGGTCTTCTCAATACCAAAATGACCAGCTAAGCCACCTTCATGGAATTCCTTGATGAGTGATTCACGCACACTATGCCTAAGGACACATAGTTGATTGTTCTTGAGTAGAAAACCATTAGAGAGATTGTACTCTCCTTGTGCGTGATCACCTTCATAATTCTCCTTCAAAATCTCAAGACCAATGACTTGACCTCTCAATGAACTCAATAGCATATACTTCCTTGACAAAGCATCCGCCTCTTTGTTCATTTTATCGGATTTATGCTTGATGACAAAATGAAAAGCTTGTAGGAATTCCACCCATTTGGCATGTCTTGCTTGCAGTTTTTGTTGACTTTGCAAATACTTCAAAGCCTCATGGTCAGAATGTAGGATGAATTCCTTGGCTATGAGATAATGACGCTAATGGTCTAATGAACGAACCAAAGCATAAAACTCTTTGTCATAGGTTGAGTATTTACGCTTGGCCTCATTAAGTTTCTTACTGAAATAAGCCAATGGTCGACCATTTTGGGAAAGCACCGCACCTATTCCCACAACAGATCATCACACTCTACTTCAAACACCTCTTCAAAGCTAGGTAAGGCTAGGATGGGGGTTGTGGTTAATCTTTTTTTCACCTCTTCGAAGGCTTGTTGGGCTTGGTGATTCCATTGGAAGTGTTTGAGTTTGGTGAGTTTAGTTAAGGGTGCCATGAGATTGCTAAAGTCTCTCACATAACGCCTATAGAATGAAGCTAGGCCATGGAAGCTTCGAATATGTTGAATGGAGGTGGGGGTAGGCCATTCTCTTATAGCTTGCACCTTCTTGTCATCAACCCTGATGCCTTCACTTAATACTAGGAATCCAAGAAAAATCACTTAGTTGGAGAAGAAGTGACATTTTTCTAGGTTCCCATAAAACATCTCTTTCTCCAAAACTTCGAACACTTGCTCCAAATGTGAAGCATGTTCCATCTCATCCTTGCTATAAACAAGAATGTCATTAAAGTAAACCACAACAAATCTCCCAAGGAATGGTCGAAGTGTTTGGTTCATGAGTCTCATAAATGTGCTCGGTGCATTTGATAAACCAAAGGGCATGACTAGCCATTCATACAACCCTTCTTTTGTCTTGAATGCAGTTTTCCATTCATGTCCCTCATAGATTCTAATTTGATGATAGCCACTCCTAAGATCAATCTTAGAGAAGACTTTAGAACCATGAAGATCATCATGTAGATCATTTAATCTAGGGATTGAGAAACGGTATTTGATGGTGATCTTGTTGATAACTCTATTATCAACACACATACGCCACTCTCCATTTTTCTTTGGCACTAAGAGGGTTGGTACAACACATGGACTCAATGACTCCCTAATAAACCCTTTAGACTTCAACTCCTCAACTTGCCTCCTTATTTCTTCGATTTCTTAAGGATTGGTTCGATAAACAGGTTTGTTGGGTAGGCTAGCTCTAGGTATGAGGTCTATTTTTTGTTGTATGTCACGCTTAGGGGGCAAACCAGGTGGGATTTCTTGTGGAAAAGCGTGAGCATACTTCTCTAGCAAAGGGGTGAGTAAAGGGTGTTGGTTGTTTTGTGGAGGTGGGGGGTTATCAATGCCACTAAGGATGAGTTCCTTAATTGGGGCATACTCATGGCAATCTGATTTTATCAATGTGGTTAAAGCTATTGGCTTTTTGGAAGGTAGGGTTTGGGTATCCTTTTGTTTAGGCACGAGAGGAGCAAGAACAATTTTCTTGTTGTTTTTCATGAAGGTATAGGTATTCTTGTATCCATCATGGATAACTCTCCTATCAAACATCCAAGGCCTCCCAAGTAACACATGGCATGCGTCCATTGGGATTACATCACACCAAATCTCCTCTTCATAAGTTATACCAATGCTAAAGTTAAGCAATACACGAGTGGAAACATGTATTCCTTTGCCTTGATTCAACCATTGGATCACATAGGGTGTAGGATGAGGGGTTGTGTTTAGGTTAAGCTTAGTTATGAGGGTTTGAGAGGCTACATTCATACAACTTCCACCATTAATGATCAAAGAGCACACCTTTCCGCCTATGGTGCAACGAGTGTGGAAGATTGATTCCCTTTGAAGTTGGTCCTCTTGGACAGCCATTCCACTAAGGGTTCTTCGAACTACTAAGCACTCTCCTTCATCAAGAACCGAGTACTCTTTCCTCCTCATCTCTTTCTTCTTCATACTCCTCCTCCTCAAATTCTCCTTCTAAGGATTGTACTCAATCAAGGTAACTACTTTCTTGTTATGACACTCAGAAGCAAAGTGACCTAACCCTTGGCACCTAAAACATCTCCTAGGAGCCTTAGTTTGGATGGGGTTGGTTTCGAATTTTTGGAAGGGTGGCTTAGAAACAATAGGGGTGGTTGGCTTAGGGTTGAATGTGTTTGGCTTAGTGTAAGGGGTGGTTTTAGCAAAGGGGCGTGAGGCCTCCCACTTGCCTTTGGTCTTTTGTTGTTTATCAATCTTGTGATCCAAGATGATAAGCTCTTCAAGGGTTGAGTAGTGATGGAGTTCTATTACATTGGCTATCTTTGAGTCTAATCCTCCCAAAAATCTTACAAGAGTTTGAGGTTCATCCTCTTGTAACTCACATTTCATCAAGAAAGATTCGAACTCCCTAACATACTCCTCTACAATTCTCGAACCTTGTTAATTGTTATGAAGCATAGCAGAATTCTCTTGCACATAGTAGGTTGGCAAGAATTATTGCTTAAGGAGCTTCTTCATCTTCTCCCAAGTACGAACCTTCTCCTTTCCAGCCCTCTCCCTTTTAGCACACATACTAGCCCACCAAGTAGAGGCATATTTCCTCAACTTGAGTGCCACCAACTTCACTCGTTTGTTCTCCGGAACTTGCTTATAATCAAACACTCTCTCCACCGTTCTCATCCACTCTATGAACTCATCTGCATCCAACTTACCATCATAATCAGGGATATCGACTTTGATATCATTAGATGGGCTTTGGTGTTGCTGTGGAGGTCTCCTGAAGGCTAAGAAAGTCTCGTCACTTTCTCAGTCAGAATTATCTTCTCCCTCCCTATCTCCTTTGCAACCGAATTGAAAGTTGCCTCACTTGCTCTTGTAGGAGGTTCATTCTAGCCTCACTTGTATCAAAGTTTAATAGCTATCACTTGGATCAAAGATTAATCCACTTATAGCTATTAAATAATTTTATTTCGGTTGCATCTTTACTGATATTTACATGTAAAATCAATTATTTCTCGTTTAATAATTTTAGCAAGTTATCGGTCAAGTGGGACAACGCATGTCAAATACGCAATAATATTTGGCCTGCCGTGGAATAATCCACAGTTGGGACCTTTTATGACAGGAGGCCCATAGTTGGGATCATTCTTGTCAATTTTTTATAAATATTTAATACATAATTAGCGTTGTTATCATCAACTAATTAAATGTACAGCTAGATTTTTATTTTTTTTAAGTGTAAAAATGAAATATATTTCATACAAAATAAGCAAAATTAGATGAAATTATTAAATAGTTGAAAAAGTATTTGTTCAAAACATAGCAAAATGGGTCTCTATTCATTGAGTTCGGAAAAATAGAGTCGTTGGTATTTTTTTACTTTGTATTTTTTAAGATATAATCGTTGCAAATTTTACAATAGTTATATTTTAATAACCAATAACAGCGTGACATGAGGCCTGAAGCGTGACAAATGGCACGCTGCAACAAGCGTGGACACGCTTGTCAGCTGCCAGCTGCAGCGTGTCATAAAGTATTTTTTTTGCTTTTCTTCATGATAACTTAATTCTGGGATGGAGTATTTACCTCGGTCTTTTTATTCTCATTTAATAGCTCTACATGTAGGATGGTATTGAAAAAATTTCAAACAAAAAATAATTTTTTTTAATTCAAGTACAAGAACAATTGAGTTTACATGTGAATATCAGTAAGATGCAAGAAACAGCAAGAGAAAAAGAGAAAAAGAGATAAGGAGAGAAAGGAGAGGAGCAAATTACCTCTTTATAGGGGTCTTCTGTTTAACATACGTTATTTTTATTAGTTTTTCTACCTTCTAACTTATATATATAATTTAATTTTACTATATATTTTAATCTAATTTTTTGTAGATAATATATCTTTCATTATTATTTACTAGCTATATTTTTCAAACGCTAAATAAAATCTGATTATGAACCTAAAATATATAATTATTTTTAAAGTGAAAAAAATAAATAGATCTAAAAAACCACTATCGGACCAGTTTTACTAGTCGAGTTTGCATTTCAAAACTTTAGAATTTTCGGTTCTCGCTTCGATCCTGCACTAATGAACATCCAAATCCTTAATTGACAATAACCTAAGGGTCAAGGCGTGGCCCTTTTGCCATGCCCCAGATACGGGACTAGGTATATCCAGAATACAACTAGCTCGAAGCCATTAAACCCATTATCCCTATCCCAATCCTTAAAAGTCCTAAAAAAAGTTTAACAAGATTGCCTAAGAAAGAAAGGTGGAGAAATCCTCTCAGCATTCATTGTATCCTTTAATTTGTCCGATAAAACATTGCAAAAAATTGAACAAGGGGAGAAAAATAATAATATTATGAATTAGCTTTTTTATCTATTTTAATTTGGGATCCAAAAGCTTGAAAAAATTTGCAGCACCAATTGCTATTAAAACATCAATACTCGCGTATTCAATAATAGCAATATTATACAAAACAGAGCTTAATATACTAAGAAAGCCTATCAAAACTTTGTAAGACAAGGTGGAATTTTTGAAAAAAATATTAACCATTTTATCCAAAGAAAAGGGAAGATAGGAAAAAAAACGAGTTAGACAATTGAAAATAATTTTTAAGAAGAGAAGAAAATGAGAAAAATGACCCTTTTAACTTGTTCACTTAGTCTGCTGCTTTTATCTCCGGTGCCACCAAAAACAGAAGTCAAAAGATAAGGACAAAAATAAGGAGATATAAAAAGGGAGATAGATGGTGAAGATTGAAGTTTCAAGAAGGAGATAGGATGTAGAAAGATAAAGGGAAATTGAGGGAAGTTAAAAAAGGGAGAGAAATGGTGAAAAGTTGCTAAAGATAAAAGATGGAGGGGATCATTAACAAATCAAGGCAAAAATCATGACATTGTTGTGTACGATTTTTTTTCTTTTATCTCTATGTTGTGTAACAACCCGCATTTCCGACTTGCTAGATAATCACACTTTACATTCACAAATCTCAGTTATCATTTAATAAACCTTAAATTATATTCTCGCGCAGCGAAAGCGTGGTGTGGGCCCATAAGCCACAGGTCCCAGGATCGTTAGTGCGGGCTGTTACAGATGGTATCAAAGCAATCCTGCGACTGTGTGTCGAGTTAGCTAGCTAGCGGGAGTAAAAGATTCTTGGGATTGTCTAAAATTGATTTAGGTTATTAATGGTCTGGAATCGAGGAATAGAAAATAAAGGAAGTTTAAGGTTGAGTATTGAGAATTGAGGGGGTGTTTGGTTCACAAAGGGGAAAGAGAAAGGGTATAAGAAAGGGAAAGAAGGATAATACAAAACAAAACCCTTAGACTTACTAAGTTGTTTGTTTTCAAATAGGTAAAGCAAACCCTAATATTTCACCACCCTTCCACCACCACCACCATTTCTCTTTCAAATTAAACAAACTTGTGGCCTCCCCCTCCCCTCTTCCGCCAGCGTCGTCACCCCTTCCCCTCTTCCACCGCCAATGTCCTTCCTCACTTCTATCGCTTCTTTTCTCTCTCTTCTTCCGTCGCCCCCTTCTTTCGTCGTCGTGGAAATCGCAAAGATTAGTCTTCATTTGGTGTTGTTTGTAGGTGACTGGGCTAGTTTTTCGCACGGGTGGTGTGGGATTCCGCTGGTAGGGTGGTTTTTTGGTGGTCAAGGGTGGATTCAAGGATGTTTTAGTGGATGTTGGGTTTTCCGTTGAAAATTATCGGTGGTGGTTGGGTGGTTTTTTAGGTGTGGGATGAATTCATGCAGTTTTGGCAGTTGGGTGTTGTAGTTGTGGGGTGTTCATGGGAGTGAGTGAGGAGATGGGTGGTCAAAGGGGGTTTCCCTTACCCCTGTTTCTAAGTGGAGGGGAGGGTGGGGAATCAAAGTAGAGGGATTTGGGGTAATGGAGGGGGGTAAGGGAAAAGTAAAACCCCCCAACCAAACAATTTTTAAGGGAATGGAATCAATGTTCTCCCTTTCCCTTTGTTGTAACCCCCTAACCAAACGCCCCCTGAAATTTTGGAAAATTAAAAAGTCCTATTAGGTCTTTAGCTTTGGCCGTGATTTGCATTGGAGAAAGACCAAATTATATTAATTGGGATTGTGAAAAAATCGTAATGGGAGTATGAGATTAAGAATTGGGTTGGAGAGAAATTGATCTTTTGAGATATTAGAATTTGGCTATGAGTTCTTTTGGTTTGACTTTTGTGAAAAAGTTTTCTATGATGTACACATTTTCAAATGATCTAAAGTTTTCTGTTATCAAATTTCGAGAACGAAATTTTTTTTAAGGGTGGTAGTATGTAACAGCCTAGGTTTTAAGCATCTTGATATGATTGCACGTCCAAGATAAAAGAGCAACCAAGTAATCCGAGCAAAGGAACCTAGCTTGATCATTTCACTAAGTCCGAAAATATCAAAGTAACCCGGATATGATAACTAAAACAAACACTCCTGAATATTTTAGTTAACTCTTAATCTTACTTAAACCACTCTTGGAATTAAGTAGATTAAACACTAAATTAATTAACACTCCTGGAAATTAACTTAATGGCCGAAAATAATTAAAGAGAACAATTAGATTCAATAACAAAGGTTTTTGTGTAAATCACTCATGCTCTTGTATGGTGGCATGACATGACTATTTATATTATTCATGACAAGAATTAACTTGCCCTCCAAGCACTACAATAGCCGAAAATCAGCCCAAGTATTTTAGGAAATACAAGCTAGCATCTTGCATCATAATCCCTAGATTCTAGGAGAGAATAAAGGAGTAATTAAGGAAACCACAAATCAGCCCCAAATCGCCCCCTTACATGCCTAAAACAAATGAGGAAACTAGAGAATAAGGAAACTAGAGAATATTACAACTCAATGACAACTTGTATACTTGGAACATAAGGACTCCAAAAAAAAACTCTAACTTGGCCGAAAATCACAAAGATTTTTCGGACCTTATTTGCTGAAATTAAAGACTTAATTAAAATTAACTAAGACTCTAGAAATGGTGCCAACTTCATGCTTCTTGGATTGGATCATCTTCCCACTTAATCATGGACACAAAGGAAGAGTTTGAATTGAGTTTGAACCCAAATGCTTCAAGGACTAGACAAATCGGTTCTCCTTCAACAGTTGACTTAGGACCTTGACCTTGACTTGTATCATTCTCCCCCTCTTCAAAAGAATTTGTTTTTCCCCCCATATGTTTTCTTCTCATCCAATTCATGACGTTCAAATTTTAGGGCTAAACAACACACATGATCAAAAGTACTGTAATTTGCAACATCAACCTTTCTAGCAATAGATTTATTAAGTCTATTAACAAACCTAGCAACTTTCTCTTGTTCGACTTCCTAAACGTCACAAATTAAACTCAATTTGTCAAACTCAACCATAAAATCATGAACACTCAACACATGTTGAGTCAACGAATTATTTCTCATGTATTGCCTTTGAATAAAATCACTTAGAACAAACTATTCATTCAATTTCTTCTTAAGCTTACTCCAACTTTTAAGCTTAGGTTTTCTAAGTCTTGCCCTTTTTGCCTTTAGACTCTCTAACCGAATTCTAACATATTTAATTAGTCTAATTGTGGCAATTTTAAATCGTTTTTCATCATCAAAACCTTTATAATCACAAATTTTCTCAAGTTGACGAATCCATTCAAGTAAATCCTCAGGACTAGAATCACAAGTAAAATCATCTAGTTTAATACCCCTATCATTATCATAAGTCGATTTAACAAATTTTACTTCCTCAACATCAGATTCATAATCAACATGATTAGGGTTTTTCTTTTTCAAAAGCATGTCAGCTGGAGCCTTTTGTGAGTTTTCCAAACTATCTACCCTAATTTGAGCTTCAAATTAAATTTTAGCCATTTGTTCAACAAGACCCTTCAAATCCGCAATATCAGACATGATAACATCAAGAAAATAAGCAATATGCCACGCCAAAGAAGAAGAAATAGTAAGCCAACAACCACACAAACCCCAACAATGGATCGAATAAGCAACTAAAATTAACGAGAAGAAACACTTACCAATGAAAGCGTAATCCTTTCTACCATCACCCTCCTGGAAAAATCTGATACCAACTAATATGATTGCACGTCCAAGATGAAGGAGGAACCATGTAATCCGAGCAAAGGAACCTAGCTTGATCAATTCACTAAGTCCAAAAATATCAAAGTAACCCGGATATGATAACTAAAACAAACACTCCTGAATATTTTAGTTAACTCTTAATCTCACTCAAACCTCTTCTGGAATTGAGTAGATTAAACACTAAATTGATTAACACTCATGGAAATTAACTTGATGGCCGAAAATAATTGAATAGAACAATTAGATTCAATAACAAAGGTTTTTGTGTAAATCACTCATGCTCTTGTATGGTATCATGACATGACTATTTATATTATTCATAACAAGAATTAACTTGCCCTCTAAGCACTACAATAGTCGAAAATCAGCCCAAGTATTTTAGGAAATACAAGCTAGCATCTTTCATCATAATCCCTAGATTCTAGGAGAGAATAAAGGAGTAATCAAGGAAACAACAAATCAGCCCCAAATCCCCCCTTACACGCCTAAAACAAATCAGGAAACTAGAGAATAAGGAAACTAGAGAATATTACAACTCAATGACAACTTGTATACCTGGAACACAAGGACTCCAAAAAAAAATTCTAACTTGGCCAAAATCACAAAGATTTTTCGGACCTTATTTGCTGAAATTACAGACTTAATTAAAATTAACTAAGACTCTAGAAATGGTGCCAACTTCATGCTTCTTGGATTGGATCATCTTCCCACTTAATCATGGACACAAAGGAAGAGTTTGAATTAAGTTTGAACCCAAATGCTTCAAGGACTAGACAAATCGGTTCTTCTTCAACAGTTGACTTAGGACCTTGACCTTGACTTGTATCACATCTTTTATTCAAGCTTAATTACAATTATTAGTCTAATTAACGTTTTAAAATCTATTTTGGTATTATTAATCATAATTATTAATTTGGATTTATAATTGAAAACAAATTAGATATATGTTTTATGATTTCAAATTATGGAAATCTCTTATGAGATAAAAAAAAAAAGAGATATCTCCTATCTTTCATGGCTTAATGTGGAGTAGCCACAACTGATTTCTTGTCAATTTCTCGTGCCTTCTCTGACAATTAGAAACCCCAATTTCCTTCTCTCACTCACAATCCGTTTCACCTTTCCTCTATTTCTCTCAAGCTCAAACCTGCTCGTCGGAGCCACCTTCGTTTCTCTCTCTTCGATCCTATCTTTTCGCGATCCATAGGTGCTGCTGTAGACACATAATCGTTTCTCCCCATTTAGTACCCTATGATGACTAATACCCTGCTCTAATTGGTCCGAATCGAGGAAAGAATAAACAACGAGTTTAAAATAAAATGTTTTAAGCCCAAAACCATATTCTAACATTTTTATTAACCCATTTCCAAAAAAAAAAAATTATAAATAGTTTTACTAAGCCTACTTTCAAAAATGTTTTAAAATAACTTTTTAGAGGCCCATCTTCGAAAACCTTTTAAAAATAGTTTTTATGAAAGCCCAATTTTTAAAACCCTTTTTACCCCAATTTAATTAATAGAAATAATTAATTATATTAACTAGTTTTATTAATAAAAATATCTTTTATAAAATAATAATTTTTCCCCAACGGTTTTTAAATATTTTTTATCTAACTCTTTCTAAAATCTTTTAGAAACCTGGAGTACTAGATTTCGGAAGGGATATTATCTCAGATGACCCAGACATAAAGGTCTTTTTTCCCAAATAGCCCCGACATTTTCAACCCTATTTCGGATAACCCTAAACTATATTTTGTCATTAAAGTTAACGGAATGTTGGATGGCGTTAACTCTTTGACATTTATAATTGAAAACCTATTTTTTAGAAGAGAAAAAACTATTTATGTTCCTATCCTTTCTCTCTCCTACATCACCCCTAATTTTCTCTCTCCTCCTCCATCCACCTGCTTCTTTACTCTCTCCTTCACCACCCCCTATTTTTCTCTCTCCTCCTTCTCCTGTTTTTATCTCTCCTCCACCTCAAAAATTGATGTTGCCACCATGGACTAGCGCAACCACTAGTCACCAAACGCCCGTTTCATCTTCATTTTGCAGCACGCAGGATGCACACAACAATTTCGAAAGAAAAATTCATAAAGATAACTAAAGTCGAAGCTCAATTGCAACGATTTTGGGTCATAAAGGTTCGAAATCCATCATGCAATTTTTGAACATTTCAAGAACAAATTAAGACTTCCAGATCTTTATTGATGCCCAAATGTCGTCGACTTTATCGGCGTTCCTATCGTCATTTGATTTTTGGCGGTTGTGTAAGCGAAATTTTCGGCGCTCATCTGGGAGTTTCTTCATCAATTCTTTGCTCCTTTAATAGGGGGGGAGGGGGTCGTGGCTTCAGCTTTA
Organism: Beta lomatogona; assembly: GCA_947646795.1. Lineage (NCBI taxonomy): Eukaryota > Viridiplantae > Streptophyta > Magnoliopsida > Caryophyllales > Amaranthaceae > Beta > Beta lomatogona. Next base: position 4,811,557 of record CANSNZ010000942.1, read on the forward strand.
TTACTTGATATCTATCATGTTTTTGGTGAATTTACTAGATTTTGCTTTTATCTAGATTTTGTTTTTGGTATTAAAGATTAGAGCTTTGACTTCTTTTATTAATAATTCTATCATTTCATTTCCTATTTTTTATTTGGGCTTTTAATTGCTTGAGTATTACTTCCTCCATTTTAAAATAGTTGCACCGTTTGCTTTTTCACGTTTGCCAAGACGCTTTTTAAAACGTGAATATCTCTAATTGCGTATATGTAAAAATTATAAAAAGTTGATATTTGAAATCCTCGTATTGAGACGAATTTAATAAGATCCTACTTAACTATATTTTTTCTTATATAATGATGAGAGAAAGCTTGTTAAAGTTGGTTGATGAATAGTAACCAATGCCAAATGGTACAACTATTTTAAAACGGAGGAAGTACTTTACAGTGTTAATGTTGTAAATTGGGCAGGGCCCACGAATGTGATGGATGGGGAGGAGAAGGGGAGGAAGTTGGAGGTGACAGAGAGGGGCTAAGCAGGTGGCCTAACAATGAAGGTGGAGGAGGAGAGAGAAAACCAGAGGGTGGTGGAGGAGGTGGAGGAGGAGAGAGCGAACCAGGGGTGGTGGAGGAGGTGGAGGAGAGAGAGGATCGATGGAGAAAACTAATTATTATTATTTTTTTCTTTCTAAAGAATAAGTTTTTGATTGTAAATGTTAAATAGTTAACACCGTTGGTTCTTCTGTTAACTTTAATGACAAAATACAAGTTTAGGGTTATCTGCGATAGGAGTGAAAATGTCGGGGTTATTTGGAAAAAAGGCTTATATGTTAGGGTCTTATGAGATAATATCCCATTTCGAAAACCTATTGTATCCCAACTACCCAAACCACTAGATATTACCCCCAACCTCCTCATAACAGACACGACCATTTCACAACACAATAATATACACGGCTATCCTCACTCCACAATCACACAACCCTCACAAAAAATTCTCTCGGCAATCATTCATCTCCTACAGCACTCATCTCACAACCTCACTCACCAATAATTCGCCAAACACCTTATAATTAGACCTGGTTATTGGGCGGGTCGGGTCAAGGTTGGTGCGGGTCGGAAGTGGGTCGCGTTATATAGGGCTGATAGCGGATCGAGCCAAACGGGTAGTGGGCCAATAGTGGGTCGATAATGGGCAGGTCGGTGAACGGACAAAAAAAACAAGGAACAAAGAGAGCAAAAAGTGAGTATAAATGAATGGGAATCCGTACATATAATATTATTTAAAAAATATTTTTTTTTTTTAATTTTTTGGGTTTTTTTGTTGGACTAATAACGGCCCTGTCCAATAACAGCCCTGCCCAATAAAAGCCATATAAAATTGATCCTAACCCTTTAGCTATTGGGCTACGCTGTTCTATAACCAGGTCTACTTACAGCACATCATCTTTATCACTCCGTAATCATCCTCACCATATTACTCCTCGCCATCTAATACTCACCTGGCGGCTAATCACCTGATCATCATCAACCAAAATTCATCACCTGATCACCTACACCTACACTCCTAACTAATACTCTTAATTGTCCCTTACTGATCCTTAAACCATATATACGGCAGTCCACAACTAATACATATAATCATATCATCATACATCACCATACTTAACAAACTCATTCAAATCAAACAAAGCAGTTATCTTTATAAAAAAATCAAACAAAGCAGCAGCACCAAACTCCACGCCTATAATACAAAACAACACAACTTTTTAAAGACTCGTACAATATTCAATTTTTCAAGATCCGTACAAATCAAAGACTCCAGACGGTGGTATAATTTCTGAGGGTCAACTAAATTAACAACATTTATTTTATTTCTTATTTTTTTTTTATTGAAGTTACTAACTATCGATTCGTGATGTAGATTGTTAGCACATTCCTATGACCGTAAGTATTGTATATTATACTGACTCCCTGCAATATTTTCTTTTCTTATTTTTATTTCATTTCATGAACATATTATTTTTTATGATTGATTGCAATATTTATCACCTTGTATTTATTATTAATCAAGACCTAAATAAATGTTCTAACTAAATCATATAATATGGACAACCTGTTAGGAACCCAGTAATCTGATTGTTAAATAACTTGTCACTAAAAAAGTAATATTTTATGTGTTTCTTGAACCAACCTAGACTAATATATTTTAGGGTGCATAAAAATATTATGTGATTGTTCTTCTGCATAAAACTTGCTATGAATCGTATTAAGTAGAGGCCAGCAATGAGCGACATGGTTCCTGACCGTGTTCGTACCCTCACCCCCGAACTCAATTTTTGGTTCATTGACCATCTATGTAGTTAAGATGGGAAAATCTATATTGGATAAGTCCCTAAGATGTCCATACTGTTTCCTAAATATCCAATTAGGATTATAAGTCTTCCTCTAAAGACTTGTTGGCGACTTCAAAATATATTTCCATAAAACCTTAACAATGGGGTAGTCAAATACGCACTATCACCGCATAAGCGAAATAAAATCACACCTACAGCTGCCGCCACTGGTGCTGCTGTTGTTGGTGGTTCTTCAGCCCCATTTTATTTTTCCTCCTTGCTTCGCCATAGATGCTGTTGTTCTGTTATCCTTTTTTTGTTTCTCTATTTGTTGTTGGGTGGATGGTGATGTCCCAACACAATATGCCGGTGTTGTTTGGCAGGAATTCCGTCGTTTCTGACGCTTGTGTGTTAATGTCGGTATTGTTGTATTTTCAAATACCTTGTCTTATGAAGAACCCACATCACTTTTGGTTGCATGGTATAATCATTGAAGCTAAGACCTTTTCAATTACGTTTACTTATTTGACATCAAGTCAGTAATTGGTATTAGTTTGCAAGTTGTAAATTCATTCTATGAGTTTGGTCTTTGTTAATTCATTGCTTAAGATTTGTTTAGTCATCCTGCACATAGTTTTTTGAATTTCAAATCAATGCTTTTGTGGTCCGAATAATTAAAAAAATGAAGAGAGATAAAGTAAGAGAGAGAAAGACAAGCCAAAAGCTCTCAACCAACCCGAAAAAAAACCCTAGCTCAAAGCAAAAAATCCCCAATTCAATTTCATACTAATTCCTCCCTAAATCACCCAGCAAATGTTAACATCTACACGGAATCTCTGATATTAGCCCTAATTATAGTTTTCTGGTTGCTCAAATTTGTAGTTAAGAGGCTCTCTCTTATGTCAGTTGTGTAGTAGGAGCGTAGCCATTAATCACGCTACGAGCTGCTCTAAGGATTTCTGTCAGGGCTATAAGTATATTATTAGAGTAACTCTGTTTTTTTCATCATTAATCTAGCTAATTTGCCTTCAATTTGGATTAGGTGGCTTCAATTCCTGGGTTTCAAGTACAAATTTCGAGCTAGGGTTAGGGTTCAGTTTTTGGGTGGTGGGAAAGTTCATTTATTTCCCCAATTGAGTGTAAGTGTCATTAAAAGGTTTTGGTGTTCTGCCACCATTACTGGGCTGGATATGGTGTCTGTTGTGCGTATTGTGTTCTTATTGCTTGCTGATTTTGGTTTTTTGTCAATAAGTATGAATCTCACATTAAATGCCAAGAAAGCTCTTTGGTACTAGCCCTTTTTTTGCTGTGATTCTTGGGTATGGTTGTTTCTCTTGCCCTTAGATACTACTCCTTTCAGGTAAAAATTAATTCAAACTCAATCTTAGCTTCTTTTCAATCTCTCTCAAAGTATCTCGCATTTTGGCTTCTTGTTAAATTAATCTTTAAAGTCTTTATTCAGCTGGTCTGTTTAGCTGTTATGGGTAACCCTAAGTCTTTCAAAGATGTTGTTTTGAAACATAGTGGTGTAGAGGATGATAGTAATGCTAAGGTCTCGTCTCATGGGAATGTTTTACCTCTTCTAAGTCTTTTCATGCTGATTTAAGTGATGTTTTTAATGACCCTCCTGGTCCTCCTTCTGTCCCTAAGGCCATTGTTCTTGATGAGTTGCCTCAGGTTTAAAAAGATATTGTTGATTCATCTAAGTCCTGTTTAGTTGGAAAAATGCTTGAGGATCCTGTTGATATGAGAACTATAATTTCTAGAACTAGAGCTAACTGGAAATTCTGTAAGGGTGATGTTGAATACTTAGATATGGGAAATAATTGGGTGCTTATTCGCTTTGCCAATCCTGGTGACCTATTTCTTGTTTGGTCAAATAGACCCTGGCATGTGCAGGGTGAATTGTTTGTAATTTATCCATGGAGGGATCTTTTTTACCCTTTTGTGGAAGAGATAACATGGGTAGATTTATGAGTGAGGATTCCTAGAATTCCTGCTGAATTGCTCAAATTTGAGTCCCTTGCTAATCTGCTTACTTCCAACAATGTGGGGTCTCTTATAAAATTAGACCCAAGATCTCTTTTGAGGCATAAAATAAGATTCGCTCGTGCATGTGTGAGAGTTGATATTACTACTCCTTTGATTGAGTATGCAGAAATCAAACGTACTAGTGGAGCTGACTGTGGTTATGTTATTTGGTATAAGGATTTGTATGCTGGCTGCTCTTTTTGTGGTTGTGATGACCATATTATTGACAACTGTGTTATTTTGTACCCCCCCCCAAGAAAGAAAGAAAAGTGTTGCTCTTGAAAAATCCAAAGAAAAAATGGTTGGCAGAGTTTCTAGGTAATGCTAATAGGCATGAAATGCCTTCCACCACAGCTGATCAAGCAAATGTGGTGGAGGTTAGGCCTAGGCATGTATCTAGACCTCGGTTTGTCCCTCCTTCTACTGCTGTTGTTGGTGTTCATAAAAAGTTCCCCTCTAAAGTCTTTGCTGGTAAAGCTAAAGTCCCTGATGCTAAAGGTGTGATTATAAATGAACCTACTGCTGAGGTTTATTCCAAGAAAGCTTTGATTTCTTTGCCAAAAGGTGATGTGAAAGGTAAAAAAGTTCTAAGTTCTGAGTTTACTGTTGATATAAACTCCTCTGATGATGAATCTGTAAGTGATGTTATACTCTCTGCCCCTTCTAATGCTGCTAGCGAGCTTGCTTCTGCTCCTATGGTTGTGCACATTCCAGTGCCCCATAGTGAGGCTGGGCATCAGCCTCTCCCCCCTCCTCTGATTCAGGAGCCTATCCTAGCTCCAGTTCCCCTGAGAGTGGTCTATCCTGAAGATTTGTTTGCTACGGAATTCTTGCCTGCTGCCCCCTTTGATGTTGTTTAAGGGGATGAATTTGCTGATCTCTTAGATCAGTCTGATGTTGATGATGATACATTCATAGTGGGAGACCAATTTGATGATGAAATGGTAGATGAATATCTATCTCAGCCTGAAAATTCATTTCATTCAATCAGCTCAGATTAATTCTATAGTAAAACAAATTGAGAGTATGGGGTTGTATAGGCTAGCCCATCTGAAAATTGTCATCTTCTAGTTCAGCAAAAAGAAGGAAAGGCATGGTTGAAGTCGATTCAGCATGCTCAGACTTGAAGAGAAGCAGGCCTTAGTCCTGGCTTTTTCCCCTCCTGCTAAGTAGTTACGATCATAAGTAGTTGCAATGTGTGAGGTGCGAGGAGACCTTTAGCTATGGAGGAAGTGAAATTTTTTTGTAAATCTAATAAAGTGAGCATTATGATGTTATGTGAGACTAAAGTGCCAAACCCTCCCTCCCAGGGATGTGTTAGGCATTGCGATTTTAATCACGCCGACTTCTTCCATCTTTTGGTTTAGCAGGAGGTATGTGGATTTTGTGGAAAGATGATCATTGTAATCCTTTTAATATATCAGTTGTTTGTAAGTATTCTCGGTTTTGGGCTTGCAACATTGATATTCTAGCATGTAATTTCAGTTTTATTATAATTTTTAGGTATGCTCCTCCTAATTATCATCTTAAGTATGAATTTTGGGATGAACTCATTGCTTTTATTAAAACTTTATCTCTCCCCTACATTATATTAGGGGACTTTAATGAATTGAGTTCACAATTAGACAAAAAAGGTGGAGCTGAATTTCGGTTTTCAAGACTCTCTATAATGAATTATTTTTACTCTTCGATTGATTGTGTTGAGCTTCCTTTTGAAGGAAATTCTTATACTTGGAGGAAAACTAGATCCGGGCCTCATAACATCTTTGAACGGTTGGATAAAGGGGTTGGAAGTCTAAATTGGTTAAGTAATTTCCCTAATGCCTAAATTATCCATCATCAATTTACTTCTTTGGATCATTGTCCAATTTCTTTGGACATAAAAATTATAAATCCATTAAAAGCCCCCCTTTTAAGTTTGATAAATTATGGACAACCCGGAAGGATTTTGACATTCTAGTAAAAAAAACTTGGTGTACTTGATTCCAAGGGTCAAATATGTTTTGCCTAACTCGAAAATGTAAACTTCTAAAGGAAAAGGCAAAAACTTGGGCTACTACTCGTTTTGGAAATATAAATGGACAATTAAGCAAAGTCGATGAATCTCTAAAAGAGATCCAAGCTAAATTATTAGTCCGCGGTGATTGCCCAAATTTAATTTCTAAAAAAAATATTATGTTAACTAAACACTCTAAGCTATTGGAATTTCAAGATTCCTCTTGGAAAGTTAAAGCTAAATCTAATAATTTAAAATTAGGAGATGCAAACACTAAGTATTATCATGCATGTGCGTCCATTCGAACAAATCGTAATCTTGTTACTTCTATCAATGATGTTGCAGAGAACACTATAACCCATCCAAAACTTATAGAAGAATGCATCTCTAATGCTTTTAAAAAAAGATTTGCTTCTAATCCAGAGCGTTATTTTAACTATGAGAATGATTTTTTATTATTAGACTGCATTGTGTCAGAAAATGACAATATAGATCTATGTGTTGAAGTAACGAAAGAAAAGGTTAAAAACGCATTGTTTGATTTGGCTCCTGATAAATCTCATGACCTGATGGCTATTCCCCTTTTTTCTTCCAACAATATTGTTCTCTAGTGGGAAATTCGGTTTTTAGGGCAGTTAAAGCCCTTTTCCACTCCGGGAAAATTCTAAAAGAGATATTAATTCCTAAAATTGATTCTCCTACTAATCCAAATCATTTTCGTCCAATTAGTTTGTGCTCCACGATTTATAAAATTATCTCAAAAATTATGGCAAATAAACTCAAAGTAGTCTTAGGTAGAATTATTCATCCATTACAAGGGGCCTTTGTTCCTGAAAGATTGATTCAGGATAATATTTTGATAGCTCATGAAGTTTTCCACTCTTTCAAAAATAAAAAAGGGAAAGAAGGTTGGTTAGCAATAAAACTTGATATGAAAAAAGCTTATGATAGATTAGAATGGAACTTCATATTTGCCACTTTTAAAAAATTGGGTTTTTGTGAAAAATGGATTGCTTGGCTTCAAGAATGCATTTCTACTGTTTCTTTTTCAGTTTTAGTGAATGGTATCCTGGGGGATATGTTTTTTCCTCAAGAGGTATTCGTTAAGGGGACCCCCTGTCTCCGTATATCTTTATACTATGTGCTGAGATTTTAGCTCGCTAGTTGTATCAAGCTAGTACAATGGGGTCTAACTCCATTGGTGTTACATTAGGCCATTCAAGAGTTAACATTCCGTTTTTGACGTTTGCTGATGATACTATGATTTTTGCTAGAGCTAAAAGTGATAGCTGTCATGTTATCAAGAATATTCTAAAACATTACTGCTCTATGTCAGGGCAATTAGTTAATTTTCATAAATGAGCTTTTTAATGTTCCCCTAATACTCCTGTAGAATTAATTGCCGAATTTGCTGATATCCTGCAAATGGAGGAATCTTCCTCTCTTGGAAAATATTTAGGTTGTCCTATTATCTCCAGTAAGGTTACTAATGCTACTTTTTGTGATGTCCAAGAGAAAGTTACTTCTCAACTTGCAAAATGGAGAGTTACTTCTCTTTCCGAGGTAGGTTGTATAGTTTTAATCCAGGCTAATCTGGCTACTAAAGCTAATTTTTAAATGCAAAGCTTTGCTCTTCCCCTTTCTATCTTAATTTCTCTCGATAAAAGTTATCGAAATTTCCTTTGGAGCAAAGACCCTAATTCTAAATCTCCTAATTTGATAGGGTGGGATGAAATCTGTAAGCCCAAAAAATTTGGAGGCCTGGGGTTGAGAAAAGCTAAAATTAACAATATTGCTCTCCAATTAAAACTGCTTTAGAAAATTATTAGGATCTAGTGTCTCTCTATCCCTCCAAAAATTAAATTCTTTTTGTGGAAAATTTGTTAAAATGGCCTTCCTACAAAAAAAGGTTGGAAATGAGTCATGTTGTTCTCCCTATGGAATGCGCTTTCTGTAATTATCACTCTGAAGATGATCTTCACTTATTCGTGGAGTGTCCTTTTTTCAACGATGTTATTAATGTAGTAAATGAGGTGGATTGTTTATCTCAATTACCAGGTTTACAGAGGGGGTGGTCTTTTTTGGACTTAAATTGAAGCTCATCTCCAAATAAGTCCAACTAATATTAGCTTCTTCGTTATCGTTTGGTGGTTTATCTGGTATGCCCGTAATAGTATTACGTTTCGACAAGAAAGTTTTACCCCAGTTAGGCTGGGGGCTATGATCAAAGCTTATATGAAAAATATTGATATTTTTCATTCTGTGTCCCATATTAGGAAAAAATATAGCATAAGTAAAAGATAGGTCAAGTTAGGTAGAAATTGTCTAGTTTTGTCCCCCTCCACTGGAAAATTCTATTAAGCTCAATTTTGATGGCTCTAAACTTCAGGGAAGAGCAGCTTTTGGTTTTGTGATCAGAGATTCAGTGGGTAATTTACTTCTTTGTGGTGCCAATTCTTTAGACCCTGCTTCCTCTATTCTTGCTGCTGAAGCCTGGGGACTCAGGGAAGGTATGCCCTTTCTTTAGGTTTTAGTAACATTTATATTGAAGGTGATAATTTTGCGGTTATTCAGGCTATCAAACAAATCTGGAAAATTCCTTGGTCTATTAGTGCTCTAATTGATATGCTGGTGAAGATCATAAGAAGTTTTCTAATGTTACTATTAGTCATGCTTTTAGAGAAATGAATTATGCTGCAGACTGGATGGTGACTAGAGGTCATGCTGTGTCAAATCTTTGTTACTGGTTAGAATCCCCGTATATTGCATTTTCCAAGATCATCAGAAAGGATACTTTAGGGTGGCCTATCAATTGGGATCCCCCCTAGTTTTCTCTTTCCTGCTTAAAAAAAAAATCAATGCTTTTGTGGGAAGGATTAATCAAAGGGTATTTCTTATTTCTATAATTATAATAGGCTTTTATCCATAATTTTATGGGGTTGTTGCTAAACTTTAGATAGTACAAGTGAGGATATTTCATTTATCCAGAATAGGAGCATGCAAAAACAAAAAGAGTTTTAGGACATTGAATTTGGTGACCTGCGTTATTTAGGGGTGTTCATAAATATGTGATCCGGTCGATCCGATCTGTGATTCGGTCTTTCCAATCCGGTAAATCGGATATTCAATTCGATTTTTTTAGTTTTCGATATTTCAGATCGGATATCCGAAAATTTTCGGATCGGAACTGATCAAAAATTTTCATTTTCGGATATCCAAAAATATCTTAAACATGGGAATTTTTCGGATATTTTCGGATATGCGATCCAAAATATCCAAAAATATCTGTTTTCAAGACCAGATATCCGAAATATCCAATCTGAAACTTATTTTATGAACTTTTCCTTTGAAAAATTCAAATTTTTAGTTTTCGAAAATCAGATGCGATCGGAAATTTTGGATATCAGATTTTTTCGAATAGGATTATCCGAAATGAACACCCCTTATTTGTATTAATAAAGGGAAGCGATCAATTAATAATTGTTGTTATTCTTATTGATGTGATTATATGGAATTCATGTTATGAGTGATAATCAAGAGTTATGGATATTGTTGGAGCTTAGATTGAAGGTAGCTTATGGCATTGGATGGCATTGAGGTAACTTTTATGTTCAACAAAATATATTTACATGCTTGTGTGTGTGTGTGTGTGTGTGTGTGGGGGGGGGTATTGTGCGTGTGTGTTTGTGGGGGGGGGGTATTTTAGTATAATATATCGTTTATAGTCATGACCATGATTATAGATGCATCTTTATGAGTTAGTTATGAATTGTTATTGAAATGATTATAACATAATACTTTTATTCTATCATTGGAATTGTTCGGAAATGTTTATGTTTGCGAATATGGTTTGTAAGAGATATGGTAAAAGGACTTCGTATTTGTTTCAGCTAACTTAGCTTATGAATTGTGATAAAAAGTGCATAAGGTACAGGCCGAGGAAAATGATTCAGATATGAGTTAAGACCGGAAAAAGTCGTATATTATGTTATTTTATGTTACGTTATGTTCTGTCAAAACCTATACTTGCCAGCAATTTGTGTTAAGTGATTGAGCTACGCTAGCGATATATTTTAAAGGATGAATACTTTTCCGAGCAAAAACCAAGTTTGTTCATTATATGAAAACCGTTTTCAAATTAAAACTATTTTGACGGGTATGAAAAATGTTTTCAAATTAAAACTATTTTGACGGGCTGAAGTGAAGTTACTGAGCTTTTCGCTCATTTCAGTTTTGTTTTTGTTTTGTATTTTCTTCTGTAATTTGCAGGTTTATGTTGGAAGCTCCGAGTGGATCAAAGCGAGAGTTTGTTATTAAGTTGTAATCAAATTAGTCATTCATAAGTTGTATTTAGAAGTACTCAAGTGCTTAGATGAGAATTAAGTATTTTATTATTTGGGATTAAGTGAAGTATTATGTAATCTGATACTTGGTTTTGAAGTTGTTATGATGTGGGCCCTGACCCATAGGTCCAGGATTGTAGAAAATATTATGTTTCCGCTACGAATAAATGCAAATTCGAGGTTTATTAAGTATTATTTGAGATTTGTGTATAATAAGTGTGATTAGCTAGCAGCTCAGAAGTGCGGACTGTTACATGCTGTCTCCATCAACGTTTCTAAGATTTTTCTCTTTTCTCTATGTAGTTAGTATCATCTTTTTCTCTCTATAGCAATTCAATGGTAAAATGACACGTCATGTTGAGTTACAGGTGGTTGGTGACAAGGACAATTCGACAGCTAACTAATCAGCAAATTTATTTACATTATATAAAAAAATGGAAAGACAACTAAATCATGAATATACAATTATTTTTCTCTTTTCTCTCTGTAGTATCTTCATGATTTGTATGTTCTCCCTTAGTCCTCCAAAATCTCAAAAACGGGGTTGATATACCCACTTTAGAATTTATGTGGGAATGCGTTTTTCAATATTTTTTGTTGTTTTAAGTGTGTTCGTAACATTTTGCGTGTGTGTAAGGTGGAAAAACAAAAAAAGAGGCGCGGTGACGACGCTCGAGACAGAGTCACCGGAGCAACTTGCTTATAGAGCAGCGCACGATTACACCAGTATTATCCTAAAAGCTCCTAGAACGGCCAAAGTGCAATCTGAAGAAGATGAATTAGGGAAGAGATGAGCCGAGAAAAGGTGGAAATTGGGTTAAGAAGATAGGGAAAAGGAACTAAAGAGGCTATCATGTGCAAGACAAATGCGGGTAATATCAAAAGTGATGTCTAATTCCTATTATGAGAATAATATCTTTAGTTAACTTTGCGATATTTATCAATTTTGTTGAATAAAGCTAAAAAGAAATAGTTAAACCTATGCATTAGATGCATAGGTTAGAAAAACCCAATTTATTTTGGGATAAATTTATCCAAAGTCTTCCACCAATACTTCATTCATTTTATATTAATTAATATAGATCTCTTTAATTTATTTGGGGATTAACTTAGACATGAAAGGATAAGGGTATTCACCATCAATACTTCCTACAATTTTTTATATTAATTATTATATGTAATGTTTAGAAGTGGGTAAAATTGACTCGACTAGATAAACACAAACCTAACCCAAAAATTGTAAGAACATATAGATGCATATATAGCAGAACTCCAGGAAACTATTTCCTAACATCTATCATATGATCATTGTATACACAAAATCGTACCTCCCCATTTAGCATCCAATGATGAAATATGTCGTTCTCCTAATTCTTCCGGTCCAAATTAAAGGAAGAACAATTCAATAAGCTAAGCCCAAAACCGTTTTAAGAAACATAAAGTCTATTTATTAAATCCAAGCCCAATTTTGAAGACCCAATTAATCATACCTGATAATTAATTGTATTTTTATTATTCTTAATAGTTATTGTCGATAATATTTTTTTTAAAGAAATTTTCAAAAAATCAGATTTTTACTCAAACTTATATTCAAACACATATTGAAACTTATATTCAAACAGATTAAAACTCCATTGATTTACATTTAAACTCCTTTCAAGCTTAAAGATTGCTCCTCCTACGGATCATTCCATATGACCAAGGCGACATAGGTACTATTCTTGAGGGTCAATTCCAATTTAATTCCTTTGTTACTAACAATCTATTCGTCATAATGTAGATCCTTAAAGGAATTAACGCTATTCTGTATATTCTTCTCCAAATTTCTCTTTTTATATTTCTTTATATTTTCTTCTACATCGTTCATATGCTTTTATTACCTTCACATATGCATGCTAATATGCTTTATCACTTTTCTCACCGCACATGCTTATTTTCGTTAATCAAAGACATAAATAAATGTTCGAATGCTAAATTCAGATAACTTAGTCAGTTAGATTAGGTTCCCTATAATCTGATTGCATAATAACATGTCACCAAAAATTAGTCTTTTGCATGTTTATTGAATCGACATAGATTAATTTTTAGAATGCATTAACATATTATAAGGTTGTTTGATTGCATAAATCTTGACATGAATCGAATTAAGTAGAGGACATTAATGGGGGAACTTGATTCCTGATCAGATTTGTACCCTTATCCCCGAACTCAACATTTGGTTCATTGACCATTCATTGAGTTATGACGGGGAAATCTACATTGGAGAAGTCCATAAGTTGACCCTAATATTTTCCAATATCCAGTTAAATTTATAGTATTCCTTTAAAGACTTGTTGGCGACTTCAAAATGTTTTCAAAACAAAACCTTTACAATAAGGTAGTCAAATATGCACTCATCCCGCGTGGGCAATAAAAACACGCTCTACTAGGGAGGATTTAAAAACTAATTTTTTTAATGAGTTGGTGAAACTCGAAAAATACTATTCATACTTATTTTATGTTTTGAATGACATTACAGTTTTGCATGTGCATGGCTAATTCTTGAGGCCACAATAAGGTCATCGTCCTTGCCTCATTAGCGCATGTTCTATAAGAGAGGCGACACCCGGGGGGGTTTCCGCTTTATCCCTCCAAAAAGCTTCCTGAGCTATAGTGTTGGATCATAGTCATAAGCAAACCTACCCAACCATGACATAGTGGTTCAAAAGTGGATACCTTGTAATTTGGTTACATAGTGGTTTAAATTTTAAAATACTTTATCTTAATAAAGTCCAGCAAAATATGTTCCTATATGGTCGTTGGAGTTTGATATCTTAAGTTGCCTACCTAACAAAAATAGTGTGGTTGATATTTATTTATATTTTGTTTTATAACATGGTTTACTCGACGATGCATATTTTGGTTTTACTTCTAGATTTTTCAATGGATGGATTTACGATAAGCAAAACGAGAAATGGGAGGAGGTAGTCATGATGACCTGCTAACTGAAGTTCAATTGGCAGCGGCAGCTGAGCAGAAAGATATGAAGCTCAACCTTTTTATCTTTTACGATGCTACCTATCATATAGCTAAAATTTGGAATATCAAGGTAAGGGAGTATAAAGTCAAGAGAGAGGAAATTGTAATAAAATAAAGAAACTGTGCCTTATAGAATGTGTTGTGGGGAAAGTTGTTGGATAAGTGATGTTGGAGAGAGGCTGCAATGGTGGTGGTGGTTAGTGTTGGGGTTATTGGGTTGGGTTTGAAGGGGGTGACGACTCAAAGTGGGGGTTAGTAGAAGAGGTGAGGAGAGAAAGGGGGGCATAATTAGGGAGGGTGGGTTATGAGTCTTATGACTTATTAAATGTTTAAATTAGTTAGTTAAGTAACGTGAATTGTGGTATTTGGCTATAATAAGTTTCCATTTTGAGATTGGTAGCAAGTATTGTGATATTTCCCTAAAAGAATTACGTTACAAGTAAAAAGAAATAGAGGAAGTATATAACTTGTACTTAAAACAGTAAGGAGGAAAGTAGCGGATGGAAAGGAGAGAGCGAGGCAAAGGAGGATAAGGGAAAGGGGAAAAATGATGGAGGATATAGGTCAGGGAGGTTGTAAGAGAGAAATAATACAGAGGTAAATACAAACTATTGACTATATATTATAATTGTTATTTGTTGGCTCTTAATCAAATTGCATTCAATTGTTTAAGTCATAGCTCATTATTCCTTACTCACGATGTAACAAGGATGATTTGTTAGACTTATTTTTTTGTGATCATATAATGGTATGAGACATAAATTATAAGTACATGTAGTTTGTGTTTAGTTTTGTAATTGAATCCCAACATTCCAGGAAAAGGTTAGGTTCCTGATCTATGAGCTTACTGATAGATGAGCACTTTTTTTAGATACTAAGAAGCCCCGATGCCATATTAAGTTGTGTTAGTTAAGTTTCATGAAAACTCCAAGTGTCCCATTTAAACTTTGTGATAGGGGGAAAGCAACCTCACTTTCAAGTGCTATTATGTTGCTATGAGAAATGTTTTTGTCGGGGAGCTCTTTGATTAGGTTACGAGTTATATAGTTAAGTTTTTATTTAATTACTTGAACTTTATTGCAGTTGTTTCTATTTCCTATTTACTTACTAGATTATTTGACAATTTTTCTTTTCGATGTACAGTGTAATCATGGAGACGTAGAATCTGTTGTGCTACTGCCGAATAGTCTTGATGGATGATTGACTTGACACGTTTGCCTTTGTCTTTTGTGAATTACTTGAGTGACATGATTGTTAATTGGTCTCATGTAATGTTCTTGGAAGCTTTTATTACTTGTATGTAATTTTAATTATTAGTCGATTATATATAATTGAAATATTTGTTAAGACCTTTTAAAAAAAAAAACTACCATATATAAAGATGTTGGCTTTTAAAACAAAAATGTTATATTGCAAATTCATTTCGTTTCATATTTTAGTACAAATGATAAGGACAATGAGGCAACAAAAATAGAGACATTCAATATCTTTGTTGCAATAACTTCATGTTCACTCTTTTAGCTACAAATAGTTTTACATGAATATCTTAATTACAATGCTTCATGGTACTACAAAAGCTTCTAGTATGATTAAGTAGGGAGAAACATTTTAAAATTAGTGAAACCATATAAGATTTAGAAAAGAAAGAAAATGGGAGAAGAGTTTCAGCAAGATTGAATATGTTTTTTGAAATTTGCAAGACCATGAAAGACTAATGATAGGAAGAAAGGGAGAGATAGGAGAGCCAGAGGAAGGAGAAGGTGATAGTAATAATAGAGAAGGATATGATCAAGCGAAGTTAGGGTGGAAACATGATTTCATCCTAAACGCAGTGTACATTTAATATTTATAACCTTGAGAAAGTATTCATTATAGCACACAAAACGTCAATAAATTATCTTGTCAGATTAGCCTCCCTTTAGCTTAGGAGATTATCGTTAATCTTAGGGGAGAACCTGCAATAAACATGAAAATGACTCGTATTATGGAATAGTGCCTAGAAAAGAACTTCGTCTAGCCCATCTTCACAACTCCGATCCATACAAACAAAGAAAATATGAAAAAAAATTGGGAACACCATATTTTCTTTTTCTTTAACCGATTACCCAAAAAATCTTATGAATAGTGTTCTGGGTCTGTTTCCCTTGAGAAATGCAAACTGGTTTTAAAATAGTTTTGTGATTGTAATGTACACTATATGGACAAAGAGGAATTTAGAATCTCTTGAAGCAGTTCTAACCCTGCAAAGGTTGTTTTTAAACATTTTGCAACTGTTTTTCTGTGATGAAACTCCAAGATTTTGGAGAAATTTTGTAGTGGATGTGAGGCTTTAGGTGGGATGTTGAACATTTGCCTATTTTTAACTAGTTGTCTTTCTTCTTATGCTGCTTTTAGCTTGTAATTCTACTATTTTAGTTAGTCCAACTCCAAGATTACATTATCAAGATATTTTCGCCATGATATTAACTAATTGGATTTTGGTCTCTTGAGGGACCGCATGCAGGCCAACAGCTAGTTATTAATAAACTCCCCATCTCCCACATTAAGAACCTACGCAATTTACACAACTATGCCAAATAGTCCCGTTAAAGACGAAAATAAATAAATAATGATAAATCTAGTTGACACAAGTGTGACAAATGGGAAAGGACGAAAGGTTAATAATGGTCCTTGAAGATACAGATGAAACTTCCTGCACGCGTATCTCACGCCATGTTTGGCCCGTCAACAAAATCCAGAATCCTTACCCAAAATCCGCCTTTCCTCTTATCATTCCTTTCTTATTTAAACCAAATTCATACCAACTATTTAAACCAAACTATGGGCTATCTTTTCATTTTTAACTATAGGCTATAACTTCCAGCTCTTCTCCTTTCTATTTTAAGCCCATCCACAAAAACGTCGCATATATATATACACATTCTCCATCCATACACATTTCACCTCCTAACTTTCATTCAAAAAATCTTTATAGCTCTGATCACTACAATTCTTAAAAATGATGTCTAGCATTTTAAAGAGGTTTAGCAAGAAGCGCCCGCCACTTGATGCCTGTCTTTCCCCTTCACCATTACCTTCTCCGTCGCCGTCGTCTTCGCCATCGTCGTCCGTGGATTCTTTCGTGGAGAGAGATTCCAAGAAGATGGGGAAGTCTTCAGGTATTATTATTACTCATGTTTTACATTATGTATAGATTGCACACTATTATTATGTACTACTTCATTAGAAAAAAAAAACAGAAAAAAAAATTGGTATTGCTATATTTGCTACGTACCTCATACTATTACACCATTGCCCTTATTGTTTCCTTTGAGTCTAAACATAAATTTATTACTCTTTATCTTTCATTCCTTGTTATGTCATCACCATTTGGAACTTTTTTTATTGTCTATAATGGGTGGCTTCTCTGAGGAAAAATAATTGAAGAAACAAAAAAGGAGTGAGGAAGTGAATAGAGAGGAATTAGTTTGTTTACCATTAATAATGAGGTAAAGATTGTTGGTCAAAATTAGTTAGGGCATCCTTAGTGGTGAAAAAAAAAAATAAGATTATGTACATAATCTTAAAATGGGTTCCTTAATGGTGAAAAAAAATAAGATTGTGGGTTGATTGGAAAAAAAATTTGGTATGGGATGAGTGAAATGAGGATCAGGCGTGGGAGTGGGACCCACTGCCTGATCCGAGTTTTTTAAATTTTTTTTGGCTGTCTTCCAGCCAAAACGCAGCGTTTTGGCTGGAAGACAGCCAAAAAAAATTAAATGTGTCAGCGCTGACGCGCTGACACATTCTCCTATGACCGCGCGACATGTGTCGCCACTTTCCACGCGTCGCTGCTTGATTGGTCAGTGAAATATAACCGTTGCAAAATTTGCAACGGTTATATTTAAAAAAATACAAATCAAAAAAAAAAAAAAAAAAATTACCAACGACTTTATTTTTTCGAGCTCTATAAATAGAGACCCATTTTCCTATATTTTGGACACACTTAATTTTCTCTCTCCTTCATCCTTCACTAATTTCTTCTACTTGTTATAAATTATTTCATTAACTCTTCTTCTATTGCTCTTTTATTTTAAAATTCTTATAATTATGGAGCCTAATAATCCTAATTATATGAGAAACCTACCCCAAAACCGCTCAAAAAACCAAATGCCTAGGCAACAAAATCGCTCAAATACCTCTCAAAATAACTCAAATTATCGTCAACCCTCTCAAAATCAGTCAAATTATCGTCAACCCTCTCAAATAAATATGAATCAAAGGGGTGAAAATTCTCAATATTATTCTCCTCAATATGATAACCTTTACCATGAATCTCCATCTGAAAATGCCAACCTTTCATATCATCAACTTGATCCTAATTATGGGTTTTCTCAATATCAAGAAGATTCATCTCCATACAATGATGTTGATGAGGATGGTGGTCATTACCAACAAGGTGACAATGATGTTGGTCAATACCAACAAGGTGATGATTCTGATGATTATGATGAGTTTGTTCAGCCAAATCAATCCTTTTCGCAATTACTATCACAAAATCTATCTGAGCAACCACAACCACAACACAATGCAGAAACAAGTTGTAATGGTAAGAGGGCTTGGGATGAAGTTGAAGATGAGAATCTCATCTCAGCATTTATGAACACTTCTCTTGATAAGGTGATTGGGACGAGCCAAAAGAAAGGCGTCTTCTGGGGAAAAGTTTGGGAAGCTTTTGAGGCAGGCAGAATTGCCAATCCAACAGAAATTGCTCCAAGGAATGCGGATATGGTGAAAGGGGTGGCTGGTCAGACAATTGAGTGTTTCAATAATTTCAATGAAAGACTTCGGATCCATTCAGAGGGTAAGAGTGCAGATGTTGAAAGAGAAGCCAGGAAGTTGGACGTTGAATTGACATTTCAATACAGCTTTTTACATTATTGTTCTGGTTTACATTATTGTACTATATTGCTTTATACATTATTGTTCTGGTTTACATTATTGTACTATTTTGCTATATAACTCATGCTTGTTTGATCACCATTTGCTCACACCAAATCTAAACCCTCTCAAATTTATACAATGAACTCTTTTAACTTAAACTTTACGGCTTCAAGTTCATCTAGTTCTGAGGATGAAATAAGATCATCCCGAGCAAACATTGATCAAGAAATAGATGATTTCTTGATTAATGTTGTTCAACCAAATGGTCCAACTATTATATCAAATGTTAGTCCAGCACCAAGGAATAGAAGAGCAAAAGTGACTGATCCTAATGAGGATCATCACCGGCCTATTCGAGGCAGGGAAGAAGGCCATAGACGATTGTATAATGATTACTTTGCTGATCAACCAGTCTATCCTGCTCGTTTATTTCGTCGAAGATTTCGAATGCAGCGACATGTCTTTCTTCGGATTATGGAAAGTGTCGTACCAAGTGATACATGGTTCACTCAAAATAGAGATTGTACTAGGAAGGTTAGGTTTATCTCCCCTTCAAAAGTGTACAATTGCTATACGAATGCTTGCGTACGGGCTTGCGGCAGACAATGTTGACGAGTATGTGCGAATTAGTGAAAGCACAGCTCGAATAGCGTTAATGAAATTCACGAAGGGGGTTATCAACCAATTTGGTGCCGAGTACTTGAGACGGCCAACTCCAGATGATTTGGGTAGACTACTTGCGTACGGTGAAGAACGTGGATTTCCAGGAATGATCGACAGCATAGAATGTATGCATTGGGAATGGAAAAATTGTCCGACGGCATGGAAAGGACAATATCAAGGAAGAGCTGGTGTTGCTACATTAGTTCTTGAAGCTGTGGCCGATCGTGACTTATGGATATGGCATTCTTTCTTTGGGATACCAGGTTCGTGCAATGACCGAATGTTCTTCACCGATCTCCCGTGTTTAGGGATGTTTTAGAAGGTCGAGCACCACCCGTGCGGTTTACGGTGAATGGTAACCAATACGATAAGGGTTATTATCTCACCGATGGCATATATCCGAATTGGGCAACATTCATTCAATCAGTTACATGTCCTCAAACTCGCAAGGACAAGTTATTTGCTCAACACCAAGAAGGAGCTCGAAAAGATGTTGAGAGAGCATTTGGGGTGCTGCAATCTCGCTTTGCTATAGTTCGTAAACCATCCCTCGCATGGGATGAGGAAATTCTCAATGATATCATGATGTCTTGCATTATCATGCATAACATGATTGTGGAAGATGAACGGGATACATATGCACACTACGCGCAGATACTACCGAGTTCACTTCAAACACAAATAATGATGGCGACGAATTTGAATATTATAATGATCGGATCGTAGATATCAACCGTTACATGGCGAATAGAGATGCAATTGAAGATCAACATGTGCATCAATCCTTGAAACATGATTTGGTTGCCAATATATGGCAGAAGTTTGGTCGTAACGCTAATTAAGAGCATTTCATTATGTATTTTATGTAGTTCGTTCCTAATTAAGTTTGTAATTCGTTCTTGTATTTCATTATGTGTTTCGAAATTAAAAATATATTAAAAATGCTTAATTGTGTCTCATAATAGAATTATTAGCTCGCTAATTACTTAGCATATATTAAAAACGCTAATTGCGTATGCTACGTATTAATAATTGCTAATTATGTTGATAACTTAATTATTAAAATGATAATTATAATATTAAAATTATTAATTACATTAATTAATAATATAATAGCAATTAATAATGAATATTTCATGTCATTAAAAATTAAATAATAAAAATATTATGTAATGGTGGTTGGGTGATGAGAGAGAAAAAGTAGTTGGGTGGGGTCAAAAAGTAAGAGAGAGAGGAAAAGGTAGTTGGGATGATCTTTTTTTTGGTTCACCATTAAGAAGAAAGTGGGAAAAGATTGTGGGATGTAATTTTTTAGAGAAAGAAAGTTAGAAAGAGAGCGGGATGATCTTTTTTTTCATTCACCATTAATGGTGCTCTTAAAAAGTACCGGTGCACATACAATTGTTTACTGACAGATGCTAATAACCTTTTATGAAATAAGGAACAAAAAATATATTCAGTGTTTCATATATTATATGGTTATTTCACATCATATGTGAGTTCAATTTAATCATAGATTTCACAAATCAAATCAGTTGTTTATCCGTATATTATAAGTTTACGCAAAAAAGTTTTACGGTTAACTATCATCATGTGTTAACACACGTACCTATAATAAAGTATAATAAGCATAGGACATTATTTATAAATTAAAGCATAACTAAGTAGTTAACTACTACAACTCGAATAATTGTGTACTTTAGTACTTCCTATGTCCTTAAATAATGTTCCCATTATTCTATTTATGTTTGTCCCAAATAGATTTCTCATTTCCTTATTTGATATGATCAGTCCTCCAATTAAAATATTATTTAGCTTTCACTTTTTATTATATTATCCACTTCCCCATAAACAATATGACTTCGTAAAGTGGTCCATATTTTCTCTTCTTAATAAACAATTCATGAATAGTATACCAACTTTGATTTTTAATTCTAATTTAATACATCTATGAAATTAGTATAAAACTTTTCTATTATGATTTTAACAACAATTTATGATGTTGAAAAATAATATTATTAAAGTGAACCTTATCGTTCTACTTTCGATAATAGTCAACCTTGTCTTAATCGTGCATTCGATAATATTCACATTCAAACTCGTTCAGACAATAACAGACGCATTTGAACTCAATTCCTCAGTAATATTCACATCAAAATTCGTTTGTTGGTAATAGTCACATTTAAAGTCGTTTCTTCAGTAATAGTCACATCTAAACTCGTTTGTTCGATAATAGTCACATTTAGAGTCATTTCTTAGGTAATAGTCACATTTAAACTCGGTCAATGTAACTTTTATCAAATTAAAGAGTTATCTCGTTATAAAACTCGTTACACACCCTATCATCTCGTTCATTATATAATAGTCAATAATACTAAGGAGTGATAAAACGCTAAAAGTTAGTGGGATACCTTTGCCCGCTAATATGGGTAATTGTGTAATTTCGCATATTTACATACACAAACAAGGGTTGATTTAACAAAAACATGGGTTTCAAACACATAAACAGGGGTTTCAAACACATAAACGGGGTTGATTTGACAATAACCAGGGTTCCAAATACATAAACAGGGGTTCTTATCAATAACCAATTGTACTTTGGGGGGGGAGCTGAATAGGACACACAAAAAAATGCAACTTTTTGCTTTATGACAGAGATCACATGTTTACTTTTTGACAAACAGGGGTTGATTTAACAGTAACATGAGTTTCAAACACATAAATAGGGTTGATTTAACAATAACATGGGTTTCAAATGCACAAACATGAGTTTCAAATACACAAGCTTGCATTACTTCAGATTTTAAATTAAAGAAATCATATCATATGGAAGTTCAATCATATCTACAAATGGATTATTCATATCCTATAAATTTACAATAATATTCACACAAAATCAAGTACAAGTATATAATTGGTTTTATATGATCAAGCTTCCATTACTTTAATTTTAAAGATTATTTCGTATTCGATCACTAATCTAAAGTTCATTTCATATTTGATTACTAATCTAAAGTATATTTTATAACCCGATCATTTATCATATTTGATCACTAATGTAAAGTATATCTCATATTCGATCATTACATCTAAAGTTTATTTATATTCAATCACAGACTCACAGCTCGATTCTTCAAGTTTTGAGCTCCCTCGAGTTCGAATAAACTTAAATGAACACGAGTCGGGCTAACAAGAGTTCGGGCTTGGCTCGACTGACAAGCACCCTTACATATGATACATTTAATTAAATTTGTAATTCACCAAATATTTAAGGGATTCCTAAGTTTGTGATATGATTTACTAAATATAAGATATGATTCATTCAATTTTTGACAAGATTCAATCATATTTTGATTTGAATCCATGAATTTGTATTATGATAATGTTGTGATTCACTAATTTTATTATAAAAGCTCCTCCAATCAGTGATACTAGATTCAGATGCACACAATGCGTGCTTCAGGCTATAAAAAGATGTCCATATTAACATTGAATTGTAAGATATTTTTTTGAAAATAAAGGCATTTAAGGTACTTCAAGTGGACACCAAACTTCACTAGAGTTACCTTATATAATAGAGATGATTCACTTAGAATGTGATATGGTTTACTCAGAATATGATATGATTCATTGAATTTGTGATAAAATTCAATATATTGATTATCTCTGATTTTAGTTATGCATGATTCCCAATTACCTCATCCAATTTGTGATGTAAGCTATTCTATGTTTAATTGACTATATATTGTCAAACAATATAAAAAATGGATTCAATTACATGATGGAGATTTGAAGAAAATATAATTTCAAAAATCACCAATTGAGTGCAATTGTTATGGAAAACTAATAATATTCCATATATATATATATATATATATATATATATATATATATTATATATATATATATATATATATATATATATATATATATATATATAAGTGAGTTCATATGAGAATGCATACTTACATGAGAAATGAGAATGAATTTTACGTGCTATAACTCTAATGAACAAGTGATGTAACTCTAATGAAATTAAGATGTAACTCCAAAAAAAGAATATTAGAAAAGAAAATCAAAAAAAAAAAAAAAATTTTGGGCTCAAATTTTTTTTCGGAGGTATAACTCTAATGAACAAGTGTTGTAACTCAAATCCAATCGTGTGGTTGAGATTCATTCTCATTTCTCATGTAAAGAGCATTCTCATGTGATCTATATATATATATATATATATATATATATATATATATATATATATATATATATATATATATATATATATGTGAATTGAGTTCATGTGAGAAGGGAGTTTTATATGAGAAGTGAGAAGTAATTCTAACCCTTAGATCATGTTTCATTTAACGGCCAAGATTAAATAAAAAAAAAGGTAAAACCTAAATTTGAAACCACTTCTCACGTCATAACTCATAACATACTTTCTCTCTCCTCTCTCCTCTTTACTCTCTCCCCTCTCTCTTATTTCGGTTCTCTGCTTCAAGTGGTATTATATATATATATATATATATATATATATATATATATATATATATATATTTTTCAATTTTAATTCAGCGAGAGTCAACCCTAATTATCAGTGAAATTCGGCACTCAATATTAGTTCAATGGACGCACACAATATGGGAGAAGAAGGTTAGTATTTTGTTTAATTTTTCTTTTTCCTTTTTTTTAGAATTCTGAAATTGTTCTATATTCGAAATTGGTGCTATACTCAAGATTATATTCGAAATTGGTGCTATACCCACATGAATTGCTCTTGAATGTTATGATTCTTGGATAGTCATAGTCTCTTTATGCAGGTATTGTCAAATTTATATGGGTTTTCTCATAATAGTTTATTGTTTGACATGGTTTGTGAATTGTGAGGCTCAACATTCTTTTGGGTTTTTGGAGAAATTGGGTTTATTGGTTTATTTAGTTAATATGTTTTTTTAGGGGGGGGGGGGTTGGGGAAGAAAGTTCAAGTATCTGGAGAATCAGACTACTTAAATAGATATGTGATCATGAGTAAAAAAAACAGAGCAGTAGATACATAATTTGTCGAAGCAAGCTGCGACAGATCTGAAGACCACCACAAAAGAAGGGAAAAAAAATAGGAAAATTAGAATGCATATATAAAACAAATAAAGGCACGCGAATTACCAATCAATCTGCAAAATATAAACTTGGTCGTCATATGCAAAGCTACCAGTAAGATATCTCAGGCGGTTTTACTATTATTATTTTGGTTAAATGATAAATTAACATTAGGGTCTCTAGTTCACATTCTAGCCTATCATAGAAGAAGATAGCAACTCATTTTAGATTCGTGCAGCAATTCATGGGTAGAATAATTCCATCTACCTACTAATCAAATCAACAGAATATACTACACAGTCTAGTTACATCAAAAGAATGGACGGATAGGATAATTACATCAATAGTTTAATTAGAGTTTAGGAGTATTTGATTAGAGTTATATGAACTATTAATTGGAGTTATAGGAGTATTTGACTAATCATAAGAGTTGTAATTAGAGCTATATAGGAAGTTTGCAAATATAATTAAGGGGTTGGGCTAGAGTTTCTCATAAGTGGAGCAAATCACAACGACACCCTGTACTCAGTAATGTTGCAATAAGGCTATGATATATAGAGATTAACATATATATGGTGTACTCTAACCCTTGAATGAGAAAATAGTTGCAACCCATGGTTCAAGAAAGGCCATTTGACCATCTTCCTGATGTCTTAAATTCTGATTTTGATGGCATGATTTAAAGTTTTGGTGGAGCATTTCCAATGTGAATTTCCTTTGAAATTAATGAAGAATTGCAAATATATGTGTAGCTGATCCTCTTGGTGAGATAAGACTAGACAGTTTTCCTACACATTGTTAATATTGCTGAGATCTATTTGTTGAGAGATTTCGGAAACGATGTTCAAATTAGTCTCTTTTCCAACAGTAAATGCCATAAATAATTGGTTTGAATCCGTGAACCAAAATATAGAATACTAAGGCCTAATACTAATTGTTACGAGTTTGACATTGTTTGCTTCCAGAGCAAAGCTCATGCTTTTGAGTATGCTGACCAAGTTTTGGAGAAATGGTACCCAATTCTTGAATTACTAATTATATGAATTACTAATTAGAGTTATAGGAGGATTTGACTAGTCATGAGAGTTATAATTATAGTTACGGCATTACTTGTTATGTACGTTCTAATTAGAGTTATAGGAGTATTTGGTTAGAGTTATATGAATTACTAATTAGAGTTATAGGAGTATTTGACTAGTCATAAGAGTATTTAATTATAGGTATAACATTACTTAACTAATTGGTTTATAAAGTTTCACCAGTTATATATGCTGATAATGTTAGAAAAAAATCAATTGGGAAATTATAGGTCATTTTCATACAAAACCGCTACTATTAACTTGGGCATCTGTGTCAAACATGATTACATGAGTATCGGTGTAATTGATATATTATGTTTTGAATCTCCAATTGTGTGAGTTTGTAATTAGTTTATGTTTGTGTATGTAGATATGAACATTGTCGAGGTTGGTAATGTGAAGGGTAAGCGTCAGGCAATTCAAAGTATGGATTTGGTTGAAACAAAAGGAGCCAAATTACTTAAGAAGGATAGTACATCACATGTACCGAAACTGGAAAAAAAAGCCATTAGAGTTGCCTACTCAATGTAGACCGAATGAATTGGTGAAGCTTATAAAGAGCTTATCTTCGCAACAAGTCCGAGATGTGAATGACATTGGTTTTGGAGGTCTTTACAGTCTGCATTTGACTCAAAGCCCTACTTCTATGATTCCTTTTTTGATCAATTCTTTTAATCCTGGTAGTTGGATGTTTAAAATTGATGCCATGAATAAATTTGTGTTTAGTAAGTTTGATGTTCATGATGTTTTTTTGCTTCCCATGGGTGATTCTAAGGTTGAGGAGATATCCACTGGTAGAGGGTCTAATGAATCTGATAATGTGTTGAAAAGGGAGTTTCGGTTTAAGTTTGACATTTTTAATGACAAGCAAGGGATTCCTTTGAAGGATATAGCTTTTAAGATTCGATCTAATGAGATGCAATCGGGGGAGATGAATTTAAAAGTCTATTTGTCCTTTATGCTATGGGTAGGTTTCTTGCTCCTACGTCAAACAACAAAGTGGATTTAAAACTTTTGAAATCTGTGTCTCAAGTAGATAAAATAAAAGAACTTGATTGGTGCTCATATGTGTCTTTGGAGAAGCTTTCTAATGGATTTGTTAAAAATAAGGTAGATAATTTGGCTAATCTTGGAGGTTGTGTTATCATGTTAGAAATTATATACTTCCATAGGTTAGTTTTCAAATCTCAGGCGTTACCTAGAGTTCCCCCCCTTGTTCAATTTTGGACTGATGAAAAATTCCAAAAGCGTATTCATGACGAGTTAGGTTCTGGGGGTTTTGGGAATGGGATTTTAGATTTGGAGAGTCGTCCCTCTTCGCATCTTCTATGTAATTCAGTAGCTTCAGTCCAAGATATCCAAATGAGAGAAC
The DNA here is from genome assembly GCA_947646795.1 of Beta lomatogona. NCBI lineage: Eukaryota > Viridiplantae > Streptophyta > Magnoliopsida > Caryophyllales > Amaranthaceae > Beta > Beta lomatogona. The sequence goes on from CANSNZ010000942.1 coordinate 4,838,390, forward strand.
CACATGATACAACTGTTGACATTTGCTCGGCTGATATTTCTCACTGCAAGAAGGTAGTGACCTTTGAGATTCCAGATAGCATGCCTTCTGATGAGGAGATACATAAAACTGCAACAGATGTATGTCCCTCTATAACTTATCTCATATTTTTCTATGAATTTCATGATATTCTACTATGATTTTAATCATTATCTTATATAAAACACATACTACAATTTAATTGTTCATATCTAATTTTGATAATTTTTGTTATTATTACATGCGTCTTTGTTTTCACATAATATTTTTTTATCATAAATCTATTAGGCGCTTCATATAACTCTTAACAAGTAATATCATAACTCTAATGAGTACTTATCATAACTCTTAAAATGGTGTTGACATAACTCTAAATAGTATGTCCTATAACTCTAACCAAAGTGTTCTATAACTCTAAGAAGTAGTGTTGGCATAATTGTAACTAGTTCTTCCTACAACTTTAAATAAATGTAGCCATAAATGTAATGCCTACTATATAACTCTAAAGAAGTGCTGCCATAACTTTAATGAGTACTTACTACAACTCTAAACATGTGTTGCCATATACTTCCTATGACTCTAAATAAGGGTTGCTATAATTTTCATTAGTACTACCTATAATTCTAAACAAGCATTGGGATACCTCTCCTTAATATTTCTTATAAACAGATACTTTACTTAATAATTTAAACAAAAACTAGATGTGTATATGATATTTAACAAGTGTTAGTATAACTACAATGAGTTCTCAATTCTCAGCCTAGTCAATCGTTTACATTCCTCATTAAATGTTAAGTTTTTTGTCCTTTCCTTTTTACAGGGCATGCACGAGATTTTGTTGTTAATGAAAAGAGACATGGATGTTGTATCTTCCCATTATATTGATCGACTGTCAAAAGCAAAGAGTATGGGCAATAAGGAAGAAAAGAAAGGGCAAGATGATATACATGTTTTTGGTTCTCCTACTTTGTCTCCAACTCAAGCTTTTGTTCATGAAGATGCATGACAAATGTATATTGATAATTTCACAGATTCTATTCTCGTTGTGAAGAAAGCTGTCGATGATATGCCGACTTTCCAATCACTCTCTCAGTCTGAAAATGAGTTATCAATTGGTGCTAAGGGCCCGGATGTTTGTTCCCCATCCTTTGTTGACATTTCAATTATTGGAGATGAGTGCGTTAAGTCATGTTCTCATGTGGACGAAACTAACAAGGAGAGGGATGGTTTTGTTAAATCTCCAATGTCTTGGTTGCGTACATCTTCTAATCGCCATAATGTCAACAATGATGGACTTGGTTCTACATATGATTGTGGGCTTCCAAATGTCTCTGTCAATTTGGTTTCAAGATTTATGCGCCAAAATTTGTCTTTATTGTTCTACATGCCATCTTTCCGGAAACATGTAGTTGATTATTGTATGGTAGATCACAATGAAACTTTGGCAAAGAGGTAAACATTATTACCTAAAATATTTTCATCATATTTCATTATTTTTCTTTATTTTATATTAATTTTTAACTTTATATATATATTGTTTATAGTCAAATTATTGCTTCTTTTGGAGATAACCACTTTGTTACACGAGAGGATCTTTTAAGTTTGGCCACTAATGAATTGATCACTACACCTGTTATGGAGGGTTGGAGTTTGTTGATGAATCATGTGGAGTCGGCCGAAGATTTTTCACCTCGACGCATATTTTTCGGCCTTAACCATGTGGTAATTTCTTTAATATTTTTTCATGGACGTTATTGTTGCTCCTTTGATAGTTGATTATTGTATGGTAGATCACAATTTTTATGTTCTATTTTAGGCTCCTTTGATAGATGTTACATACACATGTGACGAAAATAAAGATGTTGCATTAGTAAGTGAGCTATTTTCTTCATGGGATATTTGGCTCTCATGTAACAAAGTCAAGTGTGATCTTCATAAAGTTGATTTGGCATGTCTTTCTGCCTCCTTTTTATATTTCTTATGTTTTTAAATTTATTTATCTAATAACTAAACTTGTTCATTTTGTGGGTCATAGGTATTCGTTCCATTCGTGTACATGGAACACTATTTTATTGTTGTGATCAACTTCATTCACAAAAGAGTGGATTGTCTGGATAATAGAGTCCATGGAAATTGGGATGAATCTTGCTTCAAGGAGTTAGCCATGAGTATAGTAAGATTTATTATGTTTTTAAACCATGTGTTTTTAATTTGTTTTTTGTACTTTTAAGCTTTATTGGTTGGTGTTTTTTTTTCATCAAAAGACTTGTGAGTATCAAATTCATTATCTTTATTTTTTTTTTACAGCGCATCCATATGAGTGATTATTTAGATAGATTTGAGCATCCATTGGCTCCTGAATTAGTTTCATATGATGTCATCAATGTCAATTTTCCATGGCAAACTAGTAAGCCAACCTTGGATTGTGGTTTTTTTTGCCATGGTTCACATGTTGAACTATGATGGAGAAATATTTGAGTCTCAGCTTGGCAACGCCAAGATAAGACGCACAATGAGAGCTGAAATCTGTGCAGCCCTTGTTTTGTGTGATTTCAATGATATTAGGATGGAGATTATCTCAAAGATTCATAAGTTCAATGATATAAAGGCTTCTATTCGAGACAAGTTGTGGATGAGTTACAAGGAACAAGATAATGCACGGAAAGAAGCAGCTCGTTTGAAGGCGGAAAAGCAACATCTAATTCATGAAGGTGCAGATAAGTAATTTTCACATATTTACAAGTATATTATTCCACTTTTGTAAAGGGATATGGGTAGGGAGGATTGATTAGAAACAAGAGTACAATTTCTTGCATATGTGCTTAATTATATGAGTAGTTGATTTATTTATTTCAAGTTTTACTAGCATTAGTTTTTATATATAGAGGGATAGAAAGAGGTTGCAATTTTTTTATCATAGTGTATGCAATAATTATATTCTAATAATGAGATTGGTAGTTAATTTATAATTTCCTATAACTCTAATTTAAGTGTCAATATAAGTCTAATCAATACTTCCCATAATTCTCATAACTCTTAACTACTACCACCTATAACTCTGGAAGTGTTTCTGGTATAACTCTTATGGCTAGTTTGTATAACTCTAAAAACGAGTTGGCATAACTCTGAACAAGCAATGTTATAACTCTAAACACATATTTTCTAAAATGATAAATCCAATAAGTGGCCTAGCACTAGTGTAACTCTAATTAGTAATTTATATAACTCTAATCAAATACTCCTATAACTCTAATTAGAACGTACATAACAAGTAATGCCGTAACTATAATTAGATCTCTCATGACTAGTCAAATACTCCTATAACTCTAATTAGTAATTGATATAACTCTAATCAAATACTCCTATAACTCTAAGTACAACTCTCATGACTAGTCAAATACTCTGGTATAACTCTTATGGCTAGTTTGTATAACTCTAAAAAAGAGTTGGCATAACTCTGAACAAGCAATGTTATAACTCTAAACACATATTTTCTAAAATGATAAATCCAATTAGTGGGCTAGCACTAGTGTAACTCTAATTAGTAATTTATATGACTCTAATCAAATACTCCTATAACTCTAATTAGAACGTACATAACAAGTAATGCCGTAACTATAAGTAGATCTCTCATGAATAGTCAAATACTTCTATAACTCTAATTAGTAATTGATATAACTCTAATCAAATACTCCTATAACTCTAAGTACAACTCTCATGACTAGTCAAATACTCGTATAACTCTAATGAATAATTCATATGACTCTAATCAAATACTCCTATAACTCCAATTATAATATAAATACAACTCCTAACAAGTAATGTCATAACTCTAATGAGTACTTCTTATAACTCTTTTTATCATAGTATATGCAATGATTATATTCTAACAATGACAAAAAATCAATTGGAGTTATAGCAACATGCACATAAAATATTCTACATCTGTCGTACTCTCTCATGATGTACTGGCACTAGTGTAATGCCAAAAGTCTTTTTTATCATAGTGTATAACTCTAGTAAGCACTTATTATAACTCCTTTTAACATAGTGTATAACATTATTATATTCTAACAATGAGATTGCGAGTTAATTATAAGTTCCTATAACTCTAATCACGTGCCAATATAACTCTAATCAAGTCCCAAAATAACTCTTATGACTAGTTCATATAACTCTAAAAAAGAGTTGGCATAACTCCGAACAAGTAATGTTATACCTATAATTAAATACTCTTATGACTAGTCAATACTCCTATAACTCTAAGTAGTAATTCATATAACTCTAATCAAATACTCCTATAACTCTAAATAGAACGTACATAACAAGTAATGCCGTAACTATAATTATAACTCTCATGACTAGTCAAATCCTCATATAACTCTAATTAGTAATTCATATAACTCTAATCAAATACTCCTATAACTCTAATTACAACTCTTATGATTAGTCAAATACTCTTATAACTCCAATTAATAATTCATATAACTCTAATCAAATACTCCTATGACTCTAATTAAAACTATTGATGTAATTATCCTATCCGTCCATTTTTTTTATGTAATTAGACTGTGTAGTATATTCTGTTGATTTGATTAGTAGGTAGATGGAATTATTCTACCCATGAATTGCTGCATGAATCTAAAATGAGTTGACATATGGAATGTTAGAAAACAATTCTTATTATTTCCTAGAATATAAATGGTAGAAGATGATCCAGTATATAATTTCATTTTGTTATTATATAGTAGTAATATGTCCTCACATCATTTGCATAAAAGGAGCACAAACTTTCTCACTTAGTACTTGATTAACAAAGACATTCTTGAATTTAGATTTCTAGTAGAGTTGGCTAGACACTATGAATACAGTGATATCTAGTTGAATCACTTTCGTTAAACCTTTTCCATCTTGCTTCAAGAAAAGGAATGTGCATATTTTAAGCATCCATTTTTTTAGACAACTTCACATTTTGTACATTGTGCTTATTAGCCTAGCACTGTCCAATATCACATGGGGACTAGTCATATCTCCTAAGCTACGCCCATAAGCATTCCAACAGAAGGGCTGCAATTTATGCTTCTGACTCGTTACCGGACTCGTGGGCACCGCGGGTAGGAGCAAATACTCTTATACCTCTAATTAAAACTATTATGACTAGTCAAATACTCCTATAACTCTAATTAATAATTCATATAACTCTAATCAAATACTCCTACAACTCTAATTAGAACTCTTAACAAGTAATGCCATAACTATAATGACTACCTTAATCATGGTATATGCAATGATTATAATATAACAATGACAATAATTTAATTGGAGTTATATGAACATATACATATAAAATATTTTGAACAAGTTCATTTTTCAAATTCTATTGTCTTCAAGTGAACTAGAGTTTACTTTCAACGGTGACAATTTTAAATTTGTAACCTTTTGCTCATGTATGCTGACACACTTATAAATCATAGATGTGCTTTCCTAACTTCAACCCATTTGTAGTTAAAGCAAACCACATTGCTATACTCCTCAAAACGTTTTCAACACTTCAATGTTGCTTCTTTATTGTAGATGAAAAAAATTCCAAAAACTAATAAAACTATCACACAGCTACCGAATTGTAATAAAGTATAGTATTCAATTTGGTTTTCACTTCTGGAAGAAGAGTGGAAAACAACCAAGCAGTCTTGCCAACATCAATGCCATGATTTCCAACCAAGCAGTCTTGCCAACATCAACCAACCAATCACCTTCTTCTTGCAACAACAACAAGAGGAATAAAATAGAAGAGTAAGGATGATTTCACTTTATTATTTAAGAAGTTTGCAGCATTGCACTTCCTTTTTTTATTCTAATTATAATAACAATAATCCATTAATATGTAAAAAAAAACAGCAAGTATCTATAATAGTAGTTATAAAAATTTAGTCACTTAATCAAATTACCTTAAGTTTGTTGATTTCGAGAAGGACAATTCCTTGAATCATGATTGACCATGTTATTGCATAGGCGACATTTTCTTAGTGGTTTTTGTTGCTTCTCAATGGTCTTTTCTTTCATAGATTTAAGCCTCTTCCTACCCTTGTTGTTGGATTCTCAAGTACTTTTATAGTTACCTCGTTTGGAGCACTGCATCTTATTAATTCTTGAATCACTTGTTGTTTTGTCATGGACATATTATCCTCATCTGATTTAATGGAATTCCTGAAGTCTCTTAGATTTTCAATTAAAGCATCAATGTCTTCATCCCTCTCTTCAACGAGACCAATGGTTGTATAGATTTCAGTCCACAATTCACCTAATTTTATCTGCTTCATTTCCATCTTTCCACAATCTTTAGGAAAATTCCCATCAAACTCATGAATATTACTCTTGTGTGCTTCCTTCGTCCATCGAGTGAGGATGTATTTATCGGGCAACTTCTTCAGATGCTTGGCCTTGTAAACCCAAAGAACATGCCTACATACCAGTCTAACTCTCTCGAAGAGAGAACATGAACAAATGGCATCGAAATCCAATGGATTTAAAGTGACCTCATAATTCTTCTTCTTTCCATCTTCAGTGATAGTAATGCATTCCATTCCATCCCGAATTTCAGACCTTGCATGACCACATCTGAAACATGCTGCACTAACTTCTTCTTGAAATAGGTAAAAGACGACATGGGTGTATACTTTAGAGACACTTGCTTCCATCGGCCAAGGGGTGACAAGTTGAGGGTAGGAAGTGTCGTTATCTTTGTTCAAACTGCTTTGAGCATGTCTCTGTTGTTGTACAGCCGTTTGGAAACACAACCAGAACTCAACCAATGTAGCACATGGACTATTGAAATTACCAAAAAAACTATTCTGGCTTTCTGATCTTTGCGTTGTGCAAATTAAGCCAGCCATTGGTTTCTCTTTGAAATATGCTGGGATCCAAGACTCCTTTATGTTGAAGATGTCATTAAGCCACTTATTTTGTTGCAGATTGAATTCTTGTATGACTTCATTCCACTTATCAACAAACTCTTGTGGCTCTAATTCCTTATCCCAAACACAAGCATTTATCTTTTTTGCGGAAATCTTTTTCTTTAGTCCATTCAACTATCCCCACCTTGTCACTAGGTTCTGACTCTTCCAACCCTTCTGTATCATTTGAGCTTGTAATCTGTATGTCTTTCCCTTTCCCCACCTTGTCAGTAAGTTTTCCCATAATTGCAGAATTTTTGTTGTGCATCAGTGAACACTTTTGGGAAAGCTTTCGTCATTGTAGGATCCTGGTCAGTGATAATAAAGTTTGGTTCCTTATTGCCCATTGCTTGTTTGAATTTATCAAAAACCTATACAAAAGAATTGTCATTCTCTCTTGATGTCAAAGCAGCAGCAAAAATCACACACTTTTTATGATGGTCAATCCCTGTAAATGGGCAGAACACCAAGTTGTACATGTTTGTGCCGTAAGTAGCATCAAATGAAACAACATCTCCAAAAGCAAAGTAATTTCTCCTACACAAAGCATCAGCCCAAAACACTCTAAGCAAACCTTCTTTCTCATTAGCTACATAGTCAAAGAAAAATCCACTATTCATCTCCTTTTGTCTACTTAAGGTGCTTATAAACATATCTGCATCATGTTCTCTAATGTATGCTCTAACATCCCTTGAAAAGTTTTTGAAGTCATCAACAATTGCTCCAACATTTTCATAACCACCAACATTCTTCTTATACATTCTATACGTCTTTGTTGCTCCAATATTAAGTTTCGAGTTATCAATTATCATTTTCTTTTGGTACAACGTCAAATTTCTTTTCAACTTTTGGAATTGTCCCTGTTCAGGACTTAGTAGCTTGTGGTTATGTCCTTCATGGAAACACCAAACTCGGTACTTTCCTTTCTCATGAAGTCGAAAAACAATCTTGGCTTTGCAACCAACCCGTGTTAGTTTTCTCCTCCTCTTTTGAGTTGGTGAAATTGGCTCACCCGACTCACTGTTAGTTGTTTGATTTGCTGCTGCCCCTGCCTTTAATCCTTGCTTGTTACACAAAATGTATTTGAATATAATAGTCCCATCTTTTGCTCGATACTCAGTAGACTTTCTAGTATCAAACCCACATGCTACAGCATATATATTGTAAAAGTCTGTTGCATCTTTAAGACTGTCAAAAACCTGCCCAACTCTAGGAACTAATTCTGTTGGAACAACTCGAGTGAACTCATGGTCTCCACATGGGGTGATGTTTGAACTTCGTTTAGGTGGTGTAGAGAGATTTAACGACGCAATGTTTATGCTTTGCGTAGAATTACTAGTTCCTGCCTCTGCATATAAAATATATATATAAATTGTAAGTCAACATTTTACAATTCAAAGTGTTGTACATAAATTAAATATGGCAAATAACCCAAGCAGTACTCCACTATGATGGGCCAATTTGATGTAGTAGTCCACTTTTTAACCCAAGTGCCAAAAAAATTGACATATCTTTGGCTACATTACACACGGCATGGATCGTAACCCACTAGAATTGAAGACAAGCAAAACGACATTTTGATTAGTTTTTAAATGCTAATCTGTTTAAAGGAGTCTAATAGATAAAATAATGGAGCTATTTTCTCAAGTGTACCACATTTATTTGTTTTCTTATAACTCTAAAGAAGTGATCGTGCATCTCTTAACACGTGTATCAGCATAACTCTAATTAGTATTTCTTATAACTCTAACTATTCATTCGTACAACTCTAAAGAAGTATTGTCATAATTCTAATTAGTACTTCCTATAACTCTTAACAAGCATTGATATAACTCTTAAATACTACTTCCTACTACTCCAAGTAAGTGTTGTCATAACTGTAATTAGTATTTCTTATAACTTTATACAAGTATGGGTGTACCTCTTCACTACTATATCCTACAACTCTAAACAAGTGGTGCCATAACTCTAATTAATAATTGCTATCACTCTAATAGATAAAATAATGGAGCTATTTTCTCAAGTGTACCACATTTATTTGTTTTCTTTTAACTCTAAAGAAGTGATCGTGCAACTCTTAAACATGTATCAGCATAACTCTAATTAGTATTTCTTATAACTCTAACTATTCATTCGTACACTCTAAAGAAGTATTGTCATAATTCTAATTAGTACTTCCTATAACTCTTAACAAGCATTGATATAGCTCTTAAATACTACTTCCTACTACTCCAAGTAAGTGTTGTCATAACTCTAATTAGTAATTCTTATAACTTTATACAAGTATGGGTGTACCTCTTCACTACTATATCCTACAACTCTAAACAAGTGGTGCCATAATTCTAATTAATAATTGCTATCACTCTAAAAAAATATTGCTTTGAACATTAGTACCTTTTGCAACTCTAAACAAATATTGTTATAACTTTATAACTAAAACTCCAACATCATGAATCTAATTGCTCGACGAAATAACTTTTTTATAATATAATTTTCATAAGCATGAATCTAATGACTCTAAGACTTATCATTCAGCAGACTACAGACGAAGGATTGGTAGCAGCCATAGCATATTCGAATTACCCACCCTCAAATGCTCTACTATTATTACTTGTAGAAGAAGAGAGACAACCCACCAACACATTAAATAATAAAAGATTGCCATCAAGAAAATGTTGTAGAAACAAACAATAGACTGAAAAAATGAACAACAAATTCGCAAACAACGTATATTTGCCCAATCAACGTATAAAAGATTGCGATCATTTTAGAGTGCAATACTCAAGGAACTATGAAAGAAACATGATTATGGAGAAGCAAAGAAAAATTCGCCAAGAACGTATGAAGAAGCAACAAATTGTTAGACTCCACCAAATTTTCGAAAACAGAAGCATACAAATTTCTGAAAATAAACTAACCTTCATGCGATGTGGTAATTGACTCCATCAAATTTCTGGGCAAAAGGAGATGACAGGAGATGACAGAAGCATACAGTTGGAGGTGGAGTTATTTTCGGACGTACAGTTGAAGGAGAAAAGAGGAGAGAGAAAATTAGGTTTGAAGGGATGATTAAAGGTAGTTTAAAGTTAATATTAGTTTTTAAATCTTGGCCATTGATAGTATCTAATCTAAGGGCAGTGATTCTTTCTCATTTCTCACCTAATTTCCCTTCTCACATGATCTTGCCTCATATATATATATATATATATATATATATATATATATATATATATATATATATATATATATATATATATATATATAGAGAGAGAGAGAGAGAGAGCAAAGAATTGTCATTCTGCCACATATACAATAAGAATGTGTGTGGAAAGACTCGAACCCAAAACTTCTCATTTGAGGTTCGAAGACACTAACCAATAATCTACAATCTCATATTGATCTTTGTGGGGGAAAAAATATTTAAAGGCAAGATAACATATACTCCAAAATCATTGAATTCAATACCTGATAAACAAACAAAAAATTCACAATTACATCTCATTATCCAAAATCACAATTTTCAAAGGAGTTGATTTCTTCATCATCTTGCATCTTCGTTTGGACCTTAACTACTCATTCATTCCAGCTCCATTTGACTGACTTTTGTCCTTCACATTTTGTTTTTCTTACACATAGCGTTATCCCTACAAATAAAAGAAGAAATGATAAACTTGAGAGAGACTTAGATAACCTCCCACACTCACCAACACAACGCTCATAGACTCATAGTATAGCAGTTTAATCAGGGAGACCAAATAAATAGCATTTTAAGCTCTATACATCAATTATTTAACTTGATTTGTATTCTATATTTGGATACATATATATATGTATGTATATTTGATTCTTCTTGTAATGTAATGGAAAACATAAGTTAATTTTTTAGACACTAATTCGAAGATTTGATTAATCTAATAAGAACAGACAATGCATGAAAACAATTAGAGTTCTTGTGGTGTGCAATAATACTATAATACTCATAGTGCTACCTTATTCATAGTGCTGACCTAGAAAACTTCTCTACTAGGCTGAAAAAATGACCAACTAGCCTAGTAATAGTCGAAAATTAGTTTTTCAGTATCCATAAAATATTCCAGATACTATTTCGACAGCACAAAGATCAAACACTTCTGACACTGTTTGAGAAATCCTCTCTTCTATTCTTATTATGGTTCAATAATGTCTACTGGGAACATACATCTCGTACCAAAGAATAGTAATGATTTATGTGGCAACAAGCAATGGTCATAGAAATAACAGTGGCCAAGTATCAATAACAATGAATAAGAGTTGCACATCAAATTTTCAGTAATTTAACAAGGTATTGTCAAATTTGACTTAAGCAAGACCACGAGACCTACTACCCTGACCTCATGACATTGCCCAAACGTGATTAAGACAAACACCATCCTGGAAATATAAAATATTAGTGTATTACACATAATTTCTACACTTGGAGAATGCTATCACTTGTGTTAACTTTTGATACTACCCCAGTAAATCATAATATTACGGCAAAAGAAATCAGTCTTTCGGTGATAATGTTTATCCAAAATTTCAAATACCCATATGTTACGGGAAGCTCATAGTTCTCTGTTGCTTATTCAAAACATAACTTGATGTCCTAAGCCTTAAAAGACTCGAAAAATGGCTTTAACTGAAGGGCCTCAGAATCCCATCATTTATCTTGCTCCCAAAACAAACCAGCAACCACCCACTAAAAACTCATAGAAGGTCATCCAAAAAATGTACCATTTTGCATAGACCCATAAAAAGATTAAGCATTCATGGAAAGCAAATGAGACACCGAAAAGTAACCAAGTTAGAATTATGAGAGCAAATGAGAAAATTCAGTTAAATTAATCATATGAATTTGATAAATTAACAGTCTTCAAAGCAAATTATCATGGACCGTAAAAAAAAACCAAATTGACGAGAAATAATCAATCAATATTCACTACAAATACTACGAATTCAGATTTATGAAAGTAAAGCAGTAATATTAGCAACAAAATTTAATTAATCATTAAACCTTCAGAATCGAGAGTAAGGAAGTAAGGATCAGCATCCTGTGGAAGCGATGCAAAGGCGGATGAAATTTTCGGTCTGATTGCAGTTAATCTTTTTCTCTAATCTGCAAGAATTCTCTTCCGATCCACTAGCCATCTTCAATTTCCAGAAAATCAAAGGTGAAATTAAGCACTAAAATCAACGAAATTCAATTGAATAGATTAATTAACCAACCTCCTAGACGGGAGAATGCGATGTCGATCGGAAGATTTTGAATGTATTCTTGAGTTCGCAATAATCAACAAAATGAAGTTTAGTAGCTCAGCGAACCAAAATCGTCCAACATCATCAAGCCCAACATCAACGAAATGCAGAGCTGTTGCCAAAAAACAAAATATAGATTGTAAGACAACAACATTCAGAAAAATATAGATGAAACTTTCAATTACGAAGGTTACTAAATGAATAAGCATAACAATTTAATAAATTTTTGACAACCTCATGCCAATTTCAGGTGAATGTGAGAAGAAATTGAGAGAGAATGTGAGAAGAAAGTGAGATCTGACTTTCAAAGGGAGAAGAAACTTTAGTTCGTTTGCCTCTTAAATTGTTTTGTGAGGCGAAATTACCAAAATGACCCTGGTAGGGGCAACCGCTGCCCCATCCAGGGTATGGGAGAATACTTTCTCATAGAGATGGGGTTCTTTCTTTTGACGAGTTTGCTATTATGATGCGTTGAATTATTTACAATTTTATTTCTTTCGGGAAAGAGTTTTCTTGTACTACTAGGGCTGATGTTGTTATTTAATTTCGAGAAAGAGTCATGTTGTTATTTAATGGAGCTGGGAATTGGCGGCTCGTCTGAAATCAACTAGAATAAGTAAAGGGTGTGTAAATTATTAACGTTGTCGTTGACTAGGCTTCAATTTAAGGTTGATAATCATGTACTTTTTATTTAGGAAAATTTGTCAAAAAAAAACATTTTAAAGGTTCAATTTTGCGAAAAAAAACCTTATAAAGCATTCTTTGCGAAAAGAAACCACAAACTTAATTTTTCTTGCAACAAGAAACCTATTCCCGTTTTCCGGTGTGTTTTTTTCTCAATTCCGGCGCTGCCCTTCTATTTTTCTTTAACCCCCTATTTTCATTAACTGCAGCACCACCCCTATGCATCTCAAAAACCACACCGAAAAAATGGGAATAGGTTTCATTTTGCAAGAAAAATTAAGTTTGTGGTTTTTTTCGCAAAGAATGCTTTAAAAGTTTTTTTCTCGCTATATTGAACCTTTAAACGGTATTTTTTGACAAATTTTCCTTTTATTTATTTATTTAGTAAGATGAATAATCCTTGGGCTGCCCTCACACAAGGTCCAACCAAGAGGCCTAGACCTCAGGGATATGAGGTGGGAAGCGATGCCACTACTCCACTACATCAACTTCAATAATTATGTACATAGAAATATAACAATTGTCCCTTTTTAAGATGTATTATCTTCCTAAAAAAAGTTGTATTCTTTTGATTTTTGCATTGTAAATAAAGTTACTAATGTTGACAGATGAATTTTACTAACATATTAATATAAAATTAGTGTATATTTTCTCGCTCCATCACTTTATAGACTTTTGTTTTGCTTTAAAAAAGTCAAATTCCTAAATTTAATTATAAATTTCGGTTTTTTCACCAAATACCCCCGACAAATTAAAGTTCACCATATACCCTCAATGTCCCAAAAATTCACCATATACCCTTGAGTTTTCGAAAACGTTCACCAAATGCCATTTTTCTAACTTCCGTTAACTTTATTTACGATTTTGCCATCGTTAAGCACTAACCCTAAAATGTAAACCCTAACCCCCAGCCTACCCCCTCCCCCTAACCCTATCACCCAGCCTACCCCCCCCCCCTCTCCCCCGCCTTCCACCGCCGCATCTCCCCCACCCTCCCCCCCTCTCCCCTCCGCCGCAGCCCCTACCCCCCCCCCTCCCTCCCGCGACCCCGCAACGCCTTGAATTTCGAAAGCCCCCCACCTTGCTTCTCTCTCCTCCCTCTCTCTTCTCTCTCGTTCGATATACTCCACGGAGAGGCCTGCACTCGCGCCGGTGTTACGTGTTTGTGCGTGTGTTCCGCCGGTGTTCAAAGGGGAGGGATGGGGTTAGGGAATTCGAAGTCGAAGAGGTTAGGGGAATTCGACTGGGGAAGGGGGAGGTGGTGGGGAAATCGACTGGGGAGAGGGGAGGGGGATGGGGTTAGGGGAATTCGACGGGGAAAGGGGAGGGGGATGGGGTTAGGGGAATTCGACGTGGAGGGGGAGGGGGTGGGGGAATCGACGGAGAGGAGGGGGTGGGGGAATCGACGGGGAGGGGAAGGGAATGGGGGAATCGACGGGGGGGGGAGGGGGTGGGGGGCCAGCGCCGGTGGAGTAGAGGGGGAGGGGGGGGGGGGGGGTGGGGGGGTGGAGTTAGATTAGGGTTTAGATTAGGGTTAGGGTAAGGGTTAGGGTTAGATTAGGGTTAGGGTTAGATTAGAATTAGGGTTAGGGCTTAATGATGGCAAAATCGTAAATAAAGCTAACGGTGAGTTAACGGAAGTTAGAAAAAGGGCATTTGGTGAACGTTTTCAAAAACTCAAGGGTATATGGTGAATTTTTGGAACATTGAGGGTATATGGTGAATTTTTTAATTTGTCGGAGGTATTTGGTGAAAAAACCGTATAAATTTTTGGACAATATGTAAGATTCTTTTTGAAAGATTGCGAAAACTCCTCAAATAGAAGTGTATGCCATTGATTATATTTGAAGGGATTACAAACTATATTCCTCCTTATATTAGAAAACCTACATTAATAATATTTACTATGTAGAATTCTAAACTAAATAGATATTCATAACCACACCTCCGCAATTATAGGAGATGGGGGTGATGCTTGGCTCGTGCAAAGATTACTTCATCAATTATCTTTAATTGCTTTCTTAGGTTGTTGCATGGTTTTACTTTACTCTTAAAAGGGAAGGTTTTTCATGTAACCAAAAATATGTCATTTATTGTTATGTTAGTTAAGTTAGTTGAGTTGTTTAGGTTCCATAAGTCCGAAAATACTTAGTAGAATTCGGTGCATTAGAAGGTCTTTTGTCATGGTTGTATTTTAGGAAAGTTCTCTTGGTCATTGAGTTGTATGAGGCGTGCAAAGGGAATGCCCTAAGCTGCCGTATGGTTTTTGGTATTTAAGAAAAGTGTTACATCTCTTTCCTTAAAGCTATTGTTTCCTTAAATTCAAGCTAGATTCTAGGCTTAGGTTTAGGGGAAACTTTCCTAAAATTATTGCTAGTTGGCCGTGTGATGTAATGCTTTGAAGAGCAAGGTTGTCTTGCTTCTCTTATTATAAATAGGCACGCCTAATCAATAAAAAGGTAAGAGTTGAATGAATTGTACGTTTAAGTTATTCGAATGCTGTGTTGCATTGAATATTTGGTCGTCATACCAAGAACATACAAATCGTGGTTTGTGTGCATCTCCTAGTCGAGGTTATTGAGAGATCCTCTAGTTCTCGAGGGAACAAGAGCCTATCTTTTTGTTTTTGTCCATAATTATATAACACCAAAAATAATTCGTACATTAAGCTTTCGCAATCATATCAGTTGGTATCAGAGCAAAGGAATCTAGGTCCCCTTGGTGCTTAGATGTTCTTGGAGAAGAAGAAAGAAGGAAGAATAAAATCGCTCGCAACAAACAGATTTTTGAGGTAACTTTGAACTACTCGTTCTCCCACTTCCGATCGAATTTTTGGTTGATTCTTGATTCTAAACTGGAGTACTATTTGTCTGCTATTTTTCCTAAAATTTCGTAATATTTGAAGTTTTTTTTATATATATTCGAGATTGATCTTTAGAATTGGTCTAAAATCGGGTAAATCTAGACCAGTTTTGGGAGAATAGAAACTGCAAACAATTGGTTCGAGTATTCCAGACATATAGGGCTATGTTGTGACAAATTTTAATGAAATTTCGAGGAGATTTACTTAGGTTTTAAATCTCGAACTTTTATTGAAAATTTCTGGACAGTTTCTACATTTTATTAAACCAACTATGAATTGTCGTTTCTATTCTTATGATGAGTTAACAACTGATGAAATTCTTGATGAATTATCACTACGACTACAACCAAGGTGGGATTTGATGTATGACTCGAATAAATATTTGGATGAAAATCTTAATACTCCCTCCGTCCCAGAATACTCTTTACACTTTCCTTTTTCATCTGTCCTAGAATACTCTTTACACTTCTATTTTTGGATATGACCCACTATTATTTTAATCCTTCTACCTTTTAAACATTGGCCCACACTCTCTCTCCTCCAAATAAAATAATACCACTCCTATTACATACCAACTCTAACCATGGCCCACATTCTCTATCCATAAAATAAAATAATACTACTTTTAATAATTACTAACTCCTATCACATCTACTTTTCAATAAAATAACAATTGATAACCAAACAACAACTTATCATCTAAAACTACGTGCCTTGATAAGTGTCAAGAGTATTTTGGGACGGAGGGAGTAGTTATCTTGAAGATGTTCCTTGCACTATAGAGGAAGAAATTTCAGATTTGGTTTTCATTGTTCAAGATGACGAAAAGATTGGAACTTTATCTTGTTCTAAGGATGAAGATTTGACTTTTACAGTTTCCCATGATGATAAAGATTTGATTCTTGTTGATGATGCTCAAGAAGAGGAAAAAAATAGATCTTTTTCATGTCATGTTTATAAAGATTTGATTTTGCAGAAAAGTTTAATCTTTTTCATGAGAAGGCAAGTTCTAGAGACATTATGTTGTTTGTTTGTGGTCGCATGAATCATTGCTCAATCTTTAATCAATTGTCGTTGGTGATCTTGTTAAAGTTCGTTCGTTTCATATGAATGATTTCTTGGACTGTTTTGCTGATCAAACTTGAGGTCGAGTTTCTTTGAAGAAGGGGAATATGATGCATGGCTCGTGCAAAGATTAATTTATCAATTATCTTTAATTGCTTTCTTAGGTTGTTGCATGGTTTTACTTTACTCTTAAAGTGAAGGTTTTTCATGTAGCCAAAAATATGTCATTTATTGTTATGTGTAAGTTAGTTGAGTTGTTTAGGTTCAATAAGTCCGAAAATACTTAGTAGAATTCGGTGCATTAGAAGGTCTTTTGTCATGGCTATATTTTAGGAAAGTTCTCTTGGTCATTGAGTTGTATGAGGCGTGCAAAGGGAATGCCCTAAGCTGCCGTATGGCTTTTAGTATTTAAGGAAAGTGTTGCATCTCTTTCCTTAAATTAAAGCTATTATTTCCTTAAATTCAAGCTAGATTCTAGGCTTAGGTTTAGGGGAAACTTTCCTAAAATTATTGCTAGTTGGTCGTGTGATGTAATGCCTTGAAGAGCAAGGTTTTCTTGCTACTCTTATTATAATATAGGCACGCCTAATCAATAAAAAGGTAAGAGTTGAATGAATTGTTTGAGTTATTTGAATGATGTGTTGCATTGAATATTTGGTCATCATACCAAGAACATACAAATCGTGGTTTGTGTGCATCTCATAGTCGAGGTTGGTGAGTGATCCTCTAGCTCTCGAGGGAATAAGAGCCTATCTTTTAATTTTCGTCCATAATTATAAAACACCAAAAACAATTTGTACATTAAGCTTTCGCAATCATATCAGGGGGTTTACATTAAGTATGGATTTGTAATATTAAAAGATAGTTGGTGAGGTAGGTCTTTCGTGAAAATGTCAGCAAACTGATATCGAGGATGAACATGTAGAACCTCAATTTGACCTAACACAACTTTCTCGCGAACAAATGATGTCCAGCACAACATATTTAGTGCATTGCTGTTGAATCGGGTTGCTATAAAGGTAGATGACACTGATATTATCACAATACTCAAGAGCGGCATGATGAAGCAAGTAATGTAACTCAAGTAGTAAGTTACGCAGCCAACAATACTTAACAAAAAAATTGGCCACTGCGGCATTCTTCTTCTAGGCTTGATATGGAAGTGTAGCTTGATGCTTGAAGGAACATGAAATAAGGTTGTCCCGAGAAAACAACAATGGCCCGTCAACATTAGTGTAAGTGATGAAAAGGATTGTATTCTTTATAAAAAAATATGGTTTTTTTGTAGGGAAGGACCTAATAAAACATAAGTTTTGTAGGGAAGCACCTAATAATAAAAAATTGTCTAAAAAGACCTATTAAACACTAGTGGAAAAAAGTTCAACCGCTGCGGTCAAAACCGGGCTTACCGCTGCGGTTTTGGGCCGCAACGGTTAGGCTGGCAGCGGTTATGAAGGATTAACCGATGCAGTCCAAAACCGCATCGGATGGTCACTAGCTGATGCGGTTTTGGGTGAAAACCGCAGCGGTTAATGTGATTAACTGCTGCGGTTGACCACCCCCAAAAACCAAAAAAAAAATTTTTTTTCATTTTTTTCATTATTAATCAATACAAAATCAATAATATATATCAATACTCATTTTATTACGCTTAATTGACCATATAATTAGATACATAGAAAAATTAAGTATAATTTCCAACATCATAATCAAATGTGTAGGACTTTAAATTTGAAACTCAAGAATACTTTATACACAATCACATCCATCAAAGTGGTTTTCCCTGCTCCAGTTGACCCAACTAATGCAGTAAGAACTCCTGGAGAGAAAACTCCACTCACATTTGATAGCAGCTGAAACTTCTTTTCTGGTAGACCTTTTGCCTTTATAGCCTACATTATATGCAACTTGAGACAATTCTTATGATATTAGGTTGAGACTTGAACATCATGCATTCAACCACACACGGTAAATAAACTAGCCAACATGAAATAAGTTATTTACTAATGGCAGGTATGCCTTGTAGTCCATACAACTAAGTCGCAGACTCGTGGTGAAAGGTGTCGACGAACCAATGCCCCTAAACAGAAGAAAAGAAAAACAAGGAGCCGAACCTTGGTTAACGTACCAATGACAGGGATAGCAGCAGTGTCAAACTGTAAAAATTCTTCATCACTAACATCAACTTCAGGCTGATCGCCAGCAGATGTTGCGTCAGCAGCAATGACATTAACTTTTGGAATGCCAGTATTACTCAGAGCAGCCTGTAGGGCAACATTCTTATTAGGCCACCAAATAAATTATGCAGTGGCGATAGAATGATAAATGAATTTCAGGACCAAGACAGTCCCAAAACCACAGCAGCAGCACTAATGTCCATGTAAATTTTAGGACACTCTAGGATATTTCCTCCTTCCCCATTTTAATAAACGAACTTTTAGTTTCCAGCTCATGCATCATCTATGGATATAAGTTAACATGCAAAGCTTCCATATGAAGATCAACCAAAGGACATGCAGCTCAAAATATCAAGGTTGGCTCGAGCCAAGCACCTCTTTTGCTTGATCATCGCTTCACCTTGACGCTGGGAAAACATCAGCAATTAATCATTAGCAATCATCAGCAATCACACCAATACTTTTTATTAATTCTCTTTGCCTTTTGTGGAATAGAATCTCAGTATAAAAAAAGCCCCCGATTGCATAAATTTGAAGCCAAAAATAATAAAAAAGGAAGAAGAAACCTTTATAAACTATAGATTTAGTCCACTTAAACCCACCGCACTAGTCTTCTTAGTTCCCTTGATCATGACGACATCGTCATCCGCAACACGCTCCTCTACAACTTCTTCTGCTAATCCAAGAAGTGATGTATCGCAAGTTTCCTCACCTTCCATATCAGCACTGCCCTCACTCCCCTGCATTTCCCCAAAGATCGCCCCTACCCCCGCACTCGCCCCACCACCCCCTCGCACCGCCCCCAACCCCCCTACACACTGGCCCCCACCACCCACCGAACCGCCCCTACCCCCCCGCACTCCCCTACGTTGCCCCCACCCCCAAAGATCGCCCCCCACTATAACACCCCCGCCAACCCGAACCCTTTTTCATTTAATAAAACTCGACATGTGGGAAAATCCACGAGGGTTAGAATCAACGGGCGTGCTACCGCCGCACTTATCTCCTTGGAAATAAATGCAAGGCTAGATTAAAGCATACTAAATTCAAATAAATTAATCCTTACAACCAAGTAAATCGTT
Source organism: Beta lomatogona (assembly GCA_947646795.1). Classification (NCBI taxonomy): domain Eukaryota; kingdom Viridiplantae; phylum Streptophyta; class Magnoliopsida; order Caryophyllales; family Amaranthaceae; genus Beta; species Beta lomatogona. Next base: position 4,858,506 of record CANSNZ010000942.1, read on the forward strand.
CATTAAATATTACTAATTATTTAAGTGTTTCAGAGTTCCAGCAGAATCTAAATCATAAGCTAAGTGGATGACAACTCTAAGTGATCTCCCTTTTGTTCCCCCGTCGATCACCCACCTGCACAAATACATTGAAAAGAAACAAGAGAGAGACAAGCTCCCAAAAATCAGAAAAACTGAGTAATTCCAACTCCATCCCATAAAATACTTAAGTTGAAAATACTTTGTAAAAATAGTACGTTAATAGGGTTAGAAAGCAAAGTACATATACGCATATATATAAAATGAATAATCACGTACTTAATTCAATTAATCCAGTTATTTAGGGAGAGGAAAGAGAACGCCAGTAAGCCGGGGTCAATCCCCTGTAACCACTTACTTCATCATTGTAGGCCGGGGTCAATCCCCTGTAACCACTTACTTCATCATTGTAGGCCGGGGTCAATCCCCTGTAACCACCTACGCATAATATAATGGCCATAATAACAGAGTCCCTAGTGTGCACACCCCTTCTACTTGGATCACAACAAGATAGAAGGAAGACAAGTAACAGAAAATTAGCATAGTAACCAGAAAACCTGTAGGGGCCGCTGAACCTCTCATACAGGGCAACCTGTTCATCATTTCCCTCCGATATTTCACTTTACGTGATTAACATCTTTTAAATTTCATGTCATAACATAAATCACGTACACATTTATGTCATCTTGTTCAATCCAGTGTGAACATATTCAATCCATCATAATCTCAATCCATTCATAGTGGTTTCAATAACTCATTTCATAAACACAACCGTCACTTGAGTTCATTTATCACTTCATATTCATAATCATTTCATCATCACAAGTTCTTACCAATTTCAACTTTCATAAAGTCTCAATATTAATAACAATAATAATATTCATGATAATCATAATGATATATAGTAACAATAATAACAATAATAATCATAATAATAATAATAATAATAATAATATAATAATAATAATCATAGCATTACTAAATGACAATAACCGGTTTTAATAACGTTATAATAACCATCTTTGTCATATCGTACATCGTCCATTGTCATGATTCATAATCGAAATCCATAGTCGTTGTCCATTTTATCCTTCATATTCATAATCCGCGTTAAGTCGATGGAGTAATTCATAATTATAGTCCATACTTATAAATTTTATAAGCCCATAATCACGTAATCAATTCATTTTATACTAACGGGATCTATGTTTAGATGGACATCGGAGATTACCTAGTGATGCGTGCCCAAAAGTTAAGTTCGCGAACGGATTAACACTCTTGATATTCCTCGTCTACGCAATCGGAATCTACATTAGACGTTAACGAGATCTAAGTTAGTTACCTAAATAACCCCTTTTTATATAAAATAAACAATTTAAATAACTTAAATAATTTAAGAATTCTTAATCATTTTAAGAGAGTTTATAAATCAAAGTTTATGGTTTTCAAATTATTTTTGAAATCATTTTAAATTACTTAAAGATTACTTCAACTTAATTTTCATTAACTTAAACCATTATTTTAACATAGAAAACTAACTTTATTATACTCATTTTATTTAAGAAACATTTTCAAGTTATAAAAGATTAACTTAAACTAAAATATACTAACTTAATAAGATAGGATAATTTAGGAAAGTCAAAGGTTATGGTGTTAAAAGTAAACAAGTAAAAGGAAAGAGGAAAGGATTTTTTTTTCTTTCTTTGTACTGATTCAAGGAATCAGTTCCTTCATCCCAAAAAAAAAAAAAGAAACGAACAAGGAGGGAGGGAAAACAGAGGGGCTCGAAGCAGGGGAAGATGGTGGAGTTTTTGTGGTGGCGTTTTGGCCGGTGCACGGCCAGTGTTCAGGCGACAGAATCAGGTGGTGTGCTGTGGTGGCTGGCGCGGCTGAGGGAGGCAGCAGGGTGCTGCGAAGCAGAGGTGTGCGAAGGGATGTCGCGACTGGGCAGGAGGAGGAGAGATGGCGGTGGTGCGGTGGTTTCCGGTGGTGAAGTCAGGTGGGGTTACTGGGCGCGGTGCTGCGGTGTCGTGGTGGTTCGACGGTGGGCAGAGGAGTGTGTTAATGGTTTGCAATTTTTATTTTTATTTTCAAAACAGAAATCAGAAATTAAGGCAGAAGAGAAATGAATTGAAGCAAACCTTTTTGAGATTGTTTGCTTGAATAATTTGGGGAGTAAAGTTCAGTATTTATAGAGGAGTTTGGTCAGAAATTTTGAGCTTTGGGTCAAACTCAATTAATGGTGGAGGTGAGGTGTGTGGGCTATGGTGTTTAGGCTTTTGAAGTTGTTGCCCCTAATATCTGAAAATTGGATTGAAATTCAATTATTTACTGACAAAGCTGAGATTTTGTGTTGAAAAATTTGTTCTTGAGAGATGAAAATCAGGAACGAAGGAAGGGAGGAGAGGAAGATGGTGATGAAATCCCATTTTCTTTTCCCTTTTTCTTTCTTTTGTTTGTTTTGTTTTCCTTTTTTATTTTTTGCTAAAAGGCATATGGGTTATGGACTTGGTATTTGGATTTGGATTGCTAAAAATGGATGGACAATTGTTTGGATAAAATGCCCACAAACTAAATAAAGACTTTCAACTACCATAATTAATAATTGAAATATTTAGAAATAATAAAATACATTTCAATTAAATAAACTCGTTAAATAATTCAAAACGAAATGAAATCATTATTAAAATTGAATTATCAGAAAATAAATTTAAATGGAAATAATATTAAACCTTAATAAATAATAAAATAAATTTCGAAATTTCGGGGGTATTACACCCACCCCCTGCGTTGCACACCTGCCCCGCCCCACCCCTCGCACTTCCCCCACCCACCCCGCACCGCCTCCACCCCCACCGCATCGCCCCCACCCCCACCGCACCTTGCCCCATTTACCACCGCACCGCCTCCACCCCTTGCAATACCCTCCACCCCTTGCGTTGCCCCCACCCCCCCAAAGACGCCCCCACCCCCCACTACACCGCCCCACCCCCACCGCACTACCCCACCACCCATTGCACCGCCCCCAACCCCCTGCGTTGCCCCCTGTACTACCACCCACCCCCACTGCACTGCCCCGGGCTAACCAGAGGTTTCAATCACCAAGCAAATAAACAACCTGTAGATGGTAAGTTCATACATTAGGATAACAATCGTGAATCAGCGAGAAATACAAGCATTCACCCTCACAAATCAATTTTAACTTACATTGTAAAACAAAATGTAACTTACATTGTAAAACAAAATGCCCACATGCAGAAACAACAGAAACAACAACGCAATGCCTAAAAATGTACCTTACGAGCTGCTAATTTTGACTGATTTTCACTCTTAGCTCCAGTGCAGACCTATGTTCATCAGGTAACCAGAAACAATGAGCATATTAATGCATATTGAACCATAGAAACTCAGCAAAAATGAGCAATACTAAAGAGTAAGAAGTTCCAACATCACTAATTAAATTTTAAACTTAATGCTCAAAGAATATAAAGATAGACATGTTGGTAGTGAGTAGCTAGTCTATATAACAATCCAGGGTATGCGTTGTTATAAAACACCTTCATCTGAGCTCAAATTCATAGACTGAAAAGATGTTTCGCTCAACCTGTTTAACTAGATAAGAAAATGACCCAACATCAAAGTTTAGCCCTAGACAACCTCATAAAATCTCAAATGATTAGATATTATACTTATCTGCTACGCAAAGTTCACACATGTAGCTAAATTATAGAGGAAAAAATGTGCTCCAATCAATAGTGAACCGAAAAAGCATCATAATATGGGGTTGTGTGCTCACAGAAAACCACCACAATTTGTCATACATATCAATATGCATCTTAGGTAACACTGATCAATATGCATGAAAACAATTAGGTAACACTCATCAATCTGATCTATTAGGTAACATTGATAGCAAATTAGCAAATTAGATAACAATTAGGGAATTTGCTTATTAATAGCAGATTAGATAACACTGATCTATGCAATTGGCGAATTAGATAGCAAATTAGGTAACATTTATCAATATGTATGAAGCTGCTTGAAACATGGTAAAAGCAACATTTGATTTTGTTTTATTGTCTATCTTTGCTTTTAAGTTTCACAAGAAAAGCAATATGGCGATGATGCGAGTATGTGACCCTTCTGCCATAATGCATCTTGTACATGTTTAGTACTATCCCATAAGCCTATTTGTAAAGAGCAATTTTCTAACTTGATAATAAAATCCATCAAATGATTTTACTTATGTTGCTTTTTCAATTTCATTAGTATGTCTCTCCATGCAAATAAATCAAGCTCACCCAGTCACCCTGTTTATGACCCAAGTACCATGGGGACCTTCTGGCTTATGCTTCTATATAATGCAGGAAGCTACAGAAATCAGACAACAAATAAACTGTGTTTTGCCTTGGATTGTTCTAGGATGAGGATAGAAAGAAACCGTGGAGTACAACAAATGCTGCCAAAATTGAATCATAAAAGTAACTAAATTCTCCTCCATTTGAGAATCTCTTCACCAAGTCCAAATGACTCATAGTATAAGCACAAACACGATTATCAAACAAAGACTCGTGTCATTTTTTTAAAGCATCAAACAAAGTATCAAACAAATATTGATGTAATATAACATGTTGACACTTGAACACAAAAAACTGAAATTTGAATTTGTAACATAACCAATTCACATCTCAGATATTAAAAATATAATCAGTGATAGATATGCCCAAAACTATAAGGGTTTGTACATTATTACCACAATCAAAGCTTTCACTGAAAATTTAATCTATAGGTTTGTAGGCTCCAATTCTGCTGGATTGAATTAACAATTCAGATTTCATCCAACAAAAGAGGGTAATCAGAACAATAAAGAGTAGTTACTAGTTTAACACTAACCTTGTACAAAAATCCCCAATATGAAAACCAAAAAACTTTAACGTAATTGCAGGTAAACGAGTTGAGAAAGAAATGGAAACTTACTATTAAAATTCCCTCCTTATACCTCTCGAGCGCCGCCATCAACGCAGCTTTTCAGATTTGTAAACATAGAGCAAATTGGGATGAAAAGGAAAGGGAAATTTGGGACCAGGGCCTGAAGGAAGCAAATAAAGAGGGAGAAGATGGTTTTCACTTCAGAAACCGGAAGTTGAGGTGTTTGTAGGCGTCGCAGGACATGATGAGAATTTAATTTTCAGAATACCTTAGGAAAACATTTTCCGCAATTGGAGCAGCAAATGAAATTGACATTGTTGCGACCTCCATTTCTCCTTTTGAAAGTCTCATCAAAACACAGAAAAAGAGAAATAAAAATCAAGAAAATGATGAAATTACAATTAAAAAGAGAGAAAAAGATGGTGAGATATTTCAGAAACACAAACCATTATAATAGAAGCTTGAAAAATCCTAACAATGGAGAAAGTTCAGACATCGATTTTGGACGCTTTAGCTTTTCCTTGTCCTCCCTTGGTAGTTGCGCTGCCTTCTTTGTCGCTCAATTTTTCGCCGCAACCTCGCGTTAAGCAAAACCCAGATGAAATCATGGAAGAATTCGAAAAATCAGGGCTTTCGTGGGTGTTTGAAGGTGAGAGATGAGAGATGGTGATGAATAGATGGTAGAGATGGTTTAGGGTTCGACGGTGGTGGGCTGGTGGCTGAGAGATGGTAGTGAATGGATGGGAGATTTTGTTTAGGGTTCGAGGATGAGAGAGGAAAAAAAGGAGGGAGGAGGGAGGAGATGGGGAAAAAAAGGAGGGAGGAAAGACTAAACGCGGGCATTAGACAAAAAAAAAAAAAAAAAACTGCTGCGGTTAAGAGAACCGAATCGGTTTCTTGTTAACCGTTGCGGTTCTCTAAGAACCGCAGCGGTTAATGTTGCCCAATTAATTTTCCTTCCAAAATTTTTCGGATTTACCGCTTCGGTTCTCTTAGGGACTGCAGCGGTTATGTTGTGACATATAGCGTTTTTTCCACTAGTGAAAATACTTCTAGTTGTTAATAACAATCATTTTAGGAATTTCTGGCCAAAACACCAAATTTCGGCGTTGACTTTTTTTTTTTAACTCCAATTGACTCTTTCAATTTTCCTATTTTAACTGGCCTCCCCCAAACATATTCAATTCTCACAAAACTTTCCTCCCAAACATCGAACGTCGGAATTTGGTGTTTTGGCCTAAAATTCATAAAATGGTTGTTATTAACAACCGGAAGTATTTTAATAGGTCTTTTTAGACAAAAAAAAAATTAATAGGTCCTTCGCTACAAAACTTGTGTTTTATTATGTACTTTCTGACAAAAAACCCAAAAAATATAGACATGTGAGATCTTTAGGTACATCTCAATTAAAAATAATGTAAACTATTTCTAATTTTTATAAAAACATAGTAAGGGTCGGGCCTGTTCTCTTCGGCATAAAACAACTGAACTGAACTGGACTGAATTGAAATGAACTGAATTGATTGCAACTGAACCGAACTGAACCGAACCTAATGAACTGAACTGAATTAAATTATAACTAATTGTAGTGGTAATAATTTAGAAACTGAACTGAACTGATTGGATTTGAACTGATTGCAACTGAACTGAACTGAGCAGGAAATAAATTGGGGAGAACAAGCCCTAAATATGTATATTTGGCCATGTAAATGGAAAGTATATATTTAATAGTTATTTTTAAAAGGAAAAATTGATGGGAATAATCCGACCTTTGGGTGGTCTTCTTAAAACAGTCCCACCTTTGGATTAACTGAATAAAATCCCACCTTTTACCTTATCTTCTTAAATTGGATCAGGTTTACCAGTCACCTGTTGCTACCGGTTAACCCACATCTTACATCTTGATTTCCCTCTTATGTGCATTAATTAGCCTTAATAAAAAAAAACTAAAACCTTGCACCCCACCAAATTAACTTCCTCCAAATACTCTGTGTCTCCACTCTCCATCTTCATCTCACTTTCCACTTTTCTTCTCTCTCACCAGTCACCATTAAGTTGAACTGTGGAAAAATCTGATGCACTAACGCAAGTTGAAGAAGTAATACTTAGTTAAATTTTCCGCCGATAAACTGAAGGAGTTCGAACATTTTCCACAACCGAGTTGCAACCATCGCAACAATCATTTTCTTAAGGATTTTTCATTGCAGCAAAATGAAATTTTCTATCAAAGCTCCATCGACGACATCCTCATTGACAATTCGGTCTCTTTCTGCCATCTTTTGAATTTGTCTGCGTCAAGTGTTCTTTTCTTTTCCGATGAAAAGTTACACAGAATATGATAACTAGATAACTATTGCTGAAATTCTGGAAATAGAATTTGCGAATCGTGTAATTATAGAGCAAAATTATCTTTTGAATGCCTTTGTTTTTTCGGCATCTCTTGAATTTTTGATCAAATATTCAGCGAAACAAAGTTAGGAGCTGGAATCCTCCCAAAAAAAAAGTTAGGAGCTGGAACATCTGCAAGTCTATCCAGCAGATATTGTATATTTTAGGAATTTGTATAAACAATACTTTAGAATTTGTATATTTTAGAAGTTAGGTTTTGAATATCCAGCAATAGTGTTGTGATTGCCAAACACCATGTGTTTTTGTGTCTTCCAAGGCAAACGATCTAGTGTTCTGACTGTTCTCTCAACATAATCAAAAGACAACAATAATTTTTAAATATTTGGTCAGTTACAAGTTACAGTGAATGAATAACGAAATAGAGAAGAAGAGGGAGGGGGGAGGGGTTACGAGGTTAGAGGGGGATGGGGGATTAAAAGAATGGAAAAGAAAAATGTGGGTGATCAACCTGCAATTTCAGGTTACCAGCAGGTAAAGGTCCAATTTAAGAAGATAAGGTAAAAGGTGGGATTTTATTTAGTTAATCCAAAGGTGGGACTGTTTTAAGAAGACCACCCAAAGGTCGGATTATTCCCATCAATTTTTCCTTTTTAAAATATGTACTTTCATTAGTAGCAACAGCTTAGGAAAATTATTGAATCTAGGGAGTTGTTCGCTACAATTGGTGGATGGGGAAGCTGCTATTTTAAATGTTTAAACCATAAGTTTAATTAGCATCAAAAAAGATTATTCTTTGCTGCAAGGTAGTTATTATAATAAGGTTGATTGGAGGAGACTTACCTGTAACAACAAAGCCACCCAAAAGAGTAGGTGTATTTTTTGGATGGCCTTGCAAAATCATCTAGTTACTATTGACAGACTGAGCCTGTGGAATATTACTTGTAATACTTGTTGCAGCTTCTGTGGGGTAGCTCCTGAACTAGTGGAACACATTTGTTCTTTTGTGAAATTCTCAAATTGTTGAATATGAGAAGTCAAGGATATGGATTCAGCAAGAAGGAAGTCAACTTGCTTGTCAAAAAGCTCATAAGAGGAGTAATGCTACTACAGTGTATATAATGTTGTTTATTGAAACCATGTATGCAGTTATAGCTCCAAAGAAATAGCAAAGTCTGCTAATTCCCTTATCCCTCTGCCGTTAGTGATGTTGTGGGTCCAGCCCAAGTGATAAAATATGATAGTATTTTACTTTGGTTTTTTTAGGGCCTTTTGGAGTGGACTTTGCTTAACTATTCTTTAGTCCACTTTGTGTTTTGGCTTCCAAAAGAAGCTTCTTGAAGGGTAATGTTCTCTTCGGCATAAAATAACTGAACTGAAATGAACTGAACTGATTGCAACTGAACTGAACTGATTGCAACTGAACTGAACTAAATTATAACTAATAATAACCAATGATTATAAATTAGAAACTCAACTGAACTCAACTCAACTCAACTGAACTGAACTGAACTAAACTGAAAATAAGTTGGGGAGAACAGGCCCTAAGTGTGATGTACACTTAATAAAAAAGAGAGCAGCATTTTCAGAAGAGAAGACACACAAAAACAGTGTGAGAAAACAAGGATTTTATATATAAGAGCAGCCCTAAGCTCGTATTTCTGTGCACAACTACGATCAAGAGGTCTGATCGAGGCGCAAACGTTGTCCGTTAATAATGAAATTTTGACAGCTTGCACATTACAAGAATCCATGCTTTTACCGACCGTCTCAATCGGTCGGTAAAACAAGAAAAACGGTCGGTAAAGATATTACCGACTGCGAAACAGTCGCTCATTGGCGGCTGTTAAACTGCTCGTCGGTAATATCAAAATACCGACTGTTTAATGGTCAGTAAATTATTACCTACCGATTTCTTAAATTTACCAACCGATCGTCTGCCGTAGGTAATCACCTACTGTTGTACGATAGGTAAATGCGGTAGGTAATCACCTACAACTTAATTGATGGTATTTACCTACCGATTCTTTGGCCGTCGGTAATATGAAGATAACGGTAGGTAATTACCAACCGTTTGATAAGTTTTACCGACTACTTTTGTTAAGTGGGATAGCGTATTTAAATGTGTAAGCCTACCGTTATGCGGTCGGTAATTTGTTGCTGTTTTCTTAAAAAAAAAAATATGTCTATCACAATATAGACTAATTTTTCATTCCATAACAAAATAATAGGTTTGTTACAGCCTATATTAAACATCATATTCTCCATGATATACATCTAATAGTAATTCCAACAACCTAAATTAAACATCAGTTTTCTAAAAATATGCGGTTTTTTCACCTGATACCCCCGAATTTTGAAAAAATTCACTTGGTACCCTCCATGTTTTCAAAATTCACCAGGTACCCCTAAGTTTAAAACTAATTCATGTGGTACCCTCAAATACCCTTAATGACTAACGGCGTTAACCGCCGTTAGTCATTAACCCTAATTTTCTACTTTGAACCCTAATTAACCTATAATTCTAACCCTAATCCTAACCCTAACCCTAACCCTAAACCCTAAACCCTAAACCTAACCCTAATCACCCCTCCCCCACCCTCCCACCACCCCTGCAGCCTCCTCCACCCCAGCCCCACCCCCTCCCCCCCCCCCGTAGCCCCCCCTCCCCACCCCCGTGCCGCGCAGCCCCAAACCCAGTTCCCCCCACCCCTCCCCCACCATCGCCCCCCCCTCAATTTCGGAACAACCCCCTAACCGCTTCTCCCGTAACCCCCGCGCCCCCACAGCCACCCACCCCCCCCCGCGCCCCCACAACACCACCCCGCTTCCATTTTCGCACCCCTCCCACACCCCCGTAGCACCACCCTCCTCCAAATTGCGTGAAACACAAAGTATTGAGATTGCGAAAAACCGAGAGGGAAGAAGAAAATACGAGGGGTTGCGGAGACGCGTGCGGCGGGTGGGTGGTGGGGTGCGAAAATGGAAGGGGGTGGTGTTTGTGGGGGTGGGCCGGGGTGGGGGCGCAATGGTGAGGGGGGGGATTACCGAGCCGAATTGGGTGGGGGAGGGGGCGGCGCGAGGTGGGGACTCGCTGAACCGAATCGGTGGGGGAGGGGGCGGCACGGGGGTGAGGGAGGGGCTGCGGGGGTGGGGGAGGGGGGCTCTTGGGGTGGGGGGAGGGGGGGGGGTGGGGAGTGGGCCGGGGGTGGTGGTTGGGTGGGGGAGTGGGTGGTGGGGCGGTGGGTTATGGTTAAGGTTAGGGTTAGGGTTTGGGGTTAGGATTAGGATTAGGATTAGGGTTAGCATTAGGGGGTTAATTAGGGTTTAAAACAGGAAATTAGGGTTAATGACTAACGACGGTTAACGCCGTTAGTCATTAAGGGTATTTGAGGGTACCACGTGAATTAGTTTTAAACTTAGGGGTACCTGGTGAATTTTGAAAACATGGAGGGTACCAGGTGAATTTTTTGAAAACTCGGGGTATCAGGTGAAAAAACCGAAAAATATATAATATACTAATAAATTAGTCGCATGAAAGTTGTCCAAAAGGCTATAAGTCTTAGTACTACAAGGAAATCCCGATCCACCACAAGAAGGATCACGTGGGTCACGTGGTTGGGTGAAAGGGAAAGTACCTCCACATTGAGTCATCATTTGAGAATACTCTTCCATTGTCGTCTTCGTCTCCTCCATGTATTTCTTTGCCTCTTCCCTTTCCTTTTCTGCTTGGAGACGCTGTGTCTCCCACTCATTTCTTTGCCTCTGAAATTCAGCTTGTTGATCAGCTAGTTGTTGCTGATATTGCTCCACGGTAGTTGAAAGCTGAGAAAGCAAGGAAGGCATGTAGACACTAGAAGAGCTACTAGTGCGGGTTGATGATTTTTTGTAAAGGAGATCACCACTTGTACCTAAGCCAGGAATTAATCCTTTTTTCCTCCCACCCACTGTCTCAAAGTACACCTCATTGGGATCTTTGTTGACTTCCTTCTCTCTATATTCATCCATTTTCATATCATAATCATCCTACATCAAATAGACAAGTTTAATATACATACACAATATTTCCAGGAAAAAATAGACAGAGTTTTGTTTAAATTTAGACTACAAAAAAATAAATATGTATGTACCTGCAAACATGCAAAGTGCAAGGGAGTCCTATATTCCATCTAACAATTTAGACTATTAACTAATCAACATCAATCCCATAATTTTTCACAAACTATATAAGTTCGACAACATTATCACTCAAAACTAAAAAACAAAATGTTCATATTTCTTACATAATGAAACAAGTAAATTATAAACTAATTTAAACAACGAACGTCGAACGACATGAAAAATAATGAAGCTCTAATGCTTAAAATACTTGCATTTCTAGAAAAAAAATAGGCAAAGTTTTTATTGTCTTTTGGACCAAAAAAAAATAATTTCATGCCTACAAACATGTAAAGTAAAAAAAGATACTATATTTCATCTAACAATCTCTCCAATAATCCAACCAACCATTCATCCAACCAATCTTCCAAAGAACCAACCACTCATCCAACCAATCATCTAAAGAACCAACCATTCATCCAAAGAACCATCCAAACCATCTATATATTATATTTCATCCAACCAACTATAAAAAATTATTATATTTCACCCAACCAACCATCCATATATATTTGTAATTTGTTATTTGATCAAATTTAGTTTACTAACCATGATTTGTTTTGATTTGGACCCAATGAGTTGCTTGCCTTGGCCTGTTTATCGTTCCTTTGAATGCGCCTGCAAGTAAATATCAGCAGCTTTTGGCAAGACTCCTCCATTTTTTGCAGCCTAGTTAAAAAAATAATCAACTTTATTATTATATTATAAGTATGAAATATTCAACTTAATTATGATAGGTTACTAAAAGCAATATACTCACCATCCTTCTTGCACACTCGCCCGTAGAAATTGAACCTTGACAATGTCCAGGTTCCACAACACCTTGCATGGATCCTCCTCTCTTGTTCTGATTTTTTCTTAAACTCATCATTTTTTGTTTTTTGCATAAGTTGTTGGTGTACTTGCTCTGGCATCCATATTGGTCTTACACCTTTTTTCTTCGATGTCACCCAATGGTGCAAGTCTTTAAGTCTTTTAGCTGCTTTGCGTTCAAAACCTTCTCTTACTTGCGAATCCAACTCCGAACGCCAAGAGTATTTACGCTGTATCATGCAAAGATTAGAGCTAACTAAATAATTATAGTCTTATATGTGATAGAATAAAATTAAGTTAAAGTGTTAACCTTGAAAAGATGAAACCAATGATCTTTTGTTGATTGACTTGTTGCAGTCCAATTTCTACTTGGCTCAATGTAGTACTCTTTGAAACGTTCTGTAATAGATCGAGTGACTTTGTTATTGTCAAACCTTAGAAAGAAAAAAACAATTACAATAGAACACAAAATTTGTAAAATAATTACAATAAAAAGCTAATAACACTAAGAAAGAATTAGCATGCACTAAGATGAATATTATAAACACTAAGAAAGAATTAGCATGAACTAAGATGAATAATAGAAATTATAATATGAAACATAATGGATAAAAATTATTTTCTACCATAGCGTAGTAGGGTCCAATTATTTTCGGACTGCTCTGACCTTGGGTCGGACCAATTAAGACCGCGAAATGTTTCATCATCGTGCCCTTAAATGGGGAGACACGATTATGTGTCTATACACTTAATGAAAAAGAGAGCAGCATTTGCAGAAGAGAAGACACACAAAAACATAGAGAGAAAACAAAGCTTTTATAAGAGCAGCCCTAAGCTCGTATTTCTGTACACAGCTACGATCAAGAGGTCTGATCGAGCGGCGAACATTGTCCGTTTGTGCTGAAATTTTGACAGCTTGGGACATCTAGGGCTTCAATCTGGACGGCTAGATCGTGTTTAAGTGCTCTAGTTTTCTGGGAATTGCTGTTGGATAGAGCTGATGTGTTCTGGGTGAATTCTACACCTTCTGCTCTCTATTTTTGATCTCTAATTGTTGGTGTTTGTTGGTGGGTTATGAATCCTTTGTATACTGATTTTGGGTTCTTTTTTCGTCAATTATCAATAAGATAAGTTAAGGGTGGACACCTCAAATGGTCCCGTGGTTTTTACTCTTCACATTGAAGGGGTTTTGCACGTATAATTCGTGTGTGTTGATTGCTTTTGATTCCTTTTGTTATTGCTGATTTGCTACTGCATTATTGCTGTTTTTAGTTGGTGATAAGTTGTTGTGATTATTTGGGTTGATTGGTATGAATAGTTGGTTGGTTGTCTTGATTGTGTGACATTGTGAGTGTTGTAGTGACCCCTTTCGATTCCTACAACTTGGTATCAGAGCCGGAGACTAATTTAGTCACATTATGGAGTCAAGTAGTAGTAATTCGATGGTTAAATTGACAGCAACCAATTATTTAATTTGGAGACTTATGATGGAAGACTTGTTATATTGCAAGGATTTGTATGGCCCAATTCAAATTGTCACCAACTCTGATGGTAGTGTCTATAAACCATCTAAACCAGATAAAGTGGATGAGAAAGATTGGGTAAAGTTGAAAAGAAAGACTTTAGGGACTATTAGACAATGGATTGACATTAGAATTTTCAACCATGTGTCACAAGAATCCAACCCTTATGATTTGTGGAAGAAATTGGAAGGTCTTTATGAAAGGGGAAGACTGCTCATAATAAAGCTTCATTGATTAGAAGACTTGTTAATTTGAAACTGAAATGTGGAAAGTCTGTTTCAGAGCATCTTAATGATTTCCAGGATATTATTAACAAGTTGACTACATTGAAGATTTGTCTTGATGATGAGTTGTAGGCTTTGTTCTTATTGAGTTCTTTGCCAGATAGTTGGGAGACCTTGGTTGTGACTATTAGTAACTCTGAATCGGATGGTGTGCTATCTTTGGATGTGATCAAAGAAAGCATGTTTAACGAAGAAATCAAAAGAAAAGAGATTGGAGTCGACAATTCACTAGGTCTTGTTGTTGAGAACAGAGGAAAAAGCAAGAGTAAGGGTCCCACAGGCCTTGATAACTCAAGGAATAGGTCCAAATCCAATGATAGGAGAAATGTGACTACATGCAACTACTGCAAGAAGCCTGGTCATATCAAGAAGTATTATTTTCGCTTGAAAAGAGAAGAAAGAAAAAAGAATGGTTCACAAAATGAGGGAGATGATAAAAATACTGCAGCAACTGCTTTTAATAGTGATGATGAGGTCACTTTGATTTGTGCAACTAGTGAATGTCATCATGTTGATAGTTCAAACACTGAGTGGTTAGTAGATACAGGTGCTTCACATCGTTGTGTTCCTAGAAGGGAGTACTTCATGAACTACCAAGCTGGTGATTTTGGTAGTGTAAAGATGGGTAACCAGAGCTCAGCAAGCATTGTTGGGTTAGGTGATATTCGTGTGAAGACAAAGTGTTGGGTGCATGCTTACATTGAAGAATGTGCGCCATATACCTAATCTACGCCTTAACTTGTTGTCTGCTAATGTTCTTGATCAAGAAGGCTTCAGACACACCTTTGGAGATGGTAAATGGAAGCTGTCCAAGGTATCTGTGACAGTTGCACGAGGCGAGTTGTGTTGCTCTTTGTATAAGACATACTTGAGTGTATGTTCTGGTGAGCTGAATGTAGTTAAAGAAAAGAATTCTCAAAATTTGTGGCATCAAAGGCTAGGGCACATGAGTGACAAGGGGATCAAATTGTTAACACGTAAAACTCTTATTCTTGTTGATAAAACAGTTTCTCTTGACCCTTGTGATCATTGTTTTACACGCAAGCAACATAGAGCTTCTTTTCAAGGAAGTCTACTAGGAGGCAAGCTAAGCTTGAGCTTGTCCATTTGATATTTGTGTTCCCATTGAGGTGGAATCTAATGGTGGCAACATATACTTTGTCACTTTCATTGATGATGCTACCAGGAAAGATTGGGTCTACATGTTGAAGACAAAGATCCAAGTGTTTGAAATATTCCATAAATTTCATGCTATGGTGGAAAGGGAGACAGAAAGGAAGTTAAAGTGCCTTCGTTCTGACAATGGTGGTCTGTACACTTCACATGAGTTTGAAAACTATTGCTCACATCATGGCATTCGACATGTGTAGACAGTGCCCGACACCTCCACAACATAAGGGTGTTGCAGAGAGGATGAACATAACCATTGTGGAGAAGGTGAGGTGTATGTTGAAGATGTTAGATTTACCTAAGTCATTTTGGGCAAAGGCAATGAAAACTGCAGTGTGCTTGATCAACCGTTCTCCATCTATTCCTTTGGGTCTTGACATTCCCGAGAGAGCATGGAAGGGTTGTGATCCTACATATTCACATTTTAGAGTCTTTGGATGCAAGGCATACATGCATGTGTCGAAAGATCAGAGCTCGAAGCTTGATTCTAAGACTATTCCATGTTTCTTTGTTGGTTATGGTGATGAAGAGTATGGGTTCAGGCTCTATGATCCTGATAAAAAGAAGGTAGTAAGAAGCAGAGATGTAATTTTTTAGCATGAGATGGGTGCAGAACTTCTGAGTGCAAGGTATCATACTAACTCAGATTCATTTGTTGATACTACTGATGTTTCTTCTGCTCCTACTTCTATTTCTATTGAACAGCCAACACATGATGATCTGGATGCAGTACCTGATGATGTTGAGGAGTTACAACCTGATGATGATGGTGATGTACCACATTTTTTATGATGCTCCTAATGATGCTCAACTAGATGAAAAATTTCATGAGCAGGGGCAGCAACCTACCCCACTAGTGGATGATGTTCAAGTTAGAAGGTCAACCAGAGACCGTAAGCCTTCTACAAAGTATCCAAACACAGAGTACATCTTAGTCACTGATGAGGGGGAGCCCAAGAGTTTCTAAGAAGTGTTGTCTAGTGAAGACAAGGATCTTTAGCTCGGGGCAATTAAAGAGGAGATAGATTATTTATTGAAGAATCAGAATTATGAGTTAGTGAAGCTTCCCAAGGGCAAGAAAGTCTTGAAAAACATATGGGTTTTCAAGAACAAGAAAGATGGTGAAAAGATAGTGAAGCGAAAAGCCAGATTGGTGGTCAAAGGATGCAACCAGATTAAGGGCATTGATTTTGATGAAATCTTCTCTCCTGTTGCCAAGATGACTTCTATCATAACTGTTTTGGGGTTAGCTGTAAGTCTTGATCTTGAGTTGGAGCAGCTTGATGTGAAAACTGCTTTATTACATGGTGAGTTGCATGAAGAAATCTACATGGAGCAACCTGATGGCTTTGAAGAAAAAGGAAAAGAAAAGCTTATTTGCAAGTTGAAGAAGAGTCTTTATGGGCTTAAACAGGCACCAAGACAGTGGTACAAGAAATTTGATTCGTTTATGACTAGCCATGGTTATAATTAAACAGACTTCTACAGATCCTTGTGTGTATTTCAGAAAGTTCCCTGGAGGTAACTTCATCATCCTTCTTTTATATGTAGATGATATGCTAATAGTTGGACAAGATGCAGATATGATTCAAAGTTTAAAGAAAAACTTGTCCAAGTCATTTAACATGAAAGATTTGGGTCCTGCTAAGCAAATCTAATGCATGGAGATTGCTCTTGACAGGAAAGCTGGGAAGTTGTGGTTATCATAAGAAAAGTATGTTGAACGGGTGCTTGGAAGGTTCAATATGAAGCATGCCAAGCCAATTAGTACACCACTAGCAGCTCATCTTAAGCTAAGCAATAGAGCTTGTCCTACAACAGAGAAGAAGAAAGCAAGTATATCATCTATTCCTTATTCTTCTGCTGTTGGTTCCTTGATGTATGATATGGTGTGCACTAGGCCCGATATTGCACATTATGTTGGTTTAGTGAGCAAATACTTATCCAATCTGCGTAAGGCTCACTGGGATGAGTGAAGTGGATCTTCAGATACTTACGTGGCACTTCCCAACTTTGTTTGTGTTAAGGGGGTGGCAAACCTGTTCTTGAGAGGTATACAGATGCAGACATGGCTGGTGATATTGATAACAGAAAGTCTACCTCAGGTTATGTGTTCACATTTTCAGGGGGAGCCATTTCTTGGCAATGCAAGTAACAAAAGTGTGTGGCTTTATCGACTACTGAGGCAGAGTATATAGCAGATGTGGAAGCAAGTTAGGAAATGCTTTGGTTGAAGAGATTCCTTCAAGAGTTGGGTTTGAAGCAAGCAAGTTAGGAAACACCATAACCCTAGCGGCATGTGTGACAAATAATCTTATCCAAGATCCAAGTTTTGTTCGGATCATCTAACATGGGTGAAGATCAACGTGGAGATGGCGATGAGGTCAGAGTGCCTCGAGGCCTTACACTCGAACAAGCCAATAACATCCGTCGAGATAAGGAATTAGAGGAGTTGAGGGCACGTATGGAGGAGCTTGTTAATCTACTCCACAACCAGCATGGTGGTAGACGAGGGAACCATTCTCCAAGTTCTATTAGGAGTGTTCGTTCAACCACACGTGATACTAGCTCGGATGATGAGCAACCCCAAGGCAGACCTCGACGAAGGCAACATCATGATGATGATAGGGGTTTGAGACTTGATCTCTCGAAGCTTGATGGAAGCATGAAACCGGAGAAGTTCTTGGAGTGGCTCCAAAGGATTGAACGTGTTTTTACTACAAGGACTATGATGATCATAAGCGTTTCAAGGTGGCTGTGATGAAACTCACGAGCTATGCTATTCTTTGGTTAGAAAAGCTCAAGAACAAAAGGAGGAAGGAGGGAAAAGCCCGACTTGATTCTTGGGAACAACTTAAGGTGCGTATGAAAAAGAGGTTTTTGCCTATGGATTTTATCCAAGATATGTTCTTGAAGCTCCAATCTTTCAAGCAAGACACCCTTAGTGTCGAGGAGTATGTAGCTGAGTTTGAGAGATTGACTATGTTGTGTGATTCAGATGAGAAGGTTGAACATAAAATTGCACGATTTATTACAGGCCTCGACAAAAAGGTAGCCAAGAAGGTTGATTTGCAGCCCTATTGGAGTTTTGAAGAAGTATGTCAAGTGGCCACGAGGGTGGAGAAATATGCTAAATCTAAAAAGGCATCATTTTCAAAACCGTTTGTGAAGAATTATGAGAAGAACAAAGGAGAGAAAGGTGGGGGCAGCACGTCCAAATTCACGCCTAAGTTTGACAACTTCAAGCAAGACAAGGGCAAAGCATCACAACCCTTAGCCACGGAAGAGAGGAGGATTTGTTTCAAGTGCAAAGGGTATGGGCATGTAATCAAGGATTGTCCAAACAATCGAGTAATGACTTTGAGGGACATCCAAGAGATTGACGAGGCTTATGCTTCAAAGGAGGACCCAAGCCTCGAAGAAGAGGAGTATGAGGGTGAACAGGATGCAGCCTATGTGGCAGATTCAGAGGAAGAACCGGTGAAGGATGGCAAAGCACTCATAATGCGCACTCTTCACTCCAAAGCAGCACCCTTGGAGACTCAACGAGACAAGATCTTTCTCACACTTTGCCTTGTGAAAGAAAGATTGTGTGATTTGATCATTGACACGGGGAGTTGCACGAATGTGGTCTCAATTACCTTGATTGACAAACTCAAGTGGCCAACCACTCCTCATCCCAAGCCTTACAAATTACATTGGCTCAGTGATGGCAGCGATGTTATGGTAACTAAACAAGCACTTATTTCTTTTAAGATTGGTAAATTTAAAGATGAAGTGCTATGTGATGTTGTGAATATGGATGCTTATCATGTGTTATTGGGACGCCTTTGGCAATATGATAGATTTGTGAAGTATGATGGTCGTGCTAATGTTTATATCGCAACTATTGGGACTAGAAAAACTGCCTTGAAACCTCTTGTTAACTCTAAACCCCACGCCAACGAAAACCTTCTCTTGACTAAAAACAATTTACTAGTGAGTTGGAGAAAGAGGAAGGAAGGTATTATTAGTCCAAGTGAGTGAAGAGAGCACCACATATTCACAGCCTACTATCCCCAAGTGTGTAGCCCGGACTTTAGAGGAGTTTGGTGATGTGTTCCCTAATGATTTACCCCCGGGTTTACATCCTATTAGAGGCATTGAGCACCAAATTGACCTTGTTCCCGGAGCCTCTTTACCAAACAAGGCAGCCTCTAGGTGTAACCCTCAAGAGACCAAGGAGCTTCAAAGACAAATAGAGGAGTTGATGGAGAGGGGATATGTGAGGGAGAGCATGAGCCCTTGTGTTGTTCCGACATTGTTAGTGCCAAAGAAGGATGGGACTCGACGCATGTGCATAGATTCTCGAGCTGTGAACAATATAACAATCAAGTATAAGTACCCTATTCCTAGATTTGATGATTTACTTGATGAATTGCATGGTGCAACGGTGTTCTCCAAGATAGATTTGAGAAGTGGTTATCACCAAATTAGAATGAGGGAGGAGATGAATGGAAGACTGCTTTCAAGACTAAGATGGGTGTTTATGAATGGCTTGTGATGCCATTTGGCCTCCCTAATTCTCCTAGTACCTTCATGAGGTTAATGAACGAGATGCTCAAACCTTTTTTGGGCAAGTTTGTGGTGGTATACCTTGATGATATTCTGATTTATAGCTGAAGTGTTGTGGGTCATTTAGGTCATTTGAGGGCCATATTTGAAGTGTTGAGGAAGCAACAACTTTATGCTAAATTGGAGAAGTGTTATTTCCTAGTTCCAAGTGTCACTTTCCTTGGATATATAGTGTCTAAAGAGGGCGTATATGTTGACCCTTCGAAGGTGGAAGCCATAAACTCTTGGCCTATTCCTACTACTATCTCTCAAGTAAGGTCTTTCCATGGTCTTGCTTCTTTTTATAGGCGATTTGTGAAGCATTTTTCTAGTATTATGGCTCCCATGACTGAGTGCATTAAACAAGGGAAGTTTGAGTGGAATGGAGCAGCCCAACAAGCCTTCGACACAATAAAAGAACTTTTGTGCAATACCCCTATCCTAGCCTTAGCAAAAAAAATTCAACCATCTGAAATAGAGTGTGATGCTAGTGGAGTTGGTATTGGTGCAGTGTTGGTGCAAAGGTAAGCATCCCATAGCTTATTTTAGTGAGAAATTGAATAGGGCAAGGTTGAACTATTCCACCTATGACAAGGAATTCTATGCAATAGTGAGGGTGTTGGATCATTGGAGTCACTATTTACGCCCAAGTCACTTTATTTTACACTCGGACCATGAGGCTCTTAAGCATATACATGGGCAGCAAAAGCTCAATCCAAGGCATACAAAATGGGTTGAGTTCCTTCAATCATTCAACTTTTCTTCCAAGTACAAAGAGGGAAAAATAATGTGGTGACTGATGCTTTTTCAAGAAGGTACACTTTGCTTGGTGTGCTTCAAACAAAATTGTTAGGCTTCGAGCTCATCAAAAAAATTTTCAAGGAAGATGTTGATTTTGGCCCTATTATTGAGGAGTGTGGTAAAGGAGCCGTGGGTTCCTATGTTATGCAAGATGGCTTTCTTTCCAAAGGTAATAAGTTATGTATTCCTTCTTGTTCAATTCGTGAATTGCTTGTTAGGGAGGCTCATGGAGGAGGAATTGTTGGACATTTTGGTATTATTAAGACTCGTGCTATGTTGCAAGAGCACTTTTATTGGCCTAAGATGCAAGGGGATGTACAAGGTGTCATTGCTCGTTGTGCTACTTGCCAAAAGTCGAATATTACCTTCCACTGGTGGCCTTGCCTTTACGCATCAAAACTCTTAGATTGTTTCTTGTGGTGGCTTAGCCTTTATCATTAAACGTCTAAGCACTATCCATTGTTACTTGTTCGAACTATTGTGATTGAATCTTACAATCTTCCGCACATTACTCTTGTGTTTGATTCATCTTAGATCAAATATATCAGGTGGCCTCACGCATAGAACATGCGCTAATGAGGCAAGGTAGATTGTCCTTATGGTGGCTTAAACAATATCCATGCATATACAAAACTGTAATGTCACTTTAAAGCATAAAAAGAGTATGTCGTATTTTTCGAGTTTCACCCACTTATTTTAAAAAATTAATTTTTTTAAAAATCCTCCTCGGTGGAGTCGCCAAATTGTAGGCGTGTTTTTATTTCGCCTACGCGGTGTTAGTGCGTATTTGACTACCTCATTGTAAAGGTTTTATTGAAAACGTTTTGAATTGAAAGAAGTCGACAACAAATCTTTAAAGGAAGACTCATAAACCTAATTGGATATTGGGAAATCGTAGGGACAAACTAGGAACTTATCCAATGTAGATTTCCCCGTCCTGACTCCATAGATGGTCAATGAACCATAGATTAAGTTCAGGGGTGAGGGTACGAACACGGACATAATGAACCACATTCGCTCATTGCTGACCTCTATTAAATATCGATTCATGTCAATATTTATGCAATAGAATAACCAAATAATATTTTCAAGCACCTAAAAATAACGATTTTTTCACCAGGTACCCCTAAGTTTTACGAAAATTCACAAGGTACCCTCGTATTTTCAACAATTCACTTGGTGCCCCTGAGGTTTTGTAAAATACTCGAAATACCCTTTATGACTAACACCGTCAAACTCCATTAGTGATTAAACCCAAATTAACCTAATTAAGCCAAATAACTCCTAATTAACGTAACTAACATTAATTAAATTGTAATTAACTCTAATTAAACACTAAATAATCTCCTTCCCTTTGTTTCTCTCTCTTCCTCCTTCTCACCCCCTCCCCAGCAACTACCACCCCGCTGCTAACAACTACCCCCCACCACCCCTCATCCACCCCTCCGCAAAACTCCCTGCCACCCAATTTACCCAAGAAATCAACCACAGGATCAGATGACAACAAGTCATCAGTTTCAATCACCACATTAGTGTTCCCATTCCCAGAAAACCCCCAAATAAGATCATCATCAACATTTGAAGGCGGCTTCGAGTTCGAGTTCAAATTCATTGAACCTTTTAGCATAGATTCAATATCAAAGTCAACCCCACCACCTCCTCCACTAGAGAAACTAGGATTTTTCATTGGCATTTTGAAATACATCATCAAAAACATCTGAACTTGAATAATTATTAGAGCAACTTCAATGGTAGAGCAAAATGAAAATTAGCTTAGAGTGCCACATAGATTTTTCTAGCTAACTTCACTTTAAGCCAAAACTCCCCCAATGGTTAGCCAATATGAGTAGGTCCCACTTGAAGTAAGATAGTTTTTTTTTTAGAGAAGAGTATAGAAATTGTTCACCAAAATTCCCACACGCCCACAACTTTAGCAAGCAATTGGGCTTATTGAGCTTACGTTGGCTAAGAAATAAAATTTCAGCTACACACTCCAATGATTGGGCTAATTGCTTAACTTTTTATTTATTTGCTAGCAAGTCCCTAATGTTCACCATTGGAGTTGCTCTTAGAGCTCTTAACTGAGTTGAACTCGAAAATATCATCATTTTGATCATTAAAAAAAGACCCATCCTGAATTTGAATTATTGGTGTGGGTACCAAAAGATGGATCTAGATTTACAGATTTGTAATTGTGGGTTGTTGGTGTTGTTGTTCTTGGTACTGTTTTCGATGCAGCCATTGGAGCTGATTTACCTTGGGATTTGATACCATAATTTTTCACTAAAACACCAAAATCATCTATTATTTGATGATTTTTCAACTGGGTTATTGCCAAATTTGAATTTGATTCAGCTAAAAATTTCAAGTGCCAAACCAAAACTTTTTTTGTCGGTGCAAAAAATGATGAAGCAAAAATGGAAATGGGGTTTGAAATAAGAACGTGCAAAAGAAAAATTAACAATTAAGTTGCAGAAGAGATTGAGAATTGGCGCGAATAGGATGTTGAATTAGGTTATGGTTGCTCAACCCAAAATCTGGGAAGGAGAACAAATCTTTCTCTCTCCTCTCTTTCTGGGCTCTGGGTTGCTCGCTTTGAAAGATAGTTGTCGGCTTCGTCGATCATTCGGAACATATATTTTTTTGTTTTCTGAAAAAGGAGGTAAATACGACATTGCGAGAATTTTCGGAGAAATTGCAAATATACGATTCGTCACGGAAGAGACTGGAGGAGGATGAAGCACATGGTGGCAGATCATCGAATCCTAAATTCTCACAAACTAGAGGGGTAAATGGTGAATAAATTTTGTAACGGAAACTTAACGGTAGGGGCAAGCCATGTATTTTTCAAAACCTCAGGGGCACCAGGTGAATTGTTGAAAACACGAGGGTACCCTGTGAATTTTCGTAAAACTCAGGGGTACCTGGTGAAAATACCGTAAAAATAATTTAGTCTAGGTTGGTTCAGGAAACACATAAAAAAACTATTTTTTTAGTGATATATTATTAAGCAATCAAAATTACAAGGAATCTAACAAGTTGTCCAACTTATCTAATTAATATTAGAATAGTTCTTTAGGTATTTGATTAGCAATAATAATATGTGAGTGATGAAAAGGCAAGCAGGACAATCAGGCAATACATATAATAATATATTAAAATAACGAATAATAGAGAAAGAGATTAGAATATACAAAAGAGCGCTTTTTATATTAAAGATCTACATCATGAAACAAAATTGTTAATAAATTCAATATAAAAATAAATGTATTCAAGGACCCTCATGATTATACAGTGGCTTGGGTCTGAAAGATTAACAACATTTGGGATGAGCAATCGTGAAGCCTGAAAATCTGAATGTTTGAAAGTATTTGTTTTGCTTGTATGTGTTTGTAGATTTTAAAAGTATGTAAGTCTGAATTTTGTAGAGATAATTCGTAAATATATTCGTAGAGTTCGAAGTGTAAAGTCGTAATGTTTATATGAGAAAAACCGTATTTTTTCAATTCGGAAAATCGAGACCTATTTATAGGAAAACGAAACTGCGCGTCACACGTCGGGTGCACCAGGCGCAACACCCTAACTGACGCATAATCACACGTGTCAGTCGCACATTGGTTCGCCTTACGCAACATGCCCAATCAGCTGCGTACATGTGGTACACGCTTTAGAAAAGATAGAATTGACAAGCTTGGCTTGTGCGCACGCTGGTGCGCTAGGTGCACGCTGATGCGCTAAGCGCACTGCCTTGCTTTTGCCACGTTTTGATAGCCGTTTTTATAAATCGCGTTTTAATGATTTTCTTTTATCTTTTAACTCTAGAAATCTGATTTTACGGGATAAAATCTGATTTTAATTATAAAAATACCTTTGAAAATATTTATTTTATTTAAATAAAGCAATTAATTATTATTATTAAAAATCAATTGGGCTTTTTCAAAGAGTTGGGCTCAAAATACAATTAATTATCATGAATAATTAAGTGGGCTTTAAAATACGATTTTGGACCATTAAAATAAGCTTTAACACTTCTAAAATAGTTTTCGCCCTTCGGACTGCTCTGACCTTGGGTCGGACCAATTAAGACCGCAAAATGTTTCATCATCGGGCCCTTAAATGAGGAGATACGATTATGTGTTTGTACACTTAATGAAAAAGAGAGCAGCATTTGCAGAAGAGAAGACACACAAATACAGAGAGAGAAAACAAAGCTTTTATAAGAGCAACCCTAAGCTCGTATTTCTGTGCACAGCTACGATCAAGAGGTCTGATTGAGCGGCAAACATTGTTCGTTTGTGCTGAAATTTTGACAGCTTGTTGGGGACATCTAGTGCTTCAATCTAGACGGCTGGATCGTGTTTTAGTGCTCTGGTTCTCTGGGAATTACTGCTAGACAGAGCTGCTGGGTGAATTCTACACCTTTTGATCTCTATTTTTGATCTCCAATTGTTGGTGTTAGTTGGTGGGTTATGAATCCTTTGTAGACTGATTTGGGGTTCTTTTTCCCTCAATCTCTATTATATATGTCAAGAGGGGAAGGGTACTAAAAAATAGAAAAAGAAAAAAAAGAAAAATAAAAAGAGGGGTAACTATCTCTATTATATCAAGAGGGGTAGGACACCAAAAAATAGAAAAAAGAAAAAAAATAAAAATAAAAAAGAGAGGTAGTAAATATCTAATATATTTAAACAAAACAAAATAAGTAATACAAACTGACTACTCCATCTAATAAGTAAAAATAAAATTTAAAACAAAAAACCACTCTAAAGCTGCACGTTAGGTTCTCAAATAAATAAATACACTTTAAAACTGCAGGGCAGTTTCTCAAAAAAATCTCCATCTCCATAATCTGCCAGAACACACATTAGCAAAAATAATACAAAACCAAAATAGTACGGCAACATTCTACAGGCTAAACAATAGCCCATCAACCAAGATCATGGAGTTCCAAAGCATAAAACTCATTGTGTTGTTCTTAGTACATCATTAATTTTTGGTGTGATTTTTTATTTAGGATATCTTTTGCAAGCATTGTAATCAAAAATCAATTTTTTCAATGTTCGAATTGCAAGAAGTAGTTAGGAAAGTTTCAACCTTTACCTGCACCATTAATGGTGGCAACTAATTCTCATAGTAGAATTCGCGGGTGTTGTTGCGTTGGTGGAGGAGTTGTCGTTTAGCGTCGCCGGTGGTAGGTTAGGTTTCGCATGTAGATGTTATTATGAAAGATCGGCTCACTAGAAGACCGAGAGGTTTTGGGTTCATCACTTATGCGGATCCTTTTGTTGTTGACGTGGTTATTAAAGAAGAATATGCAGTTAATGGCAAGCAGGTAATTTTTTTTTTAGAATTATCCTTTCGATTTTGTACCTTACTTAATTAGAGCAGTAATTCTTGAAGGGTTTTTGGATTTGTGAGATTTTGAGATCTTTTTGTATGAATTTTGTTGGGAGGTTTCATATGATGTATTAATTAGAAAGGACCATTTTTAATAAATGTTGGAAATATTTTTGATTCTTGGATTGGTGGGTTTATGATGATTTTTCTTAGGAGATCTTTAATGAACCTCAGGAGCATCTGTATTACATTAGAATTTATCTTCTTTGAGACTATAATATATTTTTCTATGAATTTTGTTCTTCATTCATGGAATGAATTTCAGAGAGAACGCAGGAGGAGAAGGAGGGAGAAGTAGAAACCAAAGATAGAGCTTTTGCACATAATTTTATTCTACTAATTTTCAAGAATTTACACCAGTCAATGCTAACCAATAGACTCGAAAGTGCTACAATACATGTCTTTTATATTTGACCCCTAAAGAAGGCAACTTTTAGGTAACATAAAAGACCCACAATTTCTATATAAGAGGAAACTCAAATGCCACTAATATTACAACTAAAGTTTCCTATTATATATATTTACATGGCCTACTACTTATATTAAAAGTTCTCAAAGGCCTAAATAATGCCCTCAACGAAAATATCAATACTCATTAATCTTTGCTAAAAGCAGAGAACTAAACTATTGATAGATTATAAACGTTTGAAATGGGAAAGGATTGCACTTTCAATTAATTTAATGTTGTCTTCTTAGGTAGCTAATATGAAGCTTACTATTATTATCATTTACACTTTGTTTGTCTTTGTATATTGTATGGTATATTACACTTTCTACTAGCCTCTTTGTTCGACATTATCCATGATTTTATTTATTTTATTTTAAAGAATCATGTTTGATATTGTTTTGTAAATAAGTAAAAAAAATTAAAAGCTAAAAATTATCAAAAAAGGATTATATGTTGGTAAAAATATTATTATTTGAAATATTTAATTTTAGGATTTAATATTGGCATCTTACACATATTTTGGGCAAAAGATAAAGAACTTATCCATCTTTACTTTCATTGGTAAATTCAAGAATCAAGAGTAATTAGATATTTTATATTTATTTACTTTCTTTGTTATTACGTTGTTGGACTTGTTGCACTATTAAAATGTTTTTCTTTAATGAAATTTTATGAACAATTTCTCTTACATATTATTTCAAATTATTAGATTTAATTGCACAACTAATTTAATTTCTTATATGTTTCCGCACGCATGGCGTGCATATAATGCTAGTTACTAATAAGAGAAGTTAAGGGTGGACTCCTCAAACTGTCCCGTGGTTTTTACTCTTCACATTTAAGGGGTTTTCCACGTATAATTTGTGTGTGTTGATTGCTTTTGATTCCTTTTGTTATTGCTGATTTGCTGCTGCATTATTGCTGTTTTTAGTTGGTGATAAGTTGTGATTATTTGGGTTGATTGGTTTGAATAGTTGGTTGGTTGTCTTGATTGTATGACATTGTAAGTGTCGTAGTGACCCCTTCTGATCTCTACAACATGGTATCAGCGCCGGAGATTAATATAGTCACATTATGGAGTCGAGTAGTAGAATTCCATTGTTAAATTGACATCAACAAATTATTCAATTTGAAAACCTATGACGAAGGTTTTGTTATACTGCAAGGATTTGTATGACCCAATTGAAACTGTCACCAACTCTGATGGTAATGTCTCTAAACCATCTAAACCAGATAAAATGGATGAGAAAGATTGGGTAAAGTTGAAAAGAAAGACTTTAGGGACTATTAGACAATGGATTGACATTAGCATTTTCAACCATGTGTCACAAGAGTCCGACCTTTATGATTTGTGGACGAAATTGGAAGGTTTTTATGAAAGGAAGATCGCTCATAATAAAGCTTCGTTGATTAAAAGACTTGTTAATTTGAAACTGAAAGGTGGGAAGTCTGTTTCAGAGCATCTTAAGGATTTCCAGGATGTTATTAACAAGTTGACTACAATGAAGATTTGTCTTGATGATGAGTTGCAGGCTTTATTGTTATTGAGTTCTTTGCCAGATAGTTGGGAGACCTTGGTTGTGACTATTAGTAACTCTGCTCCGGATGGTGTGCTATCTATGGATGTGATAAAAAAAACATGTTTAAAGCATGTTTAACGAAGAAATCAAGAAAAGAGATGGGAGTTGACAATTCACAATTCACAAGCTCTTGTTGAGAACAGAAGAAGAAGCAAGAGTAAGGGTCCCAAAGGTCGTGATAACTCAAGGAATAGGTCCAAATCCAGTGATAGGAGAAATGTGACTACATGCAACTACTGCAAGAAGCCTGGTCATATCAAGAAGTATTGTTTTTGCTTGAAAAGAGAACAAAGAAATAATTGAATCTCTAACATAGGGTTTAGAGATTGGTAGCGTTTGTGAGCTTATTAGCTTGTGCTTGTGAGTTCAAGTGCGATGTAGCACACTAGAGTTAGTGTGGGGTGTGTTGCTATCTATGGATGTGATCAAAGAAAGCATGTTTAAAGCATGTTTAACGAAGAAATCAAGAAAAGAGATGGGAGTTGACAATTCACAATTCACAAGCTCTTGTTGAGAACAGAGGAAGAAGCAAGAGTAAGGGTCCCAAAGGTCGTGATAACTCAAGGAATAGGTCCAAATCCAGTGATGGGAGAAATGTGACTACATGCAACTACTGCAAGAAGCCTGGTCATATCAAGAAGTATTGTTTTTGCTTGAAAAGAGAACAAAGAAAAAATTGAATCTCTAACATAGGGTTTAGAGATTGGTAGCGTTTGTGAGCTTATTAGCGAGTGCTGGTGAGTTCAAGTGCGATGTAGCACACTAGAGTTAGTGTGGGGTGTGTTGTTATCCTGGAGTAAGGGAAACAGAAAAGTGCGAGAGTATTTTTGTTTTACAGAGTTGATTAATAAGAAAACTAGAAAAGGAGGACTTAGGCCTTTGTTTGGCTGAACCTCATTAAATTTGGTGGTGTTCTTTACTGCTTTCAAGTTCTATTATTTCCGCTGTCAGGAACCAGCTCAACTGGGTCCCCATCAAATCAAAAGAATTTGAATTTAGCACCAGTTCTTGCGAAAGACTGAAAGTTACTAAGTTACTGAAGTATAACGGAAAAAATGATATTGTTATGAGACATTATTGAAAGAATGAAAAAAACTGAGTTACTCATGTATACTAATCACTGTTAAACTAAAAGCAACGTAACATTATCAAGTAAAGTGAAAGAACTGGTTGGATGTACCAACTGACTGACTGAAGGTCGTGCACGTACCGTACTGTTTACTGGGGCATTGGCCCACTACTCTTTACTGGTGTAGGGTAATGCCCGGAGCCAAGGCCCTTGCACAGTGGTGCACACAAATGCTGGGAGACGTCCCACCACTAAATGATGTACAGCAACCAGAGTAAAAACTGATAAAATGGAATGATGGATGATTAAAGTGAAGTTGAATGAGTGTTGTTTTCTTAAATGTTTAAATTATTCTTTCCCCCTATTTGCAAATAAAATGAATTGGAATGAATTTACGTTGCTGGAGTAGTTTGTTACTGGACCTTGGCTCATAACGTTTTGTTTTATGTTTTAGGAAATTGCAACACCGTTGTTAAAGGGATTTTGCTAATGAATATTCTGAGTAGTTAAAGTATACGATATGTACAAAATGTCACTATTACTTAAGATTTGTAAGGCTCGAGTTGAAACTATAGCAAGGGGAAGATTTCGGAGGGATTATGTTGACCGATTATGTTCATTGTATCCTGTATTTTGTGGGATAGAGGATTATAGTATGAATATTAGTAAGGTTGTTATTGGTAAGTTTTATAATCTCAAGGACTATTTAAGGTTATTATTGTATTAGTGGCTCCGTAATCCACAAGTTTAAGTTCAGTTTCCGCTGTAAGTTATGAGTAATTAAGGATATGTATTTCGGGGGCTTTACATATCCATAGTCTATAGTATTGAGGGTTGGTGAGGGTACTATTACACAAGAAATAACAAATACTTTAATACAGAATATAAACACATATATCATTAGGTGTTATTTAGAAAGACTAAAGCATCAGGTTTTTTCTAGCAAGAACTAAAGCACCAGGTTTTATCTAGCCTACAAAGATGCTCCACTAAATAGATTTTCTACTATAGTACCCAAGCTCCAAATTTAGGTCTTGAAGTTCAGGCTACAAGTATGAATTCTCAAAAGTCGTCTTGTATCTCTTTATTAGTACCTACAAGCACCTCTTTTTGCTCGCTAGCGAAGTCTACTTCATGGGTCACTAATCAATCTACCAATAAGATGAAAATCTCCTCTCGTTTGCACTCCAGAATCAAAAGACAACATAATGCGGTAAAGCGTCGAAGTCCCTCTTTTTCTAACACTTTGTTTTGCAGGGTGCGTGTTGGATCCAAGAGAAGTCCATGGTGCTTTACTGAGGACGTCTGCTACCCTTGTAGGAAGAAATGTTATGCCCCATCCCCCCATGTTTTTGTAGCTAATCTTGTTCATGATGACTTACTTATGTATGGTTAGTATGCTCTCTAGGTTGTAATTCGAGTTTTATTAATGCAAGTTTTTCTGATGTCAAAAAAAAAAAACAAATTTCCTTATTAGAGTGATAGATATCAAAAGGATAAATAATAATACATGCTTACAATCTCCACTTTACCATCTTTATCTTAATAAAGGAAAAATTGTCAGAAAAAACCTTATAAAAGTTATATTTTGTGAAAAACAACCTTATAAATTTTTTTTTGTGAGAAACAACCTTAAAACCTTATTTTTTTTGTGAGATGAAACCTCAGGGAGCTTTTCCGGTGTTGACCACTGATTTCCGGTGTTGACTTCCTATTCTTCTAATTGCACTCTCTTTCCCTCTCTTTTTTACCAGAAGATGTATCATTTCCCTCCATTTCCTCCCTTATATAAACCCTATCACCTCCAAAGTAGATATAATTTCCCCAAAAAAAAAAATCCCTCATAGCAAAATAATTTCCAGTAAGGTAATTAGGGTTCTTCTTCTTCTTCTCCTTAATTAGTCTTGTGCCATATCAGTTGCTTTACTTTTCTTTATTTCCTTCTGTTTTTTTTTTCAATCTGTTAGGCCGAATTTTTTTTTTCAGTATTATGGTGAAATGTGGTTGTGGATTTACCTTGTTTTGTAGATAATTTCGACCTTCTTCTCCCTTTTACTTCTCAAAGATGCTTTCTTTGCTTTCCCTTTACCAGCCATTGATACAAAGCAGAGAGAAACAAAAAAAATCGAGAATTACTTCAACAGTAAAAGAAGAGAAAAAAATGCATAATTTAAAGGGAGAGAACTCATTACCTGCAAGTTGATTGAGTTGTTCTTCACTTCATTCAATGAGTTTGCAGTTCATTCAATGCATTTGCAAGGAATTTGCAGAGAAGAAAGGGTGATGAGAGGGTTTAATTTTGGGAGTGGAGTATTTTAGTTCTTAGTTGGAGGGAAAATGGGTAGAAGAGTGTGTTTAGGAAAAAAAAGAGTGCAATTAGAAGAAATAGGAAGTCAACACCGGAAATCAGTGGTCAACACCGGAAAAGCTCCCTGAGGTTTCATCTCACAAAAAAAAATTATAAGGTTGTTTTTCACAAAATGTAACTTTTATAAGGTTTTTTCTGACAATTTTTCCCTTAATAAAAGAAGTATCCTCATTTCCTCACGTGAGAAACCACTACACATATCAAACAAATTAAATGACATATATTTACAAATTACTGATTAATTAACGTAGAGTTGTTTGGTATTTTTGGTGTTCCACTGTTCCTGACAACAAGAAGAAATATCAGGTAACAAACTAAATTTTTGGTGGGATTGATCTCCTAACATTGGATGCATCAAGGAACATAACCTATCTCATACCTAATCATTCGCAAAATAAATAAGAAATAAATTCCATCCTTGAAGAATTTGATGATATTTCATAAGCTACCAATACCAAGGGACAAGAGTCGCCAATTGACGGTGAACAAGATTTTTCTAAGCCTCCCAAGAAATGGTTCTTGTTGAACACAATAGGTATAGCAGCACAATTGGACAAGTAAACCAGGCTTGTCTTTTTACCAAATAAGCACAATAAACAAACTAGGAACCACACACACACAACCAACAACATAACAAGAATTCTCAGTTTCTACGATTCATTATAGATATATACAAGGTAACATACTGAATCAAGATCATGATGATTTTCTCAAAGCTTATGATCCCAACCAATAACTTCAAAAGCAATATTAGGTGATTATATCATAGAACTTACAGCAGAGTTGTTATCAACTCTTAAAGGCTCAGGTGATTCCTACAAAGAAAAAAGATAAACCGTTAGATAGGTGCATTCAAAGTCAATGGAACGACACTCTAAACACGCAGTTAAAGTACCTGAAGTTACTCTCGCTGCCACAGGTACTAGTTGTGAGAAAATGTGGCATAGAAAGACAAGAATAAATAAACCCTATAATTGCAGTAAATTGATAATTAGATGTGATAAGAGCAACGGGTCGCTGAAGCTTCGGTAAACTAATACAACATAGGCATATCTCCACCCCACCCTAGCCAACCCCCATCAACGTGTCTGAGTGTGTGAGTTTAGGTACAGTAACAAATCCTGTAAGCTAATTGATCTGCTCTTTATGACAATTTATATAACTTGGTTGTGCTTAATGGAGTGGATGCACAATCCTTCTTTGCACTCTAACTGTAGATTATTGTAGAACACTACAAGTAGCAGTTTCTAAGAGTAGAAGACAAGACTTCCTTAGTTTTCTGGACCTCGAAATTGGCAAGTAAGCAACAAGAAACAATAAATCAAATGACCTAGCATCAGTGGCGGAACTATATTTAGTCCCCGGTGGTCACGTGACCAACTATTAATTTGGGATTTTTTTTTTTTTTTTTTAAACTCACACCATGCGTTTGAGTTTGACTGACAAAGGTAAACCCCAAGTCCCCAACACGCACTCCACTTCCTCTCTCACGTATCTTCCTCTCTCCTTTAACCTCAAGGTCCTCAACTAAAATTCTTGAATTTTTTTTACATGAATCTCCTTTTTCTTTCAAATCTTCAACTAAAATAATGATCATCTCTCCTTGATCTACCGATTAATACCCATTTTACTTTTTTCAGCGATAAAAAATTATCATTCAAAACACTAGAATTTGGGGAAAAACTTGTGTGTTGGTGATTCAAAATCGAAAAATGTAGGAGAGGCGTCTTGTTTGTTGGAATAGGGAGGTGGGCATGAAACTTGGGTAGTTGGGTACTTGAGTTAGAGTTGATAAATTGGAGATGGGCTTGTGCGGAAAGAGTACGCCCTGTTTTTAGAGGGGTGGCTACTGTCGACTTAATTGTTCAATTTTGTGGAGCCTGATGTTGCTGTCTTTGGAAAGAAAGATTATCAACAGTCAGTGGCGAATTATTCGTAGAATGGTGAGTCGGCTTCATTTTGTTTGGCTTCTACAAGTATTCTGGTTTGTGAACTATTTTCTGTTCTCTTAAGATTATGTTTTTTGGACTTCAGTCAACATGTGGATGTGGTGGTGGTGATGTTAATAATGACGGCCAGTTTTTTGTCATATTTTATTTTATGATGTTCCTTAATTGGCCTGTTGAAGATGATGATGAGTTGCCTTTAGTGTTTGATTCCTGAGAATTGTGCTCTTTCTATGATGATAGTTGAAGTTGAGGCAACCAAATATTCGTTGTTACTCATTCATCTTATTACCTTGGTTAGGTGGAAGAAGTTAAATTTTGATTTGAGGAAAAGCTGACAATTTCAATTACTCTCGGTTTGCAAGAAACAATTAAAGTTATGGTAGCTAATAAGTTGGATCCAAAACAAAGCAATCAACAAAGATTTTGGTGGGTTTTGGTTTAAATTAAATGTTAGAAAAAATAAGAGTTTTGATGAGATGGGTGTTGATTTTGTTGGATTTTTAATGTGCTTACCCCTTCGTTGGCCATTGTCTGCAGTATCCCAGTACTAGCTAGTTTAAGTTAAATATCAAATTTTCTTGTTAATTGCTTGTTTATTGTATGGTTTACTCGTTTAGTTGGCTGTTTAGTAAGTCCATCAAGTTTCAAATGGATTAATTAGCTAGTAATATAACTAGTCTGCAGTCTCCACTCACCACTTTAGTGTTCTGTTTCAATTGGATTAATGTGAAATTTGTAGTTTATAAGAGTTAAAATTAATTAGTGGTTGAGCGAATGAGGCTTTGATTGGGGAATAAAAATTGAGGAAACTTGGGTTTAGAGAGCATGATATTTGATATGAAAATTAATTGAATGATTAATAATTATTATTTATCAATATATGATAACTAGCCGAGAACCATTGTAATAGTTTCTAATTACTATTGGCGAAGGAACCGATTGTTGGTTGTATTGTGGGTGATGAATGGTAGTGTGACCAACTATTCCCAAATTTCTGGATCCGCAACTGCCTAGCATGTCCTTTATTTTATAATATTTAGCCATCAATTTATGAAGGCATAGAAGAATTAATCTCCAATTAAGGCAATAAAGAGAGAAAGCAAGAAGAGAAACCTTGGTACCCAGCGTACATGTAGCTAGGGTTCTCGTAGATTGAAGATTAAAGTTGCCCTTCTCTATTCTCTCTCCTCTCCCTTCCTCCACCAACAACTCATCCATTACCTCGCGCCTCAACCCCTCGTAATCTTGTTGATTCTAGGAAACTGTACTCGTAACGCCAGTTGGAATTTAACTAATCTTAGTTCAATTTGCGAAACTAAAGATTAATATTTCAGAAGAAAAAAGAAATTAAATAGCAGAATTCTAAACAATCAATTAACAAAATTCTCTAAATTTCTTCAAAGTTCAGCAGTATCAAGTTAAAGAAGAAAATAATTTTGAGGAGTAGCCTGATGAATATTCTAAAGAGAGAGACAAGCCCTGAACTTTGAACTTGAACGAAAACTACTAGGGGTGTTCATAATGATCAGATCCGATCTGCGATCCGGTCAATCCAATCCAAAAAATTGGATATCCGATCCCTTTTTTTGAGTTTCGGGTATTTCGGATCGGATATCCGAAAAAATCGGATCGGATACGGATCACAATTTTTAAACTTTCGGATATCCGAAAATATCCGATTTTTATTAAAGAATATAATTCCATTTCTAAAAATAAAAATAAAAACGAAACCCTAAGGCATAAACAAGTAAAGGCAGTTTCATTTTTCCAGTATCTGGCGCTACTTGTCTACAATGTTCTCTGTCACCAGTCTCTCTTACTCTCTCCACACTCGCCATCTACCGGCGACCACTCTCTTGTCCTGGCCGCCGACACCCACTCAGTCATCCTCCATGCTCATCGCAACAGTCGACGCCTCAGTCAATTTAATATTGTTGCTGCTGAGTACACGTTGAGATTTTATTTTTCCATGTCTGCTATCAATTTGATATAATTGCTGCTGAATATTGCTGCTACGTGTTTCATTGTACATAGTAAAGGACTTTTTGTTTGATTTAATTTTGGGTGCGGCTAAGTAAAGGACTTTTTGTTTGATTTTTATTTTTTGTTTCTTACTTATTTTCTTTAACATAGTACTTTTAGTGGGAGCAATGATGTCATAGAAATTGATACAAACGTATATAGCCATATATGATGATTAAGAAGAAGCTGCAAGCCTGCAAGTGTGGGATAAAGAATAGAGAAATGTTTGGCTCCAGGAACTAAGAGAAAGGAAGATAGTGAATTTCTTTAATTTCGAATTTCCGGTTATCCGATCCGAAAATTTCGGATATCCGAAAATCGGATATCTGCTTTTATTCGGATCGGATTCGGATCGCAGTTTTGCCGATCCGAAATTTTTGGATATCCGAAATTCCGGATAGGATCAGATCGGATATCCGAAATGAACAGCCCTAAAAACTACTGGGTGTAGCACCGAACATCCGTCTTGTCGTTCCGTCTAGCAATGGGAGTTGAAGGTATGTGGCTAGGGTTGGCAAAAGTTACCCAATCCAATAATCCGACCTGAAACTGACCTGAAAATTCCGGGTTTTGGTTGAGATTTTCTACCTGAAATAAAGAATGGGTCGACCCAACCCGAGTCCGATCTGAAAATATAATGGGTTAGGTTCGGGTTGACTTTTTGAACCTGAAAATAACCCGAATAACCTGATTTAGAAGTCGGATTATTTTCAGGTCGGGTCAACCTGAAATTAACCCAGACTTTCATAACTTATACAACCTATCTTTTGTTATTCTTATTTGTATTGCGCCAAGCCTATTTCTTGGATCACCTAAATTTCATTTCAGGTCATTAACCCATATTTTCATAAATTAGTGTGTATAGTTGAATTTCATTTCAGGTCATTTTGGGTTGGTTTCGGGTCAACCCAAAATCGGTAAGGTCGGGTTTGGGTTATGACTTTCGACCTAAAATTAAAATCAGGTCGGATTTGGGTTAGGGGTAAGTGACCTGAAATTAGAATCAGGTCGGGTTTGGGTTAGGGGTAAGTGACTAAAATATAAATCAGGTCAATCTGAAATTAACTCAACCCGACCTGATTGTCAGCCCTAGTATGTGTGAGGGTTGAGGAGTGAGACTTGAGAACTGATCGAAAGGCAGGAACTTAGATTTGAAAGAAAACCCTAAACACGTTTAAGAGTTCTTTTTTAAAAAAATAGTTAAATTAAATTGATTTTTAGCAACTATGTACATTAGGCTCCGTTTGGTGGGGTGTAAAACGTTTTCAGTGTAAAATGATTTTAATGGAAAACATTTTACAATGGAAAACACAATTACAAAATTAATTTTCCGTTGTTTAGTTCCATGTAAGAAAAGTGATGAAACGAAAGGAAAATGAAAGGGAAGGAAAAGGAGGTAGTTGGAGGAGGAAAAGGAAGGAAAACAATTTTCCCTTCATTTTGAAGGAAAAATTGTTTTCCAATATTGAGAGAGCAATTTTACTCCTAGGGAAAATGGTTTTACACTCATTTGCAAGCCAAACAATGTAAAAATTAAAAATAGAGGAAAATAGTTTTCCAAGAAAATGTTTTACACCCTACCAAACGGAACCTAAGTGAAAAGGAAACTTTTAAAATCCATTTTAATTTTTCTTTTCAAATAATATAATAGCGAAGATAACCATTAGGCAATATAACCATTAAGTGGGAGAAAGTATAGTTTATTATATTATGAGTAGTAAAGATAACACCTAATCTATTAAGTGGTAAGTCTATATTCCGTGTGCACCATTTTCCCAACTTAAGATAAGAACTCTCTTGATAAAGTGCTAGCTTATATCAAATATAAGAATTGTTAAATTAATTGTTATTATAATTATGTTATCTTTTCTCAAAGTTGTAGTAGTGAATTAAACTACACAAATTCATAAATTAGGTCGGTGTTCAATAAATATTGTAAGGCGGATGCAAAATAACATTTAAATGCTTAAAATTTATTCCTGTATAATGTAAAAGTTATTTGATTTTTCTCTTTACGAACAAAATCGCTCATAATAGTAAGGGAAACCTTGTAATCCTTTAAATAGTTTATTTATAAAAAAAAGTTACTTTACAAAATGAAAAGTTATCAAAACATGTCAAAAGATAACAAAAATTAAGTAAGGTGCACTTTTTTACTCTTCATCTCTTTTCTCTCTTTCTTTTACTTCCATGTCTCTCTACTGCTCCTCTGTCAAATGTATGCTCCTACATCCTAATAATATTCATAGATTCATAGTACTCCAATTATGTCCTAACATGTTTTTTTACTCTTTCTCTCTCTTCTCTCTTTCTTTTACTTTTCACTTCACTCTACTGCTCCTTTGTCACCAAAATAATACTTTGCAATATAAAAGAAGTGTTGTGTCAGAAAAATCACCATAGTTTGGTGGTGTCGGATAAGACTTGAGGGACAATGACTAATTATTTGGGCTTTTTATACTATTTTTGCTTCATATTTTTGTTTGGGCCAAGATCTGAGCCCACCCTTATGAAGATCCGTCGTTACTCTTCGTCTCCCTCAGCAACATCATTTCGCCGCGCAGCATATGAACGACAATATCCTCAAATGCTGCACCTAGCCTAATTGCTTCCATTGCCGCCGACAACAGTCATGTGATTGAGTTCTTCTTCTTCTTTCTCCTCCCTCTTCTTCTTCATATTTTCTCCTCCTTCCTTTCTTCTTCTTTCTCCTTCCTCCTCAGAGCTTTCTGACTAATTTTTAAAAAAAAAAAAAATTGCTCATCATGGTGGAACAAAAAAAAGAGATGGTTCCATGTGAAAAAGTTTATATTTTTGAGATAAAACTAGTTTTAGGATATTTATTGCTTTATTACATATTTAAAGGAAGTCCCATAATAACAATGACACAAAATCATAAAATCATAATGTAAGAGTGGTGAAGAACACAAATTGCAAATATAGATTTCTAAATCAATTTATATGTTTGCAAACACTTCCTTGTACACTACATTTGTTGTACTTGTACGCACACCGTGTTCTTTATCAAATGGAAGGATCTTGAAACCTTTTTTGCTCGTAACTCTGAAAACGGTAACATAAATTATCCACAGCTGAAAACAGGTCTCTGGAGATACAGGCCTACATGAGACAGAGATTGTCCTTGACTTTTATGTATAGTCATAGCAAAACAAACCATTAAAGGAAACTACCGTCTTTGAAATCTGATAGGAAATTTGGTAGAGTCAGACGGGGTCAGTGTCATTCTTGGGATAAATACTTTTTCTCCGACATTGCTTCCAAGAATAACAGTAGCTTCAATAACACGATTGCCTAAATGATTGACAACTAACCTCGTGTCATTACATAATCCATATATTTGATCAATATTCCTTTGAAGCATAACTGGCGCACCAACCTTTAATCATATGTTATGATTTGTGAGCCCTAAGCATCTTATTGTATTGAGGAATTCAGTGGAGTATATTTCATATACTCTAAAATTGCCCTTCTTCTTTGCTTATAGCATCCGAACTCAAATACACTTTATCTTCTCCAGGAATGATAGATAGAACATGATCATTAACTATCCACTATCTCATTTGTTGGCGCCAAAATAGCTCTTTTTTGGAAGTATTTAGCTTCCCAAAAATGCTCTTGTAGGTTTGGGTATGTGCTATCAACAATTGCTGAAAAGTGATATGCCCTAGGATATCTATAAGGATATCTTTTGCAACCTCAATTATGGCTTCATCATCATTAGGACCCCCGAGCTTTTCCATCTCATACGCTTAGGGTCTGTTCTGTTCAACTTATCTTATCTTATCTTATAAGATCTTATAAAATCTTATCTTATCTTATCTTATCTTATCTTACCTTATCTTATCTTATTTTATCTTATATTACCTTATAAGATAGTTTATTGAGTGTGTCTAACATCTTATTTTATCCGATCTGATCTGATCTTATCTGATCTTAACTTATCTTATCTTATCTTATCTTATCTTATCTGTAAAATCTTATATAAGTTGAACAGAACGGACCCTTAGTATCCAATTTGAGAATTCTCGTAATTCATCAACAACAGATTTCGAAGAACCTGCTTATAGTCTCATATTGCGAGTAAGTCTTGGGACCATACATGAATCCCACAAGTCAGATGAATTAATGGTCGCGAACACGATATCTTGCCTCGTTCCCTTCGCTACAACTGGTAATATCTGCCTAAGATCACCACAAAATACCAGGATTTTGCCACCAAAAGGTCGATGCAAGTTAGCCTTATCAACCGACTTCATAATGTCCTTCAAACTTCTATCAAGTGCTTTCGCTCTGCCTACTACTTAAAAGGTTGATTTTGTTTGGTGGATTAAAAAAGTATTTGCTCTGCCTACTACTTCCCTCAGATGGTCAAATAAAAACACAATTCGCACCACCACCGACATTTACCCATACACCCGCTTCCGCTCCCGCTTTCGACAGTTACACTCACCCTCTCTCTCTAGCTGTGTCTTGCATTGCACCACCGATGCACCACATCAGGTCATCCATTGGCCACTGCCCACTTTGCCATGATTTTGATTTTATCTTTTTGTTTGAGCTCAATAACTATTTAAGATTTACCAAATTACATCGAATGGTTGTTTTTCGTGTTTGATGATATCTTGTGTAAAGTCATATATATATATATATATATATATATATATATATATATATATATATATATATATATATATATATATATATATATTTAGATCATTATCTATATTATACTATTAAAAGTTACACTAAAAACCATATGTCATTTCCTAATGCAATTTTTTCTTGACGCGTGCAAAATATACGGGAATTTTTTTGTTTTATATATTTAAGATTTTAGGATGATTCTCCTAAAAACATGGTGTGAATATTAGATCGTGATTTAAAATTTTTATAATCTTGTCGTGCATTAAGAATGTCTTAAAATTGGCTTATGACCTGTGCGTTTAGTGACCAATGTAGTATATATTATGGTGGAACACATGACCAACCAATTTTTTTAAAAGTATTTGCTTTGCTCATAGATTCACCTAGAGGCTTAGATAAAATCACAATTCTCACCACCAGTGGCACTCAGTCATGCAACCACTTCCTCTCCGCTTTCGACAGTCCCGCTCACCCCTTCTCTCTTATCGTCTTGCACCACTGCTATACTGCACCAGTCTACCCACTGGCGACCACCCATAAGGCCATCACTACGTGCACTGGAATTTTGACTGGGGTTATCTATATAGAGAATTTTGGCAGTAACTACAAATAAAGTAGTGATTGCGCATGAATGAGAATATTTAATAATCTATCAAAAAATCTCATTATATTATTTTTGTTATATATACTTTTTGTATAGTCTTATAGCAATTTACGTTACACTGAAAATTGATGTAAACTAATTTTTAATACTCCCTTTGCTCTGGAGTAATTTTAGTACTTTTCAATTTCTTTTGTCTCATAATACCATTTATACTTTTATGGTAGGAAGGATCCTTCTATTTAAAGCAACTTTTGACTTTTCACTATGTTTTTACTCATCTTGCATTATGCACACACTTTATGAGCGGTTGGAGGAGCGCCATGGAGGTAGCACAATATCATATTATCAGGATCCAAATATGTCTTATAAACCTTTCTTGAAGCATAAACGCCTTTCACAATATCCCAATTATCAGAATTAAGGTCTATATTTGTTGTATACTTACAATAAACATTGTGTACTGTAAAACGACTTGAATGCATGGTTAGAACCATAACATCCATATCAAAAAAGGTTGAATGCTCCAATTTAGGACCCCATATCATCTGACTATTAACTTTTTGTTTATTTTTTTTTAGTGATTGAAATCTCCATTTAGGCAAATTATTTGAAAGAGAAAATAGAAGAAAAATCTCTATTATATAAGGGAAGGGGGGAGCTATGGTGTCCACATTTGAATAGACTGTTTTACCCCCCTTTCCTTTCTAAATTATAAAATCAATTTCAACCAAAGTGAGGCTTCAAAAAAAAAAACTGCCGGAAATACAATTATAACAATCAATCACAAGTCAACTGAAATCAATACAATTGCATAATTCACATTATACAAATCACTCAAATGAGGAAATTTTACAAAAACTAAAAAATTCAATTACAAACTATAACCCATTAGCAATTACATACTCCGTAAGAACCATTTACAATTACATACTCTGAAAAATTACCAATACACTACAACACGTCCAAATTACAAACTAAGAAAAACATATGTTTTCGACGGGGAGATTACACATTTGTCCATTAGGGATTTGCGAACTTCTAAAAAAGGTACATAATTCATTTTAACCTTGCAAGTTATTTCAAATTAGTTGAAGAAAAAACTAGCAACTCTTATGTTCGAATGCATGTTCAATTGTAGTATCGATAATCGCATGTTTTAGAAAAAAATACAATAAAAATGATACAAGAATAATTTAAGTCTGTATTATATGGTATAAATTTTGAAATAATTATTAAAAAATCAGTACATGTTTGTAACAAAAAAAGGCATTATAAAATATAAATCAATTTCGAATGCAATAAAAATAACACAAAAATCAAACTAAAAAAGAAATTACATTAATTAACAGTTAGTGAAATTGAAAATTGATGAAAACGATTGATTTTCTTTTAGTAGTTCGTGGAATGAAATATAAAAAATTTGATCTGAATTTTGAAAAAAATATATTTTATAATTAAAAAAAAGTGTATAAAAATAACTTTTCGATAGTAATTTGTCGAAAAATAAATGCAATCTTATAAACCGTTA
This sequence comes from Beta lomatogona, assembly GCA_947646795.1. Taxonomy (NCBI): domain Eukaryota; kingdom Viridiplantae; phylum Streptophyta; class Magnoliopsida; order Caryophyllales; family Amaranthaceae; genus Beta; species Beta lomatogona. Next base: position 4,900,771 of record CANSNZ010000942.1, read on the forward strand.
GTACAAAACTGACATTTCTTATGAATAATTAAAAACCCATAAACAAAAGGTCTTTTACGCAATAAATTATGCTTAAATTTAATTACTTTGCATACAAAATTTGCCAAAGCAGTAGAAGAAGTCTTGAAAAAAACAAAGGAAAAGAAAAAGGAAAAGTGGATGATTCAAGAACCGACTAGGATTGTAACTGGATTTTTGCAAATTCCAAATTCTGAACTTCAGCCACGATTTTTTTTTAAAAACCATCTTCACAAATAAAAGTTCAAACATAATGTAACCGGATCTTTGAGAAAAATATAGTTGACAATTAAGTTTTTGGGACGAAATCAAGAACATAAAACGTAAATAATTACCTTCAAATTTGAGGCTCCCCATTTACTTCGTCAACCGAATAAAACCCAATTTAAACCCCATTCCAACGAACGTTCTTCAACATTAAGACCCAGAAGAACCGAGACCAAAATTACCCTAAAAATTAATGGAGCGTTGATGGGGTTAATTTTGACACTAAGATTAGCTTATTAATGTGGTGTTTGCTGTGAAATTAAAATAACCATTACATTTGATTAAATCTTAATTTTTTTAAGTGAATATGAAAGATAGTGAGGATAAGGAGATGATCCGTTCTTATTTTTTGAGAGAAGGGAAGATGTAAGGTTGTAGGTGGGAAGATGAAAATTAAATATGGAGGATAATTAGATAAAAAATACGTGAGATTCATCATTCATATGGGTATGCCATATGTGGGGCAGATAGTTATATGGATAGGTGGGAAAAATTATGTGGGTTTGTTACTTGCATACAAGTGGCTTTGTGGCTTTGGGTTACAATTTTTTTTACTATTAACAAACAGCTAACATTTATTAGTTATTCAATGAGTTATAAATGAACCAACAATATTACATAAAATCATGAAGTGTTTTTAAATACTATCTGTAAGTATTTCAATATATCTTATTCACAAAATGAAGGTGAATTTAGATACGAACTTTCGTTTTTGGTTCGTCTACTAAGCAACAGTTATGCCCAAAATATCGTCGCACGCATCGCGTGCATAAAAAGCTAGTATTAATGTGATACATGCCGTGAGAGTAATATGCAAGCAATGTTGTCTATTTATACCAAAATTCATTAAGTAGTGTATTTGGCACTGTAAAAATCAGTGGATTCTTTTTTTTAATTAAATCACGTTAACATGCATTTTCTTGTCTTAATGACACTTGACTATATGGGAAGTTTCGGTTAAACACATATTGTATAGCCATTTTTGTTATTTGATTTCCTTTGCTATGATTTACTTTCCATAGTTGAGCATAGTACAGTATGTATAACGCCACAATTAAGGCATATCTTTTGAGCATATTATTGTTGCCACTACTAAAACCTATCGAGAGATACAATTAAGGCGTTTTTTAAGGCAATCATCACTAAGCAAATCTCTCCATATATTCTTATACTTGCAATATTCTTATATTTAACGTTTTTCTAATTGTTTAAGTGAAAATCGAAATCTATATAATTACCCGAAATTAAGGTTGATTGACAATTAAAATAAGCAAAATTAAGTTTGATTGAGAAATTCAAATTCTTACCATAAGTTTTTTTTAGGAAATCGTTTATTTTGGCCTTCATTATTTAGAGATCAAGTATGTTTATAATTTTCTAATATTTATCTTAATTAACGGCAATCAGCATGAGTAAATAGGATTTGAAATTAATTTCGAACAAATTTTTTAAACCAAAATATTTAATTGCCACGTGGACACCCAATTGGAGAGTTTTTACTTTATAGTGCTCTAGAATTGCTTGATGATTGTGAGCATACCACATAGTACTTTGTAATGAGAATAATAACTTGTGATTTAAATTTTATGATCTTGTATTGAGAATAATTAAAATTGGCTTATGACCTGTACGTTGTAAACCTATACTCAGTTATCAAGCCTTTAATATCAACCCCTAAACCTCACAAATACCTCTTTGGAACATGCATTACACACTTAAAACACTTGTGAATTTGTGTTGCTACTAATAATATCAATGTATCTTATTGTAAGATATATTCTCAATATAGCGATTAACTTTTCAACATTTGTTCAAGTTTAACTTGCTATTTATATATAGTTTATATTTGTTTTTCTATTGTAGCTACTAATTAGTTATTAGCCATCTTTGTCTTAATACAGTATTACGTTTACTTGCAGTTTCTTTTGTTTATATGATCAGTTTGCTGGATTGTAGTCTATCCTTATTTGTCCTTATTGGTAGAGTCCCCTGTATTTACGTACTATATGGGAAAATGATCACTCTATATAAGCAGTGTTGGCATTTTATATTATTGGTCATGAAGGACAAATAAATAAAAAGTAATCAAATAATTAATCACACTTTTATTATATTTTTGTGCAATTTGTGAGCATGTTACTGTTATGCCTATTGCCTATCCCCATTAAGAAATGGACAAGGATGCGAAGATAATTTGTGTGTGTATTATGAACAAAATCAGCAAGAGTGTTATGCCAAATTTAAAGAGTGCCAAAAACAATTTTAGAGAGAAAGGGGAGGGACAGACAAAAATAATGCTTTTTATCTTTTATCCATCTAGTTGATATGTCACGATATGCCTAATTAACTCAGGTTCCAGAAACTAATCTGCATCAGTGCCTGGAATTATATACAAAATCTCGATTAAATGGTTAGAGATAAACGAATAAATGTACTGGGCTATTTGGCATATATAATATTAGCATTTTTTGCACGCGATGCGTGCTTGGATTTTTTTTCGAAACAGGAACTCAGTTTTCTTCGACATAAGTAAGAGTCAAAATTTAAACATTAGACATGCGAAATTGTTTTTAGTTGTAAAATTTGATTGGTTTAGTCTCTGTCACTTAAGTCTCTCACCAGTCTTTTTCTTTTTTTTTTTTTTTACTTTTCAAAGTTAAATTCTATGAACAAAATAGAAATTTTATTGAATTTATTTACGATTTCTAATATTATGATTTTTTAGTTGATTTTTGAATTAAGTACACCACTTCATAGATTGTGAAGAAAGTGGACACTTTGATTTTAAGTTATATTTTTGTGAATGTTTTTGTGAGTATGTATTGACGTTGTAGTGTATTGGTTGTAGTTTGTAAGTGAATTTTTTAGTTTTTGTAAAATTTTCTCATTTGAGTGATTTGTATAAAGTAAATTATGCAATTCAATGATTTTAGTTGACTTGTGAGTGACTGTTATAATTTTATTTTCGGTATTTTTGTTTGAAGCTCCCCTTTGGTTTGTAAATGAATTTGTAATTTAGAAAGGGAAAGGGGGTAAAATAGTCTCTTCATTCGGGGACACCATAGTTCCCCCCTTCCCTTATATAATAGAGATAATGATCATCTAGTACAATATTTTGGAAAGTAAAGTATGTTAAATCACCTTGTTCTCTTCCTTTCTCTTTCAAATAATATCACAGTATAAATACCCATTACAAAGTACTCCTATTTCCTATTATATACTACTACTTCCTTTGGGCTATTTCTAAGAAAAGATTCTAACATGATATCGTATCTCCTATTTCTCTTCCTTTCTCTTTCAAATAATCACAGTATAAATACCTTTGGGTCTGATTTAACAACAACAAATCATCTAAACATTATACCATTCACTCAAAATTTAATCAAAGCATCAGCACCACTTCACCATTTCAATTGCCTACTGTTTGGACCCCTGATCTGGTCCAACACTGTTATGCAAAGCCCACCTAAAAGATATGATCTGTATGCTCCCAAGGGGCCCATCAGCTTAGACAGAAAGCAACTTTGCCATAAAAGGGAGACAACTTTCCTACAGACATGGATGCTCCCCAATAGGGTTTCCAGTCTGGGAAATCCCCAACATTATAAAAGCAGCAAGCCCAATCAATGAGCAGGTATTGAATTCTCACCTAACTGAACCCGAGCATCTCTCTCTAGAACTATTCACTTTCTCTCTCTACCTCAATCTCAACTGACTTGAGCGTCGGAGGGGCTTTCCCGGGAACACCCCGGGGCTAGTTTTCCTTGTTTTGCAGGACTTCGAGTGACAAGACTCGGGATGATATTCCAACCCGGGATTTTAACCTCTCTAAACACACTTAACACTTTTAACTAGTTTCTAGGCAGAAACAGTTTGGCGCCGTCTGTGGGGACACTACATCTCAAAGCTACGTACCGAGAGTAACATGTCACCCCGAAGGAAAACCACTCGAGCTTCACATCCGCATCAACCGACCCCGATTCAGTTCCAGCAACCCAATGTGCTAGTCGAGTCGCTTGCCATCGATGACGAGGGATCTACTCCTCGTAACGAGGAGCAAAATGTTCCCCGGGAAGAATACCAACCTGATCCGCCTCCCATCACCATGGTGGACCTAGAAAGGATAGCCCAGCAATTGAATGCCAACATGCAACGCAGCTTGCAGGAACTCATAGCGAGAATCCCCCAACTCAACCAAGGGGTACCTCGAGAGTTGACCCAAGGAGAGCCACGACCCAGAGGTGATCCAAACACTCAAGTCCCTAACCGAGACGGGCGACGAGTGGGAGGAGAAAGGTCCCGACATGCCAACTCCCATAGAACACCAAACTCATATGCTCGGCGGATCATTGAAGAGAATCGTAGGCGACGGATGGAGCAGGACGCTCGGAACTTACTTAATGACAAAAGGAGAGCCAATCAGGAGAAGACTCGCCAAGAGGAGCAAGCTCAATCCAGGACTCCACGACGGGGGCGGGAAGGATTCCCCCTCGGGTCTAAGAAGACCAGGACGGAAGGGGAAGGAGACTCGGGACCCCCACGAAACAAAAGTCCCGTCTTGGTCAACAGAGGGGTATTGAACTTCATGACAGCCTTCAGTCGGGAAATCATGGAAGTCCCTAACCCAAGCAAGGTCAAAGTCCCACTGATCGAGCAGTACTCGGGAAATAGCGACCCCGACGATCACATGGCGGCCTATAAGGCCCAGATGAGCGTACAAACTGGGTGCGAAGCAACTTGGTGTCGTTACTTCCCGACGACTCTCAAAGGTCTAGCCCTTAGCTGGTTTTCAGGGCTCTCTCCTGGCATAATCACAAACTTTTCAGTGTTAGAAGCATTATTCCATCAACATTTCATCGCTGGACGCCGACATAAGAAGACAAGCATTCATCTGATGTCAATCAAGCAACAAGAGCACGAAAGTCTTGCAGACTACATTAAGCGGTTCAATGAAGAATCCCTAAAGATCTCAGATCTCCAAGACGGGATGGCCTTCACCGCCTTGATGTCGGGGCACTGGCCAGCCAAGTTCAGATGGTCCTTGGCCGAGAATGAAGTGACCACATTCACTGAAGCCATGAGTCGGACCCAGAAATTCATTCAGGCCTCGGACATCTGCAAGCCTGTTGTGGAGAAGTCAAAGAAAAGGAAGGAAGAAACCCCTTACCGGGAATCCAACAAAAGTAATAAAAGCAACCCACAACTCCTCCCGAGAGCTACAAATAATGGAAACGACCCCCGCTTCAACAGAAATCGGCGTGAGATCTACTTAGATCTGAAACACAAGTCGGTATTGCCCATCCCTCCCCCTATAAGGACCTCAAAGGAGAGAAGGGATCAACGACTGTGGTGTGCATATCACCGAGAATGTGGGCACACCACTAAAGATTGTCAAGAATTGAAGAAGGCCTTGGATCACTTGGTTGATCAAGGAAAGTTGAACAGATACATCAAGCACTCTCGGGAAGAGAAAGGGAAGGAGAAGGAAGGAAAAAATGACAGTGACAACACCAATGAGTATGTCGGGGTAATAGCCGGGGGGCATGCCTCGGGTGGATTAAGCAGCCGAGCCCGCAAAGATCACATGCATGCACTGAAGCAACAAGTCTTGGAAATTGAGCCAACGAAGGCGGGATGCCCCATCATGACGTTTGGGATGCCTAACCGGCACGTACATACCCCCCATGACGACCCCCTCGTCATAGAGATGAAAATTGCCAACTCAAGGGTCAAGAGGATATTGGTCGACAACGGTTCATCAGCGGACATCATCACGCTAGAATGCTTACAGAAGCTGAAATATACCGAGAAGGACGTAACCCCGACCAGTCAGCCGCTGATAGGCTTCGGGGGAGGATCCGTGTACCCCCTCGGGTTCGTAAAATTGGCTGTGAGACTCGAGGAAAGGGGTAAGGGAAGAAGCCTACCAGTCGACTTCCTGGTGGTCGACACCCCACTTCCTTATAACGCTATCATGGGCAGGCCCACTATGAACAAGATAAAGGCAGCCATCTCGGTATACCAGCTACTCTTGCAATATGAAACAGACGAGGGTCAAGTCGGGAAGATCTACGGAGATCAGCAGACAGCCCGGGAGTGTTACACAAACAGTTTTAAAACAACAACCTCAGAAGAAAGACCAAGGAAGAGAAAGAAGGAAGACCCCGCGGAGACCCCTACTAGTCTCGGGGTCTACCTATAAGAAAACCCAAAGCTATATGAACGACCCCAGCCGGTCGAGGAGGATGAAGAGATAATGCTCGATGAAGATCTCGGGCACAGAGTAAGGATTGGCAAAAACCTCAGTCCCGAGATCAGTGAAAAACTCGTCAACACCCTGCGGGAATATAAAGACGTTTTTGCTTACTCCGCCTCAGACATGCAGGGGCTGGATCCCAGATTCGCAGCCCATGAGCTGAACATCAAAGAGGGATTCCGCCCCATCAAGCAGAAGCTCAGACATCAAGGACCCGAAAGAAATGCAGCAGCAGCCGAAGAGGTCAAAAAATTATTAGAGGCGGGCATTAAAGAAGAATGCCAATACACAGAGTGGTTGGCCAATGTTGTTCTGGTTAAAAAGGCTAACGGAGCTTGGCGCATGTGCGTCGACTTCACTGACTTGAACAAGGCATGCCCTAAGGACAATCATCCTCTACCTAAGATTGATAGGCTGGTCGATTCAACGGCTGGTCACGAGTTGTTCAGCTTTATGGATGCCAACGCGGGATACCACCAGATCCCGATGGCGGAAAAGGACCGAATACATACAACATTCGTTACAGCCCAAGGCGTATACTGCTACAGAATGATGCCCTTCGGGCTAAAGAACGCATGGGCTACTTATCAAAGAACGATCAACAAAGTCTTTGAGGAACAACTGGGGAAAAACATTGAGGTGTACGTAGACGATATGATCGTCAAAAGCAAAAAGGCAGTAGATCACGTCGAGGATTTAGCGAAAACGCTGAACACCCTACGACGCCATGGCATGAAGCTAAATCCCAAGAAGTGTGTGTTCGGGGTTAAAGGGGGGAAATGCCTCGGGTTCTTGGTAGATGAAAGAGGAATTGAGGCTAACCTCGACAAGATCAACGCAGTGTTAAACATGTTCTCACCAAGGAATGTGAGAGAAGTTCAAAGGCTAACAGGGTGCCTAGCAGCGCTGGGCCGATTCTTGTCTCGCTTGGCTGACAAGAGCTTGCTATTCTTCAAAGCACTGAAAAGGAAGGAGATTGATTGGGACGACGAGGCTGAACAAGCATCTCAACAGCTGAAACAACACCTAGCAATGTTGCCCAAACTCATATCACCCTTGCCGGGAGAAGCTCTCTATATATACCTCTCGGTATCATAATACTCTCTCAGTGCAGTACTCGTGGCTGAAAGAGAGGGAACTCAACATCCAGTATACTTCATTAGCCACGCTTATAGAGGAGCAGAAGCACGGTACAGCCAGATTGAGAAGATGGTTTTTGCGCTGGTATGGCGAGTAGGAAGTTGAAGCCATACTTCCAGGCACCCCATTAAGGTCCTAACCGGACAACCCATCAGAAAAGTAATCGAAAGCAGAAACCATTCAACTCGAATGACCAAGTGGGCAGACCAGTTGGCAGACTTCGGGTTGGAATACGAGCCCCGAAGAACAATCAAGGCACAAGCATTGGCGGATTTCATCAGTGAGTGCAGCTCCCGACCCCTTGACCTAGAAGAAAGGGAGTCGTGGGAGTTACAAATAGATGGTTCAGCTACCAAAGCTGGCAGCGGAGCAGGGTTCGTGATCATCCCCTCAGTCGGGGATAAAATGGAGTATGCTGTAAAATTTGATTTTCTGGCCTCAAACAATGAGGCTGAATACGAAGCTCTGATCTTAGGCCTTCAAATCTGCATCAGCTCGGGAGCCCAAGCAGTAATGGCCAAATCCGATTCGCAGCTCGTAGTGGGGCAGGTCTCGGGGGAGTACGAGACCAAGGAAGACAACATGAGGATGTATCTCAACAAAACCCGGGAGCTTATCAAGAAGTTGTCTTCATTCAACATACAACACCTCCCGAGGTCAGAAAACCAGCAGGTCGATGCCCTGGCCCGTATGGCAAGCTCCGCATAGGGACTGACCCCTCGAACCATCATCTGGGAGGTTCTAGAGCAGCCGAGCATTAACTCCCTCCAGATCCATGCCTTGAACAGGACCGATACATGGATGGGGGAAATCATAAGCTTCCTCAGAGATGGCATACTGCCCTTCGGAGAGAAAGAAGCTAAGGCTATAAAGAAGAAATCAGGTTGGTTCGTCTGGCATGAGGGGATCCTATATAAAAAGTCGTACACACATCCCTTGTTGAAGTGCGTTACACCCTTCGAAGGTAACTACATCCTTCGGGAAATCCACGAGGGAGCATGCAGCAGTCACCAAGGGCCAATGACCATCGCTGGGAAAGCTCTGAGAGCCGGGTACTACTGGCCCACACTGAAATCTGACGCTCGGGAGTTGGTGAAGAAATGCCCCAACTGCCAGCTCCATGGAGATATCCCTCGGACTCCCACGAATCCCCTGACAACCATACAAGCAGTGTTACCATTCGATAAGTGGGGGATGGACCTAATAGGCCCATTCCCAGCGCTTCGGGCAAAGAAGGTTCCTCCTAGTGGCCATCGACTACTTTACCAAATGGGTCGAGGCTGAACCACTAGCTTCAATAACGGACAAGCAAGTGCAGAACTTCATTTGGAGGAACATCACTCGTTTCGGGATCTCAAGGACCCTTATCTCGGACAACGGGAGACAATTCAACAGTGGCCCAACCCGGGATTATTGCTCCCGGTTCGGGATTCAAACAAGGTTCTCAGCAGTATCTCGACCCTAGACCAATGGCCAGGCTGAGGCCGCAAACAAAGTGGTGCTGAATGGGATTAAGAAGTCGCTGGAAGAAGCGAAAGGCCCCTGGATCGATGATCTCCCGGGCGTGCTCTGGTCAGCGAGAACAACAGTGAAAGAAGCGATAAGCAACTAGCCTTTCAGCTTAGTCAACGGCAGTGATGCCGTTCTTCCAGTCGAGATTGGGACACCTTCCCCAAGGATAACCTTCTACGAGTATGACAAGAATAAAGAAGAGAAGAAAGCCAAGCTGGACTTACTACCTGAGTCTCGGGGTAATGCATTGCTCAAATCAATCCGCAACAAGCAACGGGTAACCAGGCAATTCAACCTCAAGGTGAAAGCTAGGCCAATTCATGTAGGTGACTGGGTGGTCAGGAAGGTCGAGGCCACAGGGCTGACACACCTGAAAGGCAAGCTAGGGCCTAAGTGGGATGGACCTTATAAGGTCACGGAAGTAATCAAGCCGGGAACATACCGACTCGAGTCACCCGAAGGCACCCCACTGGCACGACCTTGGAATGCAGATAATCTGAAGAAATATTACATTTAATTTAGGAGCTTAGGCCACACTTGAGCCTCATTTTGTAAACCACAACTCGGGGCAACCGGTTGTACCCTATTAGAGTTGGCGAGATTTCGGGAACTCGGCCACACTTGAGCCTACAGTTCATTTTGTTAGACACAACTCGGGGCAGTAAGTTGTACCCCATAGTTGACAGTTTCGGGAATATGAATGAAAAAGCACTTAATTCGTAACAGTTGCATCTAACAAAATTGAAATTGCAGTTATATTATACTCGGTAAATTCAACTCGGAAATGCTGCAAACATAAAGCAATCCCATTAAAATAGAGTAATACAACCTAAAGGCCCCGGGAACATAACTCCCAAGAGTCCCAGAAATAAGCACAGAACTAAAGAAATGAAAACTAAGCCGCCAGAACCTTGTCGGGGGAACTGTCGGTGCTGCCCGCCCCATCTTCCTCATCAGAACTCTTGCCCGAGTTGGCACCCTCGGGATCAGCAGCATCCATAGTCGGGGCCACAGGGCTCGGTAGGAGCCCAGCGGTAGTAGAGGTTTGAAGGGTGGGCATCTCAGCATTAACAACAGCCGGCTGAGAGCTTACCGAGACTAGGGTAACGGAAGGAACCTTGGCTTTGGCCGCATCTCCCGTCTGCTCCTCGGCAATGCGACGATCGAACTCAGCTTCGACATCATCCCAGTTCAGGGCAGAGTCGGGACCAGCAAGGATTCCTTTGAGGCGCTCCTTCGTCTCCCGAACCGCCATACGGCAGGAGTTGGTGGCCATTTTCCCCAGAAAGACCAACCCCTCGGGAGACCTCTTCCATTCTTGCAGAAATTATGCCTGCACCTTCTCTAGCTTAGCATTGGCTTTCTTCAGGCTATGCTTAGAAGACTTGGCTTTCCTCTGCGCCTCCACCAGCTGAAGCTTGACGTCCTCCAGGCTCTTCTGAGCGGTGTTACGCTCAATAATGGCGGCCTCAAGGGAGGCCTGAACTTGCTTTTTAGCCTCCTTCAAGGTCATCATGTCAGCAATTGCCTTCTTAGCCTCCTCAAAGGTGGCCTTCTGACCATCCAAGTCGGTCTTCAGCCTTAGGATCTCAGCCTCCTGATCCGCGACCTTCTTCTTCAGCACATGCACCTCCTTGGTCATGGCCACCACGCCCTCCTCGAACTGAGCCCGACGATTGATCACCGAGGTCATCCGGATAGTGGTCTGCACAGAAGTACATGGTTAGTCTACAGGGGAAAAAGCAGGAAATACGAAAATACTTGGTTGGGGTAATGTACCTCAAGCCAGGATTCGTAAAAGGCATTGACTTCCCCATGACCAAGGGCCAGCAGTGCCTGATCGTCAGCATCCGTATAGACGGCCTTGATGGCACCCTTGACGCGGGCCAACTTCTGAGGCCTGGTGAGGTCTATTAAGGGAACAGTAGACCCCGCTTGATCAACTCGGGGTCGCTTGGACAAAGGCTCCTCAAAAACCTCAAAGGGACCCCCCGACCCGTCCTCGGGCCTCCTCTTGCTGCCCGTTGAAACGTTTGAAGAAGCCTTCTCATAAGCCTTGGAGGCCGCTTTCTCCAAGGCCTGGGCTTTCTCGGTATCCCCCTTCAGCTTGCGGGAGCGCACATGAGGCTTCTTGGCCCTCTTCGAGTCGGTATCCTGCCAGTGTCAGGAGTTAGTTACTGAGATGGGATACAAATTAAAGCAAAGTAACATACCTAATGTACCTTTGGAGGGGGCGGGATAGACATAGTCTCCGCATCGAGTTCATCCAGAATCTTCGAAGCCAGCGCAGCACTGTCGACGAATCTCTCGGCCATTGCAGGATCAAGTCGGTGTCGGGCTATAGCTGAAACAGGAGAAACGTCAAAACTTTAGCAAAAAAGTGAAATTCATACATCTGATGAAAGGGAATTACCCTTGTCACAGCTACAACTTAAGCCCGCCGACGCCAGAAACATCTCATTCCGCATCTCATAGCGGGTGGGTAGCCAATTCTGGGGCACGTAGGTCATGGCACCTAGTTAGTGTCCTCGGGGTCGTGGAAAGATAAATTCCCACCACCACCTCTTCCCGAGACATCTCGGGGACCGTCTGGTTGAGCCTAAAGCGAGGTCCCTCCTCAGGGGGGGGGGAGAATGGGAATTTCCCACTCACCACTGGTGTAAACATGATAAAACATCCGTCTAAACCCTTTCTGATTGGAAGGGGCATCACGGACAACTATGTAGCCCGCTCAGCATTGAAAGCGGAACCATCCTGGGCCATGACGGTCAGCGAGCCCTAGCATCAATATGAAAATAATGCGCCGTAGCGCATACTTGGGGCAACACCGAGGAGATCACAAATAGAAACGAAGCCATTTATAGTCAACCAACTGTTGGGCAGAAGATTTATCAATGTTAGTTGATATGCATTGAGAAGCTCCTTGAAGAAAGGATGCAAAGGGAACCTAAGACCCATTGGCATACTCTGGTGGTATACCGACACACATCCCACCGGAGGAGTCATCACCGAGTCTGTATGCTTGGCTCGAATCACAAAGTACGGGTCCTGAATCCAAAATTTGGTCGCCACATACTTGGCGTTTCTCTCCATGTACTTTAGGAACGTGGCCTCGGGGTAGTAACTATGAAGTTCGCCCTCGGTATCAAGAGGTGGGTACTCCTGACCTGAAGTAGTCGGGGCCTCTTCTTCAGCCCCCTCGGACACCGTGACAACCCCATCAGAAATAAACCAGTCAAGGTAACTAGTGCTACATGGCCTATGAGCTAAAGAGACCTCCCAGGGACCTGGAATTACTCCCTCATCCTCCTTACTTAACGGATCTGAGGGACTGGGTAAAGGAACCGCCTCGAGAACGGCCAATGGGTCCTCACACGGGACTCGGGTGCTAACTAAGAACCCATCAACCCCACGTATCTCTTCCGACAGCTTAGGAGAAGCAAGGACATTTGGATCGGACTCGGGATCCATCCTATGGACGTCTATTTCAAATACCAAACAAGGAAATACAGAATTACTGCTAAGGAAGAGCGTACCTGCTCGGGAATTCTCGGTCTCGGAGTGTAACAGGCACAGGCACTCGTGAACTTGGGACTGGATCAAGCTATGGAGAAAGTTAGAGAGAGAAAGAAGAGAGAGATTGAGGAAATTCGCAAATGATTGAAAGTACGGAAAAACAACTCTCTCCCTCCTCTATATACATCCATCTCTGTGCCCGCGCCACGACAACCTCAGGGCCGCCTTAGATGGGCTCCTAAGACCTGGGCCTTCAGTAAGAAAGGCCCAAGGATCAAACTTTGGACCAAAAGGCCCAAATTAGCACAAAGGCACTAAGTCAAGAAAGTCAACGGTCAAATAGTCAAACATACGAAAGTTTGACTAGAAACCAGCTCAGTTCTCCGGGCTCAGCACTTGGCCAAATATTGGCTAAGTACCTCATGACCAACTCGGGATTCCTAGGGGAAGGCTCATTAGCCCCCGAGTTGGCCCATACCCACCTCGGCCTTGCCAGGGGGCTCAGCACTTGGCCAAATATTGGCTAAGTACTTCATGACTAACTCGGGACTCCTATGGGAAGCCTCATTAGCCCCCGAGTTGGCCCATACCCACCTCGACCTTACCAGGGGGCTTAGCACTTGGCCAAATATTGGCTAAGTACCTCATGACCAACTCGGGACTCCCATGGGAAGGCTCATTAGCCCCCGAGTTGGCCCATACCCACCTCGGCCTTGCCAGAGGACTCAGCACTTGGCCAAATATTGGCTAAGTACTTTATGACCATCTTGGGACTCCTAGGGGAAGGCTCATTAGCCCCCGAGTTGGCCCATACCCACCTCGGCCTTGCCAGGGGGCTCAGCACTTGGCCAAATATTGGCTAAGTACCTCATGACCATCTCGGGACTCCTATGGGAAGGCTCATTAGCCCCAGAGTTGGCCCATACCCACCTCGGCCTTGCCAGGGAGTGTTGTCAAATATTGCCAAAGTACCTCATGACCAACTCGGGACTCCTATGGAAGGCTCATTAGCCCCCGAGTTGGCCCGTACCCACCTCGGCCTTGCCAGGGGGCTCAGCACTTGGCCAAATATTGGCTAAGTACCTCATGACCAACTCGGGATTCCTAGGGGAAGGCTCATTAGCCCCCGAGTTGGTCCATACCCACCTCGGCCTTGCCAAAGACTTGGCCAAATATTGGCTAAGTACTTCATGACCATCTCGGGACTCCTATGGGAAGGCTCATTATCCCCCGAGTTGGCCCATACCCACCTCGGCCTTTCCAGGGGACTCAGCACTTGGCCAAATATTGGATAAGTACTTCATGACCGTCTCGGGACTCCTGGGGGAAGGCTCATTAGCCCCCGAGTTGGCCCATACCCACCTCGACCTTGCAAGGGGGCTCAGCACTTGGCCAAATATTGGCTAAGTACCTCATGACCATCTCGGGACTCCTATGGGAAGGCTCATTAGCCCCCGAGTTGGCCCATACCCACCTCGGCCTTGCCAGGGGGCTCAGCACTTGGCCAAATATTGGCTAAGTACCTCATGACCAACTCGGGACTCCTAGGGGAAGGCTCATTAGCCCCCGAGTTGGCCCATACCCACCTCGGCCTTGCCAGGGGGCTCAGCACTTGGCCAAATATTGGCTAAGTACTTCATAACTAACTCGGGACTCCTATGGGAAGGCTCATTAGCCCCCGAGTTGGCCCATACCCACCTCGACCTTGCCAGGGGGCTTAGCACTTGGCCAAATATTGGCTAAGTACCTCATGACCAACTCGGGACTCCTATGGGAAGGCTCATTAGCCCCCGAGTTGGCCCATACCCACCTCGGCCTTGCCAGGGGACTCAGCACTTGGCCAAATATTGGCTAAGTACTTTATGACCATCTTGGGACTCCTAGGGGAAGGCTCATTAGCCCCCGAGTTGGCCCATACCCACCTCGGCCTTGCCAGGGGGCTCAGCACTTGGCCAAATATTGGCTAAGTACCTCATGACCATCTCGGGACTCCTATGGGAAGGCTCATTAGCCCCAGAGTTGGCCCATACCCACCTCGGCCTTGCCAGGGAGTGTTGTCAAATATTGCCAAAGTACCTCATGACCAACTCGGGACTCCTATGGAAGGCTCATTAGCCCCCGAGTTGGCCCGTACCCACCTCGGCCTTGCCAGGGGGCTCAGCACTTGGCCAAATATTGGCTAAGTACCTCATGACCATCTCGGGATTCCTAGGGGAAGGCTCATTAGCCCCCGAGTTGGTCCATACCCACCTCGGCCTTGCCAGCACTTGGCCAAATATTGGCTAAGTACTTCATGACCATCTCGGGACTCCTATGGGAAGGCTCATTATCCCCCGAGTTGGCCCATACCCACCTCGGCCTTTCCAGGGGACTCAGCACTTGGCCAAATATTGGATAAGTACTTCATGACCATCTCGGGACTCCTGGGGGAAGGCTCATTAGCCCCCGAGTTGGCCCATACCCACCTCGACCTTGCAAGGGGGCTCAGCACTTGGCCAAATATTGGCTAAGTACCTCATGACCATCTCGGGACTCCTATGGGAAGGCTCATTAGCCCCCGAGTTGGCCCATACCCACCTCGGCCTTGCCAGGGGGCTCAGCACTTGGCCAAATATTGGCTAAGTACCTCATGACCAACTCGGGACTCCTATGGGAAGGCTCATTAGCCCCCGAGTTGGCCCATACCCACCTCAGCCTTGCCAGGGGGCTCACTACTTGGCCAAATATTGGCTAAGTACCTCATGACCAACTCGGGACTCCTATGGGAAGGCTCATTAGCCCCCGAGTTGGCCCATACCCACCTCGGCCTTGCTAGGGAGTGTTGCCAAATATTGGTTAAGTACCTCATGACCAACTCGGGACTCCTATGGGAAGGCTCATTAGCCCCCAAGTTGGCCCATACCCACCTCGGCCTTGCCAGGGGGCTCAGCACTTGGCCAAATATTGGCTAAGTACCTCATGACCATCTCGGGACTCCTACGGGAAGGCTCATTAGCCCCCGAGTTGGCCCATACCCACCTCGGCCTTGCCAGGGGACTCAGCACTTGGCCAAATATTGGATAAGTACTTCATGACCATCTCGGGACTCCTAGGGGAAGGCTCATTAGCCCCCGAGTTGGCCCATACCAACCTCGGCCTTGCAAGGGGGCTCAGCACTTGGCCAAATATTGGCTAAGTACCTCATGACCATCTCGGGACTCGTATGGGAAGGCTCATTAGCCCCTGAGTTGGCCCATACCCACCTCGGCCTTGCCAGGGGGCTCAGCACTTGGCCAAATATTGGCTAAGTACCTCATGACCACCTCGGGACTCCTATGGGAAGGCTCATTAGCCCCCGAGTTGGCCCATACCCACCTCGGCCTTGCCAGGGGGCTCAGCACTTGGCCAAATATTGGCTAAGTACCTCATGACCAACTCGGGACTCCTATGGGAAGGCTCATTAGCCCCCGAGTTGGCCCATACCCACCTCGGCCTTGCCAGGGGGCTCAGTACTTGGCCAAATATTGGCTAAGTACCTCATGACCATCTCGGGACTCCTATGGGAAGGCTCATTAGCCCCCGAGTTGGCCCATACCCACCTCGGCCTTGCAAGGGGGCTCAGCACTTGGCCAAATATTGGCTAAGTACCTCATGACCATCTCGGGACTCCTATGGGAAGGCTCATTAGCCCCCGAGTTGGCCCATACCCACCTCGGCCTTGCTAGGGGGTTTAGCACTTGGCTAAATATTGGCTAAGTATCTCATGACCATCTCGGGATTCCTATGGGAAGGCTCATTAGCCCCCGAGTTGGCCCATACCCACCTCGCCCTTGCCAGGGGGCTCGGCACTTGGCCCAATATTGGCTAAAGTACCTCATGAAGAACTCGTGATTCCTATGGGAAGGCTCATTAGCCCCTGAGTTGGCCCACACCCTCCTCGGCCTTGCCAGGTGGCTCCCTACTTGGCCCAAAAACGGCCAAGCACGTCAAGTACCCAACTCGGGATAGCCAGAAAAGGGCTCATTAGCCCCCGAGTTTGTACCTCACCCTCCTCGGCCTTGCCAGGATGTTCCCTACTTGGCCCGAAAATGGCCAAGTACATCGAGTCTGAGGCTCATTAACCATTTTACGAAAGGGGTAATCATAGGAGGGATCATTGGTCGGGACTCGTTTGATGATAGGTGAGCGCACTCGGGGTTCGTCTGAGGCACCAAAGCAACATCGAATGAGTCGAGGTCTGCACTCTCTCGGGTCGGGGTCACCTGTTAATAAACATATGGTGCTCTCGGGAATTGGTCTGAAGCTCATAAACGAGTCGGGATTTGTACCCTTCCGAATCGGGGCTCGAGTGGTGAAAGATGAGCACACTTGGGGTTCGCCTGAAGCACCAAAGCAACGTCGACCGAGTCAGGGTCTGCACTCTCTCGGGTCGGGGTCACCTGTTAATAAACATATGGTGCTCTCGGGAATTGGTCTGAAGCTCAGAAACGAGTCGGGATTTGTACCCTTCCGAGTCGGGGCTCGAGTGGTGAAAGAAGAGCACATTCGGGGTTCGCCTGGAGCATCAAAGCAACGTCGACCGAGTCGGGGTCGGCACTCACCCTGGGTCGGTATTCGCCTGGCAAGAAAAACCTGGCGTTCTCGAGGTTTGTCTGAAGCTCAGACCCGAGTCGGAATTTATAGCCTACCGAATCGGGGCTCGTCAGACACATTAGAAGACCGACCAACACCATCTCGGGCCGTGCTTGGTTAACCCTAGCGCCACATAGCTAACTCAAGGCGTCATTCAACCAACATCGACAAAAATATTATTGTTCTGCCAATCAACCGCACTGAAAATCAAGGATCTCACTCCGATTACTTGGCGTGGGGCTAATTGTTTGGACCCCTGATCTGGTCCAACAGTGTTATGCAAAGCCCACCTAAAAGATCTGATCTGTATGCTCCCAAGGGGCCCATTAGCTTAGACAGAAATCAACTTTGCCATAAAAGGGAGACAACTTTCCTATAGACATGGATGCTCCCCAATAGGGTTTCCTGTCTGGGAAATCCCCAACATTATAAAAGCAGCAAGCCCAATCAATGAGCAGGTATTGAATTCTCACCTAACTGAACCAGAGCATCTCTCTCTAGAACTATTCACTTCTCTCTCTACCTCAATCTCAACTGACTTGAGCGTCGGAGGGGCTTTCCCGGGAACACCCCCGGGCTAGTTTTCCTTGTTTTGCAGGACTTCGAGTGACAAGACTCGGGATGATATTCCAACCCGGGATTTTAACCTCTCTAAACACACTTAACTCTTTTGACTAGTTTCTGAGGCTGAAACACCTACAATTTGTTCTTCCGTTTGTGAGAAAAAACAGAAGAAAGAAGAGAAATAGGTGAGTTATGAGAAATTTATCTTCAATTGGTTTAGGGATTTTATTTGATAGGAAATTGAATGGAAATTTTGAGAACCAAGATAACAAACAGGGATATTGAAGTTTTGAAATAGGAAAATTTGTCTTCAATTGGTTTAGGAACTTTGCATTTTACCGCTTGATGATGATGTTGATGATGAATGTTCTTCACTCTCCCCCCTGTAATTATAATTAATCATCCATAATTAGGCTATATTGTCATCCTTCAAACTTCTATCAACTTCTATCAATATATTGAGACATCCAGAAACATGGCATGGTTACATTTATTTAAACAAATGAAATTAAACAGCAACGCAAACCAACTGCAAGTAATTGGGCTTTTGAGTTTATGCTTTGACGATGTTGAAACATGGTAATTGAGCTTTTGAGTTTATGCTTTGACGAAGTCGTTGCTTCTCTCTTCGCTACCTTGTTTAGGGTGTTTTAGTTTAGTGGTAAGCTATGGTATCATATCTATTTATACTTGCAATATTGTACATAGTATAATTTTTATTAAAATCCGAAAAATAAGGTTGATTGACAATTAAAAATTCAAAAATAAAGGTTGATTGAGATTTTAAAATCCTTTCCATAATTGACGTTTTTTGTATCAATCAAATTAGGCTATGTTCAGTTCACCTTATTTTTGCTTATTTCAGATCAGAACAGATCAGAAAAAATAAGTTTAGATCAGATCAGATCAGATCAGATCAGATCAGATAAGTTCAGATCAGATCAGATAAGTTCAAATCAGATCAGATAAGTTCAGATTATGCTTATATTTAAAAACTTAATAACTATTATTATTATAATCATCATCATTATTATGATTATTAGTATTACTAATGCTATTATTGTTACTGTAATACTTATTATTATTGTTGTTATTATTATTATTATTATTATTATTATTATTATTATTATTATTATTATTATTATTATTATTATTATTATTATTATTATTATTATTATTATTATTATTATTATTATTATTACTTTATACAATTACTATTACTATTAATATTACTATTTACTAGTACATTTGTTCAAAAAGATTATTATTATTGTCGTTGTTGTACTTATTAATTATTAATATTGGTAATTATTATTAATGTCGTTGCTATTATTATAAATGTCATTGATATCACTATTTGAAGCTATTTGTGTTCAAGAAGAAGAATGTTCTTTTGGCATTTGTTAGTGTTCTTTTTTGTATTTATTCTAATTAATAATTTTGATATGTGATGTTCTTTTTGATGTTATACATGTAACGAACATGACAATAGTATATGATTTTTTTTAAAACAATTTTGGTAGAATAATATAAATTACGGTTTTTTCACCAAATACCCCTGACAAATAAATTTATTCACCAAATACCCCCACTTTTTTTCGAATTCACCAGATACCCCTCACCTTTAAAAAAATTCACCAGATGCCCAAATGAATAACGGCGGTTAACTCCGTTAGTCATTAACCCTAAAAAACCCTAATTAACCTTAATTAAACCCTAAAAACCCTAACCCTAAAAACCTAACCCTAAAAACCCTAAAATCCCACCAACCCCCACTCAACCCCACCCACCACCCCCACCCCCACCCCCACCCCAGTCCACCACCATCTCCCACAACAACCCCAGCCCACACGGCCCCCTCCCCGTCCCCCTTCAAATCCCGCGCCTCCCCCTCCCCCGTCGGAAAATCGCTCCCCTCCCCCCCCCTTCGATTGCGCCTCCCCCTCCCCATCTCCCACCCCTTCGAATCCCGCGCCTCCCTCCCCCACCCCCACCCCTTCGAAGCGAATCTCGTGCCTCCCCCTCTCCCACCCTCGTTTCGGCCCGGAAAGAAATGGAGGAGGCGACACTCTCCCACCTTTGTTTACGCTCCGAAAGAGGAGGCGGCACTCTCCCCATTGTCGAGATTGAAATTGCGCGGTGCGGGGAGGGGAGGGCCGCGAGCCGCCAACAAGAGTGAGGGAGGAGGAGGGGGACGAGTGCACCGGCGAGTGAGGGAGGGGGAGGCGCGGGGGCTGCGTGGGGGAGGGGGTGCTTGGTGGAGGATGGGGCCGCGCGGGGAGAGGGAGGGGCTGCGTGGGGTAGAGGTGCTTTGGTGGAGGAGGGGGGCTGCGTGGGGGAGAGGGTGGGGGGGGATGGGGGTTGGGGTTAGGGTTAGGGGGTTTGGGGTTAGGGGGGGGGTTGGGTTAATTAGGTTTTAGGATTAATTAGGTTTTTAGGATTAATTAGAGTTTTTTAGGGTTTAATTAGGGTTTTTTAGGTTAATTAGTTAATTAATTAACGGAGCACTAACGTCCGTTAGCCAAAAAGGGCATTTTGGGTATTTTTTGAAATGTCAGGGGTATCTGGTGAATTTTTTTAATGGTCAGGGGTATTTGGTGAATTTTGAAAAAAGTGGGGGTATTTGGTGAATAAATTTATTTGTCAGGGGTATTTGGTGAAAAAACCGTATAAATTATATATTACTAGTTTATATAAAACATGAGTAGCATGGGATAACCTAATGGTGTTGTCATCACGTTCAAAATTTTCCCTACAAAGGATTTCAACTTATCTTTAAAAACAGAGTTTATATAGAACAAGACAACGATATAAGAAGAATATTTAACCATTTTGTTCAAGATCATATGATTATATATATTTATAGGTTTATTTATAATAAAAAAGAACAATTTCTTGATATAACAAAGAACATGTTGTTAGTTAAATCCAAACATGTCATCAATATAAAAATAACATCTATCTTTTATTTTTAAAATGTGTTCTTTAAATAGATCTTGTATGCTCTTTCAGCATATGTTCTTTTTTTAATATCATTATATGTTCTTTTCATTACTACCTAAATTCTAATTATTAACGGACCTTGAACATGAGTGTTCTTTTATTTTTAATTTTTTTGGGCCCCTTTCGGAAATCCCGTGGTAAGATGAATTTTCTCTGGGCTGCCCTCGCACAGGGTCACTCACCTAAAGACCCAACAAGCCCCAACCCCCCTCCCCCACCCACAACAATATTGAAATATATGCTTCCACCAAGATTTGAACCTTCGTCTCCCATGTGGGAGGTAAGAAGCCATACCATTGGACCCAAGAGTCCTCAGTCTTTTATTTTTAATTGTATGTTCATATACTAATGTGCTCTTTTTCAAAAAAAAAAAACTAATTATACTATAATAATAATAATAATAATAATTATTATTATTAGGTTCTATATTATTATTATTATTATTATTGTTGTTATTGTTATTATTGTTATTATTATTATAATATTATTTATATTATTATTATAAAATTATTAATATAAAATTATTATTAATATAAAATTATTATTATTATTATTATTATTATTATTATTATTATTATTATTATTATTATTGAAAGTTGTGCATAGTAATAAAATGATAGTAATAGTAATACTAGTAATAAAATACAAAGTAATAATAATATTAGTAATAATATAATTTTTAAAAGATAAGTTCAGATCAGATCAGAAAAAATAAGTTCAGATCAGATCAGATAAGTTCAGATCAGAAAATTTCAGGTGAACTAAACATAGCCTTAATCTAATTTGGCAATGATTTAGTATTGATTATGTACATAGAGATTTGATGATAATAATTGCCAAAATTATAAGCATAAATCATGGCACTACCATAATCTTGGCTGATTTCTTCATAAATTTTTTTAATTATAATTTGTATTGGCACGTGTACACCCTATTGGAGAGTTATTAATTTTCAATGCTCTAGAATTACTTGGTGAACATGAGTATGACACATAGGATTTAAGATTTTGCTTTAGATAATAACTAGTATTTGGGCCCGGGCGTTGCCCCGGGTGGTATTGTGTTTCCAAACTTGATATGCATTTTTTTTCCATTCGCATTAAAATATATTAAAGAAAACTCGACATTTAAAAGGTACAAATATTATACTATGGACATTTAAAGCATGATTAAAAGTTGGTTGAGATGGTAATTGTGCTATGTATAATAGCAAAAGGGTACGTGTTCAAATCTTGTTGCAAGCCAATTTTACTTTTGTTAATTGACATGACATATGTACACACTGGACAATTCTAGTAGAGTAACAGAGGTGCCACGTGGCGTGTATACGTTGTCACGCACGCCTTTTAATATATTAGTATAGATATAGTTATGTTTAAAAACATACATAATAGATATAAATAACGGGCATACACGAGTGATAAAATGACAACACCTAAAAGAAAGGAGAGTCAAAGTTGGATTAGTTGGTTGTAGATCTTTCTTCCACCCTTCTGACAAGGGTTCGATTGTTGCACTTTACAAATCTTCAAATTCCACCCATACGTCCCACCTGCAAATGATTTTTATCTTACTTTTTAAAAAAATGAAAAAAAGAGAGAGAGTCTGAAAACAACAAAGAAAAAGAAAAAGACATAAGAAAGGTTTTAAAGCACTATGACTTTTAAGTTTTTTTCAACATTATACCCTTGTGTTTCTTCAGTTTCTACGTCGTATCCCAACCTTTTTAAAATTCCACACGGTATCCTTAAACTTACATTTTTTAATGCACAATGCCCCTACCGTTAATTATACGTCGTTAATTGCGTTTATATTTTATAATCCAGTGAAACTAATTTAATTTTAAAATATTCTCTCAAGGATCAAACTATGGATAAGTTAAATTAGTTCCACCTAATTAAAAAATTAAACGAAATTAATGACGCATAAATAGCGATAGGGGGCATTGTGTATTTAAAAATTTAAATTTAACGGCCTGTTTGGTTATATGTCATAAATGATGGTAATGGTAATGCATTATAGTGTAAATTTGTAAAGGAAATCCAACATCATTACCCATGGTAATGCTACTTGATCCCAAAACATACATTTTCTTCCTAAAATCTCATTAATATCCATTACTACTTGGGAATGTGGTATTGGGTGGTAATGAAAATTTATATAGGAAAACCCATATTTTGTGATGAAGTTTCATTACCATGAGAACTATTTACAAATTTATACTAAATTACGCTACTATTACCACCATTTACAACCACTAACCAAAAGGACCGTAAGAGTATTGTATAGAATTTTGAAAAAGTTGGGGTACAACTAGAGGTGGGCATGGGCCGGGCCAGCACGAGGGTCTCCCCGGCCCGGCACGGTTTGGTCCCCGCCCGAGCCCGCTCGAGGCTCGGCCCTTTGTCAGCTACGTGGGCCATGGGCCTGCCACAGTCAAGAAAATTTATTTCAGGCCCAACCTAGCACGAGCCCGCCTATATGGCCGGAGCCGAAAGCCGCTTCTCTTTATTTTTTAGTCTAAAATTGCCAAAAATTAAAAAAAGAACAACCTAAAACATGGGCGAGGCCCGCAGGAGGCACAAGCCTGTGGACAAAATCTGAAAATTTCAGGCCCGGTACAACACAGCCAGCCACTTACGAGCTTGGGCCCGGCCCGGTATTCCCCCAAGCCCGCTGACCGAGTTCGTGAACAGGCCCGTCCTATGCCCAGGTCTAGGCACCGAACAATTTGCTAGCGAGCCCCACTCTCTAAATATGCCAAATCTTCGGAAATGGAAAAACCACGTACAGTACAGTAATATTTGCAGTCTCCTACTTGTGCAACTGCAAATGCTAGTGCAGACTTGCAGTAGTGCTCCTCTGCTCCTGGTGTTGGGGCCTTGGGGGGACTATAATATTTTCTTTCTTCTCACAATCTAACCCATCTACATTCTACACCTTCCCATTTTCATCACTCCAACTCGCAGTTCCCATCTCACCACTCTCAGTTTGCATTCTTCGATTTCGCGGTTTTCGAACTACGATTTTTTTTCGCTGTAATTGTCTTCGCTTTCAGCTGTCGATTTTGCGGTTTTCGAACTATTGCTGTGCTGTGGTTTTCTTCCATTATCGATTAAGGAAGTTGCAATGAGGTAATTATAATATATCTTAGTTGTAATTCAGGCTTACTGTTTTTGCAGTTGACAAATTACTGAATTAGGGTTTCATACAATTACAGTCAGGTATGACTTCTGCATAAATGTACGCAATCTGGAGATTCTTTGCATAATTTTTTTTGTTTTTGTTTTGTTTTGTTTGGGGATGGTTTTCAAGGAAAGTAGCTTCACTGAACCTTTATCATATCTACGCATGGAATGTTGATTAATTTTTTGAGGTGGGCAAATGATTAAATCTAAATTCGGACCGGAACGAAACCGGACGGGATTCTGAAATTTTCGGTACCGATTCCAGTCTGCATTTTGAGTTATTTAAGCATCCACCAATATTTGATCATGAATGTAAGGTGGTACAACGTTCTCTTGATAATTTATTCTTGAGATGAACTAATTAAGGAGTTTAAAATTCTTGTAGCTGATGAACTGGAACTGGAAAGTGAAATTGTACAAGTGAGCTCTCTTGTAAGCCGTACTCCATTTTGCATACATTTTTACCCATCCAATTGAAATTAGTAAATAGTCTCAAAACAATAATCAGATAGGATTTCTATATTTTTTGAGGGATGTTCGACTTTGACCTAGTGTTTATTTTGTTATTTCATTTTCTCTCAAGTTTTTGAAGACCGACTTTAGCAAAATCTCATAGCTGTTTGATAGCAATATTGTCGCTTGGCATGCTCTCATGTCTTGTATAATGGCTGCGGCCATTGAGCTATGTTTTTAGTAATTTGGAAGGAACTAGTCTTTGGTTTTAGTTAGTATTTGATTTGATGTTGCTACTTGGCTCAATTTTGGAGTATACATGAGTTAGAAAATTACTTAAAGTTGAACCTGTAGCTCGGCTAAAATAGGATTTAATTGCAGAGTCTACAGATTTTAAAAATCAAAAATATCTATCAGCAAAAATAAGAAAAAAAAGTATTCGGGCTGCTGTGTGCTGGACTGCTTGTACTCTGTTTGGAAGGATGTTTTGTCTTTAAGAAGGATGTCCTGTCTTGCCAACTTCCAGTTTCATAATAGCATTTTCCAAGCAGTTTCTTGGATGCTATATTCTCCATTTTCTATACTGAGTTCCTTTTACCCATATACGTTGGCTGGGTGGTATATGGAAACGACCTTATATCTGACATTTTGGTAGATTAACGATCTATTATCTTGTTTACATGACGTTTTGTGCAGTGGTAAGATGTAGTGGTTCTGCAATATGAATAAGAGCAATTGGACCAACAACATAATCCTTAGTTTATTGATGCTTGTCATTCTCAGATTTGATTTTGTGCCCCTCGTAAGAACTGTATTGTCTTGTTTAATTTTCCTCCATTTGAGTAGGTCCTTGGAGACTGAAATCTGGAAATTTTTCGACTTTATACCTGTTTGTATGAAGTGTTACTGGCCTTTTCTTATTTAATTTCATCTAATGATAAGAAAGATAATGGAATTTCAAACCTTCTGTAGAGAAAGATCTTCAGGTTATTTTCCAAAATATGGGGCAATCTTCATGGCAAACAACTCCACCAGGAAAGAATGCTTTGAAAGAGAACTCTTTGGTCTTCCATATGAGTTTACTGATTTTGTGATGGAAGTTAAAACCGGGATGCTTTTGTTTCTCTTTGATTACCAAGAGAAAAATCTTTATGGGGTTTTTGAGGCCACCTCAGATGGCGCGATGAATATAGTCCCAGATGCATACACATCAACATCTAAGAAGTTTCCTGCACAGGTAACTCCTGCTTCATATTTCCCTCTTAATTTCAGGATTATACTCTCATAACCTACATGGTTTCTTATACTGTATATGATCCCTTCTAAAATTTTAAAATTAATTATCCCATAATTTTTTAATAAATATTACTTCGATTTATCCCATAATTCTGTTCTCCAGGTCCGCTTCAATACTTTTTGGCGCTGTGATCCTCTTCCAGAGCATGTTTTTCGTGATGCAATTGAGGAAAACTACTATTCAAAATCCAAATTCAGCTTTGGTTTGTCTAGAGATCAAGTATTCTTGCTCGCTTTTTGCTCTGCCTCACTGTCACAGTCCTTTCCCCCACCCTGATGCTGCCAGTGTGTCATACTTCTTTTATTCACATATGATCAAAGGAAGAAATTTTAAATAAATTATGAGATTCTAATCTTTTCTCTTCGAGGAGGTTGGAGGGTTCGAGTAGAAATCTGGGTTTCTTCCAACTTTATTTATTAGACCAACTAATTTTTGAACCAATAACCTCCTGGTTATGTTCCAAGTGCATAGCATAATTTTCCATTAGGGAATAGGAAGAGCTTATTGTTGCAATGTTAAATGGGAGTGCTTGTTTTGATGCTTTGTGGAATGAGAAAAAATACCCCTAAATTTTCATTTCTCTCCATAAAATTTCCCACCATATTCTCTCCAATAATGAGGCAGTGATCCCTGTTAATAGGGCGATCATATCACACATTCCTCTCACTCCTCTCCCCTTAGCTATGTTAGAAGCAGATCTTTGATGCCATGAAGTTGGCTTCTGGGATTTCAATTTAATTTAGCTGTCACCTAAGCAGAGAAGGGTTATGGGAGGAAAGTGACATATGTTTGTGATATGAGAGCTCCATTAATAAGCCCTTCTACAGTGTACCTCATTTTGAGAGCAAAATGCAAGGGAGAGAAGAGTTTGGGAGAAACTGGTGTTTTGGGGGCTTTTTTTATGTGATTTCACACAGCATTATAAATAAGCACGAGAACCAATTTTGATGTTTTTTCTCAACAGTTTGATGCTGTTCACATGGAGCATATTTAGGAGGTTATATTTGTGCTTGTAAAGTTTTGGTCAAAACCAAATAGAAATTGCAAAAACACAGTAGTACCTTGTTTCTTTGGTGTAGTTTTAAGTGGAATTACACTGTCCTGTGATGGATGTTTAATATGCTGTTCTTTTGCATTCTCTGCCAAATTTTGAGCTAGAAATATCGCTCCCCTTGCCTTCAATATGCAGGTAGGTAGGCTCCTCACTTTGTTTGGGAGAAGAAAGCTCAAGGTCCCTAGTTCTCCTGTGAGTACAAGACTATATCAGAGAAGCAACGATACAGAAAAATCTGTGGTTGCAACTCATCCTGGTTCTCTGGAAAATTCAATATCATTTGCGGAGTCCATGCAAGTGTCAGTTCCAGAAAAAATAAGCAACTTAGATGCTTCTGATCAGGGAAATGCTGCTGACCTTGAAGACTTTATACCCTTGCCTTCAGTAGAACCTGAAGAAATCGAAGACCCTCCTGGTGCTTTCCTTTGGGGTGCTAACTTCTCTGCCTTGTGGTCATCTGCAGAACAAGGTGGAACAGAAGAAAAGAAACTTGATACTGATACTAGGTATCATGCTCAGGGGAGGGGTTCAGACAGTTTAAAGCCAGCTAGCTTCTCTTCAGGTTCTAAAAGAAGCATCGAACAAGACGACCACAAGGAAGCTGATACTTCCCTGTGGGGTGCTAACTTTTCCGCCTTCTTGTCATCTGCAGAAGAAGGTGGAACTGATGAAAAAAAGATTGATACTGATACCAGGTATCATGTTCAGGGATGGGACTCAGACAGTTTAAAGCCAGTTAGCTTCTCTTCAGGACCTGAAAGGAGCATGGCACAAGATAACCACAAGAAAGTTGATGAATCCAGTGGTTTGCAGGTGCAAGGGCTGTATTCAGACAGTTCAAAGAACAGAACAAGTGTGTTTCTGCGGTTAGCAGGGGTTGAGAAAGTGATGGTAGAGGACCGTCATTTACATGGTCATAGGAAAAGTAAGCTGGACAGTCCGAGGGACATCCTGAAAAGATTGGACGAGAGACGCAAAATGTGGAAGTGCAAAAGAAGCACCGAAGCTCCTTCAAGATCTGGGGTTAGTGTTTTTTCGAGGTTGAGAAGCAATGTAGGAAGAGCACTGGAAAGCCAAAAAGTATTAGCTGGTGCGAGTAAACCCACAGATGCTGCCAAAGAATTCACTCGTCAAGATTTGAAGCGCAAGACTAGTTGCAGTTTAAATATTAATGCGAAGGATTATGACGACTTACCAGGTAAAAAGTGGGAGAGAAGATCGAGGAAGCGTTCCAAAAGTTGCTCAAGGGTAACTAGGACTCCCAAAGTTCTCTCCAATGTGCTTGATCTTTCTGAGGGAAGTTCTGTTTGCACAATAAACAGTACATATCATAAAGGATTTTAATGCTTTTACATAGACCAGGATTTTAATGCTTTTATCTTGACATTTCCTTATCTTGACATTTCTCTATCCCTTAATGCGAGACCTATCATATGGTAATCATTTTCCTAAAAATTTAATCCTTAAGAAATATAGGAAAAGTATGATTACAATCTAATCAAAATAGATTACTTTTTGGTTAACTAAAAATACTATTTAATTTCTCATATTTACATACTTCCTGTGTTCTATACTAAATGAATTACTTACCATTTGATACCATATTAAAATAAATGAAACGTTACTTTATTTGGTGTTCATTTCTCGTTATTTCCCTTATCACATGACTCCTTTTTCTTTCTCTTTATCTATCTTATTTCCTAGATCCCCATGCTAAGGCCCCTATCTATAAGATATGAAAATTTTACCTTATCTATGTAAAAAATATATAATAAAAATAAAAATGCAGTGGATATATTTTAAAATGTAATAAGATATAAAAATGCACGGGATAATTCTTATTATATTTATTTTTCTAATAACATTTTTCTCAAGGGTGAAATAGTGTAATGTGATTAAATACATGATGAATTATTTTTTAGTTATACCTTTTTTCCGACAATGATTTATTCTGCATCCTTCAAAATATGTAGTCTAAAAATAGTTACATTAAATTTTTAATGTGAATTGAAGTAAGTTTTAGGTTTGATAGTTATCTTATTTGCAAACGGAATTGTTATTAAAATGCTTCTTTGATTAACTAAAATATATTTTCATATATGTTTAGGAGTTATTTAGCCATTACAAATATTAGAAAATAGATTCTTTAAACACAATCTAAATATTTAATATTGCAAGACATTCTAGTATATAATGCACTGTTTTCTAATTAAATTGTTATAATGAAAAATTGTTTACCAGTTGTAAAAACATCAAGTAAATTGCAAACTCAATTTAGTACTCCTATAGATAGCTTATATTAAGATGTTGCATCTTATAAAAATATTTTGGTTTTATTTTTATGTTTTAATTGCCTAATAAAAGCATTAATATGATATAATTAACTTTATAAATGTATTGCATTCGGTTGTAGTGTTAATATTGTCTTCCATCGGTTAAGTAGTCATTCAATCTAATTGCATTCGATCAGCTCATGTTTTTCCTAAACCTTCTTTTGAATGTTCCCATTCTCTTTCAAACCAAAACTTACCAAAATCTGAACTTCAACTGGACAAATAATTCTCACCTTAATTTAAATTAGAAAAACATTTATATCTGATACTTTAGGGAAAACATCATATCTCAATTACGTTTTCTTTTTTCTTTTACATATTTTATAAGATTTTACAAATAAATATATATCCTTTCTCATCTGTCCCTTATAGCATAAGAATTCATCACGGGTATAACTCTTATTTGAACAAAGTGAAAAAGATGCAATCTTTATTGTCTAATAATAGAACAAAAAAAAAGTATTTGCATGTTGATTTTTGGGGGAAGAATCGGCAATTGAGGTTTCAATTCATGATGTAATTGATGTTATTTTGGGGAACAGATATAGATTTTTCAGCTTTGAAGATTTTACCTAGTTTGGTCTTGTTTTTCGCATAATTTCTTATTGGACTTCTAGTTGTTTGAGAGAAAAAAAACGATAACAATCTAACACAATAAGCTAAATAACTACATGGGTCATATAAATCACCAATGTCTATTATAAATAGAGCTAGCAGTCTTTGATCGACTTGATAACCCGACACAAACCCGGTCCAAAGCAAATGAGAGAGAAGTCGAATTGAATCAAACTCGAACTCAACCCGTTTTGATTCAATAATCATAATTTCTAGGAATTATAAGTTTTACATTGCATCTGATATTTTTTTAACGTAATCTGAAAATGACCTGAAATCAAACCCGAATCCGGTATGTTTACTCGAATTGCCACCCCTAGTTATTGGTAAGCATAGCATTGTTGATTTGCATAAGTATAATGCAATTTATTTAATACCTTACACTAATAAATTATTATTTTAATTGGTTGTAGTTCCTTAAATTTGCTAGATAGAAGATAAGTCTGTAGTATGTACTAAGTTTATCATTTTCAGATTGGTCAAATGATCTCAAGAGATGAGTGATGTTGATATATACGTAGCATACACCTCCGTTTTGCTAAAGCTCATCTCAGTATAGTGTTCCTATCTTCTATAATGAGATCAAAGAGGGTCCTACCTTTTGTCTTCATACCAATTGCCTTGACAACATTTGATGGCATCAGATGAGTCTATACTCTATATGTTGATAATTTTCCCTTTAGGAATTATTTTTTTGGCGGAACTTGATATGATTTAGTCTAATCCCCGTTTCTATTTCTCATCAAAAAAATTATAGTGTTCCTGTTTTTTTTTTTTTATATAGAAATATATATAATGAGTTTCTTTTAGTCTTTACTACCTAATATTGCTTTGCTCAAAAAGTTCTACTCAAGTGTTGTAATAATTTTAGCTCTTTTTTTCTTATAATTTGGTCGTTCAGATATCTTTTTATGTAATATAGTATGAAGGTATAGTTTTTTGGTTACTTCATAATACCCATGTATAGTGAGGGTGCATATTAATTCATGTATGATATTCCATTTTCTGTTGTGAATTGAGATCTTCTGGAAAAAAATTACTTGAGTTATGACTATACCCATGTTACCACTGGCTCCGAAACATGCCAGAATCCACACCCGTAGATCTATAAAAACATGATATAGAAGTTAAGATGTAAATAAATCCATGTAATTTTTACAGATACGAACTATTAAGATAAAATTATTCAAATTTTGAGCTTGAACATAATAAGTAAATTTAAAGCTTAGAGAAGGTGTAACACCCCGTAATTTTCACCCTTATTTTTGGTGTTTGTTTACATTAAAATGATATTTTTCGTAAAAATAAATAATTTATTATTTAGATTATTTTGGAACGTGTTGTGAAAATGTGTATGTATATTTATATGATGTGATATATGTATATATATTTATTTTAAGTTTTTAGTTATTTATTTTAAAGGTTATATTAGTTTCGTTATTTATTTAGGCGTTTAGGATGCAATTTTTTTTTGCCGCGTAGCGTTTTTGTAACAATGTTGGACCGATTTGAGTGATGAAATGTTGCATCGCATGTGGCGTGTTAATGTGTTTATTATATTTATATTTATAATATAATTTATTAGAGTTATTTTCATTATTAAGTATTTTCAAAGTTTAGGCACGATTTAGGAATTTATCGATTTATCGCGTGACGGACTTTTGATGCATGGACCTTTGATGACTTGGACCGAAATCTTCTTGGTGTACTTGGGCTTGGACAGCCGGCTATGGGGAGGGAGAAGGAAGAAGTTTCTCCTCCTTTATTTCATTTCTTTTAATTGGTGACTCTTGGTAGATTGTAACCCCCGTAACCCCCCTAATCATTTCTCCTAAACCCTTCATTTTTCCTTGCCATAAAATTCTGATTTTTATTAAAAGAGGTTCAGCATCATTTCCATTTAACCCTCACCGTTTTCAAGAAAAGAAAGAGAGAAAAGGAAGAGGAAAAGAATAGAAAGTTTCAACCCGGTTTTTCCTGTCACACCTTCACGAAAATAACCGTAGCCGGAGATCTAACCGTTGGATTGTCTTCAAATTTGGACAGAACGTTTATAACATCTTTTTCTACACTCTGACCGGAGAGATTTAGAATCTGAGCTTTTGATCACCGGGAATCATGGTCGGAACAGAGCAGTGTGACATGAGATTTATCAACGTTCAAGAAGAAAATGCCTAGTGACTGGTTGCTTCAATTCTCGTTCGTTGTGCCTTGGGGTTAGAAGAGGAATTGGATTGTATGCGTATCTCTTAACTATCTCTTTAAACTCAGCTCTCCTCCCGACGTTCTAGGTAACTAGTAGTTATCTTAGAACCATAGTGATTAGAGTATTATTCGGTATTAGATTATTACGCTAGGAATTATTTAAAATACTTTTTGAATGAAATTATTGACGAAATTTGACATGAATATACTTGATGCATGCTGTGTGATTACTGGAAAGAGACAAATAATTTTCGTATGATTTTTGATATTTATTTGATTTAATTGGTGTTTTGTGCGTTTTTGGCTAAATTGCATAATAATTATTAAACGGATGTTAAAATTGCTGAAATTATTTTTCTTAGATCATGTGGTATGCGTAGTATGTATTTCATGCCTTAGAATAATTTTTTCCTACTGTTTACTGGTTTATTTAATTGATATATCTGTTTTTACAATTTCGTTTCTGTCAGTATATAAATCATGAAAATTATTTCTGGAGGCCGAAAAATTCATTTCTTTGTATAATATGTATTTCCGTGAGTTTATACATGTTTTTGGTAATTTTTGGGCGTTTATTTATATTTTTAGTTATTATATTGGCTTTATTGAGTAATATGTATATTAACTTTTAAAATTACTTTTGGAGTCCGAAAATTATAAATAAAATTTGTACCATGTCAGTAGAGCCATTAGGGTCATATGATAATTTTTGTGTGATTTTACTGCTCGAACTTATTAGTTTAATAATTATTATTGTGTTTTTGTTGTGAAATTGAGGATACTCTTTTTAAATTATTTGAGAGCTTGTTAATCGAAATAATTTGTGATCTTTTATGTTCTTGGATGCTGGTGTTTAGTAGGTTGCTATAAGTATTATTGGTATCATTATGTTTATGTTTGATTTATGTAAAAATGATTAATTGTGTACTATTCATTTATTTAATAAGCATTGGAGTTAATTGGTGATGCATTTTTGATTGATGTTGTTAGTGCTGTAAAAACTATTTCACTATCATTGTTGATGCTTAGTGATGTTTAAAGTATTGTGGTTGGAGATATTTGTTGTAAATTTGTAAGTTACTACTTTGAAGATTTTTGAAAAGTTACTTTGGATGAATTATGGGTATAAGGTCGAGTGGCATCCCATTTGATGAATATTTTTGAGCTAAATGATACTTTGATGATATTTATGAATTATGATTTTATTTTTGAGATAAGAACATCCGGTGGGATAGATGTAGTCCCCGGTGAAGAACATGCCAACCACCTGGTTTGCGAACTAGGGGTACAACTGGGTTAATTGTTGTCGTCCGAGAGGTCAGGTAGTTCTGCGTGTTCTACCCTGCATAGGGAGTTTGGCCATTCTTAGACACAGGCAGTGGGGAACGTAAGCCCATAGACTGACCTGAAGTTTGCGATCTGACAAACCTTAGGAAGTGAATTGCGATTCACAAGCGTTCGGTTTCTGACTCAATAACTTGTTTTACCTATATTTTATTTTTATAAAAGTACTCTTGAGATGATTTATTTATTTTTATTTAACTCACTTGCTATTTATTATTCATTTGCGTTATTTGTGAGTTTATGGAAGTGGATGCATATTGTAGTTGACTTGACTTTATGCTTTCCTTTCTTATTAATCTATGTCTGAATCATGCTTTGATTTCTTTTGTTCTGGGAGAACTGCTAGTTACTCCCCCACTGATTGTGGATATTTGTTGTATATTTTGCAGGTTTTGTTGATGGGGATTTTCTTTGATTTTGGGCTCGGGTTGAGATGCGAGAAATAATCTATTAGGGGTTGTAGGTCTAGACTTCTCTTTAGTTTGAGATAGTTTTCTCATTTCGATTTTAATCTAAGTAATTAATTTACTTATAGTACTTACTTATGTTTGTTTTTATCACTTAATTATTTAAACACTATTCTTGTAGTAGTGACATTCCCAGAAGACGATGTTTCCGCCATTGTCCTATTAATACTATTATTATTTCTTTCTTTTCCGCTTTTGAAATTCTGGGGTGTTACAGAAGGAATAAATACTTTTCACATGTTGCTATCATGGTGCATTGCCTATTGTTAATATTTAAAGTTTTTGAGAATCCAATGAGAACAATTCTAGATAGTTTTAAATATATTAGCTTGTTATTTCAAAGTTTATAATCTATCAGTATTGAGAATATGACTCAAAATGATTGGTTTAGGACCCTTGTGTTGTAGGATAGTGACTTATGACTTATTTATATTGATTAGTATTATACCCCATTTGTTTCAAAATACTTGCTAGACTTTCCTAAAATTAGAGATGGTCAAGGTGGCCATCCCAACCCACCATGAATCGTCCGTCCATGAACCAAGACATCCCGTATAAGCCAACAACACATTCCACCTAACCCGTGTATTAAGATGGTGAGTCACTAGCTAATTTTTTTTATTCAAAAAGGTGGTGGCCTTGTCCTTCACTCTCTCTCTCTCTCTACCTTTCTTAAAGCTCCCCTTTTTTTATATGTTGCATCTAAATTGAAACAGATGAAGTATTTATTAATTCCCTATAATTCACACTAGAATGAAAACACGCACATGCTTAAGGTAAGTTAATTAAATAACTTTAAATAACTACTTAGTGCTCAAACTTATCCCATATTCTCTCAAACTCATGTAAATTTTATACCTTTAATTTTAATTTCCAAAATTAACTGCTAATATTTATTTAAAATTTTTTGATTCCAATGGATCCCTGAAAATTCGTGGATATCTTTAAACAAAATCTGAATTTTTGTTTCGCATTAGAAAAATCTGCAAATTTCAATTAACAGACAAAAAAATAAACGTATATCTATTTATATTTTAAAATAAATCCGACAAACAAGAAAAAGAAAGAATTTTTTTATGAAACCTTCCAAATTTTAATTGTCTCGATTTTGCATTAAAAGATGAATAACAATGATAATAATATATGAATAGCTTAATACTCCCTCCGTTTTCTTTTGTTATTCCTATTTGGAATAGGGGAAGAAACCAATGCAACTCAAAAAATGGGCAAGATTCCACTATTTTAAATAAAATTAAATTAACTAAAAATAATAATTCTCGCCCTTTTGAGTTATTATATGTTAGGCAACTAATGATACAAAAAGTTTGAGGGGTAAAAGAGTAAAGTAACTACAAACTAATGTGAACACATTTATTGCTCTTTGAATTACTTTATGTTAGACAACCAATTAGACAAAAGTTTGAGGGGTTAAAAGGTAAAAAAGGACTACTAAATAGTGTGAACACATTTATTGCAACATAAAACTAATGGAAAATTTAATTCATAAATTATATTATTTATGGAAAGATTCAAAATAGGAACAAAATATTGAAATTTCCTAATGTGGAATACAGAAACAACAAAAGAAAACGGAGGGAGTACTAATGGAAGAAATGAACATAGATACCATATTACAGAACATATTCCCTTAGCGAAAGGAACTTCTTCTTGAGCTTATTACTCGCTATCCATCACATTAGTTTTAGATCTTCTAGAAATGTGATTGTATCTAGTATTTGTATGTATTTATATCTTTTGTTTCATTTAATTATGAGAGTGTGAAGGACGACCTTAATTTTTTAGTAGTGAGAAGAATATATATTAAAATAGAGTGATTATTCCTAAAATAAGAATGTAAATATAATTTATGAGATAGATTAAAAAGAAAACACAAAAGTGTTAATAAACAAATAAAAAAAATGTTCTATCTATGTATTGTTGGGGTTTGGGACGTTGGTTACTTGGTACATGGGTACTTGACTCTTAAAGCATTAATGGTTGGAGTTGGGGATGTCACCAGCAAAGCTCGTTTTCTATTATGGCCTTTCATCTCCTTCCACGTCCTTGTCACTCTTAGTCCAATTTTGCATGTTCACATTACTTTCATCCTAATAATTATATATGGTGAGATTTGATCATAACGAAAACCAAATTCGAGTTATTGATAATGAAAATTATATTGGCATACAATCTTTTCTATAACGTAATCCACTTTTTAATAGTTTGAGCATCATCGGTCATGTTAACCACATCATGTGAATTAATCAACATGTGATCTCAGTGTTCAGATTGAGAGGGGTATAATAGTGCATAGTTAAGAGTGTATGTGTGATATGATGTAAACCTTATTTTAATATAAATAGAGTGCCAGTCATTTCTTTCTATAAATTATAAATCTAAATGCCTAATAGAATATCTATAATATCTCATTTACAAGTTATATGTAAAATAAGCTTGTTCTTTTCTATGAATTTATAAAACTTTTAAAAAAGATAACTTATACTTCTTATACAGAATAAACTTCTTGTGCTTCCATTGTAAATATATATTTTAAATACAAATAAGTCAACAATCAAAATATGTCTTTTGACGCATGGTGTTTTCATTAAGAAGGTAGTACCATTGACGGTCGGAGTTGCATTGGTTTCCCATTCGTATATCAAAATATTTATACGTAAGTATATATGTACGCAACACACTTTCCCATTTGCTTGCTATGTCCTCATATTAATTATCACCTAGTGAATTTCATGATCACCTAGTGAATTTCATGATCATCTTTCATTTGGCAATTAAGCCCAATTTTATTATATGACTTAGCTTTATTATAAGATAATTAAGCCTAAAAAATATAGACATACGTATATGCACACAAACTTAATGTTAAGTTTGTGGTTTTGCACCGGTCAAAAAAAAAGTTTGTGGTTTTGCAAAAAACTTAAAAGCCCCTCTCTCCTCTTCCTCCAAAAAAATCCGTAATCCTTTTCTTCTAGTTTAGGGCTGCCATCATCTTTTCGATGGTGGTAAGCCCCCAATTCTTCTTTTTTTCTTCTATTTTTTCATTGTTTTTGTTATTAATAATATTCTATTCTCTCTCTTTTTGAGAGTTTTCTACCCAAATTTTGGGTTCTTTCTCTCCTTTCATGGGAGTTTGCATTGGAGTTTAGTTTTATTCTCTTCCCACGTGGAAGTTTAAAAATTGGTATGTGAAATTATTCTTATTGGTTGAAGTTCAAGACCATCAACATCAAAGTATTGGAAATTCAGATGCGGTCAACATGGTTAAATCAAGAATTTTCTTCCCCAAACTATATTAGAATGATAGACTTCCCCATCAATAGCTGCGTGATTCAGTAAATACAAAGGGGCTGCACTGTATTGCTCGATCTGGTTCATTGTAGTTTCCTCGAAGACGAATTTGATTTGATCTTGTCTGATTATATTTTGTTCTTCTTTAATACTTATTGTAGATGCCGTTTGACCTTCATTTAGTGAAATTTCTCTTTAAAAAAAAAAAGTTTGTGGTTTTGCATTATTTTGCCTAAATTTAAAAGTTTATTATATAATAGTCATTATATATCAAATTTTATGCTCATCTTTCTTTGCAGAGGAAATAGTTTGTCTTACTCTGCCTATAATGCAATTTGTACTATAGATTTAATGACAAATTGTAATACGACACAAAAGGAATTTTAAAACAAATTGAAAAGGACAATGAACAAAGTTGATTCTTCTTCATCTCTATTATATAAGGGAAGGGGGAGCTATGGTGTCCCCGAATAAAGAGACTATTTTACCCCCTTCCCTTTCTAAATTACAAATTCACTTACAAACCAAAGGGGAGTTTCAAACAAAAATACCGAAAATAAAATTATAACAATCACTCACAAGTCAACTAAAATCATAGAATTGCATAGTTTACTTTATACAAATCACTCAAATGAGGAAACTTTACAAAAACTAAAAAAAATCACTTACAAACTACAACCAATACACTACAACGTCAATACATACTCACAAAAACATTCACAAAAAATTTAACTTGAAATCAAAGTGTCCACTTTCTTCACAATCTATGAAGTGGTGTACTTAATTC
Organism: Beta lomatogona; assembly: GCA_947646795.1. NCBI lineage: Eukaryota > Viridiplantae > Streptophyta > Magnoliopsida > Caryophyllales > Amaranthaceae > Beta > Beta lomatogona. Next base: position 4,938,710 of record CANSNZ010000942.1, read on the forward strand.
AAAAATCAACTAAAAAATCATAATATTAGAAATCATAAATAAATTCAATAAAATTTCTGTTTTGTTCATAGAATTTAACTTTGAAAAGTAAAAAAAAAAAAAGACTGGTGAGAGACTTAAGTGACAGAGACTAAACCAATCAAATTTTGTAACTAAAAACAATTACACTCCGTACGTCTAATGTTTAAATTATGACTCTTACTTATGTCGAAGAAAACCGAGTTGCTGTCTCGAAAAAAAATCCAAGCACGCATCGCGTGCAAAAAATGCTAGTTTGATTTATTAGAACATAATTAAACCACATTGAGAAAACTTGTGATTTATTATTAACGAAATTAAACATTGAGATTTTGCTTCATTTAAATATATATGATTTTGATGTATTGACTACTAAAATCAATTCAAGTTATATGATTTTGATGTATTGACTACTAAAAGCAATGTCGTCAAATAGAATTTTTCACCTGCTCGTGGTGTTACATGATAATTTTTTTCCTATACAGATGCCTTTTTTTTCTTGGTATCCATTCACGTGGACCTTGTTGCCACACAAATTTTGTTGGGAATTCAACATAGCTCAATTTCCTTGCATCAACATGTTTTTGTCTTGCTATTTGCACTATCACAAAACTATTTCTTCGCACTTGCTTTTTTCTCTTGCTATTTGCACAACTTAAATACACATTGTACTAACACTCAGAAACCCTCTTTGATTAAAAGAAATGATTGATTGAGAAAGTATGAAGCGATATTATGTATATAGGAATAGAATCATGTGAAAACCACTCCTTATGCTGAAAACTGCAACATAAAATGAGAAAAAAAGTTTCTTAAAATGAGCAAATAAATAAAATGAGCACAAATTTCTTAAAATGAGCAAAAACGTAAAATGAGCAAAAAAACATAAAATGAAAAAAAGTTTGTAAAATGAGCAAAAACTTCTTAAAATGAGCTAAAGTTTCCTAAAATGAGCAAAAGTTTCATAAAATGAGCAAAAAGGCCGATTTCAAGCTTAAGGTTTGTTTTCAGTAGATTCTACCTATATATATAAGTACTTTTTTTTTAAACACTGTTAGATATATCCGTTAAAGGATTATTATGATCGGGCAACACATAGTTATTTTCTGATGCTAATTAATGACGTTGGACGAAATCTTTTCCGGCTGTAATAAATAAATGCACAGCAAGTCTATAGTTTCACTATTACTTGTTTATGTAAATAAGAAATAAAATATATAATTAGTAAGATGTAACATGTATTTTTGGATCCAAAACGTATAAATGGATAAATTTGATCATGGTGCAAATTACACGAAAAACCCTTCATAAAAAAATATTATATTTTGGAGATTCTTTGGTGTATGTAATATTTCTAAATTACTTAAACATATATGCATTTACTACATCTTGTGAGTTGATATTAGATTATATACGAACTTATCTGAACTTGTTATACCCTATCTTTTTTAGCATGTCAAACCTTATATTTTCTTGTTTTTACATTGTGGAACATATCTGAAATCATCTTATTTAGGCCGGAACAAAAGTACATATATGAACTTATTCTTTCCTAGAATAAATGAAAATAAATTGACCATCAATCATCTTATAATGACTAAAATTAAGATGAAGATAATAGTCACTTATCGATTCAATTTAAATCGACCTAATTTAAAAATAATATATAGGTATGTTTAGAGACCAAAATTTAATGATACTAATGTATAATCTATAAAAAACAGATTTCATGGATTTTTTGATTAGACGAAACATTTTACCAATTATTCTATCAACTCTGTAGATGACATCCCCATTGTGTAGTTATTTTAGAACCATCATCCCCTTTCTTATCTCTTCTAGAACCTGATGTGGATCTTGAAACAAGATGCACGGATTTTAGGCTCTTTGATGTAGTTTAGTGGTTTTTTTTAATTTCCTTGATTTAAAGTTGCAATCTTTATTGAAATTTAGTGCAAGAACCGAATTATTTGATGATGAACAACAAATAAATCTGAAAATTAACAAAGGGATATGAAGAATTTCAACTAATCCAAGTTAAAACTCAGCTAGGGTTTGGATTCACTCCTTAAACGGTTCGGATTCTCTCCAGATTCAATTAATTCATACGAATTAAACTCATAATCCCTTTTATTGATGGTCGAAATCAACAATATATAGATTACAAAGAAACCTAACCTTATTAGAACTAGTAAAGCATAAAGGATAATTAAAAATAACAAACTAACAAATCTATCATCACACGCCTAAGTGATGAATCACACGCCTAACACATTAAACTCTTAATGCAAATCAAACTCTAAACAAAATAAAGTCCTAATGTAAAACAAACTCTTAACAAGATAAGAAGTAAAAAACCTAAATTACATAGAATTCTCTGTAGACACATAATCGTGTCTCCCCGTTTAAGGATCCGATGATGAAACATACCGTGGTCTTAATTGATCCGATCCAAGGGCAGAGCAGTCCGAAGAGCCATTCAAAATCATTTCGAAAAGTGTTAAAATCCTATTTTAAAGCCCAATTAATTATTCATGATAATTAATTGTATTTGAGCCCAATTCTTTGAAAAGCCCAATTAATTGATAATTAATTGATTTATTTTAATAAATAAATATTTTCAAAAGATATATTTTTTAAGTCAAGATCAGATTTTATCCCGTAAAATCAGATATCCGTAATTAAAGGATAAAAGAAATCTTTTTAAACACGTTTTAAATAAGGCTGGCAAAGGCACGACATGAGCCAGGCTGGTGCGCCTAGCGCACCAACCTGCGCCTGGCGCACGTCTGTGCGTCAAGCGCAACTTTGTCCACGTGTCAGGTGCACTAATCTGCACTTGACACGTGGATTTCTGACTCATTTAGAGTCATGCGTCAAGCGCGGCTCTCTATTTGAGACGCAGATTTTCTTTCTTATCTTTTTCAAAACGCGTACCACGTGTATACTTTTTATTGGTCATGTCGCGTCATACGCTTGCCATGTCGTTTTCCCTATAAAAAAAGCCTGATTTCCGAACAGATTTAAAAACGGATTTTTCACATTAACACACTTCGAACTCGACAAATACTTTACGAATTCTCTCTACGAACTACAAAACTTCCCTACAAAAACTCATACTTTCAAACACAAATACATTCAATCTACATACTTTCAGACATTCAGATTTTCAGGCTTCACGATTGCTCGTCCCAAAGGTTGTCAATCTCGCAGACCCAAGCCACTGAGGGTCCTTAAATAAATTATTTTTATATTGAAGTTACAAACAATTTTCTTTTCTGATGTAGATCTTTAATATAAAATCGCTCTACTGTATATTCTAAACCTTTTTTCCTTCTTTTTATTTCTTTTCATATATTATTATATGCCTGCCTTATCATTATATGCATATTATATGATTGTCTCTGCTTTATTGCTTTTATCACCCCACATGTTATTTTTGCTAATCAAAGACCTAAAGAACTGTTCTAACATTAATCAGATTAATTTGGACAACCTGTTAGGTTCCCTGTAATACTGATTGCATAATAATTTGTCACTAAAAATTAGTCTTTTATGTATTTCCTGAACCTACTTAGACTAAATATTTTTAGGGTGTTGAAAAAATTATTTGATTATTCTTTGGCATAAAATCTGCAATGAATCGATATTTAGTAGAGGCTAACTTTGGTTCATTATGACTATATTCGTACCCTCACCCCGTAACTCAATTTTTGGTTCATTTTGACCATCTATGGAGTCATGACGGGGAAATCTACATTGGATAATTTGTCCCTATGATTTTCCTATATCCAATTAGGTTTATGATTCTTCCTAAAAAGAATTGTTGGCGACTTCTTTCAATACAAAACAATTTTCAATAAAACCTTAACAGTGGGGTAGTCAAATCTAATACGCGCTCACACCGCGTAGGCGAAATAAAAACACGCCTACAATTTGGCGACTCTACTGGGGGAGGATTTTAAAAAAATTAATTTTTTTAAATGAGTGGGTGAAACTTGAAAAATACGATTCATTCTTATTTTATGCCTTTGAATAATATACAGTTTTGCATATGCATGACTATTGTTCAGCCACCATAAGGACAATCTACCTTGCCTCATTACCACATGTTCTATGTGTGAGGTCACCCCCGGGGGGTTTGCGCTTTGTCCTTCCAAAAAGCTTCCTGAGCGATAGTGTTGGATCTTAGTCATAAGCAAACCTACCCAACCATGGTGTTGTTCTCTTGTTCCTAACTGGAGTGCGTCTTACACGTGGCCACCCCTTTAAGAAGGGGTACGAAGCGTGGGATCAATCTCTTAGTCATGGACCCTTTTCAGACTGAACCTAAACCTGACCAATAGTTTCAAACATAGAACTGGACTCTAGGTTGGAACTTTTGCATCCATGTTATATGACATTTGCCTGTGATTGCAATTCTTGCCTGCTATTATTTTTGTCAAATTGTCATTATAATGCGTGCCTAAAATCGCGTCTAACAAACAAGCAAATTTTCGTTAATCGGCCAATTCGTCGCCTAAATCCCTGAAAAACGTGTCGGAGAGTAGTGCGTCAAACGCATTAAGTTGCGCCTAGCGCACCACTCCCGCGCCAGACGCTCGACTGTGCGCCGCGTGCAGCAATGCTACGCGACACGCAGTCTGTGCATGGCACGCTTTTCGTCAATTTAGTCGTCGTAATTGTCGATCCTACGTTCAGTCCTATGTGCGTCTGTCTGTCTGCATTCACGTAATTTGGTCATCTAGGCTCATCACCTAATTCAAAAAAAAATCAGTCTTTTCATGCAAGGTCAAGTCTGTCCTAAAAAAATGCATCCAAAGGGTCACTGTAGAGTTAGAGTTGTCATGCATGTCTACCTCTTCCCATTTTCTCCCTGCTGTTCAACTAATCTTCCCTATCAATTCTATCCTACCATATTCAATCAATTTAAAAAATTACATTTTTCAAAATCAATCCTACACCTCCTTCTATTCTACTCTTTTTCAAAAACATTTACTAATTATCATCATATCAAAACATTTTAAAAAAAAAACTATTTTCAAAATTAATTCATCATCTTTTCCTAACAAAAGATAAAACAAGGGGTTCCTTTCAAAAATGAATTTCGAAAATCCTAATCCCATTCCAAACACCTTCAATCCAATCCAATCTAATTCAATCCAATTCATTTGCATTCCTTCTAGGCCCATATGCATTAGAATCCATTTTGCATTCATTCAGGCCCATATGCATTTCAGTCCATATATTCACTAGCATTAGAGTCGATCTTAGGCCTATATAAGTTTAGTTCATTTCAAAATCTAGGCCCATCTGCATCTTTATGTGAAGTCTAGTCCAAATCTATCCCTAATCAATTCCAATCTAAGTCTAAGTATAGTCCGATCCAATTCTTAGGTCCATTTAGGCCCAATTCATTCCCTAGGTCTAGTTTGTATTATATGCAAACCCTAGTCAGTCTTCAGACTATAAAGTCAGTCTACGGACTATAAAAGCTCAGTCTTAGGACTATAAAGTCAGTCTACAGACTATAAAAGCTCAGTCTTAGGACTATAAAGTCAGCCTACGGACTATAAAAGGCCAGTCTTAGGACTATAAAATTTCCCTACATCTAGTCTACATTATATAAGTCAGTCTCAGGTTTATAAAATTTCCCTAGGTCTAGTTTGCATTATATGTAAACCCTAGTCAGTCTTCGGGCAATAAAAGCCAATCTTAGGACTATAAAACTTCCCTAGGTCTAGTTTGCATTACATGTAAACCCTAGTTAGTCTTCGGACTATAAAAGTCAGTCTTAGGACTATAAATTTTCCTACATCTAATTTGCATTATATGAGTTCAGTCTTAGGACTATAAAATTTCCCTAGTTCTAGTTTGCATTATATGTAAACCCTAGTCAGTCTTCGGACTATAAAAGTCAGTCTTAGGACTATAAATTTTCCTACATCTAATTTGCATTATATGAGTTCAGTCTTAGGACAATAAAATTTCCCTAGGTCTAGTTTGCATTATATGTAAACCCTAGTCAGTCTTCGGACTATAAAAGTCAGTCTTAGGACTATAAATTTTCCTACATCTAATTTGCATTATATGAGTTCAGTCTTAGGACTATAAAATTTCCCTAGGTGTAGTTTGCATTATATGTAAACCCTAATCAGTCTACGGACTATAAAAGTTCATCCCCTAAGTCTAGCGAAGCTAGCATAGGCAATCTTTCAGTCTGTTTGCATAGTCCAGTCCAGTCCATGTCTGCATTTACATATAGTTAGGCCCATGTCTCCATCATGGTCAAGTCTACACTAGTCCAAACCATAACCATTTCCATTTCCATTTCCATTTCAAAATCATTTCCCATTTTCATTTCCACTTTCGTTTCTCATTTCTCATCTTCATTTCTCATCTCCATTTCTCATTTCGTACGAGGTCCATTCGATTTCTGTTCAGGACAGGTCGTGAGATTATAACTTGGGAACGTCCAACAGAGAGGCAACAAGGTCGACCTACTCCTAGACTTGTCAAACGCATCCTCACATTTTCAGACGAATCCTCTGACTCTTCTGAAGCATCATCTGCAATGGGGGAAACTAATGAACAGCTCAGTGCCATTATGGCCCAACTTCAAATGATGAACTCACGTCTTGAGGACCAAGACAAAGAGATTAAGGCACTAAGGGAGAAGCTAACTGAAGAGGACAAGCAAGGCGACACTTCACCACCATTAAAAACCAACACAGATTTGAGGTTTGAAAAACTCGAGCAATTGATCCAGTCAATTCCTGCGCTCGAGGGTCAGGCTCATGGCCATGACATCATTGATCCTGAATTGAGGGACAAGCTCCCTAAAAAGGTAACATTGGGTGACCTCCCAAAATACAAGGGGGTCGAAGACCCAGAGGACCACTTGAGAGCATTTTCCAACTCTATGGCTCTTAAGGGCATGAGCAAGGACCTGTTTGCTTATGTCTTTCCTTTAACCTTGGATACACATCCATCCATGTGGTTCAGATCACTAAATAAAGCCAAGCTGAATGACTGGGACTATATCAGAGAAGAGTTCCACAAACAATACATATACAATACTCAGCTTCCTATTGGCCTGCGTGAGCTGGAGTTGACTAAACAAAACTCCAACGAAGACTTCGTCACCTTGCTTAATAGGTGGAGGGAAAAAGCTGCACAAATGACTAACATGCCATCTCAAGAGGATCAAGTCCGAATGGTGATCCGTAATCTACAGCCTAAGTACGGAGAACATATTAAATTCCAACCTATAGAGTCTTTCACGAAGCTCTATAAGGTAGGCTTGTTGATTGAGGAAGAGGTACAAGCCAACAAGAACAAGGGTTCCAACAACAACAACTCTTTCAAGAAGAGTAGTAACAACCCTTCTAGCTCTAACGTCAATGCCCTAACTACTGAAAAGGGAGGATATCAAAAGCCTCAACGAACATTCACTCTCTTTGGCATGACTTTGGAAGAAGCCTTCACTAGGCTTCATGCAAAAGGAGCAATACAACCTATCGGTCCCACTCTAGACCCGGCACCTGAAAATAGGCACAAGAAGTGGAACCTTAATGCCTATTGTAAGTACCACCGAGGGAATGGACACCCAACATCTACGTGTTGGGCCTTAAGGAATACTCTGCAAGACATGGTTGAAAGTGGCAGACTTCCGATCCCGCCGACAGCAAAAGTCAATAACAATAGCAACCCCTTGGGAATCATCTCAACAGTGCAGGAGGCTTTGTCATTTATCGCTAGTTTTCTAGGTTGAGTCGGAGAGTCCCTCCCTAGCTCCTTCATTTCCTTTCCAGCCGAGTCTATGTCATATAGGTTTTTACTTCTAATAAGCCTTGTTTCATTCATTTTCAATTAATAAAATAATCGCATTTTCTTTTCATTTTCATTGGCCTTCTATCGTTTTTATTTATGCTTCTAATTCAATGATGAAACTCAAACCACCTAATGAACTTGACTAATAATAATAAAAGGAGATCTGACACAAAAAAAAATGAAAATACAAAAATGAAAAAATGGACATACATTGGATCAGGAGTTATTCCCCTCTCCCTTCCATTGCCTTTCATAAGCCATCCTCATACAACTAAGGAAAACCAAAAATCCTTTAAACCATCATCTCCATGATACTTAACCAAATAATCCCTCCATTAACCAAAGCTCCACAAATATCCTTCAAGCCTTCCCATACCTTAAACCAAACTCGAGTGGAAGCTTCACTACATTACAAAAAGTATCAATGCCAGGCAAAAACAACAAAAAAGTGAATAAATAATAAAAAGTGCGAAAAAAGCAAAAGCAAAAGCAAAACACACAAAAGTGCTAAAAGAAAAGGCCAAAGGCAAAGAAATAAAAGTCAAGCTAGTGGGCTTGCACACAAGTTCTACCCCTCATTCAAATCCTTCAATCCATCAAAACCCTTAACCTTTAATCCAAATCCATGACTCTTTATTCCTCTAACCAATTAAGCCTTCATCAAAACCTCAAGCCTTAAACATTTCAACCTTTCATCAATCCTAACTCCTTTTTCAAGGTATGTCCAAGCCCGCTAGGTTGAAAACCCGAAAGGGCGGCCTAGGCAAAAGTTAGGGCACGAAAAAAATAATATAATAAAAAAAGAAATTAGATCCAGAACTACGAATGGTCTGATTCCGCAAGGATACGTAGGAATCCTCATCTCGAGGTCCCACCGCTTCAATAAAATAAAATTAGTCAAAGTCTAATGATTTGACTTTCTAGAATTTAGGAGCATAATCTCTTTCTAGATCCCGACATAGACTCAAGTCTGAACCTAGCCTCGTCAAAGCCTTTTCCCACCTACACTTATCTAAGTCACATATTTAAACCTTTTTATTTTTCAATCCAAGATCACCTTGTCCCTGATGGACTCTCGGACAATTCCATGGTTTCTGGCAATATTTGACTTTGCCTAATCATCTTCCCAAAGAAGAATCCCCAGTACGATCTCCAGTAACAACTTGCAACGTTCAAGACAGATCAACTACATTCCAATATCAGATCAAGTACATTTCAATCAAGGCTCATAATGCCTAATTCAAGGCAAGCTCACCCAAAGTGGGGGCTTCTTACGTGTGGTGGTTCCTCCTATTCAAAACAAACTCCCGAGAAGTTGTAATCCGTGGACTTCGTTTACCGACCCCAAATCATTCTATACATTTCTATCAGTCTATCATTCTATCACTCTATACATCTTCTAGCCTTGCAAAATCCTGACCTTGCATTGCAGCCTTGCAAAACCCTGACCTTGCATTACATTTCATACATTCTAGTCTTGCATAACCCTAACCTTGCATGACGTGTCAACCCGCTTTGCATAACCTTAATCCTTGCATAGCGTCTTATGCATCCTTAGAAAGTCTAAGTTTGCATTATTGCATCACTATTGCTTATGTGAGTTGTTTGTACCTATCTGCTAACATCTTTCCCTGCAGGTAATCAGATTGCTTGTAGTTATTGTCCTGCATACTAACTTTGTTTTGCAGAGACCGGCGGTTATAGATCAGTTCTAAACTGCAGAGCGTTTAGAATCGTTCTCTGTCCCGACACCGTATACTTTGACTATCAGTTTCCTGAACCTTTGTCAAAGTGGGGGCTTCTGTAGACACATAATCGTGTCTCCCCGTTTAAGGATCCGATGAAGAAACATAATGTGGTCTTAATTAGTCCGATCCAAGGGCAGAGCAGTCCGAAGAGCCATTCAAAACCATTTCGAAAAGTGTTAAAATCCTATTTTAAAGCCCAATTAATTATTCATGATAATTAATTGTATTTGATCCCAATTCTTTTAAAAGCCCAATTAATTGATAATTAATTGATTTATTCTAATAAATAATTATTTTCAAAAGATATATTTTTTAAGTCAAGATCAGATTTTATCCCGTAAAATCATATATCCGTAATTAAAAGATAAAAGAAATCTTTTTAAACACGTTTTAAATAAGGCTGGAAAAGGCACGGCAGGAGCCCGGCTGGTGCGCCTAGCTCACCAACCTGCGCCTGGTGCAGGGCCTTGCGCCTGGCGCACGTTCGTGCGTCAGGCGCATCTTTGTCCACGTGTCTGGTGCACTAATCTACACTTGACACGTGGATTTCTGACTCATTTAGAGTCCTGCGTCAAGCGCGGCTCTCTACTTGAGACGCGGATTTTCTTTTTTATCTTTTTCAAAGCGCGTACCACATGTATACTATTTATAGGTCATGTCGCGTCATACGCTTGCCATGTCAGCTGCGCTTGACGCAGTAGGCGCGAGAGGCGCAGTGCCGTTTTCCCTATAAATAGGCCTGATTTCTGAACAGATTTAAAAACGGATTTTTCACATTAACACACTTCGAACTCGACAAATACTTTATGAATTCTCTCTACGAACTATAAAACTTCTCTAAAAAACTCATACTTTCAAACACAAATACATTCAATCTACATACTTTCAGACATTCAGATTTTTAGGCTTCACGATTGCTCGTCCCAAAGGTCGTCAATCTCGTAGACCCAAGCCACGGTATAATCCTGAGGGTCCTTAAATAAATTATTTTTATATTGAAGTTACTAACAGTTTTCTTTCCTGATGTAGATCTTTAATATAAAACCGCTCTACTGTATTTTCAAAACCTTTTTCCCCTTTTTTTTTTATCTCTTTTCATATATTATTATATGCCTGCCTTATCATTATATGTATATTATATGATTATCCCTGCTTTATTACTTTTATCACCCCACATGTTATTTTTGCTAATCAAAGACCTAAAGAACTGTTCTAACATTAATCATATTAATTTGGACAACCTGTTAGGTTCCCTGTAATACTGATTGCATAATAACTTGTCACTAAAAATTAGTCTTTTATGTGTTTCCTGAACCTACTTAGGCTAAATATTTTTAGGGTGTTTAAAACATTATTTGATTATTCTTTGGCATAACATCTGCAATGAATCGATATTTAGTAGAGGCCAACTTTGGGCGAATGTGGTTCATTATGACTATATTCGTACCCTCACCCCCGAACTCAATATTTGGTTCATTTTGACCATCTATGCAGTCATGACGGGGAAATCTACATTGGATAATTTGTCCCTATGATTTTCCTATATCCAATTAGGTTTATGATTCTTCCTTAAAAGAATTGTTGGCGACTTCTTTCAATACAAAACAATTTTCAATAAAACCTTAACAGTGGGGTAGTCAAATCTAATACGCGCTCACACCGCGTAGGCGAAATAAAAACACGCCTACACTAACAGAACTAGAACTCTAAATAATTAACACTTTCCCGGAAGCCATGATCCATAGGAATAAGTACACATATGCGAAACAGATTGTGATTCCACGACGCTTGTGGACGTGTAGTGCAAAGTACAACCGTCGTATAGCAAAAATCGTTAGAAGATGCTGCAGATTTTGGGACCCAACGCTTCGTTGAAGTTTTCTTCGCACATAGGACATCAAAGTTCGTAGCTTTGGTAGTTGTACAAGCCAACGATTTAATCAGTAAGGTCTCTTGAATGTCAAAGATTGGATCTTGGGGAGTGGTACAATTCAAAGAGTCATTCGTACAAGGTGCTGGATCCAACGAGATAATTGTTGCCTTCGGTTCTGCCACGTCTTGTGTTAAGAACAAGGCAAGTTCTTCCTTGGAAACGTACTCTTCATTGGGGCATTGATGTTCTTCGTGTCCAAGACCTTGACACTTCAAACAATGAATCCATGTTGTTGGGAGGACGGCTGCAATAGATGCAGTCTTAGGTGCATTGAACTGTTGCTCGAATGCGAGACAAAACTTATTAAATGTGACATGTATTCCTGCTACCCGAGCAATTAGGTCATCCATGAAACAGTCGTGGTTCTGTCAGGCGCTGTATCAATCTGGGCGACAGAAATTTGACGCATATATAATGGATTGCTGCGACTTCGTTACTAGTTCAAATGTGCTCAAATTTTAACACAAGATAGATCTCTATGTTAGCTTTCCAACGAACCAAGAAAATCTGCATTCCGACGTGTAATTTATCCACACGAACAGATTTACCGGACTGGTAGCAGAATCAGATGCAAACAGCTAAATAGGACCAGCAGATTGTGTTTGATGAATCAGCCGCCACACCACTTGATGTGGATCTTGAAACAAGATGCACGGATTTTAGGCTCTTTGATGTAGTTTAGTGGCTTTTTTTAAGTTTCTTGATTTAAAGTTGCAATCTTTATTGAAATTTAGTGCAAGAACCGAATTATTTGATGATGAACAACAAATAAATTCGAAAATTAACAAAGGGATATGAAGAATTTCAACTAATCCAAGTTAAAACTCAGCTAGGATTTGGATTCACTCCTGAAACGGTTTGGATTCTCTCCAGAAAAAATTAATTCATACGAATTAAACTCAAAACTCATAATCCTTTTTATTGATGGTCGAAATCAGCAATATATAGATTATAAAGAAAAAGGTTAGGACTAGTAAAGCATAAAGGATAATTAAAAATAACAAACTAACAAATCTATCATCACACGCCTAAGTGATGAATCACACGCCTAACACATTAAACTCCTAATGCAAATCAAACTCTAAACAAAACAAAGTCCTAATGTAAAACAAACTCTTAACAAGATAAGAAGTAAAACACCTAAATTACGTACATACATAGAATTCTAACAGAACTAGAAGTCTACATATTAAACACTTCTCTTCCACATCAGAACCATCATCCGATGGTTCATATACATACTTATTAAACTCATTCTATTCCATTTTAGGAAAAAGAAACTCATGCTCTCCTTTCCTAAAATTTCCAACGATTCCATCTTCAATATACCAAAACTTCCATTTCAACGAAAATTTAATTAGCTTCCACACCAAACCGATTCTAATGTACCCTCTCTGAATGCTCCAAAAAATCATGCCATCATATAGATAATTAAATTAAAGACATCAAGTATTTATTTTCTCAAATTTTAAAAATTTTGTTAAAATGCGTTATTCTGCCATGGTTCATCAATGCTGGTTTTAATATCAAAGATGCAATCTTTTGATGTTTAAGTTTTGAGGGTCCTACAACAAAATGTTTGGATCATTTTCAAAATCGAAATGGCATTTCATGAATGTGAAGGAGATAGATTTAAATGGAGTTCGGTAGAAGTATTTCAATGGGTAATTGCATAGCTTTCGTGCAAATATTATCAGTACATTATGTCATCCTTTGCTAATGATTAACTCACTTGACTTCTTTTTTTTTAATCTTTAATTAGTTCAATAAAACATGTAAAACTCAAAATAAAATTAGTAAACAATATTAGAATTATTTTTGATTTTAGGTGCAAAGAAACTAATCTGATGGGGTTTCTCGGCTCTCCGGTTGTCGTACCAACACTGTGGCGGCTAAATAACCACCGTTCTTCTCTATTCTAAATTGGTTTTTTTTATGAAATCTATATTATCGATCGTATATGACATTGGGGTTCCCAAAAGCTAATTGATTTCTTTAATTTAAAATTAATTGTCCTTTGCATCTTTCAAAATGTGTACGATTAATCGAGAATCAAGAAATTACCATATTTCTTTTTTTAACAATATTGGATGAGCTTAAATTAGGGATTCACTCATGGAAGTAATTGATTTATATCCCAGAGTAACAGTTTCTTTCAAAATGTATGGGCTTGATGATGAATGCATTTAATGCTATTGAATCACAAGATTCATTTTCGGAAGTTAAAAGCAATCTGGTATTATTGTCTTAAAAATCATCAAATCTCGATTAGTGGACTTTCTTAGCATTGACACGTGGCATGCTAATGGAATGCTTTGTAAACCTTGGTGCAATGAGAAGTGAGGAAGCTTAATGGCTTGCCACATAAGACTATGTATTTTACTTTAGATAATTATATAAATGTCTTATAGTACTTTTTACACTTTGCTAAGTTTTATATCATTACACTATATAAAAGAGAAATGTTCCCAACACAACAGTGTGCGGATTCCCTTGCCCTTGCTTCCTTTCTCAAATCACGAAACTGCCATCCACCTGAATTTCAAGGTTGAGTTGGCTGAGTTTCTATTTTATTTTTCGCTCCTTTTTTCTTTCCTTCCTTTGTTACTTTCCTGTGCCTTATCTTCTCTGCTAAAGCTTAGCCATCATATTTTGCTGGGTTTGTGTTGGTTGAAGTTGGTGCTTGTTGGTGTTGACTATCCACAATCCACCACCAGGGGCTGAGTGCTAAATTCGACAGGCTTGATTCTTATATCTGAATTGAGGAGGCAATGGATTTGCAAAGAAGGCGGAACTTCACAAGGAATAGAGGTCCTCCCTCCATTGGCATAAGTGAGCTCCTAATTTTAAAGCTTTTTAGTTTTCCATTCAAATTGTGTTTTTGATTGCATCTATTGCCCTTCATTATTTGTTATTCATGATTGTTGAAAACCATCTTCCCTTCAATTTCCAGTTGCTATATTTCAATGTTAGGTTAATGTTAGGGTTTTAGCTTAATAAATCTTAGAAATTTCTAGATATGATTTTACATGCTTGCAAAATTAGGGACTTTGTAATTGATGATTCTTTTTACTATTATGTTGGTTGGACTTAGTTAGTTTACTAATTTAACCACTTCTTAAAAAAGTTGTCTAAATGTCTTATGTTTGCTTATTACATAATTTGCTATGGTGAATATAAGTCTCAGTCATTTAATTTGATTGGACATTTTTCCTGTTTTTAAGAATCCTCATTTCCTAGGATTATTTTTTGCAATCCAGTGGTGTTGGTACTGCTACTGTTTTCCTTTTAAAAGTGGACATCTAACTCATCACTTATAAAGTACCAGCACCATGCTACGTTAACTGTAGCTATGTGGTGTGGTTTCAGAATATGTTGTGGTGTGAGAAAATGTGGTTAATATTATAATGTCCAGTTCGTAGTAGTTGAAAACATGCTCCTTTTTTCTCCCTTTTTTTTTACTCTCTTTGATACATTGGTATTCTTCCTGCTGTTGTAGAACATTTGGTTTTCTTATTGCTTTTCTATAATTTCTTACTGCTTTTCTACACCAAATGCTTGTTGTTCTCTTGTTTTTTTGATCGACCTCAGCCTTTGTCTTTTCTCTATTCTCTATCCATTAAAAAAAAGGTAGTAGTTCTTGGTTCAATTCCTCTTTGGTAGCTGGTTTTGCTAGATATATATGCTTTGTATGGTGGTGGCTATACATATAAACTTTTGTTTACTTGAAGGAATTATACATACCAATATTTCATTATCCTAACATAATGTATAACCTTAATTAATTTCCTGGACATGATACTACTCCTACAATAATAATCAATCTCATAATTTCTATATCTCTAAGAAATGATGTTGTATTTCACTTATGACTATTGAATCTGGAAAGTATAGTCTAACAAGGTCATCTAATGTTTGGTTTAATGCATAACTAATACATATTTACAAAAATAGTGGGGATTAGGCAGGCTTTTCTCTTCTTCAAGTCAATTTTGGCAGTATGTATGGTCTTATATGCTTAAATAAAGTTTTTTTTTATTATTCCTTGCCTTTTTGGATGTCCATTAATGACACTTACTGCTGTTCTTTGCACATTAGTTGAAGCTATGTTTGTTATTCTTTGCCTTTTTGGATGTCCATGTGCTTCTATTTTTCACACACCAGTTGAAGTTATTTTTATATTCTTTGCCTGGATGCTTATTTATTGCCTTTTCCTACCGTTCTTTCCACATAAGTAGGAGTTGTCCTTATGATTCTTTGCCTTATAGATGACCACTTTTACTGTTATTCTTTCTGCATCAATTGAAATTATGCTTGTGATTTCTTGGCTTTTGGTTGTTCATTTGTTGGCTTGGTCTACTGTTCTTTACATAACTTCTTACCTAATCCTTACCAGATTTGCTAGAAATTATGGATAATTAAATTCTTAATCCTTCCAATCCAAACAAAAAACTCCTTTTTCCTCATTATAATATAAGAAACTTGTATTATCTTTGCTTGTATCCAAACACTATTAGTTTTTACAAGGATATTAATTTCAAACCCCTAATTGTAGGTGTAGTTTTGTTGACTGCGTAGAAATGCTATGCCTCAATCACTCTTTCTTGGTGCCATCTTGTTAAGTGTACTAAGACTTTACATCGTTACAACCTTACAGGTTATGGATCCAGTACCTACACAAATAGTGATTCCTTTCCACCCTTTGCTAAAACAGATTACTGCATGTCTCAGCTTTCCTGATCCTATGTATCAGTTTCTAGATGCTTCTAAGAACAATGTGTGTGTCTCTATGATGACAGACTGCGGTCCTATTGCTTATACTGGTGGGAAGGCTGGGAAGGTAGAAGAGTCTTGTGAAAAGGTCGTGCAAAAAGCTGTCAGGGACCTTATGGAGAAGTATGAAGCGTATGTTGAAGATATTACATCTATTAAGAAAGAGGTGTTTGGACGGTGTGCTGCCATGTATCGTTTGAAGCAAGTGGAATTAGAGCGTGTTGATGAAGGGCTCCTAAAGATTGCTTTTCATGAGAGCTTGTCTGATAGTGTTTGTAGTGCAAGCAAGTATGTGAGTGTTGATTTTGTGTCGGTCTTATAGACTGTTTTTAAATCAATTGACATAGCCCTGACCAATACACTTCCTGGTTCACTGTGACACCACCAAAGAATGCTTATGGTTTTGAATGCATCTTTGGTCATTGTTGTGCTACCGTTTGCTGCAGCCAAACAAAGCCTTGCCAAAAAGGCTATTTGCCACCTCATAGGTTTTTAGGCTTTGAGGTTTTTGATGCAAATTATACCTCCACAGGTTATAAGTTTGATGCTGCTTTGTGTCTAGTTTGCATTACATGTAAACCCTAGTCAGTCTTCGGACTATAAAAGTCAGTCTTCGGACTATAAAAGTCAGTCCTAGGACTATAAATTTTCCTACATCTAATTTGCATTATATGAGTTCAGTCTTAGGACTATAAATTTCCCTAGGTCTAGTTTGCATTATATGTAAACCCTAGTCAGTCTTCGGACTATAAAAGTCAGTCTTAGGACTATAAATTTTCCTACATCTAATTTGCATTATATGAGTTCAGTCTTAGGACTATAAAATTTCCCTAGGTCTAGTTTGCATTATAAGTAAACCCTAGTCAGTCTTCGGACTATAAAAGTCAGTCTTAGGACTATAAATTTTCCTACATCTAATTTGCATTATATAAGTTCAGTCTTAGGACTATAAAATTTCCCTAGGTGTAGTTTGCATTATATGTAAACCCTAGTCAGTCTACGGACTATAAAAGTTCATCCCCTAAGTCTAGCGAAGCTAGCATAGGCAATCTTTCAGTCTGTTTGCATAGTCCAGTCCAGTCCATGTCTGCATTTACATATAGTCAGGCCCATGTCTCCATCATGGTCAAGTCTACACTAGTCCAAACCATAACCATTTCCATTTCCATTTCCATTTCAAAATCATTTCCCATTTTCATTTCCACTTTTGTTTCTCATTTCTCATCTTCATTTCTCATCTCCATTTCTCATTTCGAAAGCATCATTTCTAAAAATTTACGAGGTCCATTCGATTTCTGTTCAGGACAGGTCGTGAGATTATAACTTGGGAACGTCCGATAGAGAGGCAACAAGGTCGACCTACTCTTAGACTTGTCAAACGCATCCTCACATTTTCAGACGAATCCTCTGACTCTTCTGAAGCATCATCTGCAATGGGGGAAACTAATGAACAGCTCAGTGCCATTATGGCCCAACTTCAAATGATGAACTCACGTCTTGAGGACCAAGACAAAGAGATTAAGGCACTAAGGGAGAAGCTAACTGAAGAGGACGAGCAAGGCGACACTTCACCACCATTCAAAACCAACACAGATTTGAGGTTTGAAAAACTCGAGCAATTGATCCAGTCAATTCCTGCGCTCGAGGGTCAGGCTCATGGCCATGACATCATTGATCCTGAATTGAGGGACAAGCTCCCTAAAAAGGTAACATTGGGTGACCTCCTAAAATTCAAGGGGGTCGAAGACCCAGAGGACCACTTGAGAGCATTTTCCATCTCTATGGCTCTTAAGGGCATGAGCAAGGACCTGTTTGCTTATGTCTTTCCTTTAACCTTGGATACACATCCATCTAAGTGGTTCAGATCACTAAATAAAGCCAAGCTGAATGACTGGGACTATATCAGAGAAGAGTTCCACAAACAATACATATACAATACTCAGCTTCCTATTGGCCTGCGTGAGCTGGAGTTGACTAAACAAAACTCCAACGAAGACTTCGTCACCTTGCTTAATAGGTGGAGGGAAAAAGCCGCACAAATGACTAACATGCCATCTCAAGAGGATCAAGTCCGAATGGTGATCCGTAATCTACAGCCTAAGTACGGAGAACATATTAAATTCCAACCTATAGAGTCTTTCACGAAGCTCTATAAGGTAGGCTTGTTGATTGAGGAAGAGGTACAAGCCAACAAGAACAAGGGTTCCAACAACAACAACTCTTTCAAGAAGAGTAGTAACAACCCTTCTAGCTCTAATGTCAATGCCCTAACTACTGAAAAGGGAGGATATCAAAAGCCTCAACGAACATTCACTCCCTTGGGCATGACTTTGGAAGAAGCCTTCACTAGGCTTCATGCAAAAGGAGCAATACAGCCTATCAGTCCCACTCCAGTCCCGGCACCTGAAAATAGGCACAAGAAGTGGAACCTTAATGCCTATTGTAAGTACCACCGAGGGAATGGACACCCAACATCTACGTGTTGGGCCTTTAGGAATACTCTGCAAGACATGGTTGAAAGTGGCAGACTTCCGATCCCGCCGGCAGCAAAAGTCAATAACAATAGCAACCCCTTGGGAATCTTCTCAACAGTGCAGGAGGCTTAGTCATTTATCGCTAGTTTTCTAGGTTGAGTCGGAGAGTCCCTCCCTAGCTCCTTCATTTCCTTTCCAGTCGAGTCTATGTCATATAGGTTTTTACTTCTAATAAGCCTTGTTTCATTCATTTTCAATTAATAAAATAATCGCATTTTCTTTTCACTTTCATTGGCCTTCCATCGTTTTTATTTATGCTTCTAATTCAATGATGAAACTCAAATCACCTAATGAACTTGACTAATAATAATAAAAGGAAATCTGAAACAAAAATAAATGAAAATACAAAAATGAAAAAATGGACATACATTGGATCAGGAGTTATTCCCCTCTCCCTTCCATTGCCTTTCATAAGCCATGCTCATACAACTAAGGAAAACCAAAAATCCTTTAAACCATCATCTCCATGATACTTAACCAAATAATCCCTCCATTAACCAAAGCTCCACAAATATCCTTCAAGCCTTCCCATACCTTAAACCAAACTCGTGTGCAAGCTTCAATACATTACAAAAATATCAATGCCAGGCAAAAACAACAAAAAAGTGAATAAAAAATAAAAAGTGCGAAAAAAGCAAAAGCAAAAGCAAAACACACAAAAGTGCTAAAAGAAAAAGCCAAAGGCAAAGAAATAAAAGTCAAGCTAGTGGGCTTGCACACAAGTTCTACCCCTCATTCAAATCCTTCAATCCATCAAAACCCTTAACCTTTAATCCAAATCCATGACTCTTCATTCCTCTAACCAATTAAGCCTTCATCAAAACCTCAAGCCTTAAACATTTCAACCTTTCATCAATCCTAACTCCTTTTTCAAGGTATGTCCAAGCCCGCTAGGTTGAAAACCCGAAAGGGCGGCCTAGGCAAAAGTTAGGGCACGAAAAAAATAATATAATAAAAAAAAGAAATCAGATCCAGAACTGCGAATGGTCTGATTCCACAAGGATACGTAGGAATCCTCATCTCGAGGTCTGACCGCTTCAATAAAATAAAATTAGTCAAAGTCTAATGATTTGACTTTCTAGAATTTAGGAGCATAATCTCTTTCTAGATCCCGACATAGACTCAAGTCTGAACCTAGCCTCGTCAAAGCCTTTTCCCACCTACACTTATTTAAGTCACATATATAAACCTTTTTATTTTTCAATCCAAGCTCATCTTGTCCCTGAAGGACTCTCCGACAATTCCATGGTTTCTGGCGATATTTGACTTTGCCTAATCATCTTCCCAAAGAAGAATCCCAAGTACAATCCCCAGCGACAACTTGCAACGTTCAACACAGATCAACTACATTCCAATATCAGATCAAGTACATTTCAATCAAGGCTCATAATGCCTAATTCAAGGCAAGCTCACCCAAAGTGGGGGCTTCCTACGTGTGGTGGTTCCTCCAATTCAAAACAAACTCCCGAGAAGTTGTAATCCGCGGACTTCGTTTACCGACCCTAAATCATTTGCTAAAAACGATTTCGAAAATCATTGCATTATTGCATCACTATTGCTTATGTGAGTTGTTTGTACCTATCTGCTAACATCTTTCCCTGCAGGTAATCAGATTGCTTGTAGTTATTGTCATGCATACTAACTTTGTTTTGCATAGACCGGCGGTTATAGATCAGTTCTAAACTGCAGAGCGTTTAGAATCGTTCTCTGTCCCGACACCGTATACTTTGACTATCGGTTTCCTAAACCTTAGTCAAAGTGGGGGCTTCTGTAGACACATAATCGTGTCTCCCCGTTTAAGGATCCGATGATGAAACATAATGTGGTCTTAATTAGTCTGATCCAAGGGCAGCGCAGTCCGAAGAGCCATTCAAAACCATTTCGAAAAGTGTTAAAATCCTATTTTAAAGCCCAATTAATTATTCATGATAATTAATTGTATTTGAGCCCAATTGTTTGAAAAGCCCAATTAATTGATAATTAATTGATTTATTTTAATAAATAATTATTTTCAAAAGTTATATATTTTTTAAGTTAAGATCAGATTTTATCCCGTAAAATCAGATATCCGTAATTAAAGGATAAAAGAAATCTTTTTAAACGCGTTTTAAATAAGGCTGGAAAAGGCACGGCAGGAGCCAGGCTGGTGCGCCTAGCGCACCAACCTGCGCCTGGTGCACGTCCATGCGTCAGGCAGCTTTGTCCACGTGTCAGGTGCACTAATCTGCACTTGACACGTGGATTTCTAACTCATTTAGAGTCCTGCGTCAAGCGCGGCTCTCTGCTTGAGACGCGGATTTTCTTTCTTATCTTTTTCAAAGCGCGTACCACGTGTATACTTTTTATTAGTCATGTCGCGTCATACGCTTGCCACGTCAGCTGCGCCTGACGCAGTAGGCGCGTGAGGCGCAATGCCGTTTTCCCTATAAATAGGCCTGATTTCTGAATTGATTTAAAAACGGATTTTTCACATTAACACACTTCGAACTCGACAAATACTTTACGAATTCTCTCTACGAACTACAAAACTTTTCTAAAAAACTCATGATTTCAAACACAAATACATTCAATCTACATACTTTCAGACATTCAGATTTTCAGGCTTCACGATTGCTCGTCCCAAAGGTTGTCAATCTCGCAAACCCAAGCCACGGTATAATCCTGAGGGTCCATAAATAAATTATTTTTATGTTGAAGTTACTAACAGTTTTATTTCCTGATGTAGATCTTTAATATAAAATCGCTCTACTGTATATTCTAAACCTTTTCCCTATTTTTTTTATCTCTTTTCATATATTATTATATGCTTGCCTTATCATTATATGCATATTATATGATTGTCCCTGCTTTATTACTTTTATCACCCCACATGTTATTTTTGCTAATCAAAGACCTAAAGAACTGTTCTAACATTAATCAGATTTATTTGGACAACTTGTTAGGTTCCCTGTAATACTGGTTGCATAATAACTTGTCACTAAAAATTAGTCTTTTATGTGTTTCCTGAACCTACTTAGGCTAAATATTTTTAGGGTGTTTAAAACATTATTTGATTATTCTTTGGCATAACATCTGCAATGAATCGATATTTAGTAGAGGCCAACTTTGGGCGAATGTGGTTCATTATGACTATATTCGTACCCTCACCCCCGAACTACATATTTGGTTCATTTTGACCATCTATGGAGTCATGACGGGGAAATCTACATTGGATAATTTGTCCCTATGATTATCCTATATCCAATTAGGTTTATGATTCTTCCTAAAAAAGAATTGTTGGCGACTTCTTTCAATACAAAACAATTTTCAATAAAACCTTAACACCGTGTAGGCTAAATAAAAACACGCCTACACTAACAGAACTAGAAGTCTAAATAATTAACACTTTCCCGGAAGCCATGATCCATAGGAATAAGTACACATATGTGAAACAGATTGTGATTCCACGACGCTTGTGGATGTGTAGTGCAAAGTACAACCGTTGTATAGCAAAAATCGTTAGAAGATGCTGCAGATTTTGGGACCCAACGCTTCGTTGAAGTTTTCTTAGCTCATAGGACAACAAAGTTCGTAGCTTTGGTAGTTGTACAAGCCAACGATTTAATCGGTAAAGTCTCTTGAATGTCAAAGATTGGATCTTGGGGAGTGGTACAATTCAAAGAGTCATTCGTACAAGGTGCTGGATCCAACTAGATAATTGTTGCCTTCGGTTCTGCCACGTCTTGTGTTAAGAACAAGGCAAGTTCTTCCTTGGAAACGTACTCTTCATTGGGGCATTGATGTTCTTCGTGTCTAAGACCTTGACACTTCAAACAACGAATCCATGTTGTTGGGAGGACGGCTGCAATAGATGCAGTCTTAGGTGCGTTGAACTGTTGCTCGAATGCGAGACAAAACTTAATAAATGTGACATGTATTTCTGCTACCCGAGCAATTAGGTCATCCATGAAACAGTCGTGGTTATGATGCAGCAGGCAGATGCGGTGTCATGGAAGTTTAACGCTGCACAGAACCCGTCACTTATTAGAACGTTATAAAATTTTGACAAAACAAACCTCAAGATGTTAGAAGTTCAACGAGCCAAACATCATCGAATTCCGATGTGACACGCTCTGTCATGCGCCGTATCAATCTAATGGTATCAATCTGGGCGACAGAAATTTGACGCAGATATAATGGATTGCTGCGACTTCGTTACTAGTTCAAATGTGCTCAAATTTTAACACAAGATAGATCTCTATGTTAGCTTTCCAACGAACCAAGAAAATCTGCATTCCGCCGTGTAATTTATCCACACGAACAGATTTATCGGACTGGAAGTAGAATCAGATGCAAACAGCAGAATAGGACTAGCAGATTGTGTTTGACGAATCAGCCGCCACACCACTTGATGTGGATCTTGAAACAAGATGCACGGATTTTAGGCTCTTTGATGTAGTTTAGTGGCTTTTTTTAAGTTTCTTGATTTAAAGTTGCAATCTTTATTGAAATTTAGTGCAAGAACCGAATTATTTGATGATGAACAACAAATAAATTCGAAAATTAACAAAGGGATATGAAGAATTTCAACTAATCCAAGTTAAAACTCAGCTAGGGTTTGGATTCACTCCTGAAACGGTTTGGATTCTCTCCAGAAAAAATTAATTCATACAAATTAAACTCAAAACTCATAATCCTTTTCATTGATGGTCGAAATCAGCAATATATAGATTATAAAGAAACCTAACCTTATTAGAACTAGTAAAGCATAAAGGATAATTAAAAATAACAAACTAACAAATCTATCATCACACGCCTAAGTGATGAATCACACGCCTAACACATTAAACTCCTAATGCAAATCAAACTCTAAACAAAATAAAGTCCTAATGTAAAACAAACTCTTAACAAGATAAGAAGTAAAACACCTAAATTACGTACATGCATAGAATTCTAACAGAACTAGAAGTCTACATAATTAACACTTCTCTTCCACATCAGAACCATCATCCGATGGTTCATATACATACTTATTAAACTCATTCTATTCTCAACCATTTTAGGAAAAAGAAACTCATGCTCTCCTTTCCTAAAATTTCCAACGATTCCATCTTCAATATACCAAAACTTCCATTTCAACCAAAATTTAATTAGCTACCACACCAAACCGATTCTAATGTACCCTCTCTGAATGCTCCAAAAAATCATGCCATCATACAGATAATTAAATTAAAGACATCAAGTATTTATCTTCTCAAATTTTAAAAAAATTTGTTAAAATGCGTTATTCTGCCATGGTTCATCAATGATGGTTTTAATATCAAAGATACAATCTTTTGATGTTTAACTTTTGAGGGTCCCACAACAAAATGTTTGGATCATTTACAAAATCGAAATGGCATTTCATGAATGTGAAGGAGATAGATTTAAATGGAGTTCGGTAGAAGTATTTCAATGGGTAATTGCATAGCTTTCGTGCAAATATTATCAGTACATTATGTCATCCTTTGCTAATGATTAACTCACTTGACTTCTTTTTTTTTAATCTTAAATTAGTTCAATAAAACATGTAAAACTCAAAATAAAATTAGTAAACAATATTAGAATTATTTTTGATTTTAGGTGCAAAGAAACTAATCTGATGGGGTTTCTCGGCTCTCCGGTTGTCGTACCAACACTGTGGTGGCTAAATAACCACTGTTCTTCTCTATTCTGAATTGGTTTTTTTATGAAATCTATATTATCGATCGTATATGACATTGGGGTTCCCAAAAGCTAATTGATTTCTTTAATTTAAAATTAATTGTCCTTTGCATCTTTTAAAATGTGTACGATTAATCGAGAACCAAGAAATTACCATATTTCTTTTTTTAACAATATTGGATGAGCTTAAATTAGGGATTCACTCATGGAAGTAATTGATTTATATCCCAGAGTAACAGTTTCTTTCAAAATGTATGGGCTTGATGATGAATGCATTTAATGCTATTGAATCACAAGATTCATTTTCGGAAGTTAAAAGCAATCTGGTATTATTGCCTAAAATCATCAAATCTCGATTAGTGGACTTTCTTAGCATTGACACGTGGCATGCTAATGGAATGCTTTGTAAACCTTGGTGCAATGAGAAGTGAGGAAGCTTAATGGCTTGCCACATAAGACTTTGTATTTTGCTTTAGATAATTATATAAATGTCTTATAGTACTTTTTACACTTTGCTAAGTTTTATATCATTACACTATATAAAAGAGAAAAGTTCCCAACACAGCAGTGTGCGGATTCCCTTGCCCTTGCTTCCTTTCTCAAATCACGAAACTGCCATCCACCTGAATTTCAAGGTTGAGTTGGTTGAGTTTCTATTTTATTTTTCGCTCCTTTTTTCTTTCCTTCCTTTTTCACTTATCTTCTCTGCTAAAGCTTAGCCATCATATTTTGCTGGGTTTGCGTTGGTTGAAGTTGGTGCTTGTTGGTGTTGACTATCCACAATCCACCACCAGGGGCTGAGTGCTAAATTCGACAGGCTTGATTCTTATATCTGAATTGAGGAGGCAATGGATTTGTAAAGAAGGCGGAACTTCACAAGGAATAGAGGTCCTTCCTCCATTGGCAGAAGTGAGCTCCTAATTTTAAAGCTTTTTAGTTTTCCATTCAAATTGTGTTTTTGATTGCATCTATTGCCCTTCATTAGTTTGTTGTTCATGATTGTTGAAACCATCTTCCCTTCAATTTCCAGTTGCTATATTTCAATGTTAGGTTAATGTTAGGGTTTTAGCTTAATAAATCTTAGAAATTTCTAGATATGATTTTACATGCCTGCAAAATTAGGGACTTTGTAATTGATGATTCTTTTTACTATTATGTTGGTTGGACTTTGTTAGTTTACTAATCTAATCACTTCTTAAAAAAGTTGTCTAAATGTCTTATGTTTGCTTATTACATAATTTGCTATGGTGAATATAAATCTCAGTCATTTAATTTGATTGGACATTTTTCCTGTTTTTAAGAATCCTCATTTCCTAGGATTATTTTTTGCAATCCAGTGGTGTTGGTACTGCTACTGTTTTCCTTTTAAAAGTGGACATCTTACTCATCACTTATAAAGTACCAGCACCATGCTACGTTAACTGTAGCTATGTGGTGTGGTTTCAGAATATGTTGTGGTGTGAGAAAATGTGGTTAATATTATAATGTCCAGTTCGTAGTAGTTGAAAACCTGCTCCTTTTTTTCTCCCTTTTTTTTACTCTCTTTGATACATTGGTATTCTTCCTGCTGTTGTAGAACATTTGGTTTTCTTATTGCTTTTCTATAATTTCTTACTGCTTTTCTACAACAAATGCTTGTTGTTCTCTTGTTTTTTTGATCGACCTCAGCCTTTGTCTTTTCTCTATTCTCTATCCATTAAAAAAAAGGTAGTAGTTCTTGGTTTCATTCCTCTTTGGTAACTGGTTTTGCTAGATATATATGCTTTGTATGGTGGTGGCTGTACATATAAGCTTTTGTTTACTTGAAGGAATTATACATACCAATATTTCATTATCCTAACATAATGTATAGCCTTAATTAATTTCCTGGACATGATACTACTCCTACAATAATAATCAATCTCATAATTTCTATATCTCTAAGAAATGATGCTGTATTTCACTTATGACTATTGAATCTGGAAAGTATAGTCTAACAAGGTCATCTAATGTTTGGTTTAATGCATAACTAATACATACTTTACAAAAATAGTGGGGATTAGGCAGTTTCTTCTCTTCTTCAAGTCAATTTTGGCAGTATGTATGGTCTTATATGCTTAAATAAAGTTTTTTTTTTATTATTCCTTGCCTTTTTGGATGTCCATTTATGACACTTACTGCTGTTCTTTGCACATTAGTTGAAGCTATGTTTGTTATTCTTTGCCTTTTTGGATGTCCATTTATTGACTGGTGCTTCTATTTTTCACACAGCAGTTGAAGTTATTTTTATATTCTTTGCCTTGATGCCTATTTATTGCCTTTTCCTACCGTTCTTTCCACATAAGTAGGAGTTGTCCTTATGATTCTTTGCCTTATAGATGACCACTTTTACTGTTATTCTTTCTGCATCAATTGAAATTATGCTTGTGATTTCTTGGCTTTTGGCTGTTCATTTGTTGGCTTGGTCTACTGTTCTTTACATAACTTCTTACCTAATCCTTACCAAATTTGCTAGAAATTATGGATAATTAAATTCTTAATCCTTCCAATCCAAACAAAAAACTCCTTTTTCCTCATTATAATATAAGAAACCTGTATTATCTTTGCTTGTATCCAAACACTATTAGTTTTTACAAGGATATTAATTTCAAACCCCTAATTGTAGGTGTAGTTTGTTGACTGCGTAGAAATGCTATGCCTCAATCACTCTTTCTTGGTGCCATCTTGTTAAGTGTACTAAGACTTTACATCGTTACAACCTTACAGGTTATGGATCCATTACCTACACAAATAGTGATTCCTTTCCACCCTTTGCTAAAACAGATTACTGCATGTCTCAGCTTTCCTGATCCTATGTATCAGTTTCTAGATGCTTCTAAGAACAATGTGTGTGTCTCTATGAGGACAGGCTGCGGTCCTATTGCTTATACTGGTGGGAAGGCTGGGAAGGTAGAAGAGTCTTGTGAAAAGGTCGTGCAAAAAGCTGTCAGGGACCTTATGGAGAAGTATGAAGTGTATGTTGAAGATATTGCATCTATTAAGAAAGAGGTGTTTGGACGGTGTGCTGCCATGTATCGTTTGAAGCAAGTGGAATTAGAGCGTGTTGATGAAGGGCTCCCAAAGATTGCTTTTCATGAGAGCTCGTCTGATAGTGTTTGTAGTGCAAGCAAGTATGTGAGTGTTGATTTTTTGTCGGTCTTATAGACTGTTTTTAAATCAATTGACATAGCCCTGACCAATACACTTCCTGGTTCACTGTGACACCACCAAAGAATGCTTATGGTTTTGAATGCATCTTTGGTGATTGTTGTGCTACCGTTTGCTGCAGCCAAACAAAGCCTTGCCAAAAAGGCTATTTGCCACCTTATAGGTGTTTAGGCTTTGAGGTTTTCGATGCAAATTATACCTCCACAGGTTATAAGTTTGATGCTGCTTTGTGTACCCATACATAGGAGAGCTACTTGTCTCTATAAGAACGTGTTATGGGACTGAAAGAAGATCTCAATCCCTCTTTGCTTCTTGTAGAGCAAGATAGTCTTACTCCTCGAGAACCTGAATTTCATATACCTTCTGTTGCTACTCCTCCACTCCCTCCCAAAAAACTCAAGTCCCAGCCGGCTATTGTAAGCCCTATTGTTGCTGATGCCTTTGAAACTGAAGTACTGCTTTATTTCTCAAGCCTACCAGAACTTGATACTGTTTTTAAGCGTACCAAGTTTGTCTAAACGTCGCAGGAACTTATGTCCCGTTAAAGTACTAGGATTAGGCCCCCATGTCATAGTTATTTTGGGTACTATAGCTGCGGAGGGCATACTTGTCCTGTTAGATGTTTTTGTATTATGCAACCATGTAGTAGTATTATTAGTTATTTGCCATTGAAAGTGTTAGTTGCCATGTTCTACTCTGTATGTCACTCACCTCTGGTGTGATGGTGTGTGAATGCTTTGGGTTTGTACCTCTTAGACTATGATGTATTTCTCCACGATTAATGAAATAAATCTGTTTTTGAAGTTAGCTCTTAGTCTCTCTTCTTTTATATGTACTAGTTGTTGCACCGCGCGCCTACGTGCGCGGCACTCCAAAATTGTGTAATTGCGATAAATCCGAATTAGGCTAGATCTAATTAGCATGTTGAAAGTGAATGCTCTATGATGTTTGATACTTGCACTTGCAATGTTGGTTTTATGTGACAAAGCAATTAATTAGGGTAAACACACATTTTAATTTTCCTAAAGTTGTTAACGGAAGAGTATAATTGCTTCTAAAAATCAAAATTTAGTGAAGTTCATGTGAAAAGCGTGTGAACCATTGAAAGGCGTGTGATATTTGTGGTCCCCCAAGTTAGTGAAGTTCATGCAAAGAAGCCAAGATCATAATGTGCTAATGATTCATGTTACATAATTGGCTGAGATTAGTTTGACGTTTTGACAAAACATAAATAAATTTTAGAAAACTTTTTATGGGGAGCATCCAACAATGGATTGAGAGGGTGATTTATCACCATTGTTGATGCTCTACTTTTCAAGATATAAAAATAATTAGCAAAAGTGAAAGCATTCTAAGTGGTGATGCGGCTTATTATTTGCTATTGACAGAAATAAATCGGTTATATTTTGCAGCAACAATCATCTTGCAATTTATGAAAAATAGAAATCTAACAAGAGCATCTGACATGATACCTAGAATCTGGTTAAATTCACGTATAATGATCAAATGCATAAGCTGTTAAAAATTCAAAAAAAATTGAATTGATTTTCCAAAAACTCAATAAGGTTGTTCATGACCTAGCTCATGGCTCGCCTTGGGTTATTGGTAGAAAAGTTTGGTTAGTTAATTTTTCTTCTTGTACTTTGTTGCCTCAGAATATTTCTATGAATCTTATCTAGTTGCCCTGTTGGGCTTTCCCTCTCAAAAAAAAAAAGTAGCACCTTGCTAAATAGAGGTGATAGCACATATATAGCATGGCAAGTGTTTTGATGATAGCCTACTATTTTGAATATAGAATGATGTATTTCGTATAAAATGGCAGAGCAAAATTTTTTTTTTAAGGTAAGATGAAGGGGACTCGCTTGAGGAGAGATAAGGGGAAATCCTCAAATGAGTCCCATGAGGTTTGATCGCTAGACCTCATGAATATGAGATGGGGAGCGATGCCACTACTCCACCACCTCAACCTCAAATGGCTAACTATTAAAGCAAAAATTATTCTTCTCAACATTTTTGTAGGCTCAATGCATCATTGCTTAGTAATGGATTTGATATTCAATGGGAAATATTTTGTCCCTGATAGTGAAATGAATCACTCCTTAGTAATGTAAATTATCTTTAAATATACAATTCAAGTAGGATTTTTAATATAACCTACTCTATATTTCGACAATTCCAAATTAGGAATTTTTCTAAGTAACACCTATTACAATAAAACATAAAAAGCTACAAGCCTTTCACGGCCAATATATTCCCCTTTTTTGGGATCACATTACAAATGCAACTCTTTAAGTTTATCTAACATAAAATACCTTCAATATTTAGCTAAGTAACAAAAATCTAATGTTGACTAATGTCCTCGCCATGAATATCTAACACAAAAAACCGTCAATATTTAGCTAAGTAACAAAAAATAATGTTGACTAATTGTCCTCGCCATGAATACACATCCCATAAACCTACAAAATGGAATCAAACTCCTATCAATTGTCATACGCAATAACAAACCAGAAAGTGGAGATGGTATAATCAGTTGAGATATATGAACACATAACTAATAAGTCCATCGTCTAGACTATAACCAAGTTCAATGAGCATATAATTAATAAAAAAATATAAAATTTGTCTTCGAATTTATG
This sequence comes from Beta lomatogona, assembly GCA_947646795.1. Lineage (NCBI taxonomy): Eukaryota > Viridiplantae > Streptophyta > Magnoliopsida > Caryophyllales > Amaranthaceae > Beta > Beta lomatogona. The sequence continues at coordinate 4,969,056 of CANSNZ010000942.1, forward strand.
AAATAGATGTTACAATCTCTACCTCAATGCCTTGATCTCTTACTATAAACAATACGGTTTTATCACCTGATACCCCCGAGTTTTCAAAAAATTCACCATGTACCCTCCATGGTTTCAAAATTCACCAGGTACCCCTCAGTTTCAAACTAATACACTCAGATACCCTTAATGACTACCGACGTTAACCGCCGTTAGTCATTAACCCTAATTTTATGTTCTAAACCCTAATTAACCCCATAATGCTAACCTTAATCCTAACCCCTACCTCTAACGCTAACCCTAAACCCTAACCCTAACCCTAACCCTAACCCTAACCCTAACCCATCCTCCCACCACCCGACTCCCCACCACTCCCACCCCCCACCACCCGCTCCCAGCTCTCCCTCCACCCCGGCCACCTTCCCCACCCTAGCCCTCCCCCCTGACCGGCCCCCTTCCCCCCGCCCCGCGCCGCGTCCCTTCCCCGCCACCGCGCGACCCGGCGGGCCCCCACCCCTCCCTCACCACCGCGGCCCCCTCGATTTGAAGCAGCCCCCGCCCTCCCCCGACCCCGCGCCCCCACAGCACCACCCCCTTGCATTTTCGCACCCCACCCCCCTCCTCGGCGCCGCTTTGTGCGCGCGCAACCCCCAACCCCTGTATTTTCTTCTTCCCTCTCAATTTTCGCAATCCCTATACTCTGTGTTTCGCGGAAATTGGAGGAGGGTGTTGCTATGGGGGTGGGGGGGGAGTGCGAAAATGGAAGGGGGTGGTGTGGTGGCGCGAGGGTGAGGGGAGGGTGAGATTTCGAAAATCGAATGGGTGGGGGAGGGGCTGGCGAGGTTGCGAGGGTGGGGGGAGGAGGGTGGTGGGGCTGCGGTGGGGGGTGGGGATGCGGTGGGGGTTGGCTGCGAGGGGTAGGGTGGGGTGGGGTGGGTGGAACGAGGAGGGTGGTGGTTGGGTGGTAGTGGGGTTAGGGTTAGGGTTTCAAATTAGGGGTTAGGGTTAAGGTAGGATTAGAAGTTAGATGTTTGGGTTTAGTTAGGTTAGTTAGGTTTATTAGTGCTAATCACTAGTAGAATAATTGTTTATTCTTTGCGGTCATTAAGTGGCCTATTGCGGCGGTTTTTATTCTAGCGGCAATAAAGGGCGCAGCAATAGGTAATTAATATATTCTTTGCGGTTTTAAACCGCAGCAATATTTGAACATATTCTTTGCGGTTTCTTGCCAAAACCGCAGCAATATATTTATTTTTTATTAAAAACGTACAATGTATTGCTGCGGTTTTGGCAAGAAACCGCAAACAATATGTTCAAATATTCTGCTGCGGTTTAAAACCGCAAAGAATATATTAATTACCTATTCTTCGCGCCCTTTATTCGTCAAGCTGAAAAACCGCCGCAATAGGCCACTTAATGACCGCAAACAATAAACAATTATTCTACTAGTGATTAGCACTAATAAACCTAACTAACCTAACTAAACCCAAACATCTAACTTCTAATCCTACCTTAACCCTAACCCCTAATTTGAAACCCTAACCCTAACCCCACTACCACCCAACCACCACCCCCTCCGTTCCACCCACCCCACCCCACCCTACCCCCGCAGCCCCAACCCCCACCGCAATCCCCACCCCCCACCGCAGCCCCACCACCCTCCTCCCCCACCCTCGCAACCTCGCCAGCCCTCCCCCACCCATTCGATTTTCGAAATCTCACCCTCCCCTCACCCTCGCGCACTAAAGACACCACCCCCTTCCATTTTCGCACCCTCCCCCCACCCCCCATAGCAACACTCCTCCTCCAATTTCCGCGAAAACACGAGTATAGGGATTGCGAAAATTAAGAGGGAAGAAGAAAATACAGGGGTGGGGGTCGCGCGCGGCACAGCGGCGGCGCGGGGGGGGGTGCGAAAAATGCAAGGGGGTGGTGCCGTGGGGCGCGGGGTTGGGAGGGCGGGGGTCGTTCGAAATCGAGGGGGCCGCGTGGAGGGAGGGGGGGGGGGCTTGGCCGCGCGGTGGTGGGGAAGGGACACGGCGCTATGGGGGGGGGGGGGGGCTGGTTAGTGGGGGAGGGCTAGGTGGGGAAGGTGGCCGGGGTGGAGGGAGAGTGGGGAGTGGGTGGTGGGGTGGTGGGAGGGGGGGAGTGGGCGTGGGAGGACGGGTTAGGGTTAGGGTTAGGGTTAGGGTTAGGGTTAGGGTTAGGGTTTAGGGTTAGCGTTAGAGGTAGGGGTTAGGATTAAGGTTAACATTATGGGGTTAATTAGGGTTTAGAACATAAAATTAGGGTTAATGACTAACGGCGGTTAACGTCGGTAGTCATTAAGGGTATCTGAGTGTATTAGTTTGAAACTGAGGGGTACCTGGTGAATTTTGAAAACATGGAGGGTACATGGTGAATTTTTATTAAAAACGTACAATGTATTGCTGCGGTTTTGGCTAGAAACCGCAGCAATAGCTTGGCCTATTGCTGCGGTTATTGACCAAAACCGCAGCAATAGGTCCTGGTACAGGAAAAAAAATTTTTTTTTTTTTTTTGAAATTTCGCAATTAAATTTGAAAGATTAAAACCATGCAACTAACTCATCCACTATCCACCAAATTTGCAGACAAACTAAAAATTAAATAACATGAATTTCATTAATATATAAAGCTAAAAAAACTAATTACATAAATAATACAAAAGATCAAAAAGTAAAATGAAAAAGCAAAAATAACAAAACAACTATTACAACTTAATGACTAATTACAAAAATTATAATAAAAATAAAAAAGATAAGAAACTGACCTAAAATACGAAAAAAATAAAAAAAAATCCTAAAACAAAATAATCTAAATACAGATCTAAAAAAACGAAAAAAATAAAAAAAAAATCCTAAAACAAAAAATCACAAACAGATCTAAAGAACGAAAAAAAAAAAAAAACGAAAAAAAAAACAGAGACGTTGTGGGCTGAGAAAAACAAAAGCAAAAATATCTGCAAATCATGGTCTCGAGTTTGCCGGAGCTCGACGACACGTTGTGGGCTGAGACTGCGAGAAACCTAAGGGCCAACCATCTGTCATCAACCCGCAGCCAGAATGTCAGACGGGCCGAAAGGTCGAACAAACTAAAAGGCCGAAAAGCTTGAAAGGTCGAACAAACTCGTCTTCAGCAAGGCCGAAAGGTCGAACAAACTAAAAGGCCGAAAAGTTGAAAGGTCGAACAAACTCGTCTTCAGCAAGGCCGAAAGCTTGAAAGGCCGAATTCGTCGACGGCAAACTCGTCGGAGATGGTGGTAGAGAAGGGCGAAAGAGATGGTGGTGAGGACGAGAGAAGGACGAAAGAGATGGTGGTGAGGACGAGAGAAGGACGAAAGAGGTGGTGGTGGTGGTGAGATCTGAAAAATGAGGAGGAATGAGTGAGGAGGGAGGGAGAAGAATGAGGAGGGAGGGAGAAGAATGAAGGAGGGCGGCTGGTTAAAAAAAAAATTAGGGATCAATTGAACCCTAGTTGCACCGTGTCTTATATTAAAAAAAATGGGGATATTGCTGCGGTTTTTTGTAAAAACCGCAGCAATATATTAAAATATTATTTTTTTAATATTATTTTAATATATTGCTGCGGTTTTTGCCAGAAACCGCAGCAATATATCTGGTCAAAAAGTCATTTTTTTTTCAAAAATTTTATGTTAAAACTATATTGCTGCGGTTTTTTGTCGAAACCGCAGCAATATCTTAATTTTATATTTTACCTTTTCTTTTTACGTGATATATTGCTGCGTATGGGTAAAACCGCAGCAATATCACCGCAGCAATAATCAATTATTCTACCAGTGAATTAGAGTTTAATGAGGTTTAAGGCTAACGGCCTTAACCGACGTTAGTCATTAGGGGCATGTCGATGTATTAGTTTGAAACTGAGGGGAACCTGGTAAATTTTGAAAACATGGAGGGTACCAGGTGAATTTTTTGAAAATTCGGGGGTATCAGGTGAAAAAACCGTAAACAGTATTTTCTTTATTGAATTTGAGTTATCCATCACAAGAAAAAAATTTCATCATTATTTAATTAACTTAATCCTATGGGTTCATGTAGCTTTGCCCACTTGATCAAAGGAATAACATAGAAAATGATAATCTAATTTGTTACTTAGTGTTACTCTGTTTTCTATTCCTCCCCCTACACTTCTCCCTATCCGTTCTTCCTTTTAATCCCTCTTTCTCCCGAAAGACTTTAATTACTTATTCATGTTACTCTAATCTCTCTCCCGAAAGACTTTAATTACTTACTCATGTTACTCTAATTTATTTATTAGAAAACTCACTCCAAAAATGATATCTTTAATTGCTTTATCTTACTCTTTTTCTCCCTCTCTTATACCACTCCCTCGCCATATCCATCATTATTTATATTTTATTGTTTATGGTCTCATGTACTACTATTTGATCTTGCTGACCTCAGCAAGTTAACAAAGCATTTTAAGTAGTAAAATAACTTCACTGTTATTTAGCAACCAATAAAAGTGCTCAAGTACCTTGAAAATCAATAATAGCTCTATTTGATTAAAATTATATTACGATTCCTTTCCCTAGGCATAACGCTTATACCTTTATGAAGATTTTTATTGCAACTTTATTATGTTCCTAGAACTTATGTCAATATTGAGCTTAAATGAACAATTGGACGTTTCCAAAGTAACCACACCAACTTCAAAAAGAACTCCAGAGCAACTGTGCCAAATAAAATTTTATAAAAAAAAACAAAAGAAAAAATATATATAGGCTAAATTAAAGCAAAAAATTGAGGCATACCAGAATAGTTACATTGACAAGGAGAAGACCACATAAGATAATCATAACACAATTTCGGAAGCAAACTAGAACTCATTTTAATCTTAACATGAAACTCTTAACCATCTAATAACTTAATAAGTAGTTATGGTAACATATTACAGACTTTAACAGGTTTCCAATAAGAAACTTATTCTAATTGTCTTAATTCTAACAAATACACCTAACAAGGAACACCTAACCATCTAAGTTGGCATTAACAATCACATGGAAACTGTCACGAACAGAGCAACAACCCAAAGAATAACTAAGATATGCAAATGCTATATGTTTGTTCTCCTTCTATATTAAATAAACCAGTACACAGTAGGAAAAAATTATTCTAAGGCATGGAATACATACTACGCATACAACATGATCTAAGAAAAATAATTTCAGCAATTTTAACATCCGTTTAATAATTATTATGCAATTTAGCCAAAAACGCACAAAACACCAATTAAATCAAATAAATACCAAAAATCATACGAAAATTATTTTTCTCTTTACAGTAATCACACAGCATGCATCAAGTATATTCATGTCAAATTTCGTCAATAATTTCATTCAAAAAAATATTTTAAATAATTCCTAGCGTAATAATCTAATACCGAATACTACTCTAATCACTATGGTTCTAAGATAACTACTAGTTACCTGGAACGTCGGGAGGAGAGCTGAGTCTAAAGAGATAGTTAAGAGCTACACATATAATCCAATTCCTCTTCTAACCCCAAGGCACAACGAACGAGAATTGAAGCAACCAGTCACTAGGCATTTTCTTCTTGAACGTTGATAAATCTCATGTCACACTGCTCTGTTCTGACCATGATTCCCGGTGATCAAAAGCTCAGATTCTAAATCGCTCCGGTAAGAGTGTATAACAAGATGTTATAAACGTTCTGTCCAAATTTGAAGATGATCCAACGGTTAGATCTCCGTCTACGTTTATTTTCGTGAAGGTGTGACAGGAAAAACCGGGTTGAACCTTTCTATTCTTTTCCTCTTCCTTTTCTCTCTTTCTTTTCTTGAAAACGGTGAGGGTTAAATGCAAATGATGCTGAACTTCTTTTTAATAAAAATTAGAATTTTATGGCAAGGAAAAATGAAGGGTTTAGGAGAATGATTAGGGGGGGTTATGGGGTTACAAACTACCAAGAGTCACCAATTAAAAGAAATGAAATAAAAGAGGAGAAACTTCTTCCTTCTCCCTCCCCATAGCCGGCTATCCAAGCCCAAGTACACCAAGAAGATTTCGGCCCAAGTCATCAAAGGTCCATGCATCAAAAGTCCGTCACGTGATAAATCGATAAATTCCTAGCCTAAACTTTGAAAACACTTAATAATGAAAATAACTCTAATAAATTATATTATAAATATAAATATAATAAACACATTAACACGCCACATGCGATGCAACATTTCATCACCCAAATCGGTCCAACAACATTACAAAAACGCTACGCGACAAAACAGCATCCTAAACGCCTAAACAAATAACGAAATTAATATAACCTTTAAAATAAATAACTAACAACTTAAAATAAATATATATATATATAAATATCACAACATATAAATATATATACACATTTTCACAACACGTTCCAAAATAATCTGAATAATAAATTGTTTATTTTTTTACGAAAAATATCATTTTAATGTAAACAAACACCAAAAATAAAGGGTGAAAATTACAGGGTGTTACAGTAGTCACTGGGATGATCACATCGCCTGCTTCCTTCTATGCTACATCGGGTGGAATAGCTGCCACGTTTATTTCTGTTTCCTTTCCTTTTGGTTATCTTCGCCTAGCAGAGAACTCCGCAGAACAACAAATGACCCATCAAAGGTATGACTAAAGAAAAAGCCACTGGTTTTCTGCTGTTGGTATGTCTTTTCTTTGATTGTTCATGGAAATTGTCTTCAATAAGCATTCAAATATTCAGTGACAGAATAGGATAGAACAGCCTAACTTTTTTGTGTTCCCTTTGGCCCCATTTATATACCAGAGATGATGTAATAGAAATCCGAGGCTCGAATCTCATATCATGCTATAAAATGCACCACCAGGGTCCTAAGCGTCTTAATACTTACTGAGTTTACTATAATTAGGATTCATTGACCGCTTGCTTAAGCTAAATTGATAAGTCATATCTGCACGAATGTCTATCATGGTTTGATTGTAATTTCATGTGGTACATGTTTTTGTAATTATAGAGCTTTCGTTGCACATATGCAGTCAGAAATGCTGTAAAATTAAGAATCCATGTGATTTTGTCATCTCTTCTAAGTTTGAATACAATATATATTGATAAAATTTGAGTGACTACAGTTTTTTGAGGTATGTAGTTCAGATGATTATCTCTTAAATTTTCAAGGAAAGGGGATAAACTCTTTAAATGCCTTAAATATGCAAATTTATCTATTTCTAGACTCACTCTTTAGCTTAGGCCTTTGTTTCTTCATGCATTGGTTATTATTTCACTCTTTTTTGCTTATTAAATGATCTTCTATTTAGATGATTTTTACCTGTATTTCATATGAGTTTTTAAGCTAAATACCAATGTCTAGAAATATCTATAAATTCTAGAGTCCTTTTTCATATTTAACTACAACTAGATGGCCTGCTTATCAGGGAATTGATTTGTAAGTGGCACATAGTCAAGCAAACATATGGTTTTCTATATCCTGCACTCACTTTTGGAGATTGCTTCAACACTCAGCACCACTTTTGCACACCATCCACTGGAGTATATTGAGCAATATGACTTATCACTATGGTGCAGAAGCTTAAGCTTATCCTGCCCAGCAGGCCTTTTTGGGTCCTCTGGTTAGTTCCCTACCTTGCTTTAGATTTGAACACCAAAGATAAGCTGCAATTGCACCTAATTTACTCTCATTTCCTGTCTCTTGTTTTTTTTTTATCTCAACAAACATCAGGTAATGGATGATTTTGGGGTTTCGATTTTATCACAATTGGTTCTGATTTTATCTGTTTTGTTAAAGGTTTTCGTTAATTTGTTAATTGATTCTTCCTTTTTTTAGTTCCATGAAATATTTAATTGTTCCTCTCATTTTTCTCTTCCATTTTATGAAATTTTTCAGCTCATTTTTCCAGATTTCCTCGCTTCTCGATTTCTAACTTGTAATTCCATGAAATCCCCAATTTTTCCTCTTTGCATTTTGGGTGACTCAGGGTTTAGAAGGCTGGATTTTGAGGGAAAAAAGGTTGCGCTTTGGCACTTGTAAGGTATGGTATTGTTTTCCCTGTTTTGCTTGTTTTCTTCATATTTTGTCCAGTTTACTTTTTTCAAATTTTCTCTGGTTTTGTAGCAACAGACGGAAGACAGATAGAGATCAAATGATGTAGTGAATTTTTGGAGCTAAGAAGCCCTTTCATTTTGTTACAGATGCTTCCGAACATGTATTGCTCTTTTTTGCTTTTGATTTTGTTAATACAGACTTCACGCTAACATTGTAAATTTCAAATGTAGAGATGTTTTGTAGGGTTTCCGAGTGGCTAATCTTTGGGAATGATTATATATTGATATATAATTTTGTTTGCAATAGCCTAATCTTTAGCTTCCGTTTGCTACTCTACTGATTTTTGTTTCAATTATCTTTCTGTTCGTTTTCAAGCTTTAGCTATGGATTTATAGTTTTCATCTCTTGAACTGAATATAGAAAATGCTAATCTATGGAGATGAATATACAAGGATGAATAAGAAAAAGGAAATTGATGCACATTGCTCTCTTTTCAATGATTGTGTATTCTAAGACTTCCAACAATGTGTACCTCTCATTTTTGGGTTTCATAAATGTCATGAAAGGCTATGAGTATGAGCAACTGTATCTCAGATTATCAGTGCCTTCATCCATCAAAATTAAAACGGTTGCTCCTCTTGTGCAAGTATGTTTTCTCTTTTGTTATCTTCCATTTTAAAACGATACTCATTTCATATTTTGCTAAAGCCTACGATAATGGTTCCATGTTCAATTATTAGAAGGATGTCTTATAAAATACTATCAACTAAAGTCTAAAGAATCTGTCTATTTGAGACAGAAGTTTCATCCATAAGGGGCCGTTTGGTTCACTATTTTTGGGTTTTAAGAAACGGAATCAATTATCGATTCCCTTTCTTCTTGTTTGGTTCAACCCCTCATCAATCCCTTACCATTACTTGATGGTAATGGATTCCCCCAAATTGTTACCTCCTCATCCCCCTCAAGTAACAAAATCCATTACTTTAAGGTAATGGTTACCCTTCATTTCCATTTCTTGGCTTGTACCAAACACTCAATAAAGGTAACCATTTTTGTTATCATTCCCCTTCTCTATTTGTATCTATTCCCTTTCTATTCCATATCTTGAACCAAACGACCCCTAAATCTGTCTCACTTTTCGGTCAATTTATTTCTCCTTCATAACCATGTCTCTGTGTGATGGACTGATGATCACATTCTTAATTGCAACTACTTTATTTTTGGATTTTTTTTTCAGTATAGGAGATGCTCGACAGTTTTGAGTTTGCTTGAGGTGATCCTTATTCTTTATGGGGTTCCCTTCGACCTGTAATACAATAGAATTATGGGCTATTTCAAAGAATATTCCTAGAAAAATACTATCCTATGATAGAAAAGGAAGAAGTGAAGAGGGGAGTGTAGAATTTGGAGACAAGGATGAAATCATGGATTTGTTGGTGTCAACATATTAGGTCCTATAGATACATTTTTGAGAAAAGTATACTTGATGCTATATAGAGATAATATGAATTGCTTTCCCTAAAGCCTTTATGCCTATTATTGATGTAACTTCCAACATTGTGATCGTCTGATGCTAATTCCTCTACTGAACTTAAGTCATTCTTAACTATGGGCAGGTAAATCATATACATGCAGGGCTTGCGGCTCCAGAAAGTGGATCTTGGCAAAGCGAAAACCAAGGTAAATAAAGTTTTCAATATAGATGAACCAAATTCATGATATAACTGTAATTACAAGTTTACAACCTTTCAAGTATTTGTAGATATATCTGAAAGTTCTCAGTCTTGCTATCCTAGATGTTTGCTATGTGGTTCTAACCTTTGTATCTAATTCAACAGGAGATTGTTTGTCCTATGCTGGAGATTCAAGCCCAAACCAGATGTTTTGTTGCAGTGAGGTAGATTATTCGTCTCAAATTTCCCTATTGACAATTAGTATATTGATTATCATTGCCTTAAAGTAGTGTCGCCTTTCTTTGAAATTATTATTGGATCTATGATGCACTTTTTGAAATTTCATCATCGTAATTTGTGACTATAATCTGCTTATGCAATCGTGATGTTTGTAGTCCAACATTTTGCTAACTATTTAGAATAATGGCGTGTGCATCTGGAATTTGAAAGGTTGGCTCAATGAAATCAATTTTGGGTGCTGGTTATTGTGGTTACTTCAAACTGCTTTCTTCTTCTCTATCCAGTTCAACCTTTTACTTAATTGTCCATCTTAACTTTTTGTTGTCTATATTTCCATCCTTTTTGTACAATAGAAAAAATGTGTTTTTGGGCTCCAAAGATTTCTTAGATGGACTCAGAAAAAGAGTTTAGTGAGGGTGAAAATGAGTAGAAATTGTTTTTCATAAGCAGCAATAGAGTACATATTTGCCCTTTTCTTTCACATTTGGCACTTTGGGTAGCAAAGATAGTATTGACCCATCTACTTTATTCTATATATAATGATAACACTACTTTTATGTGATTTACACCAGATTGCTATCAACATTTTTCCGACTCTAACACGATCAAGCAAGAAGATTTTTATTTTTTTTACATTCGAAAAATCATAAAAGCCGAAGGAGATAAAAGATGGAGGAAAGGGATTCAGGGTGGCGTAAATAGGAGGAGACTTTCTAAAGTTTGCAACCTTATACAAGACTCTTTGGATACCATTATTTTATATGCTGGAATTATATAAATTACCTTATTCCACCAAATAGTTTATATTATAGTAACTCTTTCGATACCATTATTTTATATGTTTTAACTTGCTCTCTAGAATTGTGAATTTATATTATAGTAACTCTTTCGATACCATTATTTTATATGTTTTAACTTGCTCTCTAGAATTGTGAATTTTAGATTGAAGGTAAAAATTATTTGGTGTACTATATCGAGTTTAACGGTAAAAGGACGTATGGATGAAGATGGTGTATATGCTCGCTTGTAAAGTCTGTTAAGTATTAATGCACCACCATACAGTGCAGTTACCTGTTGTGCACATATTGAAGAGTAAACTTTTTATTTGATGTTAATCAGGTGAATGATACTGTGGGAACTTTTGGCGCTTGGACATTATAATGACGAGGACACCGTTGTTGATGTGATCATTGGGCCTGGAACAAATGCCTAATATTTTGAGCAAACAGATGCAATCATCAAGTCTCAAGGTCTCCCTAGATCTTCAGGAAGAAATAGTTCATCCATTGCTGCCTAGCACTTATTATGAGAAATAATGTGAATTTATATGTATTTATTCGTCTAATATTAATTAGGCTGTCAATATGGAGTTGGGTTGGTCGTCTCATCTACCAAGAACTTCTTACGACATTGAGTTAGATGCGAATAGCCCTTATCCCAACGACCAGGTTGGCGTCATCATGCAAGTTGCAACTGATGTTTGTGGAGTTGCTTTATTTATCTTTCAGTAAAATTATCCTATGCAGGAATAATATAATAAAAGAAGAGTTTTGGCACGAGAAGGTGAGGGTGAGAGCAGGGGGAGGGGGGACGGAATGTGGATTATTCATAATTTACTAGAATTGGATATTAGTATCATGATAAGAATATCAACGGGAAGTTGAAAGAAAGTGATGAGGTAGTGTCATAATTGATAATGCCATTCTTAATAGTTATAGTGAGAGATAGAAGGAGAACAAACAGATAGCATTTGCATATCTTAGTTATTCTTTGGGTTGTTGCTCTGTTCGTGACAGTTTCCATGTGATTGTTAATGCCAACTTAGATGGTTAGGTGTTCCTTGTTAGGTGTATTTTTGATTGATGTTGTTAGTGCTGTAAAAACTATTTCACTATCATTGTTGATGCTTAGTGATGTTTAAAGTATTGTGGTCGGAGATATTTGTTGTAAATTTATAAGTTACTACTTTGAAGATCTTTGAAAAATTACTTTTGATGAATTATGGGTATAAGGCCGGGTGGCATCCCTTTTGACGAATATTTTTGAGATAAATGATACTTTGATGATATTTATGATTTTATTTTGAGATAAGAACATCCGGTGGGATAGATGTAGTCCCCGGTGAAGAACATGCCAACCACCTGGTTTGCGAACTAGGGGTACACCTGGGTTAATTGTTGTCGTCCGAGAGGTCAGGGAGTTCTGCATGTTCTACCCTGCATCGGGAGTTTGGCCATTCTTAGACACAGGCAGTGGGGAACGTAAGCCCATAGACTGACCTGGAGATTGCGATCTGACAAACCTTAGGAAGTGAATTGTGATTCACTAGCGTTCGGTTTCTGTCTCAGTCACTTGTTTTACCTATACTTTTATTTTTCTAAAAGTACTCTTGAGATGATTTATTTATTTTTATCCAACTCACTTGCTATTTACTATTCATCTGCGTTATTTGTGAGTTATATGGAAGTTGATGCATATTGTAGTTAACTTGACTTAATTATTTCCTTTCTTATTAATCTATGTCTGAATCGTACTTTGATTGCTTTTGTTCTGGGAGAACTGCTAGTTACTCCCCACTGATTGTGGATATTTGTTGTATATTTTGCAGGTTTTGTTGATGGGGATTTTCTTTGATTTTGGGCTCGGGTTGAGATGCGAGAAATAATCTATTAGGGGTTTTAGTTCTAGACTTCTCTTTAGTTTGAGATAGTTTTCTCATTTCGATTTTAATTTAAATAATTAATTTACTTGTAGTACTTACTTATGTTTGTTTTTTTATCACTTAGTTATTTAAACACTATTCTTGTAGTAGTGACATTCCCAGAAGACGATGTTTCCGCCATCGTCCTATTAATACTATTATTATTTCTTTCTTTTCCGCTTTGAAATTCTGGGGTGTTACAACTACAATGAAAAATGAAAAAATCACGGCAGCAACAATGGTGCACACTAACTACGCCCAGACACCGAAAGTGCCCAACCTTTTAAAATATCTGGTAATGTTCTCTAGTCTTTTAGCTACCTATGCCAAAATACAGATATCAACGATGAAAATAACAGTAAAGGCATCGGCATGACATAGAAACAGAGGGAAAAAACAGATATAGATTAATAGGCAAGCGACATTATCATGGGAAAGAAATGCAATTTACATCAGTTGTTCATTTGAGAAATGAGACTAATACCCTATTGAATCTAATCCATTAAGGAAAGGCACAGATCATGCGACAGGATCGGAGAAACTCATATTAAATAATCTCTTGAAATCAAATATAATTGAGATGCAATATTGAATAAACTCGACACGGAAATGAAATCAAATAAATTGACACGGTAGATCGAAACTTTACACAAACCTACTTAACAAAATCAATCACCTTACTCAAAGATTGAATCTTTTCAAACACCCACTAATCAAAATCTATCTAATTCCTCAAATATTGAAACTATTGAGATACCCACTAAGTTTTTTGGTCAAAATTATTTTAGATCTCAATAAAAACCTTATTGTGCTGATGATCTTGCTGCATCTTGTTGTAGGAGAAGAAACCTAACTCAGAAATCGCAAAAAAAAAATGTATCACAAACTGGAATTTAGCAAAAACGTGGTCCATTCTTTCAATTCGAATTAGAGCGAAGTCTTTGAAAAGGTAAAAGAACGAAAATCTGAAACACAAAATCAAGAACTCATACCTCCGTTATTGAACTTAACGGCGCTTTGAAGCTTGACGACGAAAAGCGATGGCATCATAGATGATGTTTCTGGTGATGAAACTGCATGATTTCGCCACTAATGGCGAGCTCAATAGCGCCATAATCGTAGCGCTGAGATTTCATTGCAATGGCAAAAGAGGAGAGAGGAGAGAGAAAAGAGAAGAGAGATATAGTAAAAGAGGCGAGGGAGAGGGAGAGGGAGAAAGAGATGTGAAGAAGAGGAGAGATAGAACTTGTGGCTCAGATGGAAGAATAAATGAAGGGCTGAGATTTGCCAATTCCTTATGAACAGTGATATTCATGCTTTTATCACCTAAAGCACTGTTGAATAAAAAACAGTATGTGATACGATGCTTGAACCGATGTTTGAACTTGTTGCAAATTTCCTTGTCTTCTGCACTATGTAAATATATAGCAATCTTGTAGAAATAACCAGTTTCTTCTTTATTAGGGGAGCTTCCTTACAGTCACACAAAATGTGATGCAGGGTGTAACACCCCAGAATTTCAAAGCGGAAAAAAGAAAGAAGTAATAATAGTATTATAGGACGATGGCGGAAACATCGTCTTCTGGGAATGCCACTTCTAATACAAAGGTATTTAAATAACTATGTTAAGAGACCAACTTAAATAAATAATATCAATAAATAACTAATTCATAGTATTCCAAATGAGAAAAGCCTAACTAGCAAACTAGGCCTAAAACAACTATCATTTCATTCTCGCATCTCAACCCGAGCCCAAAACCAAAGAAGATTCCCATTAACAAAACCTGCAAAATATACAACAAACATCCACAATTAGTGGGGAGTAAGTATAACTAGCTTTTCTCCCAGAACAAAAGAAATCAAAGTACAATTCAGACATAGATTAATAAGAAAGGAAAATATAAGGTCAAGACAACTATGACATGCATCCAAAATCATAAAGCTCTCAAGTAATGCAAAAGATAAAATGAATAAAACATCTCAAGAATACTTCAATAATAATAAAAACATAGAAAAAATAAGTTATTAAGTCAGAAACCGAACGCCAGTGAATCGCAATTCACTTCCTAAGGTTTGTCAGATCGCAATCTTCAGGTCAGTCTATGGGCTTACGTTCCCCACTGCCTGTGTCTAAGAATGGCCAAACTCCCGATGCAGAGTAGAACACGCATAACTCCCTGACCTCTTGGACGACAACAATTAACCCAGGTGTACCCCTAGTTCGCAAACCAGGTGGTTGGCATGTTCTTCACCGGGGACTACATCTATCCCACCGGATATTCTTATCTCAAAATAAAATCATAAATATCATCAAAGTATCATTCAGCTCAAAAATATTCGTCAAAAGGGATGTCACCCGGCCTTATACCCATAATTCATCAAAAGTAATTCTTCAAAAATCCTCAAAGTAGTAACTTACAAACTTACAACAAATATCTTCAACCACAATACCTTGAACATCACTAAGCATCAACAATAATAATGAAATAGTTTTTACATCACTAACAGTATCAATCAGAAATGCATCACCAATTAACTCCAAGGCTTATTAAATAAATGAATAGTACACACAATTAATCATTTTTACGTAAATAAAACATAAACATAATGATACCCAATAATACTTACAGCAACCTAATAAACACCAGCATCCAAGAACATAAAAGATCACAAATTATTTCTAATTAAAAAGCTCTTAAATAATTTACAAGAATATCTTCAAATTCACAACAAAAAACCAATAATAATTATTAAACTAATAAGTATGATCAGTAAAATAACACAAAAATTATCATACGACCCTAATGGCTCTACTGACATGGTACAATTTTTATTTATAATTTTCGGACTCTAAAAGTATTTTTAAACGTTAATTTACAGAATACCCAATAAAGCCAATATAATAATTAAAAATAAAAATAAACGCCCAAAAATTACCAAAAATTTACATAACATGAATAAACTCACGGTAATACGTAATATACAAAGAAATTAATTTTTCGGCCTCCAGAAATAATTTTCACGATTTATATACTGACAGACACGAAAATATAAAAACAGATAAACCAATTAAATAAACCTGTAAACAGTAGGAAAAAATTATTCCAAGGCATGAAATACATACTACACATATAACATGATTCAATAAAAATAATTTCAGCAATTTTAACATTCGTTCAATAATTATTTAGCAAATAAGCCAAAAACGCACAAAATACCAAATAAATACAAAAACTCAAACGAAAATTATTTTTCTGTATACAATATTCATACATCATGCATCAAGTATATTCACATCAAATTTCATCAATAATTTCATTCAAAAAGTATTTTAAACAATTCCTAGCGTAATAATCTAATACCGAAAAATACTCTAATCTCTATCGTTCTAAGATAACTACTAGTTACCTGGAACGTCGGGAGGAGAGCTGAGTCTAAAGAGATAGTTAAGAGTTACGCATACAATCCAATGCCTCTTCTAACCCCAAAACACAATGAACGATAATTGTAGCAACAAGTCACTAGGCGTTTCTTCTTGAACATCGAAAAATCTCAATTCGTGTTGTTCTGGTCCGACCATGATTTCCGGCGATTCAAAAATTGTATTCACAATCGCTCCGGTCCAAGTAAAGATCAAGATGGTATAAACGTGCTGTCCAAATTTGAGAATGATCGAACGGTTAAATCTCCTGATATGGTTAATTTCGTGAAGGTGTGACAGAGTACAAAAACCGGATGACTCGTCTGATTGAAACGAAAACTGCAGTCGCGTATTTTCCTCTATTCAAAAACAAATTGTACCACGAGCAAGATCTTTCCGAGTAGATAGATTTTGACTACTCACGCGTTCAATTCGGATAAGAAACGAAGGAGATATGATGCAAACAAAATAGGTGTGCAAAAATGGACGAAAATCCGAGAAGATAGAAGAACTCTTTCTCTTCTTCTCTAAGGGTTGGGCGAAAATGGGGGTTAGAATGCAGCAAAAACCTGATTAATAACCTCATTAAGCAATGGTTTAAAGGGTGATTAAGGTGGGTTAATGGGGAATTAAATAGGGGGTTACAAGAGATCCAAAGGTTAACTTAATGAGCACCAAAACTCTTCATCCTCCACTCCAAAATGCTGATTTTCGGCCCGCATAAAACGCCACACGTGATGTACCATTTCATCACTCCAGTCGGTCCAACAACGTTACAAAAACGCTATGCGGCAAAACTGCATCCTAAACGCCTAAATAAATAACGAAACTAATATAACCTTTAAAATAAATAGCTAACAACTTAAAATAAATATATATAAATATATCACAATATATAAATATATATACACATTTTCACAACACATTCCAAAATAATTTAAATAATAAATTATTTATTTTTACGAAAAAAAAATATCATTTTAATGTAAACAAATACCAAAAATAAATGGTGAAAATTACGGGGTGTTACACAGGGAATGGAATAGTGCATCTAACAGTAAGTGCTTAATATGTAAAGCACTCATATGCTTGTCCCTACAGATTTGTTGTACTGGTCTCAATTTGTTATAATCTTATCTCCTTGTATTTTTCAAGGTTGTTTGGCGAAAACCACTTGCCCACGCTTCACGTTTTCGTTGCATTTGGCGTGTGGCTGTTCCGTTAGCTTCATACATGGGTAACTTCTTTTACTTTGATACAACGCTCTTACTTTTATACCTAGAATTAGTCATGTCTTTGTCTATGAAAATTCTACTCTGGTATGTGTACTAAACTTTGGTGGTGTATAATCATTGGTAGACAAGTTACTACGTTCCTCTCGCATGACCAAACGCATGAGGGCTATTCAAAATGAACCTGAATCTGCTTCCCACATGTTATTTAGTGATTTTGCACACCCTTCCATCATTGCATTACAATAACATAATAGCACCCACATTTTTTAGAAAGCCTGAGATGACTAATTATATAAACAATCATATACACTAGACCACCTAAAGATATTTACTTAAAAAAATCTTTCGTAATGTACTTGTAAGGTATGGGGTTGTATGGCTAAGGTATGGCCATCAAAGAAAGCAAGACAAGTTTCCTCTTGTCAGCTTAGCCAAGTACAACTTATCTACTGTTTGTGAACAGTGTAGTTGTTCTATGCAGATATGCCCCCTTCTTTGGCAAAACAAGAGACTTAAAACTACAATTTCAGCTTTCCTAACCATTTCACACACTCAAGACCCGGTTCTAAAGGTACATAATTTAAACTCTCCTACTTTTAGCAATCTCAAGCACAACCAACCTCCATAATAGGTACCAGGAAAAAAAACACTTCAACATTCTTCTTCTTAATTTTTTCTAGAACTAATTGACATAAATGCCACATTCCTCTGCATATTCTTTTTAAAGAGTATGATATTAGTTGATATTCCATTTTGTTTGCTTACACTTATTTTTTGCTTAGATTTAACCTGAAATATGCTATCATACATGCTAGATTCTTCTGTATATTAATTTGGTAATATCACAATAAATGTTTTGTTTCGGGTGTGAAACAGTGGAAGTCAAGGGTTTGACGGCCTATGGAGGATGGACAAGGCTTGGCGTCATCGGGTATGCAGGTATCGAATTATCTGGGTTGCTGGTATACCTGCACAATGAACAAGGATGACTGACCTCGAGGGGTTGCCGAGGAAACCCACTCCGATGCCTAAGTAAGATAGGGTTCGACAAGGTATATGCCGGTAAACTGGGTAGGTGAACAATGATTACGTACCTTGGAATTAATGTAGGTGAGCTATTTATAGTAAATGTACAGTAGTTCGGTTCCTACTTTATGGGATCTTGTGTATACACGTGTACGGCATAATATTTGGCCTTACACATAGGTATTGTATGCATAAGCAGCGTACTGTGGTGACACCTAATAAGACAAAAACGACTTGTAAGAAGGTATGTTGCCAGACCAACAAGTGGGGACTTGCCGGCCTCCTAAGTTATGACCTTGAGGGGGTCATTAGCCTGAGTGGATGATCGCCGGCACGTTTGATGGCCGGCATGTCTATGGCGGTCGTCCGTTAAGGAATTATATCATCCCGTACAACTCCCCCCCCAAAGTGATGATCTGCGAAGCTGTCATTGCTTTGTTGAAAATTCGGCAAAGAAGTTATACAGTTGTGTATCTTTTTGAAAAGGAAAGAAGGGAAGTGAAGTGCTGCAGCGATTTCGGGGGGTGCTGACACGTGTCAGGATCGATGCGGGGCGGTTTTTTGCTTTTTAATCGCAGTCGTCTGTTTGCCTTCATAAGTACAACAATTGCTTTTTCTCTCTTCTATTTTCTTTTTTCCGCTCTTTCTCTCCCAAGTGACCGCTCGTATTTCTGGTTAAATTCCTCTCTAAATTCTTCATTTTCCTTCTTTTTCTCCGTCATTTTTCTTGAAAATCCTCTTATTTTCACTTTTTGCTCAATTTGGTATCTCTTTTTTCAAGTTTCGGAACTTGCTCTAACTGGGTTTTTTTTGTGGGTTTCAGTTTTCCGGTGAGCTTTGGGTTTCCCGGTGAGCTTCGAGTGAGCGCCGAACTTCTTCGGGCATTTGTTTTCGTGTTGCGAGGTAAAATTTTCAAACTTTTTTCCTTCGCTATTGTAGGCGTGGATATTTATTTCCTTTAACGCCTACACGCGGTGTGAGCGCATTTATTTGACTACCGCATTGTTAAGGTTTTATTAAAAATATGTTTTTGAAGTCACCAATAATTCTTTAAAGGTCAACTTTTACACCAAATATACAAGCCCAATTTATAAACATATATACTAGGTCCAACACCCCCCTCAAGTTGGAGCATGGCGATTACGAATGCCCAACTTGCCATGAAGATCTGAAAACTGATGGACCCCCAAGGCTTTCGTAAATAAATCCGCAAGTTGTTCCGTAGTTGGAACATGAGTAGTGACAATAAGACCATCTTGAATGGCATCCCGAATGTAATGACAATCAACCTCTATGTGTTTCGTGCGCTCATGGAAGACATGACTTTGAGCAATGTAGAGAGCGGACTTGCTATCACAAAAGAGAGAGATAGCATGAGAGTGACTCACACCAAGGCTACGAAAGATAGCACGCAACCATTTTAATTCAGCAGTCACATCGGCCATCGAGCGATACTCAGCTTCAGCGGAAGAACGAGAAACGGTGTGCTGTTTTCGAGTTTTCCAAGAGATAAGAGCGGTGCCAAGAAATACAATCCAACCAGTGACCGAACGACGAGTCAAGGGGAAACTAGCCCAGTCAGAGTCACACCAAGTAGTCAAATGCAAGCCGTCAGAGGAGGAAAGGACAATACGTTGACCCGGGCAACCCTTCAAATAACACACCACTCGAAGGGCAGCTTCCCAATGATGCTCATAGGGTTGATGCATGAACTGAGCAGGGTCCGAATACTGAGCAGGGTCCGAATACAGAGATCCTTCGTCACGAGCCAAATTATGATTCTGTTTAAGAGGAGTGTCAGCAGGCTTGACCCCTAACAAGCCAGTTTCAGAAATGATATCAAGAGCATAATTCCGTTGAGACAAGAAGAAACCATAAGCTCCACGATCAACTTCAATACCCAAGAAATACTTCAGAGGCCCAAGATCTTTCATGCGAAAGCAATCACCCAAATAATGTTTTAAAGAAGTGAGAGCAGTAGAATCATTACCCGAAATGATGATATCATCAACATACACTAGAACATTCGGTCGAACAGTGCCACGACAATAAGTGAAAAGAGAGTAATCAGAATATGACTGAGAAAAACCATACTGCCGCAGAGAGGAAGCAAGCTTAGCAAACCAACATCTTGGAGCTTGGCGAAGCCCATAGAGAGATTTCTGTAATCGACACACCTTGTCAGGAGTAGCAGGACTGAAACCAGGAGGAAGTTTCATGTAAACCTCCTTGTCAAGATCACCATGGAGGAAAGCATTGTGAACGTCCATCTAATGGACTTCCCAGTTTATGGAGGAAGCAACATCTAAGAAAGC
Organism: Beta lomatogona; assembly: GCA_947646795.1. Lineage (NCBI taxonomy): Eukaryota > Viridiplantae > Streptophyta > Magnoliopsida > Caryophyllales > Amaranthaceae > Beta > Beta lomatogona. Next base: position 4,989,725 of record CANSNZ010000942.1, read on the forward strand.
ACGAACAGTAACCATCTTGGCAACAGGAGCAAATGTCTCATTGTAATCAATACCCTCAATCTGATGGTTACCCAAAATAATCAAACGAGCTTTGAGACGCTCAACACTACCGTGATAGTGGTATTTAATCTTATACACCCATTTGCAGCCCAGAGCCTTTTTGCCAGGAAGAAGGTCACTCATGACCTAAGTTTCATTATCTTCATGAGCACTAATTTTTTTTTGCATAGCCTCCCGCCACACTGAATATTGCATAGCTTCTTTGAAGCAACGAGGTTCAATGCCTTCATTAACTGCTGCAAGAAAAACACGGTGGCGCATAGAAAAATTATCACAATTCACAAAGTGATCTACAGGATAAGCAGTGATACCTGGGGAACTGGAAGCATGAGATGAACCTGGAGGGGGGGTCTTTGATTGCACACAATTAACAAAATAATCTTTCAACAACCGATTGGGTTGTTTTTCTCTATGGCCACGGCCCAAAATAGGAGCAGCAGGCTCGACAAACCCAAAAAGAGGAGCTTCGGATGCAGTGGGCTCAGCTGGAATCGGGTCAAGGGGGAAGGACTAGGTCAGCGAGGGGATTTGGAGTTGGGTCAGCAAGAGCATTTGTGCCAGCGTGTGGAGTTGAGCCAGATGGGGTTAACGCGGGTTCAGAGTCCAGTGTGGGACTAGATGGAAGGGGGAAGAATTGGGCGGGCTGTTTTGTGGAGGAGAGTGAGAGCCAGAAACGGTGGATTGGGCCAAAGGAGAGGGAAGGGATCGAAGGCGCATCATCAAGAGAAGGGGTAGGATTAGCCCCAACAACATCAAATTCATCACCAAAAGAATGGGAAGGAAGAATATCATAAGAAAAATGAGACTCAAAAAATTGAACATCTCGGGATACAAAAATATCACCATTCTCCAAATCATACAACTTCCATCCTTTCTTACCTGGAGAATAACCAACAAAAATGCACTTTCTACTTCGGGGAGCAAACTTATTTCCTTTAGCTTTTTTTATTATGAGCAAAGCATAAGCAACCAAACACACACAAAGCATCAAAATCAGGGACATGGCCAAATATCATCTCATAAGGAGTTTTATTTCCCAAGACTCCGGATGGGGTACGATTAATCAAATGAACAACAATAAGAACACACTCTCCCCAAAATTCAACAGGCAAATGAGCTTGAAACATCAAAGCCCTACTCACATTCAAAATATGTTGATGCTTACGCTCAACTCTCCCATTTTGTTGAGGGGTCCCAGTGCAAGAAGTTTGAAAAAGGATACCACTAGTCTGAAAGAAGGGTAACATGCAATTGAATTCTGTCCCATTATCACTTCTAACAGTTTTAACAGTGGTTTCAAACTGACGAGCAATCATAGCAAAGAAAGAGTGGAAATATTTGTGAACTTCAGTTTTATTTTGCAACAAATATACCTATATAGCATGGGAATAATCATCAACAATTGTCAGAAAATAAATGGCCCCACATGAGGAAGGTACAATATATGGTCCCCACAGATCACAATGTATTAACTCAAACAAACGACTTGATTTATGATCACTAACAGGAAAACTATCTTGTGTCTGTTTTGCCATATGACAAACATCACAAATTTTATTCAACTTCTTTCTATCAGTACTAGAAAGAATAGCGGGAAGCATCTTCAGAACTCTTTCTGATGGATGACCTAACCTTTGATGCCACAAATCAAATGTACTCACATCAGGAACACCAACTGCTTGCGCCACAGCCACCTTCCGGAAAAAGTACAGTCCCCCCTCGCCGTTCACCTACTCCAATCAGAATCCCCGAGGACCAGTCCTGTATAGCACACAAAGAAGGAGTGAATTGAATAGAACAGACATTGTCAGAAAGCATGTGAGATACTGAAATCAAGTGACACTGAAAATCAGAGACAAATAAAATGTCACGCAAAACAAGGTGATCAGTGAGATGCACATCCCCCTGCATGGTCGCAAAAGTCGAACAACCATTAGGGAGACCAACAGAACATGCTTCAATGCGACGAACATTCATTAGACATGAGAAATTTCCAGTTATGTGATGGGATGCCCCGAATCAATAATCCACTTCCATACATGCCATGCGATCACTAATGGTTTCTTCATTATTATTCATGGTCATAAGAACCTGCATTTGTTCGGGAGTCAAACTAGCGAGAGGAGTATCACCCCCGTCGTAGTACCGAAGCCTCCAACCATGACGACATTGGTTTGAGCCCCCCTGCCCCGTGAGCTACCCCACCAACAGCCATAGTAGAACCGGCAGCAGCACCAACACTGCCTCCAGTGGCAGCACCATCAGTCCTCGACGCGTTGCGCGCACGTAACTGCTCTTTATACCAAGGGGGGTTACCATGGATTTTGAAGCAGCCACTAACTTCATGTCCACGTTGCTTGCAGTGAGTGCAGACAAGTTTTGAGTTGTCAATCCGATCGAAGCGAGGCTTCCCACGTTCAGCCTGAACGTGAAAGGCATGAATGCTTTCATGAGTCCCCTTGTCCCGACAACTAGCGCAGGACTGTTCTTCCTGGATGAGAGTTTGGTAGGCGCGATTCAAGTCGCCTAAAAACTACTGCGAGAGTAGATTGGTGCGGACAGCACCATAGGATTTGCTGTCAAGCCCAATTAAAAATTGGTGAAAAATTTCTTCTTCATGATCTTGAGAAAGCTTCAGCGCGAGTCCACACTCGCATTTTTTGCACTCACACGATGGAATGGGCTTCAACCGAGCCAATTCGTCATATAGGTTCACAAGCTTCGAGTAGTATCATCTATTTTTATGGTTTCGGATTGTTTACAATCTGAAATTGCTGCTATAATTTGCTGCACTCGTGGTCCATTTGCCACGCAAAATCTCCGTTCAAGGTATGTCCATAGATCTCGAGCATCCTCGTGCAAAGGTATAGTAGCCGAGATCTTGGAGTCCATACTCCGTAAAATCCAAGACACAATCATCGAATGGACTGTGTCCCAATCAAGTACACCCATCGGGTCAGTAGGTTTGGGAATCTTACCTTCGACAAACCCGAATTAACGTCTTGCTCGGAGCGAGAGAGTCATAGCCCTCGCCCGTGCCACGTAGTTATCTCCAGTGAATATGAAATGTGTGATAATATTGCCCGGTTGATCACCAGAAGCTAGATAAAATGGTGAGAAGGGGTTCACTGTCCACGCCCCTTGCTCAGCCACAACCTCTTTCTTTTCATCTCCTATGGTCTTAGGTCTCCTTGCGTATCACGCGTGTGAGGCTAAAGAAACTGCACAGGTCGACGGGAATGAAAGAAGCACGCCGTTCAACAACACGACTCTAATACCATGTCAGTTTGGAAGAATTGATTAGGGTTCAATGATCAGTTGTATTGCCTTGATTATGATACAAACAAGAGTAAGTATATATACATCCCTAAAATAGACAAAGTAAGACTATGGGGCCAACTTTACAGCAAATATACAAGCCCAATATATAAACATATATACTAGGTCCAACAGTTTTGTATTGTATTAGGCGCAAGGAGGGAAAATAATGGAAGAGTGCTGCGTGCTTAATTGTGTTGAGGGATGTTTGCCGAGTGATGTAGTTGGCGATGATGAATTTGGTGCGATGATAATCAGGGGTAAAATATTAGTTGTAGATAATACTCATGTGATTAGGGGATGTATGGTGTATGAGGCGCTGACTTAGATGAAGTATGGATTAGGTGGTGGAGTATAGGTTAGCAGGTGTATTAGGATGTAGGTGTAGGTGTAGGTGTAGGTGTAGGTGTAGGGAGGTTTGATGAATGGTAGGAGGTGTAGATGGAGGAGTGTTGTGGGTTACGAGTAAATTAGTTTGTGCCGTGGGTTTAGTTTGTAGGAGGTGAGTCGGTCAGTTAATCGTGTAATTAGTTGGTGAGTTATTTATGTGATGAGGAGATGTGTATTATATAGTGAAGGTAGGGTTAGTTGTATTGTGATAGGTTTTCGAAAGTTATTAGGTCTCTAAAAGATTTTAGAAAATAGTTAGTAAGAGATATTTAAAAACACTTTGGGAAAATATTATTTTTATAAAAGATATTTTTAATTAATAAAACTAATTAATATAATTAATTAATTCTATTAATTAAATTGGGCAAGAAAAAGGTGTTTTAAAAAATGGGCTTTCATAAAACTATTTTTTATAAAAGGTTTTCAAAGACGGGCTTTTACAAAGTTATTTTAAAACGTTTAGGAAGTGGGCTTAGTAAAACTAGTTATAAAAAGGGTTTTCGAAAATGTGTTAATAAAAAGAGTTAGAAAATGGTTTTGGGTTTAATTTTTTTTTTATTTTAGACTTGTTCTTTATTCTTTCCTCGATCCGGACCAATTGGAGCAGGGTATTAGTCATCATAGGGTATTAAATGGGGAGACACGATTATGTGTCTACAGCTATTTTTTAGGCTTCTAGGTTTTCAATTCTTTCCTCTGTGGGTTGTTTGCGGTTATCCTTTAGAGAAGTCGAGTGCTTCTGGTGATAGTCAAAATGAAGACCATACTTTGGCGCTCTTTGGGCCCGTCCCAGAGACGCCGGAGGTGTCTTCTAAAGAAACTCCGACTAGTGTAAGGGTAGAAGATGATAGAGGTTCTTCACCTGAGGTTGTCGGCAAGGCTTGCACGGCTGAGGGTCCTTCTGTTTCATGCATTTTTTCTGTGACGAGGGAGGAAGTGAACCAAGGGTTGTCAGCTATTTAATGGGAGGCCGACAAGGGTAAGCGTAAGGCAGAGGTTCCAGTTGGACCTCGAGATTTTAAAGAAGCTTCGGCACGAGACATTAGGCGAGTTAATTCCTACTCGGCCAGATGCTCCTAAGGACGCCATTGAGATTGAGCATTTTAGCCGTCATTATTGGTTGGCGTCTGATGAGGCTGCCATTCATGAATATGGGACTAACATAGGGATGGCGGGCGTTACTGTGGCTCAGCCACCGCCTGCATCAGATCACGTGGATTTGCCTCAAGAGCCCTCGGATTGGGATGACGCCTTAAGCCGGGGCAAACTCAGTAGGGATGAGCGTTATCACTGGAGAAAAGTTGGCGGCAGGTCTAGGGATGCCACCAAACTCGCTAAGCCAGCCCACTATCCGGATTATGTTGACTTAGTTAAGACTACTACCATGGTTGTTGGTGAAGGTAGTAAGTTGCCGTCTGTGGTTGGTTTGTCGACTGTTTATAATGACGGTGAAGATGCGGATGATGAGCGACAGAATGCTTCTGATGATGACGACTCTGCTGGTGAAGAGTGTCTTGTCAGTTTAGATAAAGAGTATCTTCCTGAGGGCTGCTCAAAAGGTCCCTCCACTATGACTCTTGAGCCTAACTGGTTGGTGGACGCGGCTAAATATAATTACTGTAGGGCTGCCGCCAAGTTATATGCTTTGCCAGAGGGTTATGAGTTGTCTTTTCCTGGCCCTGATGATGTTGTCATTCGCCCCCCTGAGGGTTGCAGAGCTGTATATAGTTACCATTTTGAGTTCGGCTTGCGCTTCCCTATGGATCGCCATCTTATAGAGTTGTTGATAGGTTCGAATGTTTATTTAGCACAACTTACTCCTTTAGCCATTAGGCAACTGACTTGCTATATTTGGACTTGTCGGTGGATGAACTTTCCTCTTACTCTCAATCTTTTTAAGCATTTGCATAAGTTGAAACGTGATGGTTCTAATCATGGGGCCTGAGGATGTTGATGCTGCCAAGAACAAGGGCTGGTATTCCTTGTATACCACACGCAAAACATTGACGGTGTTTCCTAGGATGACATCTTTGAAGTTTTGGCGACTAAGGTGGTTTTGGTTGCGTGTCCCTGATACCTTTCCCTTGAGGCGTTTGTTTACTAAGCCAAGGCGGAAGTTAGAGCACATTCCCCTTACAAAACTAACTGCCAAGGATAAAGATGCTTTTGAGCATTTTAGTACCGTGCCTCCCCCCGCAAGAAAAAGCGAGGCTTGCCTAAGGTCTGGTTGCTGCATCCCAGATATATTCTTGGAAACATACCGTTGTCGGTGGCTGGTATGTGTCATACCCATCCTTCGGGTAAGGATGGTAAGGATTAAGTTGCCGTCCTTAGAGTTTGACGACATTTGTATATGTTGTTCCCCTTCTTATTATTATTTTTTTTTACTTACTTGCCTTCGTTTCTTTTCAGCTTTGAAGGCTCTGGATTGCAAGTGTTTGGGTCTTAATCAGCGTTGGGCTCCGAAAAATACAATGTCAGAAGCGCCTCCTTCCAACAAAGAAGCTGAAACCATTGCCTCCTACGCCAAGAGTCAACATGCTGCGGATACCTCTGGCGTCGAGGTTGGCGTGCCAAAACCTCGCTGGCAAACTGCAAAGAGTCAACCAGTTGCTTCATCAGGAGTTCCTGTTGGCCGGGCTTCCAATACTTTGCCGGCCGTGAGAGGTGGTTTCCAGAAGAAGGGGGAAACTCGATCTTAGTCGGAAAGCAGGAAGCAAGACTCTGAGCGTACCCTTTCGCCTATGAGTATTGGGGACGCCGTCAAGGCTAATGTTGGTGGTTCTCCTTCAACTGTCAAGCCTTCAACTCCTCGAGGTAACAAGAGGTCTTTTGGGACTCGATTTGATCAGAAGTTGGCGGAGATTTCAGCTGGCAAGCGTATCATGATGTCGGCGGAATACAGGGATGAGATTCTTTCTCGAATTCCTGAGGGGATTCACTTCAAGGGAGGACATTAGATTGAGCTTGAATAAGTAGTGGTTCCTTCAGGTCATCCCTTGTTCAAGTATGACGAGATTCTTGTGCATCCGGTGGATTCTTGGCGGCCTACTCTTGATATTGAGACCAACGAGAGCCTTCGGTTTGATTACCCTGAACTTGGAGGTGACCTTAGTTGGCGGGTGCTTAAGAACTTGCAGTTGCCACTGGATAGGACTGGAGAAGTAATCCACGCCCCTGCTGCCAACACCGCTCAAAAATTTATGGAGGTAAGGTGTATTCCGGCAAAAACTTTTAGCGCTAATGTTTTCTTTCGCTTTTGCTGACATACACATTTCTTTTAGGCCGCCAACTCTCTGACTAATTTCATCCGGGCCTATCAATCTGCATGCGAACTGAAGGGTGCCTATGCCAGCAAGTGCTCTCTTTATGCTCATCAGATGGAAGCTCAACAGAAGGGGAAGGATGATTATAAAGCTAAGGATGATGACGCTGCTAAGAAGAAAATCACGACCGCCAACACCAAGTTACTAGTTGAACAGAACAAGGTTGCCGGCCTGACCGCCAAGCTTATGGAGAAGGATCAGGCCTTGGCGGATGCAAGGCAGTCAGTTGTCGAAGAGTCCTGCAATTCAGAGGACTTTGTCAACTATTTAGTTCAGCACCACACTGGGGGTTGGGTGGCCGCCATCCCGAGGTTAACTGGGATCTTATCGAGAGGGCTTTTGATGCTGGCAAACACAAGGGTCCTCTGTCAGGTGAAACTGAACCAGTTGCCGAGCTGCACGTGCACAACGTTGATCCTCGTTATGAGATGGATGTTGATGAAGAGGATGATGCCCACTGCAAAGTTGATCAGATGGTTTCTGATGATGTTTGTCGTGGACGGCAAATAGGAGTTTTGGCGGCTTTCACCCATTTCATCTGTCTGTTCTAATGACTTACTCCCTCCGTCCCAGAAAGATCTGAACACTTGTTGGGACACGTAGTTTAAGGTGATAAGTTGTGGTTTGGTTATCAAATGTTATTTTATTTAAAAAGTAGATGTGATAGGAGTTGGTGGGGTATTTTTTATTAGAGGAGAGAGAAAGTTGGGTAACTTTTTATTGATAAAAGGTAGAGTGTGGGCCAAAGATGTATAAAAGAAATAATATATTAATGGTGGGACCATGTCAAGAATGGAAGTGTTCAAACTAATTTGGGAGAAACATAAAAGGAAAGTGTTTAGACTATTCTAAGACGGAGGTAGTATAATCGAATTTTCTTGTTAGGATGTTATTGCTTTTTATGAACGCAAGTTGATGCTTTGTTATGTGGAACATTTGTTTTTTGTTTTTTGTTTTAACGGGTTGTAAGGCTTTTTGCCTAAGATTGACTGCTTTTGGGTGTCTGCCGCCAAGTAGAGGCTAAGAACTTTTCAGCTTCTTTTACCCTGGTTATCTTTTAGCACTTTTTTTTTTGCCCATCTTTCTTGTGATTATATGTGTATCAGTAAGTGCTGGTTTGCAACCATAGGCACTTTTGGTGGCTATTTATTTTGAAGATGTATGATTAGGAATCATATACATTTCTAAGTGTTAGTTAGGAACTATATACACTTGTTAACAGCCTCAACAAGTTTTTCTTATTGTTAAAGGAGAGATTGTCGGTGAAATGCTGCCTTGCAGATGGTCAACTTTCTTTTCATTAATATGTGTCAACCCCCTCGTAGGTGGTGGGTTTGTACACTTTTTACAGCCTATTCATGGCAAAACCGCTAAGTACAAAATTTCTTGTCTTTATACAAAATATTTCTTAATTACACTCGCATTCCAGCTATTAGCCAAAACTTTGCCGTCCATCTTGCTTAATTTGTATGAGCCTGGTACAATTTCCTCTTGAATAATGTATGGGCCTTCCCAGTTGGCGGTCAGCTTCCCTTCAGCATGAGCTTTGCCGGTGGCAATGGTTCTTCTTAAGACTAGATCGCCAATCTTCAGAGGTCGATGGTTCACCCGCTTGTTGTAAGCTCTTTTCATTATGTCTTTTGATGCCGCCAACTTGACTTCAGCCGCCAACCTTACTTCCAGCAAAAAATCTAAAGCTTCTTTTTGAAACTGCTCGTTGTTCTCGCCCTCAAAATACTTGGTTCTAAAATTCGGCAAACCAACCTCTACAGTTAAAACGACATCTACTCTAAATGTTAGCCTGAATGGGCTTTCTCCTGTAGATTCCTTTTCTGTTGTCCTATTCGCCCATAGCACTTATGGTATCTTCTCAGTCCACAATCCTTTCAGATCGTCAAGCTTTTTCTTCAATGCATTCAGAATTTGCTTATTGGCAGCCTCCGCTTGTCCATTGCTTTGGGGATGACAAACCGATGAGTAAGCAAATTTGCCCTTGAAATCTGCCAAATACTTTTGCACTGGGCCACAGTCAAACTATACACCATTATCAAATACTATGGCGGTAGGAATGCCAAATTTGGTGATGATATTGTGCTAGATAAACTTGATGACTTGTTTAGCCTTGATTTTTGGCGGTGGGTTCAGCTTCTATCCACTTTGTGAAATAATCAATGCCGACAATTAGGAACTTTCTTCCGCCAGAGGCTGTGGTGAATGGTCCTAGAATATACATTCCCCATTGCGCAAATGGTATGGGGAACAAATGCAAACCTCTAGCACTCACTACTACATTTTAAGGTCTTTGGTAACACCAAAAACCATTACAAAATAGGGTAAAAACTGTTACAATAGGTCTATTGTAACACTAATTTATATGTAACATTCGCTGGCGAACATTAGGTTTATTGTAACGCCAAGGCATCTATTGTAACAATAGGAAAATCTTTTGTAACGCCAGTTACTGCCTAAAATAGGTTGTTACATAATGCGTGTATCTCCGTTACAATAGAGTGCATATGTAACGCACAAACAATTGTAGCACTTTCAACATAATGTAACAGTTATTTATACATATGTAACATCACTTTTTTGTTGGTGGAATAGGTAACACTACATTTGTACGCATATTTTTAAAAATATTATGTATAACTGGTAGTCAAATTTTCAATAAATATATATATATTATTGGTATCACTACCTATTGGAAAAAATTATGAGCATGTACAAATTAAACAAGAAAATAAATAAATAAATATAAAAAAAATGATATCAAAACTCATATGATCGAACGTACTTCATCTTCCATAACAACTTTCTAAAGTTCTTAAATTGCAAAAAGTTGTTAACTTTAGTTAACAACAGACGTAGATAAATAGATCAAACACTTGAGATATAAATAAAGGCTGCTATCATTCATCATTTGGATTGTTTTCTTCATCGACATTGCTCCCCTGTGAAATTATATAAAGCACATTAAAATGTCCGATTGGCACAAGGCACATTGACACATCAATACCATTTAATTGATATTCTTCGAGATCAATTGAGTGAGCATATAGGAAATGCTTATTCAATGGAACATATATGGAATGATGGATAAACAGAAAAAAAAAACATATCATAGCAATTAAAAGGGATGATGCAAACCTGTTCATAAAGGATATGAAAAGCTTGTTTAACCAGTAAGGTAACATCTAAGGCAACAACCTACATTTGCAAGAGATACAAGTTTCAAAGACAACTTCATATAACAGAAGTGTATAGAATTCAAGGATAGAAAAAAAAAAAAAAAAAAAGAGGGTAACAAAGAAGGGCATATATCTTAACTTGTCTGACTCTGGAAGCAACTCATATGATGTATGCTTTGACAGAAACAGAGATATACGATGACGAGAAACATGTACATCAATTTCTGAAATTTGCTCCCACACATTCAATCAGGCGCTCTAACCTGTTACCACAAGGATAAAGGAGGCAACTAAAGCAGATCTACCAAGAGCATCATAACTAAATACAACAGAACCTGTATCATACTCCCTAGCTAAAAGCACAATGTTAACAACTCGCACTACTAGGGTTCACCCTAAGAGACCAAGTCGAAAACCCAGTAGTTTTCCAAGTAGATAAAGCCAAAGAATCACAAAAAAAGATGGGAAATTGATGTAAAAGAAATGGGTTTTGAAGCATGACATTGAACCATATCCAAACCTTGACCTCACTCAACTGAAAATGAAGGATGACATTAAAGCATGCAGTTTAAGACTAACCTTTGCCAAGTCTCCCAAACATTTTTATTCTTGATCATATTACACCAATCATAACATCAAAACATCATTTTGCTACTCCATTCTAATCCATTAAACTATACGACTTGATTTAAAGCACAAATGACCAAATCCATTAATTAGAGAAGTTATAATTTGTCAGAAAACCTCTTTCACCTAAAGTTATAAGTTATAACCTCTCAAAGTTATAGAATGAACAAAACCCTTAATAATTAACAAGCAAAAAATAGGACAAATTAGGAGAAAAATCAAAAGAAGAACAAGTACCCCAATGCAAGCAGTAGCAACTCGACCGGATTGAAGGAGTTAAGAGCTTTGGCAAACGTTTACAATGCCTGCCAATCACAATTGTAATCGAGAAATGAGTAATAGAAATTAAAAATCCTCAATTACCACTCTCAATCAAGTTGAAGCCCTAATTGTTTTCATATGTAGAATAATTCAACAAATCATTAACTCAAAAACACCAAAACCAAATCATGATTCATACAATAACTCAACAAGAAAACATAAATAACAAAAATTCAAGCAATTATTTAATAAATAACTTAACAAGAAAAAAAAACTAACAAAAAAGCAAGAGAAACTGAGAAGGCAGAGAAGGGTACCTAACGCAGTAATGTGGGCACGCGACTGACAAAGTTGGTGGAAGGGAAGGCGGCACGAAGAAGAAGAACCAACAGCAGCGGCAACACCTACCGTACCTAGCTTCTTCCAATCATGGGTAGCCACCACAACCACGAAAAAGCAATGAAGAAACATAAGCAGCAGCAACAACAACGAGGGTCGTGACTCGCGGCGACAAAACATCAGTAGTATTATGGCAGGACCACATTGACAGCCTCCCGACAGGGGAGATAGAAGGGACGGCGGCGGCGCATCAAGAAGAAGAGAGAGAGAGGCGTGGGTGCGAGTGAGAGTAAGAGGGAGAATCACAGGGAGAAGAAAGAAGAGGAAGAGGGTTTTGGGTTTGAGAGAGAGAGCGGCAACCAAGTTATTTTTTTGAGTGGGGATTAATAACTTTTGATAGAAAGCGCAATTTGGGCCAACAAAAATCAAAACCCGCCCCTCTAAAATTTTAGCGGTATCATTAATCATAGGAAAGGACGCCCAATAGTTTGTCCCGTTACAATAGGTATTTTTCCCACTACAATAGATATACCTATGTCCTATTGTAACGGCATAGGGTCAAATGTAACATGTTAAGCACTAAGTTACACTAAGTTACATTCAGAGTTAAATATGCTTGAACCCGTTACAATTGACCCTTTTTTTGTAACGATATATGATATTGTTACAATTGCAGCGTTACATTAAGCCTTAAAATGTAGTAGTGACTTGTCGCACTTCCTCACATATTTCTGTGCATCTGCTACCATGGTTGGCCAATAGAATCCTGCTTCGAGTGCCTTGTCGGCCAGTATTCTGCCGCCAATGTGGTTCCCACAAATACCTTCATGGATCTCCTCCATGATCTATGTTGCTTCATATGCCGTGACACACTTAAGCAGTGGTAAAGAAAATCCCTTCTTGAACAACTCTCATTGGTAGATGACAAACCAGCTAGCTCCTTTCTTAACCTTGGTTGCCTCTTTCATTTCTTCCGGCAACTCTCCAGTCAATTGGAACTTGACGATATCAGAGTACCACTCATCATGACTGGTGATTGTGGCCGTTAACATCATTTGTTCAATACTCTTTTCTTTCAGTACTTCTACCATGACGGTTCTCTCGATGTCGATTAGCGATGAGCTTGTCAAGTTTGACAGGGCATCAGCTTGACTATTTTCTGCTCTTGGAATGACATTTATCTCAAAACCTTGCAACTGTGAAGTCATCTCTCTCACCATCTCGAGATACTTTATCATTGTCGGCTCTCTGGCCTCATACTCCCGCTTAATCTGACTGCCGATAAGCTTGGAGTTTGTGAACAATTGAACCTTCTTGGCATCAGCCGCCAAACATAATCGCAGACCCGCAAAAGTTGCTTTATATTCTGCTTCATTAGTGGAGGCCTTAAATGAAAACCTGATAGCGTATTCAAATACATGCCCTTCTGGTGACGTCATAACTATGCCGGCACCTGACCCATGTTGAGCAGAGGACCCATCAACTAATATTTTCCAAGTACCAACTTCTTCAACCTCTTCTTCATACGTTGCTTCAACGATGAAGTCCGCCAAGGCCTGGGCTTAATTGTCGATCTGGGTTTAAACTCTAACTCAAATTCTGACAACTCAATGGCCTACTTCAACAATCTGCCGGATGATTCCAGCTTGTGCAAGGCTTTCTCCAGAGGGTGGTTTGTCAGGATTTGCACAAAGTAAGCATCAAAATATGGCCTCAACTTTCTTGTCGCGATCAAAACTGCATATGCCAACTTCTCAATGAGCTGATATCTTTGCTCTGCCGAGTTCAAAACATGACTAACAAAGTATACCGGCAACTGTTCCTTGCTTTTCTCCACCAAAAGTACTGCTGCTATTGTTCTCAGCGTTGCCTACACGTACAGCTGTAGCTTATCTTGTGGCAATAGCCTGGCGATAGTGGGTAGCTAGCTTGCTGAAATGTTCTTTAACCATGGCGAAAGCTATTGCCTGCTCTTCTCCCCACTCAAATTCTTTGTATCCTCTTAGGATTTTGAAGAAAGGCAGAGCTTTATCGGCAGATTTGGAGATGAATCTGGTTAATCTCTAGACATCCCTTACACTCTTAGGCTTCGGCAAATCAATGACGGCCTTCACCTCGTCGGGATTTCTCTTTCGCTTACCAGGAAACCCAGAAACTTGCCAGATTTGATACCGAATACGCACGTTTTTGGATTCAATTTCATCTGAAAACGCCTCAGTGTTTCAAATGTTTCCTGCATATACCTCCACATTTCTCCCCTTTTGAGCCTCGAATACTTTGTCGACCAGCTTCTGATATGTTGCTCCAGCAATCTTCAGCCCAAAAGGCATGGCCTTATAGCAGAACACACCAGCATCTGTGACAAATGTCGTCTTCTTTCTGTCTCCTTTGAAAAAACTTATCTGGTGATTGCCTGAGTAGGCATCCATAAAGCTCAGCATGGCATGTCCACTAGTTGAGTCGACAAGCTGGTCAATCCTTGGCAGGGGGTAATAATCTTTCGGGCAAGCTTTGTTGAGATCAGTAAAGTCAACACACATTCTCCACTGCCCGCTTGACTTTCTAACCATGACGACATTGGCCAGCCATGACGGGTAGTCACATGGTTCGATAAAATTTGCCGCTAAGAGTTTGTCGATCTCTCATTAATGGCCCTGTTTTTCTCTACCGAGAAGGTTCCCTTTTTCTGTTTCACTGGCCTGACTGATTAATCAACGTTCAAGTGATGTACCATGACATCTGGGTCTATGCCCGGCATCTCATTGCTGAGAAAGCAAATACATATGCGTTTTTTCTAAGTAAAGTGATCAAATTGACCTTGACCTCTGAATCCATGTCGGCTCCAATCTTGACGGTTCTCCGCGAGCCGCCATCCACCAACTCAATTTCTTCAGTGTCTCCCCCAAGTCGGCATACTTCCATCGGTCTAGGTTGCAATTCTTCACTAGTTATTTTCTTTTTGTTAGGGATTTGTTTGCTGCAGCTTCTTTTACCGGTGTCCCCGTCAAGGTTTTCCCCTACTTTTCTTTTCTGATTTGTACCCTTCATCATGGTATGATAGCAAAACCTCGCTGACTCTTAGCTGCCTTTCAATCTTTCTGGTTGTCCGGCATTAGACATGTACACCATGGTTAGGTGGTATGTTGATACCACCGCTTGTGCATCATGAATTAGCGGACGCCCAATGATGGTGTTGAAAGCTGTTGGGACGTCAACAACTAGGAACTCTACCATCAATCCCCTTGCCTTCTCGTCGTGACCAATTTTAACCGGCAGCTTTATGGCTCCTTTTGGTATGACGGAGGCTCCAATAAAACATGTCACGGGGAAACTAACTCCCTTCAAGTGCTCAAGGCCAATATTCATCTTTCTAAAAGCCGTCATGAACAAAATATTAGCGGAACTGCCGCCATCTACCAACACCCTGTGAATGGTGCAATTTTCGACGTTCAAGGCAATGACGATAGGGTCGTCATGTGGGAAGATGATGCCTTCCATATCTTTCTTAGTGAATGTGACTGTTGGCATAGTTGGCAATTCTGGCCATCGATGTGTTTCATGCAGATTGACTTGATGACGGTACTCCTTTAGAGACGCCTTAGCCCCACTGGTTGTCCTGCCATAGACAGGTCCACCAGCTATAACATGGATAACCGTCAACCTATCCCGCAATGGGGTGTTTCGCTAGGGTTCCTCGACATGATTCTGATCCTGGTCGTGCCGGCCTGAATCATGTCGGCCAGCCTTTTACCTTGACTTGTGCTGGGTGACGTACCCACCTATCCCGCACTGGGGTGTTTCGCTGGGGTTCCTCGACATGATTCTGATCCTGGTCTTGCCGGCCTAAATCATATCGGCCAGCCTCTTGCCTTGACTTGTACTGGGTGAAGTACCCTCTTCGGATCAAGTCCTCCAAGTTGTTTTTGAAATCTTTACAATCTTCAGTGATGTGGCCGTGATCTTTGTGGAAATCGCACCACTTGTTCATGTCGCGACCTTTGTGGAACATTTTCGGGGGCGCTGCCACTTGTCATCATCCTTATGCATGGCGAAGATATGTGCCCTGGGTTTGGTTAGGGGTGTATAGCTCTCAAACTTCTCCTTCTTCTCTTTTCCCTTGGCGATACTGGTATGGGCAACCTCGTCTTAGCCTCCTTCTTGCTTTGACCTCCTCGCTTTTCCTCCTTGGCGATTTCTGAATCACCTGTCCTCTTGTTCGAGGCTCGGTCAAACTCTTCACTTTTTATAAACTCATTGGCTTTTCTTAGTACGGCCGCCAAGGTCTTTAAACTCTTCCTTCCCAAATAGCTCCTGAAATCGCCGTCTTTCTGGCCCGACATCAGGGCAAGCACGACAACTTCTTGTTGCAAGTTTGGTATTCTGACCGCTTCTCCGTTGAATCTTCCCAAGAAATCTCTGAGGCTTTCGCTCTCACCCTCCTTTAATGCCATGAGCTCCTCAATGGTTCTCCCTCGCCTTCTGTTACTGACAAAATGTGTCTGAAACTCTTCTAAAAACTGGTAAAAGTCAGTAATAGATGCCGGTGGCAGGCTTCTGAACCAAGTCTGGGCTATGCCCGACAAGGTGGCTGGAAAGACTTTACACCAAATAGCGTCTGACTGAGTGTATAAATGCATATGCCCCTCATATGCCGATAAGTTGTTCACTGGATATGTTGTGCAGTCATACTTACACGACGGCATCTTGATGTGTTGCATGGGCTCTTCCAAAATCTCCCTGATGAAAGGTGATCCCCTGGGTGTCATGGGAGCATATTGTCGTCCTGAGTAGGTACTGAATGTCCTACATCGCTGGCTGGAATTACCCCTTGACTCCCTCATGGTGCTTTCTTTATCGTCATAAACGTGCTCAGTGTACTTGCCGGTGTCACCATCTTCCTCTGTCTGGAGAGTTTCTTCATCATAACCTGCTTCTGCCATCTCCTTTTCCAGACGGCGTCCATCTTGAGATAAAGGCTTTGTCCTTCTCAATGGATTGTCGTCTCTGTCACGAC
Source organism: Beta lomatogona (assembly GCA_947646795.1). Lineage (NCBI taxonomy): Eukaryota > Viridiplantae > Streptophyta > Magnoliopsida > Caryophyllales > Amaranthaceae > Beta > Beta lomatogona. The sequence goes on from CANSNZ010000942.1 coordinate 5,006,248, forward strand.
TAATGACCCTTCCAGGACGCTTACTTGGCGAACTATTAATTTGATTGCCGGAGCCTAAGGCATCAAGTACTGCCCTGGCGGCTTGGATTTGTTATGGAGTGAACTGAGCGTTGCCGGAAGATGGTGTTCTTGGGTTCGGACCTGTCGGGGTTATGGGGTCAGGCTCAGGTAACTCGGGATCTTCATCTTCTACATAAACAGGATTAGGATCGTTAATAAGACCGTCATACTTAGCTGAGACGGGGTTGCCATCAGGAACGACGTTGCCGGTAGCATTGGGGTCCATCCCTCCCTTCTAGCGCCAATTGTTTCGGGTGTGAAACAGTGGACGTCAAGGGTTTGACGACCTATAGAGGATGGACAAGGCTTGGCGTCGTTGGGTATGCCGGTATCGAATTATCTGGGTTGCCGGTATACCTGCACAATGAACAAGGATGACTGACCTCGGGGGTTTGCCGAGGAAACCCACTCTGATACCTAAGTAATAAGATAGGGTTCGACAAGGTATATGCGGGTAAAGTGGCTAGGTGAACAATGATTACATACCTTGGAATCAGTGTATGTTAGCTATTTATAGTAAATGTACAGTAGGTCGGTTCCTACTTTATGGGATCTTGTGTATACACGTGTACGCCGTAATATCTGGCCTTACACGTAGGTATTGTATGGGTAAGCAGTGTATTGTGGTGACGCCCAATAAGACCAAAACGACCTGTAAGAAGGTATGTTGCCGGACCGACAAGTGAGGACTTGCTGGCCTCCTAAGTTATGACCTTGAGCGGGTCGTTAACCTGAGTGGATGACCGCCGGCATGTTTGATGGCAGGCATGTCTATGGCGGTCGTCCATCAAGGGATTATATCATCTCGTACATGTTTGTTTTTCATTTTTACATTTCCACAATAAGTCTTGTTCAAATTGGTTGCCTGATGTAATCCATGTACCATATTAATAGTAAATTTACACTTCACGTGAATATCCTAAGACACCCTACATAATAAATCAACCACTTAACTAAGTTTTTTTTTTTCAAAGATCATTTACATTGTTAAAATCAGTTGCTAATAATCATTTATTGTTGAAAAAAAAGAAACTGTAAAGGACCTTGTTACATGAATAGTTCATTAAACTTTTGTAGAATAATCAACCACTTAATCTATGAATGATTGTTAACACAAAAACATATTCTGCACATGATCACTTGGCAGTTAATGAAAAGAAAAATAGTTAAGAATCTAAGCGTGTATCTCTAGGTATTTATATTGTTTCAGGCTTTTCTATCAATTAAAACATTAAACATTCCTTCTTTACAGCTTCAATAATGTCCATTCCAAAATTTCATTGCATAGGTGTAGTTGCTAAAAAACAATTATTACATGGACACATTATGCAGCCTTTGAAGATGAAAGTTGAGCGCGTTTTCTTGGACGACCTTAATGCTAACAGTAAGGCGTACAAGGTGAAAGTGAAGGTCATCGAGAAAGGGCGCCCAAAGGTCTCTCCTAACAAAGGCATTGTTTACCAAAATCTTCTTCTAGAGGATGATAAGGTATGTTAACTTTTAACCCCAAACTCATTATCTTTCCAGTTAAATACTTCCCACATATTATACAGTCTCTAATTCTTTGAAGAAGAAAAACAAATCCCATTAGACTTATTATGCGTAATCATACGTCCAAGAAATATTATGCGTAAATATTTCCCACATATTTGGTGTTGATGGAAAAAATTATCTTCTTTGACGATGCACTAAATGACACAGAACACGTTTTAAAACCAGGCCATCTAAAATGTTGTACACAACCAGGTAATCTTGCTTGCTAAATACCTCCTATATGCCACTTAAAGCACTTGCATAATTCTCACAAAAAAAAAATACCACTGCTCTTTTTACAGGGCAACAGAATGTGTGGTGCACTTTTCGAAGATCAAGTAGAAGAATATAAGGAAGCTTTTGTTTACAAAGAAGAATACAAAATAACCAATGCTCCAATAAAACCTATGGAAGAATATTGAAATTCCAGCCCCTCGGAGCTTAACTATCAAATGAGTTTTGGAAGAAAAACAGTCATCCAACCTGTCAATGCTGAGTCAAATCCTCTAACGCCAGACTACCAAAACATTGCTTCTATTCTGAAGGCTGGAAATCCCGATGAGAAATTGGTGAGGGATGTTGTGTATTCTTCATAAAGTTTTCAATGCCTTCAATTATTTGTATTTGTATGTTCTGTGTTGTACTTGTGTGGCTTATATACACTGATGCTTTACTTAAAATGCTTTTACAACATTCACACACACTTAGTCATACATGTTTAACGGATGCTTTACTCAATTTGATTATGCGACGCACACATTCTTAGGCTATAAAAATGCTGATACGTAACACTTTGTTCATCATTGTTTAGATGTCCTTGGCGTTGTTCTCTATGTCGAAGAAGGTGCACGGACCAAAGTCACATCCCAGGCACGTGAAAGTAAGGTCCGAGAAATTGTTATAGCTGACCACAGGTATAGTGAACATCTAATTGTAAGTTATTTGCTTTTGCATCAACACTGAAACTGGGGAAACTAACACCTCATGCACAAACCACAATCCAGCACTCAACAACCTTTGGTCATTTCTGCTTGGAATGATCTTGCTGGAGAAGATTGTGACCGTCTCACTTCTTGGGCTGAAAAGTTCAAAGTTGTTGGATTCACTGCTTTGAAAGTCACTGCTCACAAAGGTATTTTCCTACCTACATACACAATCAAATATATCCATGCAATCATATTATTTCTCCACTGATATGTTCTTTGTACACAGGCTTCTTACTAGCAACAACCATGTCAACAACCATTGTTCATGAACCTCAAGGGGACAAGGCAACCGCACTAACTGAATGGTGATATACCCTTCTAAATTTCCTAATATTATAATAACTAACCAGGGAACCCAACATGGAAATGTAGTCCATTAATCTTTCCTACGTTTTTCAGGGCACTACGTCATAAAGTTGCCTTAGCTGACAAACAAGCAAGAATCCTTGATGTAAGGTGCGAATCAAAAGAGAAAGTAATCATGTCACAGTAGTGGAAAAAAGGCTAAATGACACATGAAAATCAATCCGGTTAGCACCAAAATGGATCAATTAATGTAAACTGATCCGGTTGGCCAAGCGAACCGGATTAATTAACATTAACTGATCCGGTCGGTCAAGGTACGGATCAGTTTATGGACTTTTTAAAATCGCGTGTCATTGAAGCAAGAAACCCCTACCTTGGGCCTTTGTAGAACGCGTGAATCTTTGTCCTCCTTGGGCCTTCATTAGGGTTTATTAAACGCCAGATCATATTCACCTGCGCCTCACTCCTCTATCATTCTCTCTCATCCCTCTTTTCCCCAAACCCTACCCCTAACCAGCCACCCTCTCTTCTCTCTTCTCTCTCCTCACTCAATCCTCTCCTCTCTAAACCCTGACATACTCTCCTGCTCACTACCGTTGCTCAGAACACCACCAGCAGTCGCCCTTTGTTGCTCTCTAGTTTCTTTTCCTCTCTTCGACAAACACCAACCACGACCAACCTTCGCTTCTATCTTTCATCATCGAGCATCTCTTTTCGCCATCTCATCTCTCAAAGGCAAACATCCACTTATGGCGACAACAATGGCTGAATCATTTCGCCATCTTCGCGAAGCCCCATTAACGCCAACAACATCTCCGTAGTCGCTTCTTGCCCAGATCTAGGGTTCGCGATTTTTTTTGTAATTTTTCGATTTTAATTTCCTTCATAATTTGTCTTGGATTTTTTTCATTTTAATTTTCGTGCTTAATTTATCATATCTCGGAATTATGTTGTAGTCTCTTTTTATTTTTAATGTTTAATTTCTTGTAATTGATCTTGTAGTAGTTTTTATTTTCTTAATTTGTTGATAAATTAATTAGTCACTTCGATTCCGATTTTTGGTAACTAGTGATTTTCGTTTTTTTCATTTCGATTTTTCGATATGAATATTTTATTTAATGAAGTAAATTTTGGTGGTGTTAACTATGCTAAACAGTGAAGCCATTGGATACATTTTCATTTTTTTTTTCATTTTGATTTGCTTTTTATTCTGATCTGTAGCATTCGTCTTTAGCTGTGATGGGAGGTTTTTTTTATATTCAATTTAGCATCTAATTGATCCGGTCATGGTTAATGGGAGGTGACTTGTCATATTCATCATCTGACTCCTCATGCATCTACTTTAGATACCTTACATCATTGTAAATGATGTCCCAACATATCCAAGACTTGGTTCTCCCATTGCTGCACTCTACCTGGAATCCACCACTTCTAGCCACATCTCCTTCCATCTTTTGCAGACCAAATAAACAACCCTTTTGTCCTTCCTGGACAGTTTGGGGAACACATACATACACATGACGTGCTCGTTGAAGAGCACATCTTGAGCAGTCTGTGACATGGCCATGGCAAACCTTCAACAACAAACCCACAGTTGGTAAGAGTTCTCAAATTTACAAAAAAAAAAAACCCACCCCCTGTTATAATTGTAAAAGGGCATAAACACAAAACAATATATAAGAAGCTTGAATCTAGCATTCTTCAGTATTGAAGCATTTGATATGAATAAGGGCACAGACTTGAATCTTTACCACTAAAACCCATTTTTACTTCTAATGAAACTGAATCGCAAAGCAAGTAAAATTATACAAAACCCATAACAATTAACTAATTGAAAAAATATTACCAAATGAATGTATGTATGAACTACCTTTCTCGTGATCAACTTGAATGTATGGACTATGAAGTTCTAATCAAGCACTTAACAATATAATAAACACATAGTAAATCATAATTCAAACAAAATTAACACCAAATGGAAAAAAAATACACCCACCCCCTGTTATAACTAACTTTACAAGGATATAAACGCATAAAAGTTAGCATTTTCCAGACAGATTTCATGATCAAAAAATTAAACAACATCACAGAGACATAGGCAACCTTAATCCAAACAACTTAACAACAAATTTACATAGGTATATGCTCTATGAAATTAGAAATTCAAACAAAACCCTAACTTATCACTTTATTGAAACTTAAAGATTTTAGTAAATGAAGTGAAAGACTAAATCACCTTGAAGATTTGAGTGTTTTTGCACGGAAAAATCGCTCTTGAAATCGCTTGCTTCAACTATGACAGGGAGTTCCTTCTGACAAGCTTGGGAGATGAAGAGTTGGGACTGTTCAGTTTACAGAGGTTTCTTGTAAGATGTGTTTTTTGGCGCCAACATAATGTATACCACCAATAAACCAAACGATGTGTTTCTTTTGTTGCAAATAGGCCAACTGCATTGCTTTTAGGGCTTTGCCAATTTATTGGTGTTATTCTAGTATCAACACTAGACCAACTACAAGAGGGGGGTGAATTGTAGTCGAGAGGAAATTTTCGAATTGTATTGCGGAATTAAAACAAACTAAAAATAGAAAGAGATAAACACACGAGATTTTTACAAGGAAAACTTCATAGGCCCAATAGGAAGAAAAACCTTGACCACGAGGGATTTTGACTCAAACTCTCTTTACTATAATAGGCCAAAAGACTCGATCTTTTTACAACCTATTAATGGACCTTCTCTGTTCCTCTAGGAACTTGTTCCCAGTCACCCAATTCCCCCTGAACTGATGACACTCACTTTGACTTCACTCGAAGTCTTCTCTTTTCTCTCTTTCTTTCTCTCTCTTGATTACAAGGATATTCTCTGAATTTTCTCTCACCCAAACACTATGAATATTACAATAATAAGTATGTTGAATATAAGAGGAAATTACAAGAAAACTTTTTAAGTATAGATCTTCTTTTTATGCTCGAAAGTTCTTAAGTCTTCTTCGAATAATCTTCCTATTATATAGATGCCGCTATTTAGCTTCTTCTTCTGGAATTATAATGCTCCATGACCTCCATGATGTTCGCTTGAATTGATGTGGAGATAATGGCTTAACTTTCGCTGCACTTTCTCCACGTTCATTGCAACGACAATAAATCAACTTCCACTATCCATTAGTGGGAGTAAGCCTAGCGAGTAACACGCAGGTATGTGGAGTTAGTTGGAGAGCTTCAAGGAAGTTAGCTCCACATTTTGTGCCACGGGTTTTCAACTGTTTTTCAAGCTATAACAACAGTAACAAAATATCTACTAACACTAAGAATCTTATATTCAAAGATTCTAAGGTAATAGATTATTAAACATACCTTATAATAAAAATTCAAAGTGTATAAATATAATATCTTGACTTAGATTAAATAAATAATCTTTCTCCACAAGATATAAATGTAAAAATAAACATTACATTATTTTTTGGAATTTTATATTTTTCGCAAAATAAAAACTATATTAAAACCTAAGTATTTGGCATCATCAAAACATGGAATACAATAATATTCCCCTTTTTTTATGATGGCAAATATAAGACATATAAAAATATAAAATAGCCAAAAAAACTAAGAAACTAAAAAAAATCGGAGCAAAAGAATCAAGAGCTAATGACTTTAAAATAAAACAAACAAAACTAACAAGAGACTAAAAAGTAAAACAAACAAAACTAACAAGAACTAACAATCTAATTAATCCTAACAGAAATTAGTTTTGTTTGATGAAAGAAAAATCCGAAAATCATCACCTAGACACTAAGAAGACTAGAATTGAATTTTTATGTGCCACTCTACTTCCCCTTTTTGTCATCATAAAAAACAACAAAGTACCCAGCAGGACTCTAAGAGTGCATCATATACAACAATGTCAAGGCGTAGTAGCTCAAACATTCATCTAATAATACTAGCCACCCAACATGTAAATGAGCATATAGAGACAAAACAGATGGAAACAAGCAAGGTATGAGCAATAGCTGAGCTCAAGAGAGGAAAAGAAGAAGGAAAGCAAATGTAAGAGTAATAAGAAAGGAAGAAAAGAAAAAATAAACCTAAATAAACCGATGTGATTAACACATCCAAAAACCAATAGTAACAACGAGCACCAATGTTTAGTTATAAAAACCAAAAGTTATATTGTTTAATAGATTGAGGGAAGAGTGAGAAAGGGCAGGATCAGGGCTTGGGAAGGATGACATAGGTGGAAACAACTGAGTCAATCTTCTCACGAACAACTGCTTCACCTTTCTTCACAACAGCAAGGAAGTGCTTGATGTGATTCTTGAAACAAGATTCACGAAATTTAGGCTCTTTGATGTAGTTTAGTGGCTTTTGTAGATGAAAGATTGAAACTTTAATGAAATCAGTAGCAAAGTTCAAGTATATTGGCGTATTTCGTCTCAATAACTCGACTGGTAACCAGGATATGGAGAACTTAGGCGTATTTCGTCTCAAAGTTCAACTAGGGGGTTTTGGATTCTCTCCGGATTCGTTTTGGATTCTCTCCTAAATCTGTAATTCACAAGAATTAACTTAAACATACTCTACCTTTTATTAATATGACCGAATGGTCTATTTATAGTGCACAAATAATCGTAAACTGATTAGAACTATTAAAGCAAATTAACCTAAACCTAGTAGAACTAGTAAAGCATAAAAGATAAACAAAAATTTAACAAACTAATCTATCTAATCCACATGGCTGTGACTGATTTCACACGCCTAATGTGATTAGAACTCCTAACACAACTCAAACTCTAATTAAAATAAAATCCTAATGCAATTGAAACTCTAAACAAACTATAAATTAAAGCCCTAAATTACATAGAATTCTAACAGAATAAGAACTCTGCATAACTAATACTTCTATTTCAAATCAAAGTCCCCTTCTTGAAAGAAACTTGTCCTCAAGTTTCGTCATTCGAAAAACATGGGACGAGATCACTGGAAGTGAGAGTTGCACAAATACCATCCGCAAGTAGAACTTTGAACGTTTCATACCCAATTTGCTCAATGATTTCGAATGGGCCTTCATCCATCGGTTCGTCGTACTTGTGATTGATATGCAGTTTTTGAGCGTTTAAAGACAACCAAACACGATCACCTTTGGCCAGCTTACTACCTTGGCGCAATTGGAGGTAATTAGCTCGACGTTCCTTCTTGTTGTTGGCGGTGTCCAGCAGCTCATGGTGGCAAGAAGCAAGGCAAACATGCGAACCATGCTTAGGTGGATGTGCATCCATCACGGCAGCAGTAGCATCAAGGGGCTTGGGATGCCGAGTTTTAGGAGGCAAAGACTGCAAGATCATGCGTTTATCACCCATTAAAACCGAATAAGCATTGGTTTTGCCATTATGCATCACATGCCTATCACTTTGCCAAGGACGGCCGAGTAATAAAGAGCATGCAGTCATGGGCAAGGCATCACACCATAGTTGATCCATATATTCACCCACACGGAAGCCAACTAACGCTTGTTTACGCACCCAAACGCCATCATCATTCAACCAACTCATATATGGATGCGGATGCTTGCGAGTTTGCAAATTCAATGATTCAGCCAAAGACAAATCAAACACGTTTGTACATGATCCGCTATCTATGATAAAGGGACAAACTTTACCCTTGATGACACAATTCGAGTGAAAAAGATTGTTGCGTTGCTCATCGTCATTCTCATCATGGCTGGAAGTAAATAAAGATCGGCGGATGAGCAAAGTAGGATGCTCATGTTCCGGAGCACAAATTGGTTGCTTCGACCAAAAGTCATCATCATCCATAAGTGGATCAGTTGAGGCCGAAGTAGAAGATTGTTGTGCGTGCATCTCTTGAGCCAAATAGCAGACTAACTCCTCACGAGTGGTGAGAGAAGTATTGGGACAGTTGCGAGCAATATGACCGAGGCCTTGGCAACGAAAGCATTGAGGTTTCTTGGCCTTTAACGTGGCACTAGAAGGAACAGTGATAGATGTGGTGGAGGACTCGGTCTCCTTGGGCTTATCACGCACCAAGTCAGTCGTGGTGGGAGGAGTGCTCGACGAGGCATCCAACGAGGCAGCAGGGTGTTTGAACCACGAAGGCTTCTTAAAACGAGAATCGGTTTGTTGGCATTCAATCTTAGAAGCAAGGATGCAAACATCATCAAACGTGACATATTGCTGCAGTTCAACCAAGTTGGCGATGGATTTGTTCAAACCGACAAGAAAACGAGCAATTTTTTGTTCGTCCACTTCTTGAATGTCACACGCCATATGGAGCCGTTCAAACTCCTTAATGTACTGCTCAACGCTCAAAGTGGCCTGATGCAATGAGTTAAGTCGCACAAAAAGCTCCTGTTTGTAGGTACAAGGCACAAAACGCTTGCGCATCTTAGCTTTGAGAGATGACCAGCAATCAATGGCCGGTTTGTCCTCTCTTGCACGCCTTGTCCGCATAGAGTCATACCAAAGGGAAGCGTACTTCGTGAGTTTCAGAATAGCATATGAAAAACGAGAGCCTTCACTCAAGTTCTTATGATCAAAGAACCGATCCAACCTTCTTTCCCATTCCAAATAGAATTCGGGGTCGAGGTCTCCATCAAACGAAGGCAAATCAGCCAGCTTGATGTCATCTTCACGCCTAGGTTGATGTTGTGGGGGTCGGGCGAAATTTGTGTCGCGTTGGAGGGTCTGGTATTGGTCGTTCATAGCAGCCATTTGTGCAGCAAGTTGTTGGATGGCTTGTTGCCAAGTTTCGGGTTCATCAGGCATGGTGGAAGGGAAATAAAATAGCACGGCAGATGAGATGTGTGGGGCGCAAGAAACGTAAGTTGACTCAGATGTATTTGATGACTGCGACTTCGTTACTGGTTCAAATGCGCTCAAATTTTAACACAAGATAGATCTCGTTGTTAGCTTTCCAACGAACTAAGAAAATCTGAATTCCGGCGTGAAATGTAGCCACACGAACAATTTTACCGAACTGGGGTCAGATTTGACGCAAAGCAGCAGTGCGGGGGTGGAAATCAGCAGCCACACCACTTGATGTGATTCTTGAAACAAGATTCACGAAATTTAGGCTCTTTGATGTAGTTTAGTGGCTTTTGTAGATGAAAGATTGAAACTTTAATGAAATCAGTAGCAAAGATCAAGTATATTGGCGTATTTCGTCTCAATAACTCGACTGGTAACCAGGATATGGAGAACTTAGGCGTATTTCGTCTCAAAGTTCAACTAGGGGGTTTTGGATTCTCTCCGGATTCGTTTTGGATTCTCTCCTAAATCTGTAATTCACAAGAATTAACTTAAACATACTCTACCTTTTATTAATATGACCGAATGGTCTATTTATAGTGCACAAATAATCGTAAACTGATTAGAACTATTAAAGCAAATTAACCTAAACCTAGTAGAACTAGTAAAGCATAAAAGATAAACAAAAATTTAACAAACTAATCTATCTAATCCACATGGCTGTGACTGATTTCACACGCCTAATGTGATTAGAACTCCTAACACAACTCAAACTCTAATTAAAATAAAATCCTAATGCAATTGAAACTCTAAACAAACTATAAATTAAAGCCCTAAATTACATAGAATTCTAACAGAATAAGAACTCTGCATAACTAATACTTCTATTTCACATCAGTGCTCCTGTTGAACATCTATCCGAGCAATCCTAGCTTCCAACCCCTGGACCCTTGAATGGAGAAAAGACAGGGACCCTTGAATTTCTTGGAGCAGACCAGCAGTAGAGAGCAAGGGAAAATCGACAGTTCTGGAGGTAGTCCCTTGTAGGAACTGGATCCTCCTCCAAGTCAATCATTACAGCATCATCATCATCCTTGTTCCTTGGGGACTTAGTATCTGCCAACCTCCTACTCTTTCTTATTGACTTTGCTCCTTCAGCACTCACTTCCTCAACAGGTTTCCTCTTAACCCCTACATCACTTTTAACCTTAGGCTCTTCAACATCAAACACCACTTTACCACCCAGCACCTTCAAACTCAGCCTTCCAAGTGTATCTTTGGTCAAATAGTTCTCAGGTTCAACTTCAAAGGATGGGCTAGAAGGGAGTTTAACGTTACTCTTTTTGAAAATAGTAGTAAGAATATTACCATAGCCAACTCGGTTATTGTGGGTAATGCAATGGGTCAAATGAGTAATCATGAGGGAAGGAAAATTAATTTTGATGTTGTTGGCAAGACAGTACATCAGGGACAAGTCCATGAGATTTGCTTGGGTTCTATTAGAAGTACGAGGCAGAATAAAACGCCAAACAAGATGAAATAGGAATTTGTGAAAAGGTGAAAGGTCTTTTTGGTCAAGAAAAAAATCAGTAGACTTTCCACCAAAAAATGACAGGACTTTATCATTTAAAATTCCTTTTATATTCAATTGAACCTTGCCCTTAATATAGGTTTTGTACCCATCAGTTGGTACATCTAGCCAATCTCCTAGAATTTTTTCAGTAAATTGACAACGTAACACGTACTCATGCACATACCATCAGAATTTTCAAATTTCGAATAGAACTCACCAATTTCAGCCTCAAACAGACCCTCATCAGAACAAAGAATTTTAGACCACTTCTGAAATTTAACTAAGTCAAGAAATTCTACCCATTTGACTTTCTTACACCATGCACGATCAACACAGAACCCAATCATGTATTTTGAGGATTTTGATTTCTTACCCCTTTTTATCGGCACATTGATGATCTTTTCTTGTTCTATTTCATCCTCGCAGACATGCTCTTCTTCTATTTGGTGAGATTTATTCATTTCCAGAGGATTGCTCAAGTGAATCCTAAGTTTCTTGATTGGAATTTGAAGATTTGATGTGTGCGTGGTGAGATGGATGTTGAGATGGATGTTTGGGAGACATTCCTAGTTCTGTTAGGAATGAGAATGGCGTGTGATAGCATGCTTAGTTGAGTTCTATTAGGACTCTTCATATCTTTGCTTTATGTTTTCTAGTTCGAGTTGTATTAGGAGTCATGGTTTTGCCTACGTTCTTAAAACGATGGATTTTACATGATTTAATCTTATTTAGAGTTTGATGAGGAGTATGACTTAGGGACTTATCCTAAGCATAGTAGGAGTAAGTTTATTTTGCTTATAAATAGCTTAGGGTGTACGTTATTTTAATAGACAGATTTATGAGATTAGAGTTTTAATTTTCTTTGTGAAAATTTTCGGACTTCTTTGTGATTTCCAAACCTCGAATCAATTACTTTGTGTTTGAGATTTAAGATTGATTGCTTAATTACTTTGTGTTTGAGAGTGAATCAAGACCCAATTCGTGAATTACTTTGTGTTTGATCGAATTGTTCTATCCTTAATACTTAAAGAAAACCCTAAAGGTCCAGTCTTTCTTTCAAGATTCTTGGATTTCAGTAAAACTCAAATAAAGTACATCTGCATCCACATCAAATTGGTATCAGAGCTGGTTGAAAGAAAGTCGAAAAAACTTGCAGTTCGTTTGTCCAGATTAAAACAGTTTCCAGGTGCGTTTTGTTTATTTTTGTTCTCCAAGTTGGAAACGAATTTTTGGGTTATTCTTGAGCCTAAACTGGACTACTACATGTCTATTTTACTGTCCTAAAATTTCGTAAGATTTGAAGATCGTTTCGTATAGTTTCCGGACGGTTTTTGTTCATTGGTCTGTTTTCGATTGAATCTGGCACGGTTGTGATAATTGGGTCGTTGCGGTTGATATACTTGGAGTTTTTGAGTGAAATTTTGGTCGAGTTCTGGAAACATATAGTACTAGATCCTGACAAAATTTCATTGAATTTAGAGGTATTTTGATACGCCTGTGATAATTTCCTTGGGGAGCAAGTTTACGGTGCTGTTATTTGCTTTCCTTCAATTTCTTGCTGCATATTGGTTGCGTGGGAATTGGGATGATAGGTGAAGAAGATTGGGCTAAGACTCTACGCGATATCAATGCTAATTTTGCTAATATAGATGCTCGTTTTGATTAACTTACTAAGAGCAATCAAGAGAAGGAAGAGCGCCAGCAACAAGCTGATCAAAGAATCACTATTCTTGCAAGCATGGTGCGTCGGAGAAAGGATCCGAATGATGTTTTGTATGAATCTGATCATGACGACCAATCAGAGCATTCGGTTAGACAACCAAGTGTGAGAAATAGGGTTTATGAAGAAGATCGAAGCTTGAAACTTGATTTGCCGGAATTTAGTGGAGACGTTGATCCAGAAATTTTCCAAGATTGGGTTAGAAGGCTTGATCGAGTTTTTTACTACAAAGGGTATGATGATCAAAAAAGGTTCAAGGTGGCTGCTTTAAAACTCACGAAGTATGCTTCTTTATGGTTTGAGAGTTTGGTTATGGAACTTCGAAGGGAAGATCAAAGACTCACTTCGTGGGAGGACTTGAAGAGAAGGATGAAGAAACGGTTCCTACCTAGATCTTATGAGCAAGACCAATACATTAAGCTCACTTGTTTAATGCAAGACAACCTTAGTGTTGCTGAATACACTAGGGAATTTGAAAAACTTTCTATGATTTGTAACATGCAAGAACGAGAGGAGTTGAAAATTGCTAGATATATCAAGGGGCTCGCTAAGAACATTGCTGCAAAGGTCGATACTTCTCAATTTTTCACTTTTGATGAAGCTTGCAAACTAGCAGAAAAGTATGAGAAACAAGTGAAGGACGAGAAGCCCAAGCATACTTATAAATCTTTTCAAAGTTCACAGCAATACGGGTTTGAGGAGGGTTCTCAAGGGAGCAACTTCAAGGGTAATTCTAATTCGAATACAGAAAAGAAGAATGGAGATAAACCGAAAGTGTTCTTGCCTAAACAAGAGTACTTAGACAAGAGAATGTGCTATAAGTGCCGAGGGAGAGGACATATTGCGAGTGAGTGTCCCAATAGACACACCTTGACTATCATCCAATACAATGAAGCTAATGCCTTAGAAGAAAAGGGTGAGTTGACACCTTTAGAAGATGAAGAAGAGGAGGACGCATATCCTGAAGATGATGTCAATTTTTGGGAGTAATTAGGAGAATGTTGCATGTTGAGTCTTCACCAAATCGAGAACAAAGGGAGAATCTTTTTCATACGAGATGTAGGGTGAAGGATAAGACGTGTGATATGATCATTGACAGTGGCTCGTGTGTGAATATAGCTTCATCTGTTATGGTAGATAAGTTGCAATTGCCTATAAAGGAACATCCATGTCCTTACAAGATTAAGTGGTTGAATGATACGGCGGGTTTAAATGTGAAAAAGCAAGCACTAGTTGCTTTCTCTATTGGTGGCTATTCGGATGAACTATGGTGTGATGTACTACCAATGAGTGCTTCGCATATACTTCTTGGTAGGCCGTGGCAATTTGATCGCAAAGTTAGTCATGAAGGTGAAAGCAATGTTTATACTGTGCGAGTGGGGAACAAGAAGATTCACTTGGCTCCATTACCTCCAAAGATTTCGGGTGCTACTGAAGTTAAGGGAAAAGGGCCGAGTAGTACTTCTTCACCAACTAGTTCGTGCTTCATTTCTACTGTTGATTCAAAAGAGATGACAAAGAAGGAGAGAAGAGCTAGAAAGCAAGACCATCTACTGCAAATTCGTCAAAAGGCACCATTTAGTGTCGGGGATCATGTATGGCTTTCCCTCGCTGCCCAAAAGCTCTATTACGACTCAAAGGGGAAGGAAGAACCGGTGGATGAAGGTCCATTTCAAATTGTACATCATGAGAATTTCGACACATATCAAGTTCTAATTGGCAAGGGAGTTTGTGTTTCACTTAATGTTTGTGATTTGATACCATGCCTAGACAGAACTTGAGGGCAAGTTCTTCTTAAGAGGGGGAGTATGATGTGTGCGTGGTGAGATGGATGTTGAGATGGATGTTTGGGGAGACATTCCTAGTTCTGTTAGGAATGAGAATGGCGTGTGATAGCATGCTTAGTTGAGTTCTATTAGGACTCTTCATATCTTTATTGCTTTATGTTTTCTAGTTTGAGTTGTATTAGGAGTCATGGTTTTGCCTACGTTCTTAAAACGATGGATTTTACATGATTCAATCTTATTTAGAGTTTGATTAGGAGTATGACTTAGGGACTTGTCCTAAGCATAGTAGAAGTAAGTTTATTTTGCTTATAAATAGCTTAGGGTGTACATTATTTTTAATAGACAGATTTATGAGATTAGAGTTTTAATTTTCTTTGTGAAAATTTTCGGACTTCTTTGTGATTTCCAAACCTTGAATCAATTACTTTGTGTTTGAGATTTAAGATTGATTGCTTAATTACTTTGTGTTTGAGAGTGAATCAAGACCCAATTCGTGAATTACTTTGTGTTTGATCGAATTGTTCTATCCTTAATACTTAAAGAAAACCCTAAAGATCCAGTCTTTCTTTCAAGATTCATGGATTTCAGTAAAACTCAAATAAAGTACATCCGCATCCACATCAAGATTCGTGATCGCTCTCTTCGTATTCCACCAAAGGTGAAGATTTTTCAGCAGGGAAATATTGATGGGGCTTGATATCTTCAGAATTTTTTCGTTTTGGGGCCATTGATGAAGCTTTGAGAAGGATGAAGAAGATGAGTAGTTTTGAGAGTTGATGGTTTTGGGTGAAAAGTAAAACTTGCCGTGAAAAGAGAGATGATTGGACAGGGTTTTTATGTGGCGGTAGATTTATGGGGTTTTGTGAAGGAACTAATGACGACTTTTCACTCTCCTCTTAATCCATTGTATTTTTTAACTTTGGCTTTGAACTTAGACTAACATGATGCGTTGCATTGTTTCAGAGTAAAATATTTTTGTGGAGATTTAATGAAGAGAGAAAAAGAAAATAAAAGCTAATATAAGATGAAAATTAAATTAAGAAAATAAAAGTGAAATAAATATTTACGAGGAAAAAGTAAATATTTATGAAGGAAAAGAAAGGAAAGAAAAAGAATAAAGAACTCATGTATTTTTCATGTACAAGCTTTATTTACATAAGTCTCATCAAGTTTTGCTCAACAACAATGTATGGACAATAAGGGGAGTATTATAAAGACTAATGTGAGTCCTTTACAATGACTGTGCAATGTATGAATAAATTCACAAAATGTTGCTGGCCACTTAGTGTAATCTTGTAACTAAGGGTTTTATTTGAAGTAGCACACTTAATGAATTCTAATCGTCCCTAGTTCTAAGCGAATTTTCTCAAACTTTTCTCTAGGAAGTGGTTTATTCAATATGTCAGCTATTTGATTTTCTGTTGGACAAAATTCGACTTTAACAAGACCTTTTTCTACATTATCCTTAAGGAAATGATGCCTAATGTGAATATGCTTGACCCTTGAATGATGAACTGGATCCTTAGAAATGCAAATTGCACTAGTATTATCACAATAGATAGGAACACATTTAAGTTTAATGCCAAAGTCTCTTACTTGTTGCTTGATCCAAAGAACTTGGGAACAGCATGCAGGAGCAGCCACATACTCTGCCTCTGCTGTGGATAAGGCAACAGTATTTTGCTTCTTTGAGCTCCAAGAGACCAAGCTTGTTCCTAGGTACTGGACAATGCTTGATTTGCTTTGTCGATTAACCAAGTCTCCAGCATAATCCGCATCTGAATAGCTTACTGGGTCAAAAACATCACTTTGAGGATAGAACAAACATAAGTCATCGCTTCCCTTCAAATACCTTAGAATTCTCTTAACTGTCGTTAAGTGAGATTCTTTGGGATTTGATTGGAATCGAGCACATAAACCAACACTAAATGAAATATCGGGTCTACTTGCTGCTATGTAAAGTAATGAACCAATCATACCTCAATATTGCTTCTCATTTACACACTTACCATTTGAATCTTCATCTAACCTTGTTCTTGTTCCTATGGGAGTGTGGTTGGTTTTTTATTGCTCCAGTCCATATTTCTTCAGCAGTTCCTTGACATATTTTTGTTGATGGATCATTCTTCCTCTTTCAGTTTGCTTGATTTGCAAACCCAAAAAGAAGTTCAACTCTCCTATCATACTCATTTCGAACTCACTACTCATAAGATCAGCAAACTCCTTACAAAGAAGATCATTAGTAGCACCGAATATTATATCATCAACATAAATCTGGACTACTAATATGTTTATTCCTTTTGATCGAAGGAACAAGGTTCTATCAACTTTACCTCTTATGAAATCATGAGAAAGCAGGAATTTTGACAACCTTTCATACCAAGATCTAGGAGCTTATTTCAACCCATAAAGAGCTTTATTAAGCTTATAGACTTGATTTGGAAGTTCCGGATTTTCGAATCCAGGAGGTTGTTCCACATAGACGTGTTCAAGTAAAAAACCATTTAGAAATGCACATTTGACGTCCATTTGGTACAACTTAAATCTCATAAAGGCAGCAAAGGCAATCAAAATTCTAATTGCTTCTATCATAGCAACAGGACCAACGGTTTCATCGAAACCAATACCTTCTTATTGATTATAAAACTTTCTGGTTCTTTGGCTTAGTCTCCAGGTGCCAGACCTTGTTCCTTTGGAACTCATTTAGCTCCTCTTGCATAGCATTGATCCAATCAGCCTCTTTGAGAGCTTCCATATGTCCTTAGGTTCTGTCATAGATAAGAAAGCGTGAAAAGCACAAAAATTCTTCATTTGGGATCTCGTTTGAGTTCCCTTTTCAATGTCACTTATAATCAATTCTAAAGGATGAGAATTTAGGTGTTTTCAAGGCTTTTGATCAAATCTCCTAGTTGCATCTTGAGTTTCTTAAGGTGATTGATCCACTTGATCTTCTTCAGGTTCAGGAGCTCCTTATCTTCCTGTGTTCCTCCTGTTGCTTGTTCCTCGTGAGGATCAGGCACATGATTATCTGGATCAGGAACTTGCTTCTTCTCTTTTCCTGCAGGGGTTAGTTCCTCATCACAATGATTAAACTCATCAGGACGAGTCAAACCAATTTCAAAGTTAACATTATGACTCTGTTCCTGTAAGGAGTTAGTCTCATCAAATATAACATGGACACTTTCCTCAACACACATTGTTCGCTTATTGTAAACACGATAGGCCTTGCTACTTAAGGCATATCCTAGAAAAATAGCCTCATCACTTCTAGCATCGAATTTTCCTAAGTTGTCCTTTCCATTATTATGTACAAAGCATGTACATCCAAAAACACGAAAGTAAGCGATATTGGGTTTTCTTCCTCTAAGGAGCTCGTAAGGTGTCTTCAAAGTGATTGGCCTTAGCATGACACGATTGATGATGTAGCATGTCGTATTCACTGCTTCAATCCAAAAATTCTTCGGAAGACCACTTGCAATTATCATCGTCCTTACCATATCCTCAAGGGTCCAGTTCTTCTTTCGACTACACCATTCTGTTGTGGTGTTCTTGGAGCTGAAAAGTTATGATCTAAACCTTCATTGCTGCAAAATTCATCAAACTTGGAGTTTTCAAACTCCTTACCATGGTCAGATCTTAAATGCTTTAATTTAAAACCACTTCTCTTTGAATCTTTTTAGCAAAGGTTAGAAATTCATCAAACGTCTCATCCTTAATATGAAGAAAAATAACCCATGTGTATCTTGAAAAATCATCTACTATGACTAATACATATCTCTTACCAGATCGACTTTGGATGCGTACAGGGCCACATAAGTCCATGTGAAGAAGTTATAATGGACTTTGTGTGCTTACCATTTTCTTGGATTTGAATGAGGATCTCACTTGCTTGCCTTTAACACATGAATCACAAACATCGTGGTTCAAAGACTTAATTGTTGGTAAGCCAACTACCAAGTCCTTCCCACTTAGTTTATGCGGTAGGGACAAGCTTGCATGACCGCAACGTTTGTGCCATAGTAGAGGATCAGCTTCGATCACACTTAAGTATGTGAGATTATTCCTAGGAACAAGGTTTAGGTCGACCATATAGATCTTCCCTTTCCTCGTTCCCTCAAGGATCTTGGTTCCTATACATTCATTGCTGACTATACACGACTCATTAGTAAACTTCACAGAATTTCCCTTATCGCAAAACTGAGATATATGCTTTAAACCCTCGACCAAAAATACATTATCTATGGAATGTGACTGAGATTTACCAATCTTACCAACTCCTACTATATTACCTGTAAGATTGTCTCCAAAGGTCACAGTTCCTCCATTGAAGACCGAGAGTGAGAAATTTGGATCTATCTCCTGTCATGTGCTTAGAACAACCGCTATCGAGGTACCACAAGTTGTTCCCCCTCACTTCAGCCTGTACCATAGCAAACTAGTTAGTGGTAGGAACCCAGTCTAGCTTGGGTTCCTTTGTTGGACTTGAGTCTTTCTTAATTTTCCAAACCTGTTTCACTAGGTACGTGTTCCTTTCAATACGTTCTTCTCTGGTGGAACCGTCAGACACAATGTGACCACTGTTCCCACAGTAAGAACATATTTTACTAATTGGCATATCAACATATTTTTTCTTTTTGTTCTTTTTCTTGTGATTGAAACCGAGACCATCTCTTCCTTTGTTTTGATACTTTTGTATGCATGTGACTGTATCAGGAAGTTTGTTCCTTGAGGGTTCCAGTTTCTTACTTAATACCAGATTTTCTTGAAAAACATTTTCATAATCATTTTTCAAATTTTCAGCAATGCTTCTAGTATTCATTGAAGAGATTGTTCCTTCAGGAATTTGCCAATTCCAAATTCAAAAGATAATTCTCATTTTTGACTTTTTCAAACCCTTCTTGATAAACTCTACTCTTGTAAAAAAGTTCAAAGAATCTTTTTTCAGTATCACATTTTAATGTGTTAAGCCAATTAGAATGGTTCTTAGTGACTTCCAAGGCATTTGTTACTTGATCTCTTTTTGCGCATACTTCCTTGTAGTCATCTAAGGTTTCTAATAAAAGTTTTAGTAATTGGCTTTTATTAAATTCTGTAAGTTCCTCTTCAATGGCATTAAAACTTACCTTGGGGTTTGATGATTCCACTTTGTCCTCGATATTCGCCATGAGACATAGATGGGCAGTTTCTTCCTCAGTCTGTTCCTGCTCCTCCTCTGAGTCTGACTCTCCCCATGCTGCAACCATGGCTATCTTCATTTCATTTCTCGAAAAAGACTTTTGTTGTTCCTTGCCCTTCACTTTGTATTTCCCTTTTGCTTTCTCGTTTTCCCATTGAGGACACTCCTTGATGAAATGATCAAGGCCTACACACTTATGGCAACTTAGCTTCGTTGGTTTCTTTGTGACCTTTCCTTGGTAATTCTTGTTGAAGAATTTCTTGAATCTTCTTACTATCATCGCAGCTTCTTCATCATCAGTTTTTGAATCTTCTTTTTCCTCTGACCTAAGAGCCAGAGCTTTAGCTTTGATGATTCAATTTCATGAGTTTCTAGATGTAACTCATGGGTCATCAAGGAACCAGCAAGTTGTTCAATGTTGAACGTTGTGAAGTCCTTGGTTTCCAACAATGTCGTTGTCTTGGCCATCCATTTCTCATCTTGTGGTAGACACCTTAGTACCTTACGAACCTGTTCCTCTGGAGAGATTATCTTTCCCAAAGATTCAAGTTCGTTTCTGATGTTTGAGAAGCGAGTGAGCATGTCTTGAATAGGCTTCTTTGGTTTCATATGAAATAATCCGTACTTATGCATGAGCATTTCGATCTTTGATCGTTTCACTTCGCTTGTTCCTTCATGAGTGATTCGAAGGAGTTCCCACATTTGCTTAGCAGTCTTGCATCCCATGACTCGGTTGTGTTCACGGGGACCAAGAGCACAATGGAGCAGCTTTTTGGCCATGTTGTTCATTTCCATTTTGTCGAAGTCATCTTTGTCAAACTCGGTAAGGGGTTTTGGAATCAGTTCCCCTTTCTCGTTCTTCATTGTGAGTTCAAAGTCACCAATTTCAATTACTTTTCATACTTGGTAATTTTCAGCTTTGATAAATATCTCCATATGATTCTTCCAGTATGGATAATGTTTGCCATTGAACATAGGTGGG
Organism: Beta lomatogona; assembly: GCA_947646795.1. Lineage (NCBI taxonomy): Eukaryota > Viridiplantae > Streptophyta > Magnoliopsida > Caryophyllales > Amaranthaceae > Beta > Beta lomatogona. The sequence continues at coordinate 5,027,130 of CANSNZ010000942.1, forward strand.
CATTGAGTTGAATACCCTTCATCAAGCTTTTCTCCCGTAGTGTTCATTGTTCTAGGTAAAATCTCCTCAGTGTTAGCTGATTCTGGAGGTACTAGGCTCTGATACCAATTGTTATTCTAATATGAACACTAGACCAACTACAAGAGGGGGTGAATTATAGTTGAGGGAAAATTTTCAAATTGTATTGCGGAATTAAAACAAACTAAAAATAGAAAGGGATAAACACACGAGATTTTTACAAGGAAAACTTCCTATGCCCAATAGGAAGAGAAACCTTGACCACGAGGGATTTTGACTCAAACTCTCTTTACTATAATAGGCCAAAAAACTCGATCTTTTTACAACCTATTAATGGACCTTCCCTGTTCCTCTAGGAACTTGTTCCCAGTCACCCAGTTCCCCCTGAACTGATGACACTCACTTTGACTTCACTCGAAGTCTTCTCTTTTCTCTCTTTCTTTCTCTCTCTTGATTACAAGGATATTCTCTGAATATTCTCTCACCCAAACACTATGAATATTACAATAATAAGTATGTTGAATATAAGAGGAAATTAAAAGAAAACTTTCTAAGTATGGATCTTCTTTTTATGCTCAAAAGTTCTTAAGTCTTCTTCGAATAATCTTCCTCTTATATAGCTGTTGCTATTTAGCTTCTTCTTCTGGAATTATATTGCTCCATGATCTCCATGATGTTCGCTTGAATTGATGTGGAGATAATGGCTTAACTTTCGCTGCACTTCCTCCACGTTCATTGCAACGACAATAAATCAAATTCCACTATCCGTTAGGGGAGTAAGCCCAGCGAGTAACATGCAGGTAAGTGGAGTTAGTTGGAGAGCTTCAAGGAAGTTAGCTCCACATTTTGTGCCACGGTTAATTTTTCAACTGTTTTTCAAGCTATAACAACAGCAACAAAATATCTACTAACACTAAGAATCTTTTATAAAAAGATTCTAAGGTCATAGATTATTAAACATACCTTATAATAAAAATTCAAAGTGTATAAAAATAATATCTTGACTTAGATTAAATAAATAATCTTTCTCCACAAGATATAAATGTAAAAATAAACATTACATTATTTTTTGGAATTTTATATTTTTCGCAAAATAAAAACTAAATTAAAACCTAAGTATTTGGCATCATCAAAACATGGAATACAACAATTGGCTTCAATTCGACCCAACGCTTTAACCTCATTATACTACTTACAATAACCCACTAATAAGCCATGGTAAGTATTAAACACAAAAATTTGTACTCAAAATTTCCTCTTAATAATTTTACAAACAAAAGTTACTATGAGCAATTCCCTATTCCTATTAAAAATTAGCCGTGTTTTTTAACTACATAGGACCCTTTGTTTTAGGAAATGGTAAACTAAGCAAAAAAATGAGAATTGTTAAATCACATTGTCGATATAATATCATTTGGTCAAATTCGACCTTCTAATTACCCAAATTCGACCTTCTAATTACCATGTTCAAATTTAAAGAGCTTTAAATTAGGCAATTTAAACATCTTCATCTTTTATCAAACCAATTATCTTCGGTCATATAGATTATGAGTGGTAAAACTGATGATTGATTTGAAATATAAAGTAAGGACAAAAGTGTGTTAATTTCTTATCTTGTATAGTTATGTTAGTTAATTAATTGTCAACCATTTCTTCTTTATGTAAGATATCTATCTCGTTCAAAGCCAAGTCTTTAGTGAAAGCTAATGATCTCACAAATACAGACTACAATTACGTATTATTACATTATAATTATAACTTAAAAGAAATAATTAAATTTGTTATCACAAACATAAAACCAAAATTACATTCTTAAGAATTTTATGCTTTTTAGGTTAATACTAATTAGATTACACGCATCTTGGGGGACCGCACGCATTAGCGTGCGGGCCAACAACTATAGATAAAGGGCTCAATCTATAAGTTAAAGGGGTCACTTTTAGATAATAGATCAACTTTGTACCTTAAAGGGGTTATTCTACTATAAGTGACCTGTCTAAGGTAGCAAGTTACCCTTGTCTTACTATGAATCATGGTAATGCGGTCTTTTTTTTTTAATACGTAAGAAGCAATCTTCTGGCTTGCCCTTGCACAAGGCCCCACTCAGAGGCCCATTACAAGCCACACCCCTCCCCCCCTCCCCCCCTTGAATCTCAAGTAAATGTTTGGGATAGGAATTGAATCCTAGAATATGCTAGGGAAGATGGAAAAACTCACCATTTGAGTTAAGCCAAATTCTTTGGTAAGGCGGTCTTATATGAGATTTTCTATTACACTTCTTTTCATGTGTTATATACTACTATTTTAAAACGATCTCACAATTATATTTGTATCACCCTTGTTTTTGTAATAACTTAATGGAAATATTGTCAAGAATAAGCCAACATTTGCCAAATTTTCTTAAAATAAGTCATACTTTTGATTAACTTAGAATACCCCAAGTTTATGGGGGTATTAGCTTCTAATAGGTTCATTTCATGTGACTGGTAACCTGAACATTGTGCAATTAATTTTATTTTTTATTTTTAATTCTAAATATTAATTACCATCTTCTTCGAAACCACCACGACAACACCCCGTCTCTCCCCACCCCTACCACCAACATGCACCCCCCTTCCACCACCAATTCTTCCCCTCCCTACCAAATTAAGAGGATAATTTGCCACGTACTACTCAAAATGTAATTGTCACTACTATTTAGGATGGAACTTCCAATACGGATTATGCACGGATTAGATATATCATGGCGAATTCTTCAAAAAAAATTGTGTATTACACAATTGAATCTAGTAAGTGAGATTTCGAGTAAGTCAAAATGTCTGATTTTGTGGAGTGATTACAATATGAGAAGAAGGGTGAACGAACTCCTCTGTTTTCTCCATTTACACAGAGAGCACGACAAAGTGAGAGAGAGAGAGAGAGAAAGTGCAGTGACCTTAATCAATCATTCATCTTATTTCTTCTTAGCTTATGAGATTTTGATTTCTTATAATTCTTGAATTGGAGAAACAATTGAACTTCGAGTCTAAACCTAGTGCTTAGATTCATCTCAAAATTTCACCTTTCTTGACGAATACCTAAGTAGTTTGGTGATTTCTTATGCAAAAATTGTTGCGTAAACCTAAATTTCTGATTTACACTATGAAACACCTTTTGTTGCTTATACGAAGACAATTTGAGAATAGTGACGTTAAAGCCTATGGCGGTGTGAGAAGGCTATGTGATGGGGGCAGTTTATTTGGCAGTGGGGATAAGGGCTGGCTTCAGGGGGTGGGGGTCATTTTCGAGGGGTGCGGGGTTGGTGGTTGGTATGGGGGTCTGTTTCGAGGGTGGGGGTTTATGGAAGGGGAGGAGTGTACATATGGGGGTGAAGAGGGAGGAGAGAGGAGAGAGAAGAGGGTGGGAAATATGAAAATAAAATTTTAAATTAACAAATTTAAACTAATTAAAGAGTGACACATGGACAGGTTTCCTGTTATAATAGGTCATTTACCTATTTAACCTATTAAAAGTGAATACCCCAATAACCTTGGGTTATTCTAAGTTAATCAAAAGTATGACTTATTTTAAGAATATCGGCCAAAGGTTAGCTTATTCTTGGCAATTTTTCCCAACTTAATTAGCAATTCAACAACAAATAATTACCTTTGAGGCAATTGTTTTGTAGCTCAATATATTTTTCACGGAGCACAAATTTAATGTATTTAATATTGCAACTAAAAGACAAAAGGTTTAGTTTTTTTAAGGTAAGATGAATAACCCTTGCACAAGTAGGGGGGTTTACGGATCCCAATTTACAAGGGGTAAGAATCGAACCCTTGTCACAAGGGTGGGAGGAGGGACCTTTAATGAACTAGACCAACCTTTATTCTTAAGGGTTTAATTATTTAGAGTTGGAAGTTTGTTACAAAAACACAAATCCTTGAATGTAATGGTTACACCATAATTTATTGTGGAACAACCCACAAACCACCGCTATTTTATAAAAAAAAAAAACTCAAATGACATAGAATAAATGACAAAATGACATGAGATTCATGTAATTATTTGTATAATCTATGTCATGCTTGTTGAAGTCTATACCATTATGCATGTTACACAATAAATTGTAGTGTAACATGTTACATCCAAAATGCACTCTACAAAAAATAGTTCTACGTTGGTTGTAGGATTATGAAACATGAACTAAGTGGTTAGGAGTTTAATAATATACTCTATCATATTGATGCATTGTGTTGTATTTTTTCCGCAGAATGTCTTAACAAGTTTCCCTTTTAGACAAAGGCATTGGTTTTTTTTAGGATGTACTAGCATTGTCGATACAACACTCTTACTTCATTAGTTCACTAGTAGTGTGCTCACAGCACCTATTGCTCACAAAATGAGTGCTGAACATTGAAGAAAGCTGAAGGAAACTAGAAACGGTACCTGGCTTGATACTTTTGAATCAAGTCTGAGCTATCCCGGTCAGGGTGGATGGGAACACCTTACACCGGATGGCGTACACCTGAGTGTATAGATACATGTGCCCTTCATAAGCCGTGACGTGATCGTCGAAATCAACACTGCCATCATACTTACATGAAGGCATTTTAATTCTTGGCATTGGGAGTAGGGGCTGCGTTAGCATTAGGAGTTGACTGGGAAATACCCACTAACACTTGTATAAATGATGCTCCTGTTTTCAACTACCCAGGAGAGAATTGGCTTAACTAATGAGAGACGTTGTTTTCAGGAGTTTGTGAACAATGTTGTTATCGGGCACCCTGAAGTTGAACTGTGGTGCACCCATTGTCCCGCTGATCACAGGCTGAGAAGACCCTTGACCGACATAAGTGAATGCAGGTGGAGCACGACTCGAGTTGTCTACGTTATCCAGGACTACTTCATACAAAATAGGAGGCCTCTCCTTCTAGCGCTAAGTTGTTCTGGTATCAGAACGATGACGGTCTCCAAGCGTGTCCGTCAGTAATAGAGAGGGCGTCCGCGAGTAAGTGAGTGACTACAAGGAAACAAACGTAAACTACCCTCGGGGGGATGCGAGGAAACCCACTCGGACGCTCAAGTTAATATTGTGTCCGATAAGGATTTAGAGAGAAAAAGTATAGAGAGAGAAGAAATTAGTGTTGAGAATGTCCCTGCAGAATAGTACCAATGGGCTATTTATAGATGTACTATGCCTCCGACAGGGTGCGTAATCCTTGTACATGTGTACGACTGAGATGAGCCTGACTGTAGGGAAGGTTCCCCTATTTTGCCTTATTGGGTGTCCGCCAGCATGCTCTCGGACCATGGTCACAGATGACTCTATTCATCACAGTGAGGCCGCGTCCTACGAACTTCATGGCGGACGCACCTGACTTGTATCCGCTAGCAGACTTGGCTGCTACCCTTACAAAAAGGAATTTTTTGTGATATATCTGTAGATAACTGAATCAATTACAATCAAACTAATTTGTTAAGTTATAAAATATTGCTAATCTTATTCCTTTCGGTTAAATACTGTAATTAATTCTATGAATTCAAACTTCAAATCGTGGCTAATTTGCAAACCAAGTTTGCAAATGAGTTTTTCATCCCAAAAAAAAATTCATAAGCTCAATACAAATTAGTGGGGCACCATTAAAGCATTTGCTGCTAGATCAAAAAAAATCACCCAAAATTACAAAACCAAACCCAAAGGTTAAAAAAATGAACTTACAAGATTGAGATAACACAATAAGTTTGGTTGTTTAATTTGTTAGAGGGTTAATGATCGCAAAAAAAAAACTGCTTTGATTCGAGCAAAAATCAAGTAAAAAGTTGAGCAGATTGAGAGAACTGAAGGGAGATAAAGTGCAAAATATAAGGGTTCATCAATTAAGTCAAAACAAAAGGAGAGAGAGAGTGGAGATTTTGAAGTGAGAGGGCATACCAAGTTAAGGCAGTGGGTGGACGGCGGCAAGAGGAGGTCAGGATGGACGAGAGAGAGGAGGACCAAATGGAGGCGTTGAGTGTTACGGAGGGATTGCGGTGATGGGTATTGCATTGCCGTTCTGAGATTGGGATAACTAAGACCAGGCAAGAAGATGAGGGAAGAGACAGAGGTTTGGCTGGGTTTTACCCATTTCTTTTAGTACTTTAATCAGGAAACGAAGCCTATATGCTACTCCCTCCGTTTTTTAATAGATGTAACATTTAACTTTTACTCTTGTCGAGACACAACTTCGACCCACAATATCTCAAATTTTATAAATAAATAAATTATAAGAAATACATATTTGGAAAGTGCATCACAAGACGAATCCAACAATATCTCACATGACTATATTTTTCCTTATATATAAATAGCATTTCATAGTCAAAGGGATTTGGATGAATAGTATCCAAAGTCAACATATTACATCTAAAAAGAACAGAGGGAGTATATTATTACTTCATCCTAACAATGTCATGAGTTACCAAATGAAATTTGACAATGTTACATCTAAAACACTAACAAAAAGAAAAGGAAGTCAAAGTCAGCAATATTTTCTAAATAAAATTCAAGGAGGAGTTTCCTCCAAGTTAGTAATAACATACGTACTTATACTTAAGATAAAGATTAGGGGATGAGTAATTTGCTTTATTTGGTGGGTGTTAGACAACAATTATTGCTTATTAGTGGCCACCAACCTCCAAGCTGAAATTAGGATTCTTTCTGTATATGATATACTGTCATGTTATATAATTTTTGATTTAATTATTAGCTCTGTTACATGTTTTCATTATGTTTGCTTTATTTTATTTTTTAATAATGTAGATTGATCAGTCATGTATTAGTGATAGTGTTGTGTGTGGGCCTGTTAATTTTTTAATTTTATTTCCCAATTTTACCTTTGCATTAATCAAGAATAAGTCAGAGGTAGAAAAAATATATTGTCAACAACAAAATAGAGATAAGTTGACAAAACACCAACCTAACATATCTTATAGTAGTAGTCAAACACAAGCAGCTACAACTAAAACTGACACGTGTTAGTTTCTGGTTCAATATTTTCCCATCAAATTGATAACTCCTAAAATAAAACATATATATCTAAGAAAATATTTAACTTAGGCAATTAATTATTACATAAGGCCTTAATATCTTAATATCTTAATATGTGGAAGCAATGATAATAAGCTAAAACACATTGTTATCCTCCACTATATCTTATGATATAGATATCTTGGGCATAATATTAAATATTACAGGCAGTAACTTTTTAAGATTGAGATATCTAGCTGAATTTTTTATATTACCGGCAATCTTTAGGCATAAGATATCAAGCACAATTTTTAGTAAGGCGTTATATCAAATAACTGGCAATCTTTTATGAGTAAGATATCAACAAAAATCAAGTGTAAGATTGCCATTATACATTCAATAAAGTAATTTCATGTTCAATTTTTTTAGAGGAATTTCATTTTTGACTTAGAAAAAAGATTTCATGTTTAACTATAACAAGGACGACAATTGATAAGCAATATTCACTCAAATCAATTTATGATGTTGTCACACAAAAATATTTGCTTTGTTACGTTTCATAATGTTCTTCCTATTTACTATTCCTACACAAAACAAGGAATTAATATAAAGTATTGGTAGTGGGGTTAGATGATTACTTGTTGGGTAGGATGAGAGAGTGTCATATTAAATTATAAGATTTAGGATTTTTGTTTTCGGAACTCAACTTCAATGATGGAGATTGTCTTCATCGTAAAAACCCAGTTTTGTTGCGCTTTCTAGATACGAATGATTAATTAGTATAAACTTATATTATCGTATGTGTTTAATTTAATGAAATGTTATTTGTTTGAATCTTAATATGTCGTGTTCTATGCATCTATTTTCTATCGGACTAAATAAAACGAACTTTTTTTTAACATATCATCAAAGGATGGAAAATTATTTCTGTGCATATCACAACATAGTCACGATTAAATTTATGAAATTATATTGCAATTATAATCCACCCACATACAAAGTGAATCAAAATTATTACTAAAAAATCAACCACATACAAAATTATCAACCACATACATATATTTGCAGTTGTTCATATTTGCATGGGTTTAAAACTTAAGATTATTCGTAATAAATCAATATTCTATTTCATATTAATATAATTTATGCTTTTTAATATAATTTATGCTTTGTATTAGAAAAATATAATATTCGTATATTGTTAATATATAAAATCGGTACTTGAATTGTATATAGATATATTGGTTTTAGTAACAATTATATTTGTACTATTTGAATTCAGGTTACTAACATTTAGATTCTATATTCAATATATCAGTTATATATAGAACGATATTTATAGATATAAATATAGCAATAATAATTTAACATAAAAAGGGAAATTTCTCTAATATATTCTCATATAAAAGTGGTTTAGTACTAACTACTAATACATTATTACGATTTAAGAACTATAAATTACAGTTCTTATAATGTAGTAATTTCCGCATATTTCCCTTGGCACATAGATTGAAGTACAACAAGGAGTGTATACCCTGAATACTAAGTTAGGCACTAGCTATACCCACCTTTTAGGCAAGGTTCTGGACTGCTGAGTGTAGGCTTGATTTTATTTCGTCTACGTGGTATGAGCGCGTATTTGACTACCCCATTTTTAAGATTTTATTGAAAATCTTTTGAAGTCGCCAACAAGTCTTCAAAGGAAGTCTCATAAACCTAATTGGATATGGGAAATCATAGGGACAACTTAAGGGCTTATCTAATGTAGATTTCCCCGTCATGACTCCATTAGTGGTCAATGAACCATAGATTGAGTTCAGGGCCGGTGATGGTACGAACACGGTCAGGAACCACGTTCGACCATTGCTAGCCTCTACTAAATATCGATTCATGTCAAGTTTTATACAAAAGAATAACCAGAGAATATTTTCAAACACTCTAAAAATATTAGTCTAAGTTGGGTTATTAAACACATCAAAAAGACTATTTTTTAGTGACACGTTATTAAGCAATCAAAATTACAAGGTTCCTAACATGTCGTTCAAATTATTTGATTAATAATAGAACAGTTCCTTAGGTCTTCATTTGGAGGAATAAGCATGTGCGGTGATGAAAGCATTAACACGACAATCATAACTATATATATATGTATATGTATATATATATATGTATATGTATATATATATATGTATATGTATATATATATATATATATATATATATATATATATATATATATATAGGGGCAGGATCACATGAGAATGCTCCTTACATGAGAAATGAGAATGAATCTCAACCAAACGATTGGATTAGAGTTACAACACTTGTTCATTAGAGTTATACCCTCGAAAAATTTTGAGCCCAAAAAAAAAAATTTTTTTTTTAAAATTTTTGTTTTTTTGGAGTTACATCACTTTTTCATTAGAGTTACATCACTTGTTCATTAGAGTTATAGCGTGTAAAATCCATTCTCATTTCTCATGTAAGTATGCATTCTCATATGAACTCACTTCTATATATATATATATATATATATATATATATATATATATATATATATATATATATATATATATATACATATACATATATACATATATATATATAAGAAAAATAAGAAGGAATAGAGGTTATAATGTACAAAAGAACGATTTTCTATTAAAGATCTACTTTCATCAAACAAATTGTTATTAACTTCATTGTAATAAATAAGAAAGTTTTAAGGACCCTCAGGAGTACACCGGTGTGGCTTAGGTCTGAGGGAATAACAACCTTCGGGAAGAGCAATCGTGAAACCTTTAAACAAAAACTTGTGAAGATCGGTCAAATTATATGTTTGTAAATATGTATTTGTGTGTTTGTAAATATGAAAGTTTGAGGGTTTGAGAGTTTGAGAGTTCGCAAGTATTCGAGTTTATAAAGCATATATGTGAAAAGTGTTTTTTATTAGATCCGGGAAATCATGGCATATTTATACGAAAAATATTATAAAAAAGATAGAAAAGCAAAAGTTCTCAACCTAAAGTCCAGTTCTACATTCAACTATGGTCAGGTTTAGGTTAAGGCTGAAAAAGGTCCATGACTAAGAGATTGATCCTATGCTTCGTACCTTTGCTTAAAAAGGTAGCCACGTGTAATACGCACGCCCGTTCTCAAGTCAGGAACAAGAGAACATGGTTGGGTGGGTTTGCTTATGACTAAGATCCAAAACACTATCACTCAGGAAACTTTTGGAAGGACGAAGTGCAAACCCCCTTGGGTGTGGCCTCACGCATAGAACATGCGCTAATGAGGGAGGCAAGGAAGATTGTCCCACTCATTTAAAAAAATTAATTTTTTAAAAATCCTTCCCAGTGAAGTCACCAAATTGTAGGCATGATTTTATTTCGCCTACGCGGTGTGAGCGCATATTTGACTACCCCGTTGTTAAGGTTTTATCGAAAACATTTTGAAGTCGCCAACAAGTCTTTAAAGGATACTCATAAACCTAATTGGATATGGGAAATCATAGGAACAACTTAGGGATTTATCCAACGTAAATTTCTCCGTCATGACTACATTAGTGGTCAATGAACCATAGATTGAGTTTGGGGGTGAGGGTACAAACACGGTCAGGAACCACGTTCGCTCATTGCTGGCCTCTAATAATATCGATTCATGTCAAGTTTTATGCAAAAGAATAACCAGAGATAAAATCTAATTTTAATTTTAAAATATCTTTGAAAATATTTATTAAAATAATAATAAAAACAATTAATTATCATGAATAGTTAAATGGGCTTTTTCAAAGGATTGGGCGCAAAATACAATTAATTATCAGTTTTAATTAATTGGGCTTCAAAAGAGGACTTTAGATCATTATCACAAATAAATAAGTTTTACACTTTAAAACAATTTTGGGCTTAGCTATTCGGACTGCTCTCCTCTTGGGTCGGACCAATTAAGATCGCGGTGTGTTTCATCATTGGGTCCTTAAATGGAGAGACACGATTATGTGTCTACAGAAGCCCCCACTTTGACTGAGGTTCAAGAAACTGAACGTCAAAGTATATACAGTGTCAGGACGGAGAACGATTCTAAATGCTGTGCAGTTTCGAACGGATCTATATATCGCCGGTTTCTGCAAAACAAAGTTAGTATGCAAGACGATAACTACAAGTAATCTGATTACCTGCAAGATAAGATGTTAGCAGATAGATGCAAACAACTCAGATAGTGCACATAATGATGCAAATAATGCAAACTTAAACTCTCTAAGGATGCATGAGACGCTATGCAAGGATTAAGGTTATGCAAAGCTAAGGGAGATGAAACATCATGCAAGGTAGGGGTTATGCAAGGCTAGGAAAGGTGAAATGTAATGCAAGGTCAGGGTTATGAAAGATTGAGGTTTGGATAGGTAGAAAGATAGAATGATTTTCAAAAACTATTTTGGTAATGAATCGGGGTCCACAAGTGAGATCCATAGATTACAACTTTTAGGGAGTTTGATTTGGAGGAACCACCACATATATAGGAAGCCCCCATTTTGGGTAAGCTTCTCTTGAAGTAGGCACTCTAAGCCTAGATTGGAATGTACTTGATCTGTCTTAAGCATTCAAAGATCTTCACTGGAGATATTTCTTTTGGAAGTTGATACAGCAAAGTCAGATATCGCCAGAGACCATGGAATTGTCGGAGATTCCTTCAAGGAAAATGAGAGTTTGGATTGAAAAATAAAAAGTTTAAATTTTGTGACTCATATAGATCTAGGTGGGAAAAGGCTTTGATGTAGCTAGGTTCGGACTCGAGTCTATGTCAGGACCTAGAAAGAGCATGCTTCTGAATTCTAGAAAGTCAAATCATTATACCTTGATTAATTTATTTTATTGAAGCGGTCGGACCTCGAGATGAGGATTCCTACGTATCCTTGCGGAATAGACCATTCGTAGTTCTAGATTTGATTTATTTATTTTGTTCCCAACTTTTGCCTAGGTTGTCCTTTCGGGTTTTCGACCTACCGGACAAGAACATACCTTGAAAAATGAGTTATGAATGGATATGAAAGGTTGAAAGGTTTAAGGCTTGAGGTTTTGATGAATATTTAAGGCTTGAGGTTTTGATGAAGGTTTAATTGGTTGGGCTAAGGTAGGATCATGGGTTTGGATTATATGGGTTAAGGTTTTGATGGATTGGAGGATTTGAATGAGGAGTAGAACTTCTGTGCAAGCTCCCTAGCTTGACTTTTATTTTGCCTTTGGCTTTATTTCTTTTTGCATTTTTTTCTTTTTGCATTTTTTTCTTTTTGTCCTATGCGTTTATTTTTGCTTTTGCTTGCTTTTTCGCACTTTGAATTTTTTCTTTTTTTTTTCCTGACATTGATCTTTTTTATGTACCAGGCTTGCACACAAGCTTTTTGATTTAGGGTATTGGAAGGTTTGAAGGCTATTTGTAGAGCTTTAAATGGAAGGTTATTTCGGGTTAAGGATTAGGAAGATGATGGCTTAAGGGATTTTTGTCTTTTGGTTGCATGAGATGGTTTATGGATGACGGTTTTTTGGAATGATGGAAGGAAGACGGGAATCACTCCTAATCCAAAGTATGTCCATATTTCATTATTTTTTTTTGTATTTTTTTGCATTTTTTATTTTTTATTAATCAAGGTCATTAGGGAAAATTTGATTTGAGTTCCATCATCGAACTCGAAGCATAAATGATGGTGAAAGGCCAATGAAATTAAAAAGAAAAAAGAAAATGAAAAGGCTATAATAGATGAAGTCCTATAGTGACATAGACTCGATGGGAAAGGATAGAAATGGCTTAGGGTAAGGACTCTCTAACTCAACCTAGAAGACTGGCATTAAATGACTAAGCCCCTGGCATTATGTAGGCACTGCTCAAGGGGTTATTGTTGTTGCCGACTTTTGCTGCAGGCGGAATCGGAAGTCAACCATTATCAACCATATCCTATAGAACATTCTTTAAGGCCCAACACACGGATGTTAGATGTCCATTCCCTTGGTGATATTTGCAGTAAGCATTAGAATTCCACTTCTTGGACCTATTCTCAGGTGCAGGGTCTGCAGTAGGACCAATAGGTTGGATTGCTCCTCTTGCATAAAGCCTATTGAAAGCTTCTTCTAAAGTCATACCTAGGGGAGTGAAGGTTCTTTGAGCCTTTTGATAACCTCCCTTTGTAGTTAGGGCATTGACATCATTGCTTTTGGAGCTAGAAGAGTTGTTGTTACTCTTCTTGAAAAAGTTGTTGTTATTGTAACCCTTATTTTTAGAGGCTTGTACCTCTTCTTCAATCAGTAGGCCTACCTTGTAGAGCTTCGTGAAAGACTCCATAGGTTGGAATTTAATGTGTTCTCCGTACTTAGACTACAGGTTACGAATCACCATTCGGACTTGGTCCTCTTCAGATGGTCTGTTAGTCATATGTGCGGCCTTTTCCCTTCATCTATTAAGGAAGGTGATAAAATCTTCGTTGAAGATTTGTTTAGTTAACTCTAACTCACGAAGACCAATAGGCAGCTGAGTGTTGTATACGTACTACTTGCCGAACTCTTCTTTAATGTAGTCCCAATCATTCAGCTTTGTTTTGTTCACTGATTTGAACCACTTGGATGAATGTGCATCCAAGGTCAAGGCAAATACATAAGTAAACAGGACCAAGATCACGCCTTTGAGAGCCATAGAAATGGACAATGCTCTCAAATGATCATCTAGGTCTTCGACCCCCTTAAATTTTGGGAGGTCACCCAATGCTACCTTTTTGGGAAGCTTTTCCCTCAATTCAGGATCAATGATGCAATTGCCATGGGACTGATTATCTCGAGGGCAGGAATTGACTGGATCACTTGCTCGAGCTTTTCGAACCTCAAATCAATCTTGGACTTGATAGGAGGTGGTGGTGGTGGAGTGTCATCCTGTTCTTCTTCCTCAATTATCAGTTTTTCTCTCAGCATTTTGATCTCTTTGTCTTGTTCCTCAAGACGAGATTTCATCAGTTGGAGCTGAGCCATGATTGTATTGAGTTGTTCATAAGAGTCTCCCATCTCGGATGATGATTCAAAAGTTTCTTAAGATTCGTCTGAAAAAGTGAGAATTCGTTTGACGAGTCTGGAGTAGGTTGACCTTGTTTCCTCTCTGTTGGGCGTTCCCAAGTTATAATTTCATGACCTGTCCTGAACAGAAATCGAATGGACCTCGTAAATTTTAAGAAATAATTTTTTTGAAATAGGAAATGGAAATGAGAAATGAAAATGGAAATGTAAATGGGAATGGAAAATGGGAAGTGGGAAATGAAAATGGGAATTGATTTGAAATGGAGGATTAGAAATGGACATGGGTTTCGGATTAGTATGGGCTTGACCATGATGCTGACATGGGCCTAACTATATGCATATGCAGACATGGAATGGACAGGACAGGACTATGCAAGCAGACTGGAATCAATGAATGGGTTTGCTGAATACTAGACTTTTAACTTACAAGAGAGCTAAGCAGACTAGACTCAAAGAAGATTGCCTATGTGGACTTTAGGGAATACTAGACTTTGAACTTACGGGAGAGTAAGTAGGCTATGTGATAGAGAAGGCTAGACTTTGAACTTACATTTAGAGTAAGCAGGCTAGACATAAGGGTTGCTAGACTTTGAACTTACGAGGTGAGTAAGTAGGCTAGAAAATAAGGAAGGCTAGACTTTGAACGTATATTTAGAATAAGCAGGCTAGACCTAAGGGTGGCTAGACTTTAAACTAACATTTATTGCAAGCAAGCTAGACCAAAAGATTACTGGGTTTAGAGTTTGGACTTCGTCCTATATGGGTTTGGAATTAGATTTAACTAGGGCTTACAAAGAGATGCAAACTAGACCTAGGATTGGGCTTTTATAGTCTAAAGTCTTGACTAGGGCTTACATCGAGATGCAAACTAGACCAATGGTATGAAATGGGCTTTTATAGTCCTAAGACTTAACTAGGGCTTACATAGAGATGCAAACTAGACCTAGGATTGGACTTTTATAGTCCTAAGACTTGATTAGAGCTTACATGGAGATGTAAACTAGACCTAGGGTATGAATCGGGCTTTTATAGTACTAAGACTTAACTAGGGCTTACATAGAGATGCAAACTAGACATAAGGCATGAATTGGGCCTAAATGGACCTAAGTTTTGGATTGGATTAGGATTATACTTAGATTGCAATGACTGAGATGAGACTTAGATTGGGCCTAAGATGGATTATAATGCAAGTCGACCTAATATGAATATAGGGACTCAAATTTAGATAGGCATAGGATGAATGCAAAATGGATTCTAGTGCACATGGGCCTAAAATGAATGCAAGGACTCAAACTTATATGGGCCTAGGAAGAATGTAAATGAATTGGGATTGTGTTCATTGTATTGGATTATAGGTATTTGGATTGGGCTTAGAATTTTCGAAGTTCATTTAGAAAGGAACCCCTTCTTTTTATCTTTTATTGGGAAAAGATGATGGATTAATTTTGAAAATATTTTTTTTCAATGTCTTGTATGATGATGATTAATAAATGTTTTCGAAAAAACATAGAATAGAAGTGGGTGTAGGACTGGTTTTGAAAAGGATGAGTTTCTTTTTTTTTCTTTTTGAAATTTATGGAATGTGGTAGGGTAGATATGATAATGGAATGTGGTAGGGTAGATATGATAGGGAAGATTGGTTGGATAGGGATAAAATGGGAGAAGGTAGGCATGCATGACAAATCTAACTCTACCATGATCACTATTCTAGGTGCACTTTTTAGGATAGACTCGACCATAGATGATATGCATGAAAAGATTGATTTTTTTTTTTTTGCTTGAATTAGGTGATTTTCATTTGTAAACAAAAAGGACTCCTAGAATGATCATGATTCTACATGAATAAAGATCGAAAAATGCAGAATTCGACCACCACGACGACTAAATCGACAAAAACATAAGATGCACAGGATGCGCACCATGCAACATAGTTGCACGCGGCGCGCAGCCTTTGCGTCTGGTGCGAGAGCGGTGCGCTAGGAGCAACTTAATACGCTTGGCGCACTGCTCACCAGGATGCTTCTTGGCGATTTAGGCAAGGTTTTGGTCATTTTTATGATCTTTCTAGACGCGATTTTAGGTGCAATACATATCAACGTTGTGACAAATTAATTACATGCAAAAATCGCAATCACAAGCAAATGTCACATAACATGGATGCAAAAGTTCTCAACCTAAAGTCCAGTTCTACATTCAACTATGGTCAGGTTTAGGTTAAGGCTGAAAAGGGTCCATGACTAAGAGATTGATCCCGCGCTTCGTACCTTTTCTTAAAAAGGTAGCCACTGTAGACATCAAACTTTGAACCCCTTTTTCGGGTAAATAAAGGTTTTGAAAAATAAAAATAACAAAAACGT
Organism: Beta lomatogona; assembly: GCA_947646795.1. Lineage (NCBI taxonomy): Eukaryota > Viridiplantae > Streptophyta > Magnoliopsida > Caryophyllales > Amaranthaceae > Beta > Beta lomatogona. The sequence goes on from CANSNZ010000942.1 coordinate 5,043,541, forward strand.
CATGCATTGTGGAGCGCGCGCCCCGGAGCGCGAGTTTCATTCCGTCGCACGATTTTCCCTTTTTGCGTATTAGTCATACAGTTTCAACTAGGAAGTATAATTTTCGTGAGTCGTAGTCAATAACAACAACCACCGTTTTAATAAAATGATTCATAGTATAATCATGCTCGTCTTTATTAATTTAACAAGTGTTTGTTAATTGTCTTAAGTTAGTCTTTCGGAAAAATGAAAACTAGTCGCGATTAGGTGTCGGGATTTTAGTCGTATCCCAAAACCGGCATTAATCAGTTTTTTTGATGGTCAAGTTATTGTTCATTGGATAAAGAATAAGAATATATTCTTTATTCACTAAACCCATCCTTTATCCATTAGTTAGAGAATAAAATCACAAAAAAGAATAACAATAAGAATCAAATCTGAAGTGTAAGAGCCAAGGATCCGACTTTTTTCGGAAGATTCAAACTGTGCGCCAGGCACATGACCATGCGCCTAGCGCACAATAGGCTCCTGCGCTAGATGCAGGACTGTGCGCCTAGCGCACGGTGCTGTGTCTAGCGCAGGATGTTGTGCTAGGCGCAACACCCTAATCAGTTGGTTTTGCACATTTTTCGATGCATTTTTACGTATTAGGATGTTTAGGGAAGAATATTTTTTGAAAATCTGATCTTGCTTCATTTATGAGAAAATCCAAAAAGAATAAGAATATTTGTGTTTCCAAAGAGATTTGATGATGTCATTAGGGTGAGGTCATAAGAGTGATGTCATTAGGGTGATTAAGGATGAAGAAAATCAGATTTTTGGGTGAAAAATCTGACTTTCTACCTCTTTGAAACCCTAGTTCACCTCCTTCATTTCTCTATAAATACCTTCCTTTTTTCCACTTCAAAACCAAGTTGAAAAAAACACAATTCAACTTCACTCTTATCTTCTATTTTACTCTTCTCCTCCTTAATCTTTCCATCTAAGAAAAAGTCTTAATATGTAAGTAAAAGAAGTTCATCAAAAGAAAAAAAACAAAAAAGAGTTTAAAGTTAGTAATTAAGAGAATTTAGAAACTCACCTAGAAATTAAGAAAATCACAAAAAAGTAGAAAAAATTGCAAAAGAAAGTGCATCATTGAGCTAGCAAGGTAAAGTTGAAATTCTTGTTTATTTTGATTATCTTCTTAATCATCTACTAACATTCTCCTTGTTTTCTTCTAATCATTTATTAATCTTTGGAGTGATTTGGGTATGTGGAAGTCCTAATAGGTTCCCAACCTTAAATCACCCACCTATAATAGTCACTTCTAATGGGGTGACTCTTAGGAAACAATGTGATTATGTGATTTTTCTTAATCAAGTTGTTATTTATATAACCAAAAAAATGTTTTCATAAAAAAATTCAAGATAAGTTGTGCATAAACATCTCTGTAAAAAAGAAAATGTGATGCTGTAATTATAACCAGTTTTGATTTCGTACTTCATTCTATGTATTATCAGAATAGTTAGTAGGATTTAATATTTTTCCTATGAAGTGCAAGATGTTTCCAGCAACTGGGCTTTGGAATTTCTAAAAACCGAAATTTGTGTAAATAATCAAAAATAATACAACTTTGTTGTGCAAAACTGATTTTGTCCAGTACCACCTAGAATTGTTCGGTCAATAAAGTTTAAAATAAAATCATTTAGATAAAACTAAAAACATCAAGTTTGAAGAAAACATCAGTAGGTTTTCAAAAATGTAAAAATTATGTTCACATGAATTTTATGCAATTTTACATCATTTTTGCAAAAATGTTCATGTAAATCACTGAATTCCAGAAAATTGATTTTCTTTTCAGTTAAGAAAATAAATAAACAATGGTCTTAAAAATGTCCAATTCAAGTAAAACTTTCCAGTCTAGTCTTTCAAAGTGTCTAGAATGTTCATACCAAATTTCACTTCAAAATAAGTTCAATAAGTTAGGTCTCAAAGAACAAATTGAATAAAGGTCCTATTTTGACCAGTTTTGAAATAAAATTCACCACAATTCAAGTGATCACTAAAAAACTTGTGAAATTTTGATACAACATAAAAAACTCACTGATCTATCCATAGATGTATCATATGCTCAATTTAACACTTTTTACAAAAAGTTATGATTTTTGTAAGTCAGTACAAGAACAAAAAGGCAATCTGGAAAATAAAATAAAGTAATTAATTCAACTTTCATAAAAAAAAATGTTTTCTTTTCATACAAAAATGTGAATAAAAAATCATGAATTCTTTAAGTTTATCTTAAAATGACTCATTTTATCATGTAAATAAAAGTCAATAAAAATTGTCATAAAAAAATAAAAATCAAAGAAGTTAATTAATTTTTAACTTTCACAAATTTGTAAATAAACATGAATTCCAAAGCCCATTCAAGGAAATGAAGATCAAGGAGCATCATGGTGAAGATCAAGATTGAAGATTTGTATAGATCATAGATTTTGTACATATTGTTGTAATAATAGCTTCTTTGTAAATAATTGTTGCATCAGTCAATTAATAAAAAAAAACATGGAGATGTTTATGCATAATTTTCATAAATAATTCCACAACTCTTTTTAATAAAATGAGCAACCAATGTTACAAATATTGCATGTTGGGCCAATATATCATAGTATATGAATCAAATGACCCAATCTCAATTAAGAGGAAAAATTGCAAATCTAACTAAGTTAAATTATATGATGATCCATCTTACATTTTAAAAATGTGTTCTCCATATTCAAATGGATTAATTATATAATTTGACAGAATTAGATTGGTAATTATGATCTCCGAATTGATTTTAGGTCGTTTCACGTGTCTCACTTTAAATGGCCAACTTTCAATTAGCCAAACACAAATCTCCAAATTCAATCTCAAATTGATCATTTCTCTCCAAATGACTTAATAATCTTCAATTAAGATTATTTCTCAAAAGCCTTCAATTAGGAAGCAAACCTTCTAAGACCTCTCGAAAATCATAAACGTGATCACTATTAAGGTGGTTATTTCAATCCCCGATTAATCACTAATTAGAGCGGTTGACACAAATTTCTTTTAATCACTAATTAGAGTGATTACCTTAAACCCTAATAATCGTTAATTAGGACGATTATTCTTCTCATTTTTAATCACTAATTAGAGTGATTATTTCAAACTTTAATAATCGTTAATTAGGACGATTATTTTCCTTATTTAATCACTAATTAGGGTGATTATCTTAAAACTTGGTTAACCACCAATTAGGGTGATTAGCTTAACCTTTCATCATATTTAATCATTAATTAGAGTGATTATCTTAAACCTTAATAATCATCAATTAGGGTGATTATTTCCTAACCTTCATTGTTAATCACTAATCAAGGTGATTATCTTTCCTTGAATAATCACTAATTAGGGTGATTACTTATTTCCTTCCTTATTAATCACTAGTTAAGGTGGTTATCTTAATCCTTCATATTTAATCACTAATTAAGGTGATTATATTAATCTCATTTCAATCTGTAATTGGAGTGATTACCTCATTTTAAATAGATTTGTTTAATTCTGAAGGAGAGTTATTCATAATCTATTCCCTCCTCTTCATTCCCCAGTGGAATTGGCCAGTTAGGGTCACTAGTGGAAAAAACTGCTTTTGCTACTTATCAAATGCTCCGGTTGACTAATTAACCCGAGCATTTGTGAAAATTTTAATAAAAAATATTCACAAATGCTCGGGTTGATTAGTCAACCTGAGCATTTGATGTCAAATGCTCCGGTTGACTAATCAACCCGAGCATTTGTGAATAAGTGCTCCAATTGGTCAACCCGAGCACTTGAAGTCTTGGACCCTCTCTCATTTATGAAATCAAGACTCGCAGTGTATACAAAACTTTATTTCGACTCTCCTCATCTTCTTCCCTCACCATCAAACTACTTCACTCTCGACCCTCTCTCTTCTTCCATCTCATTCTTGATCCGCTCATTCGAATGCATTTTCAGGTAATTTCGTTTCAACTTTATTGCTGTATTTTAGGTTCGTTTTTTCGGTTTCCTAGATTTGGGAATTTTTTAGGGTTTTCTTTAATTCATTTTTTTAGGATTTTCTTTGATTAAAAAACTTTCTCTCTCACCTCGATTCGCCATATTAGATTGTTTTAACACTGAGACCTTTGAAATTAGGGTTTCTATTTGTTTTGGGGTTCGTGAAATTAGGGATTAGGAACGAAGTGCGAGTCAGCAGCGGCGGCAGGAGGCGGCGGCGATGGTGCTGCAGCAGTAGCAACAGGAGATCTAAAGTGAACTCTAATTCTTGCTTTTAGTTTCCCCTTTTATCAATTTCAGTTTCCCATTCTAACGAAGCCCTACCTGCCCCGCCAAGGAGTCACCACCGTTGCTCCTCCGGTTTATCGATCGGCTGAAAATGGGGAGTTTGTGATTTTTTCTTCAACTTTTTCTGGTAATTGTTCAATCTTAGTAGAAGAATTTCGCCATGGCTGATTATTTTAAGGATGATTCGAAGGCTGAAAATGGGGAGTTTGTGATTTTTTCGATGTTAGATAGAGCCTGGATTATGGTTTCACTAATTATGGCTTATCCACACAACCCCAAACGTCGCAGATAGCTTCAAGCTCCACCCATGACTCCCATTGCTTAATCGGCACCCTTCGTTTTCACCTGGTAATGTTTACTCACCACTCTTATTTTTTCGTGTCTTCCCTTTCTGACAAATTAAGGGTTTTAGCTTTCTCTGTAATTTTGAGTTCTAGTAATTGCTTAACTTTTTAAGTGCGTATTTTGCTTTTTTGGTGACTCTGAATTGAAGATATTGTTATTTAAGTATGCCACAAATTGCAGTTTGTGAGGCTTAATTGATAATTGTAGGAATTGTGTAAATTTTAGTGTATGACTCTCTCTCTCCCCATCTCTTTAACTTCCTCTTTTCCTTTGATGAAATATAATAAATTATAAGTTGATTTGATTTTGTCCTGGTGGATGAGCAACCATACGCATAAGTTGAATGAAGATTTACTAGTTCCTTCTGAGTGCCTATTATTGATAATTTAAAAAATACAGTATATGCTAAGTTATTTGGCTCAGTAACTGCTGAAGTTTAAAGTTTATGCAGATTTAGTCTAGTTTATGTTCGGCCTTTTCGTAGGAAATAGGTCACCGGCATTTTTTTCCTAGTAGTAATTGTTTTCAGTGATTATAGTGCTTTGTGATATGAAAATAGCATTTGCTTTTCTTTGTTGCAGACGCATTGCTAGGTATTAGGGAGTTATTGCTTAAATTCTTAGCAGAGTTGAAGTCCCATAAGAATGCTATCATTGAGAAATTGCATGAACGTATTAGTGATGACGATAAAGTAATTCATGAATCACCGTATCAACTATTTGTCCATTATCCTTCCAGGATGCAAGGAGGTAAGCTTTATTTACTTGTTAATGCTATTAGCCTATTTTTTAGCCCTAGTTGATTAGGTATTTTAGCAATTAAGCTACTTTGTCCTTCGGAATGGATACAACATGATAATGTTTTTTTCTTATATATTAATCAAAAAAGATGGTCAAACTTTTTATAAGATTGACCACTTGAATAGTATATGAGTAAAACCTAGAAAAATAGAGGTACTAGATAGTTATATTTCTATTAAAGCTAATTGCATCCATATCGTAAAGTTACATTTGATATTGCATAGATACCATGAAATGATCTACAATCTTAGTTTAATATTATGAAGTAACTTATTATATTGCATAAGTATTGTAAAGTGACAAATCTGATACGAAGATTGGATGAGAGGGAGTATATATTATGATTATACAGAACGTATCCAGATTTTTGGATGCTTTACCTATTTTGGCTACTCCCCCCCGTGTAAGGTTGTGCCTGTGTTTGCTCCAGGGAAGCCCAATAATAGCCCTTCATAATTATGCCTATCCTAGACGAGCATTTGAATCCATGTTGGTGGCGTCATGCCACTTGATCCCACTTGGCGGCTGAACCATGGGAGAATGGAACTTTGAATTTTTTTTTAATTTGAAAATATGATATATTTCTGAAATGTATTATGTCTGTAAAATATGCTTTGACTGAGCTTGATATTTGCATATGCCAATTAGTTTAGGTATTGATGATGGATGTAATGATGAAAGTCAAGGATCTATTATGTTTTACCCCTAGTCAAAGTATCTCTTCACGTATGAAGATTATGCATGCTAAATGACTTTGGATTACTGTATCTTATTAATAGTACAAAGAGAAAATTATGATAGGGAAAGGTGAGCATCAGTAGTTTCTCACTATTAGGCTTGATTAAGTGGTCCTACTAAGATTATAAGCCTGGAATCGAACTTCTTAGTCCTGGTATATCTTTATGGTAAAAGGAGACCAATGCTTGTCTTGTGAAGCTTCAGACTTGGCTCGACATATTGGGGTTAGCAGGATCTAAAAGGATGACGAACTGACTCCACTCGGCTATCATGCCATATTGTAATCAAATTACTATTACATAAGACTAGGTTGGGAGGATGTATTCAAGGGCTAATATTGATTCTTATGTGGGAATTTGGCCCATGGAATCTGCATGAGGTTGTTGAATTTACTTGTCATTTTTTTCTTATTCCGGCTAAATTATATTTAATTCTTCTGTTTGGCAATTATATTTGTCTGCTTTTATTCTCATCAGTATGTTGGTTTATTTTTCATTTTAGGACATTCAGGGGGCACCTATATCTCTTATTATGGCATATATCTTTAAGGCAATGACACATTTAGCAATTGATGTTCGCTTTATGGCCTTTCAAATTCTTCGATCTTTTGTGGTTTTAATTATCCTCCATCCTTTTTACATATGGCTTTCTATGGTTTTTGTATGATTATGCTAGGAACGTTACTAGTTTCTTGGGAATTGAATCGATTATTATGTTTTATAATTTGTAAAGTCCTAGGAGTAACTTTGATTATTCTTTAGTTTTTTTTTATGGAGAAAATAAAAAAATTTTACTTTTTTTGTTTTAAAGTCAGTTCTTTTTTTTTTTTTTTAAATATTAAAATTAATTTTAACCAAAAAAAAAAATTATAATTAAATTATTTTTTTTTTTTAATTAAAAAATATTAATATATTTAAAAAAAAAAAAAAAAAAAAATTAAATTAAAATTAAATAATAAAAAATTATTAATAAAATTTTAATTATTATTAAAAAAAAAAAAAATGTTTTATTATTAGGTTTCTCGGCTTAATCTAGGTTTAATCACGCTAAGTACTAAACTCGTCCCGTTTGATTTTTGATGTTTGTTCATAAGGTGGAAAGATTTTGTTGGTTGTTATTTCATTTGATTTTTAAGATTTATGTTGGCTTTCACATTCTTTTTTGATTGTTTATGGGAGTAAGCATAATTTATCCCTTTTTGTCTTTGTTCCATGGCTTGTATTTAAATTAGTTGTAGTAGTAGTAGTTTTAGTTTATCTTTTGAGATTTTAGGAGTGTCATTTTGATTGTGACGTTGGTGAGTTCAACTCCTTTGAGATCCTTAGATTTGAGCTCACATTTTGGTTTTTTGGTTATTATTGTTGTCGCGTCTTTGTATATTTGTGAGCTTGAATCTAAGCGTGGGAATCATATCCCTTACGTTTAGGTTTTGAGCGTATTTTGTTAAGATGTGATGATGATGATGTAGTTGATGGGGAGTAGGTGTTAGATAACTTGGGCGATGATTTAATTGGTATTTTCATTTTTGAGTTTACTCGAGGTCGAGTAAAGTTAGTGTGGGGGTATTTGATATGCCCAAGTTATCCGATCTTTTTGGTATTTTAGGTACACTTTGCTAAGGGATTTATTCATAATGGTTAATGTTTGATATAAATCGACCTTAGCGGAAGTTGAATTTTGTATTTATTGTTGTTAAAGTTGTAAGTTCGAGCTCTTGAAGCATGAATGGTTGGAACAACTCCAGACATCGTCTCACCAACCAAACTCCACCGTGCGCCTAAGCTAAGCATCACGCAAGCTCGAGCCAGCAGCTCGCGCTCTCGGCCGCTCACGCCGCCAAGGGCTAACGAGTCGCACCTGCGAGATTTCTCGCACCTCGCGCCTCGCGCCTCGCGAGATTTTCGCACCTCGACTCCTTTTTTCCCGGTTTTCTTTGAGGCGTAGCTCATGGGTGGCCTAGTATTTTGTATGATGCTAGGAACGTTTGTTGATGATGTAATGAATCTAATGTAGATTTAAGAATTAAGAATTTAGAATTTTTTTATTTTTTGTTTATAGGGAAACCCCTTTTGTTATTATTATTAGGTTTCTGGCCTTCAAATTCTTCGATCTTGTGGTTCAGAATTATCCTCCATCCTTTTTCACATATGCAGAATAGGTAGTATCCGATGATTATTTAGTTATTATTTAGTCTCTGGTTCTGCCAATGTCTTGCAAGTTTGTATCCTAACAACTTAAGTCATTGATGATGCATTAGTAGATGTAATGAAGCTAAGGATTCTAAGAACTGGGAAACTTTGTTAAGGCAGACCAGCGATGCATTTGCTATTGGTGCCAATTATTCCTTACAGGTGGATTATCTTAAGAATGCATTGTATAATCATCGTTAGCTTCTGTTTTTTCCAACAACTGATTAACATTTATTCCTGATCTCTGACAAGAAGATCTACGCGCTTCAAAGCCAAGCCTTACTGAATCTTCACAGGAACGATGAAGCCTATGCAACTTTTAAGAGGGCACCTTCTTTTGACATGGAATTTAATACTTTGTTATTTGGCGAAGCAAAAACCAGATGTCTATACTTGATAAAAGCACAAGTGTACGACAACAGGCAGGTCAGTGAATATTTGCTTTTAAATGGAGTATACTTGATAAAAACCTGTTGTCGCTGTTTTTGCAATTATTCCATCTTTAGATAATAAATTTACTTTTAGGGAGCAATTGTCCTCATCAATACGCGTGCCAGGTTTTCGTAGTATGCCAACAAAACCGTCATTGTCGTTCAATGAGAATCTCGGTTCTATTGATAACACACCTTTCTTCTGTTTTGTGTGATATCCATCTAATTATGCACCTTTATGTTATGTTTAGCATAGAATTAATTGTGTTTTCTCACTTTTTTTGTTGGTCTGTCCTTAAGCTATATCAGTGACTTAAACAGGATAGCTAAACAAATCACCTTTGAGTTTTGGTGACTAATATTCTTTGTGGGTGCATTCCTGCCATGTTTGGATGGATTCAATTGAACTTATAAAGATTGATATTATTTTTGTATGTTTTGGTTGAATGGTATCGTGACTTTAGATTGGCAAAGTGACAAAAAAAAAGGTGCTCAAACTCTTAATTGACCCCAATGTAGGCCTTCTCCCCTTGCCTTCCAGTTTCTGATTTATACATCTTGCTAGATTATGTATCTCTTAAATTAGCCCATTTCTTCTTGACATGTGCTTGTCGTTTTAGGTATGGGTAGTAGCTGGTCTGATATGTGCTTTCCTCTAGTCTGTGGTGCAGCTTACTGTGTCGTTGCAGTTGTCTGCGGGTAGGAAGATTCTAATTGCTTTCCTTGAGAGAGTCAAGGATGAGTTTACCAAGAAATATGGAGGTGGCAAAGCTGCTACAGCAGCTACAAAGGGTCTGAACAAAAAATTTGGGTAATTGTTAGTACTTTCTTCTTCTGAGAAATGTCCTTTCTTTTATTTTTTGGTGTGTGCTTCATTTTGTGTCTTGATCTTACTTGGTTAAAACTGATAGTGCACACCCTCGTTCTTTGCTTTTTTAGAGATCCTATTCCTCTTCCTGAGAAGGAACGGAAGCCCCTCACAGAGAGTTTCGATCTAGCTAAAAATCTTATCCTAGATGTTAGTTTATGATGTTGGTGCTTGGAGTTTTCATATTTGGAGAAGATGTTGTCTACAGTTCAACTATTGTCTAGAGTGTAATGTGTGTTAAATTAATATTTGCAAAAATTGTTATACAGGAGTTATAATTTTATGTATTTGTTCGTGGTCAATATCATTTAATGAGACATTTCATGCATGTGTACTATGTTGAAACACAATGGTTCGACTGCTGCTTCTTGTTGTGTTGTCGTTGTACAGCTAGCTAGCTTTAGCAAGCTGTGAAATTTTTTTAAAAAAGAAAATATTGGCAAATGCTCCGGTTGTTAAGGGAAAACCGGAGCATTTGAGACACAAATGCTCCGGATTTCCCTTAACAACCGAAGCATGTGGTGGTCAAATGCTTCATTTTTTTAAACAACCGAAGCATTTGAACAAATAAATGCTCCGGTTAAAATCGGAGCATTTGTGAAATGCTAAAATGCTCGTATGACGTCTGCTACGAGCCAAATACGGAGCATTTGTGGCCTTTTTAACCTGAGCATTTGAGTGTTTTTGCACTAGTGGGTGAGACATTCGCTCAAACTACGACGGTTTTGATCCATGAATGGATTCCAATCCCACAATGAGTGGCACGTAGTGCAACTTCAGTGCTCAAACCTACCATGTACAAATGATATATTGGTCCTAAATAAAAATGGTTAATGTGTATATTTGCAAATTATGTGATTTTCTTTTTTTTTAATAGCCATGATTACTTTAAAATGGAAAATAACGCATTTAGTAAGAGCCCGTTCTTTAGAACGGAAGAGGAGACGAGTTCCAGACGTTCGCACCTCTTAACCTAAACCCCGAACCCTATCTCATGGTATGAAATACCAATTTTCAAAAAAGCCTTATCCATATGAAGTCATCATTGTTTTAAATGATTTTTCTTGAAATTGATTTTAAAACGATTTATTGATTAAATTTGTCCCTATTCATATATTAATAGGGTGGCGACTACCAAGTTTTCAAAAACTCAAAGTCCAATGAGAGACTTTCGTGGGATTCAGACCGTTAATTAAGACAGTCAAAAATCGGATACCACAGCCACGTGTAAGACGCACTCTCGTTCTCAAGTCAGGAATAAGAGAACATGGTTGGGTGGGTTTGCTTATGACTAAGATCCAACACTATCGCTCAGGAAGCTTTCGGAAGGACAAAGCGCAAACCCCCCCGGGGGTGGCTTCATGCATAGAACATGTGCCAATGAGGCAAGGAAGATTGTCCTTATGGTGGCTTAAACAATAGCCATGCATATGCAAAATAGTATGTTATTCTAAGGCATAAAAAGAGAATGAATCGTATTTTTCAAGTTTCACCCACTCATTTAAAAAAATTAATTTTTTAAAAATCCTCCCCAGTGAAGTCGCCAAATTGTAGGCGTGATTTTATTTCGCCTACGCGGTGTGAGCGCGTATTTGACTACCCCATTGTTAAGCTTTTATGGAAAACGTTTTGAAGTCGCCAACAAGTCTTCAAAAGAAGACTCATAAACCTAATTGGATATGGGAAATCATAGGGACAACTTAAGGACTTATAAGAAAAATAAGGACCCTCAAAGGAAGATTCATAAACCTTATTGGATATGGAAAATCATAGGGACAACTTAAGGACTTATAAGAAAAATAAGGACCCTCAATAGTATATATATATATAAGAAAAATAAGAAGGAATAGAGGTTAGAATGTACAAAAGAACGATTTTTTATTAAAGATCTACATCAACAAAGAAATCGTTAGTAACTTCAATGTAATAAATAAGAAAGATTTGAGGACCCTCAGGAGTATATCTGTAATCTCCCACAATTTTATGAATTTTATAAATATATTTCTAAGTATTTTTAGTATTTAAATAATTAAATTCTTGAGTATTGACTTTTTTTAAGTCAATGATTATTTAATGTTTTAAATAGTCAAAGAATTAAAATTATTTTAAGATGGACTTTGAGAGTCAACAGTGAATTTAAATAAGTTGAAGTAGTAATACAAATGAATTTAATATTGGGTTAGAGGAGCCCAAACTTTTGTAGCCTTTTCATTGTGTCATCTTTCATTAAAATAACCAAGCAAGCCCATTAGCCTATTGGACTCTAATGGGAACCTATAAATACATTACTCCCTCACAAATTTTGCCTATCATTAAACAAGCAAAGCCCTAATTTTTCTCTCCTCTATTTCTCTCACCCTCTCACCCGATTTCTCTTTCTCTCTCTCTCTCTCTCTCTCTCTCTCTGCCGCCGCCAGCCCAGTCGGTGCCCCTCCTCCTCGGCGCCCTTGTTCCTCTCTCTAATTTTGGTTTATTTCCTCTCTTTTTCCTCTATATTGTTTTAATAATTAGTTTTGATGTTTTGAATATTATTTTAGTGGTTTAATAATTAAAGTTTGTGACTTTATTATTTTAATAAATAAATTTCTGATTTTAGTAATTCTTAATTAAAGTTATAAATTTCAGATTATATGCTTTATGTTTCAAGAGGATGTTAAATATTAAAGTAAGGATTTTTAGGGTTTTAAATGACTATTTTGGTAGTACTATATTAAGGGATATTAAAGGTGGAAGTTTTAGTGTTTAAAAGAGTTTTAAAATATTTTTAAAGAGAGTTTAAAGTACTTTAAAGTTGCTGTAATTTTATTAGAGCATTAATACTTGAATGTTTTGATAATTGGTAGGCGGAGACTTTACTTTGAGTGACTTCTAAAGAGTTTAAAGTGGCCTCCCGTATTGTTTACACAAGGTACGTACATGTCTATGTGTGTCTAGACTAGTATCATGTCCTAAGGTTAGGATTGATATAGTATCATGTGTAGGGAACTTTTTATAGTTCATATGTGGCTTATATTTAAGTGGATTTGCATGTTTTGTACTATTGTGTGAAGTATGTTGCCTATTATGAAGTATTACATGTTTGTGTGGATGATTGATGCAAGCATGTAGGTGGGGAACGTTAAATTTATTAATTCACATGAGGGATTAATAAATGTATTGTTTATTGGATCATGAAATGTATCATGTTGTTCCCTTGAATTCATTATATTATTTACTTTATAAGGACCGTGGGCCTTGTTTAGTAAAGTTGGGTATTTACCTATTGACATGCTGGTTGGTTGTTGATTTAAGTCAACAAATAAAGGTTGGTTGATCTTAGTCAATAAATAAATGGGATTAATTCTGGGTCAATTGAGTTGTATGATCACATTATTTAATCTTGAGATAAAATTTGGAGTCTTTGTGTATTCATGTCATTTGTGTTGGTTGTCTTATTTGTGAGTCCCAACATCGAATTAAATATTAATACTTAAAGTGAAAGTCAATAGCAATAAGCTTTAGACTTGTGCACGTCTGAAGTGTTGGACTAGTATGAGTTGGAGTACATGGTGGTACCCCATGACTTTTCTAGGGACGGGATTGATCATCGTGTCCTATTTTTATTTTATTAGTACCTCGATATCGTTGGTCGCGGGAGTACGGAGTCGCACCCGTACTTTGTCTTCTAAATTGAAGACAATAATGTTTGGTTGGACAACTCTATCCATTGACTATTCAAATTTATTAATAAAATAATATATTGGTTTTGTGGAGTCAAGTTCAGTCTAGTGAGTCTGATATTTTATTTTGTTATTATTTTATCCCTGATTTAATGCTTATTAGTATCATGTTAGGTTATGTGTTTTATTTATTATGTAAGTACTCAACTTTGCTGATTACGTGCTTTTCTGTGTGTCAATCATGTGCCTTATTGATCCTGTGATGACCCTATTTGTTGAGCAGTCCTTCAGGATCAATATGCATCGACCATTCCAGGTTTGAAGATGATGCATCCATTGGGATTTTGGGAAACAGTTGGGAGAGCTTATGATTTGGCCTCTTTTACTATTCTTGCTTTATACTTTTGGTTTAATTATGTTTCATTAGTTTTACTTTTTTTATGTTTGGTTTGACTTTGGTTTGATTTTGGAATTGACTTTGTGGTTGACTTAGTTTGAGGACATTATGGTTCTTAGACACTAAAATATCTTTTATGTTTAATTAATGATTTCAAGTACTTCATTTATTTTCCGCTGCAAAGTTCTGAGTAAGACGATACGTTTTCACACGGGAGATAATATCTTGGTGATTCTCTATGTTTTGTGGGAAAAGGTATTTTATAAAATAGAGAATTATCGGGGTGTTACAATACCGGTGTGGCTTGGGTATGAGGGAATAACAACCTTCGGGAAAAGCAATCGTGAAGCCTTTAAACGAAAACTTGTGAAGATCGATCAAAGTATGTGTTTGTAAATATGTGTTTGTGTGTGTAAATATGAAAGTGTGAGAGCTTGAGAGTTCGCAAGTATTCGAGTTTATAGAGCGTGTATGTGAAAAGTATTTTTTCAGATCCGGGAAATCATGGCCTATTTATAGAAATATAAAAAAAAAGATAGAAAAGCAAACTACGCGTTGCACACGAGAGTGCGTTGAGCGCACGTCACTGCGTGTCACGGAGTCCATGTGTCAGACGCAGATTGGTGCCCCTGACGCTTTCAGCCAATGCGTCAGGCGCACCGCCTACAGCCTTTTTCACTTAACGCGTTTTGTACGAATTTTTTTCATCCTTTGAATCCGGAAATCAACTTTCACGAGATAAACTCTAATTTTAATATTAAAATATCTTTGAAAATATTTATTAAAATAATAATAAAAACAATTAATTATCATGAATAATTAAATGAGCTTTTTCAAATGACTGGACTCAAAATACAATTAATTATCAGTTTTAATTAATTGGGCGTCAAAATAGGACTTTAGATCACAAATAAATAGGTTTTACACTTTAATACAACTTTGGGCTTAGCTATTCAGACTGCTCTCCCCTTGGGTCGGACCAATTAAGACCGCGGTATGTTTCATCATTGGGTCCTTAAATGAGGAGACACGATTATGTGTCTACACTGAGGGAATGTCTTGGCATTTTCAATTGCCCCAAAATTAAGCTATTTATATATTGCTTGGATGATTGATGATCTATAATTAATGTTGTAAGCAACTAATTACATGATACTATATAAATTTGATCATTTGTTTTGTATATAGGGTAAGTGATGTCTACTACTTCAATTTTCCATTATTATGTTGAAATAATTTGACAAAACAAATTCAAATCAAATGAATTAGTAACAAATTTAATTAAACATTTCAAATATAATTAAGGGTGATACTTTCCAAAATTAAGGACAATATTCATTATAATTGTAGTTATACTTTTTATTAATACATTTATGTATATAAAATGACTTTTTTCCAATAATTATAGGTGAAAATTTGGAAAAAATATATACCAGATCAAAAAAAATCTTGAGGGGATACAATTTTCGAAAATTTATATAGACCATGATGAAAAAATTGCTTTAAATAGAAGTATCATTCCCACAATAAAAGTGTAAATAGTATTATCACAAGACAAAAGAAAGTGAAAAGTGCTAGGATTGCTATAGAGCAAAGGACGTATTGAAGTTTAATTTACATTAATTTCAACTTACAATACAAAACAAGTTATATAACGAAAATAATATGATGAGACATTTATGACAGGTCATTGAATTTTCATTTTTGTGCAATCACTCTCTTAAATTAATTGTACAATCAAACAAAATTATATGGTAGATAACGCGTGCCATAATTTCCGATGCAAGTAGTGGTGGCCTGGTGGGTGGTGGCCAGTAGGTGGTCTGGTACAAGTGCAAAGGTGGTAAGAGACAATAAGAGATAGTGGTTGAGCGGGACTGTGGAATGGGGAAGCGAAAGTGGTTGCATGATTGAGTAGTGGTGCATATTGAAATTTTATATGAGCCTCTGAATGAAGCACGGGGAAGAGCGAAAGCTTCTTCAATCAACATTTTTTTTAAAAGTTGGTCACATGTTCCACCATGACATTAGCTACATCAGTCAAAGAACGAGCGGGTTATGAGCCGATTTCATAACATATTTTTAATACACGATATGATTATAAAAACTTAAAATGACGAGGTAATATTC
Organism: Beta lomatogona; assembly: GCA_947646795.1. Taxonomy (NCBI): domain Eukaryota; kingdom Viridiplantae; phylum Streptophyta; class Magnoliopsida; order Caryophyllales; family Amaranthaceae; genus Beta; species Beta lomatogona. Next base: position 5,059,406 of record CANSNZ010000942.1, read on the forward strand.
AAAACAAGATTTTAGGAGAAACATCCTAAAATCTTAAATTTATAAAAATAAAAAATTGTTGTGCTTTTTGATGTGTTTTTTGTTCCATTTATATATTTATAAATTAGAATCAAACGATTATAAGATTTTTAAACTTGAAAATGTTGTAACAAATGATGTTTAGTTTAACATTTTATATTCTTTCAACTTTAAATGCATGGATTCTAATAATTATGGATTTAATAAATTTGGAATAAAAACAACTACTTAATAAACAAAACAATCCCCGTGCATTATGCATGAGTCTAAATCATATCTACATAAAACCTCCCGTGCATTTTTGCACGAGTTAAAAACTAGTATATTAAAGAAATAGGCTTATACCATCCAATTTCTCAATGTAATGTTATGCAATAAATTACACATATATTAAAGAGATTAGCATATATCATCTAATAATATCAACCTATAGTACATTATGATACATGTTCGATCATCATATTGAATAAAAAGTTGCGAATGATCAAATAAAACTACAATAAAATAATATTAGTGCCTCTAGCGCTTTTTTAATATCAGTATTGATATTAATATGTCGTCGCACGCATCACATGCA